>JAHTLZ010000114.1:5449698-5463520 GCA_023846285.1 Phrynocephalus versicolor | reverse complement strand
GGGGGAGCAAATTGTTTCTGTGAGGTTTGTCAAGACTGCAGCTCCCAGTTACAGGAATCTGCCTCAAAAAGTTTATACCAGTTGCATAACTGTGTGACAGAATTTTAGTCAACATATAGTATACGTTAAATAATGAGAGCCAAAGACATCTAAAGGAGTCCTTGTAAAAAAAGGATAGACATATTGACACTTCTATGGGGAAAGAACACTTCCTGGAAATTGGAACTATGACATCTGACTTCACCAGGAGAAATACGCAACACTGTTTATCCACCCTCTTTCTATATAAATTCTTTTGCCCGCTAGAGATAGGTCCTTTTTAAAAAAATTACTGGTTATCTAGAAGAAAAAGGAAAATAATTGATAAAATGGATATACAACAAAGACAAAATTTTAATATTGCAGAAGCAAAGAAAAATGAAAAGGGGAAAAGAAGGAGAAACAAAATCAAAACAAAACAACACAAGAGTGTCTACATATAAGCCAATATGAATGGTTTCCAAATTTCAAAGCACATATACATGCATACTTGCTGTGTGTATGCCATATGTTCATATGTTGATAACATTGTACGGTCTTCTATCCACTGGATTATAGGTAGTGGGCACATATCTCTCCAATGAGGTGAAATCGGGAGGTGGGGTGGGTTTTTTTGTTGTCTGTTTTTGGTAGTTGTAAGGGTACAAGGAGTCCACCTACACTGACTAATGGTTCATCCAAAGAAATAGGTATTAGAGATGGGCACGACTTGGCGAAATTCTTGTTTCCGTTTCCGTTACTCGTTTCCGTTATGCAACGGAAAAGGAAATGACAATTACTCCGCCAGAACTTGAACTCGAATCAAAAAAAGAAAAATTGGGTCTGATTTGTCGTCGTTCCTGGCATCGCGGCGATCCCGCGATGCCAAGCGTGGCACAGAAAAAAAGTTGTTTTAAAAAAAAGTTTTAAAAAACCCTGATTCCTGGCCCAAAAAGCAGGCGGAAATATGCCTGCCTGAGTGAGGGCACCTACCAGATGAGGGGTGGTTTCTGGCGGGGGGGGGTCCCCGGCCTCCCCCCCTCTCCTGTCCTGGGCTGCTCTGGTGGAGGAAATCCTCGTCGTCTTGCAGTCGCTCACAAGTCACAACAAGCACCGGACTCGCCGCCGGCCACCGCAATTCAAGCGGCACAGAAAAAAAGTTTTAAACCCCCCGCCCCGATTCCCAGCCCAAAAAGCAGGCGAAAATATGCCTGCCTGTCTGAGAGGGCACCTACCAGAGGGGTGGTTTCTGGGGGGGGCGGCCTCCCCCCCTCTCCTGTCCTCCTGGGCTGCTCTCGTCTCGCCATGCCATGCGGAGCGGGCGGGGGATCGAAAACGGGGCGGCGACCGCAATCTTTTTTTTTGAAATCATGGTCCAAAAAACAAAAACACACAAGCCAACAAGCACCACAGAAACATGCAGAAATTGCTATTTTAAAACTGCCAGAATTTTTACAGTAGCAGTGGGTTTTTCTTGCAACAAAATGTCTCCTCTGTCCTCTCTCCATTGATTTTATCTTATTTTATTTTATTTTATTTTTTTTACACCTGCACAATGATGGGCTGGCCATGGGAGTGACCATGCAAATTTTTGGAGCCATTCCACCAATCGCATGGCCACTTGGCCAGGTTGACCACAGAGACTTCTGGGATGTGCCAATCGGGCATAAAAAGCCCACTAACTGTAGCCCGAACCCTAACCCTAACCCTAAGCCTAACCCATACGCCAGTACACTGTCCTTCTAAGTGGGTCAGAGAGGCACCCAGAGGTGCACCCCAATACTCACCCTAACCTCACCCGTAACTAGCCTAACCCTAGCCCTTGCGCTAACCCGTCTTAACCCTAAGCCAGATCTACTTGCATTGCACTACACACGCAAGTACGTTTCCCTTCTTAGTGAGACGCAGTGGGTGCAAAGAGTCTGCCAGTCCGTCACTTGTGGCTCTGGCTGACTCCTCCTGCAGCAGCAGTGCCATGCAAACCATGCCCGCGAGTGCTGCCTGTGTCTCACCAACTGTTGCAGGGAAGGCACCCCAAAAAGAGGGGTGCCTCTGCCAGTCTGCTGCATCTGCAACTTGGTATGCATATCCATATGGCTATGCATTCCCTTTTGTAGTGGGTGAGGATAGGAGGCACCCACGGGTGCCTCCAGGAGCCCGCTTTCCCTTTATAGCGGGCCAGAGGAGGCACCCACCCCACAGAGGTGCCTCCAGGAGCCCGCTACCCCCCCAAACCAGTATAACAACAGACGAAAAAACGACACCACAAAACAACAAATTTTTGTGAAATTTCACGAAAAACGGAAACGAGCCGAAACGGACCCGTCCCGAAAAACGGTAACTCGAAAAAAAATTTCCTGGTCGTGCCCATCTCTAATAGGTATATAAACATTGACAAATGTGAAGATCAAAGGCTTGTCCAATGCAAAATTAATGTCAGCAATAACTGCTCTCCAAAATGATCTCATGACCGTAGCATGAGCCTAAAATGCATGTACAGATCAGCAACAATATATGATTTGCTCAGACATTTCATAGAAAGATGCTGCATTATCCAGTATGTTCTATTCATAATCTTTTATTTGGTGAGTCATATAACTTAAGATCTATAGATATCTCAGGCACATTGTCAAGTGCTATCTTTCATTGGCTAGGCAAAATACCACCACCCATTTCTATTACATTTATCTCTGAGACCTTGTACATCATATTCATTAACTGACAGCAATGTGCCCTCTAATTTTTGTCCCTGCTGTGCAAGGCTTTTTTTCTGTGTGAGCACAAAACTCCCCCCACCCCCATACATCACAACCATAACCAAAGTTGTTGTAATGGGTACATGGGGGTGAGAAAGCCCCTTGCAGAGGGGGAAGTTGAGGTATGTGCGTGCATGGATGCCTTAGAGCAGGCATGTCCAAACTTCAGCCGTCCTGATGTTTTGTACAACAACTCCAAGAATTCCAAGCCAAAGGACTGTAGGAGTTGTGGTTCAAAACATCTGGAGGGCCAAGGTTTGAACATGCCAGCCTTGAAGGGAACCTTGACTGACAGTAAATAACTATGAAGAAATAATGCAGGCTTCTTTTCTTGGTCTGATGCAATAAGTGTTTCCAAAAGTTCAGATGCAAAAAAAGCATTCAACACAGTTGGACCGTATTTAGATGCCAGTGGACTCTGCAGTTATACATACTGGAGCCCCGTGGCGCTGTGGTTAAATGGCTGCACTGCAGCTAAAACTGTGCTCACGACCTGGGGTTCAATCCCAGGTAGCAGGCTCATGGTTGACTCAGCCTTCCATCCTTTTGAGGTCAGTAAAATGAGTACCCAGCTTGCTGGTGGGGGGACAATATGCAGCCTGCATACTCTAATTAAACTGTAAACCACCCATAGAGTACTTGTTGTGCTATGGGGCAGGATATTAGCAGAACACTTTGCTTAGCTTTGCTTCCTGCTCTTTCACTGAAGCTGGCAGATTATGCCTGCTTCTCAAGTATGCAAATGGCAAAAATTAATCATCTTGTTCAATTAATTGGTCAAGGTAAAAAAAAAATCCCCCATCTGTCCATAACATTTATAAAAAGGGCTTCTGCTCAATTTTAAAATCCAGATTACCCCTTAGATTTAATCTACTGTGTAAACGTAGGTTGAGTTGGAATGGTCATGACAGTGTGTGCCACAATGCTCTTACCTCAGAGATTGTTGTGTGAACAGCAAAGTTTAGACCCCAAGGCGTGGAAAGAGGCTCTAGGGATGAGGTTTAAAATTAGGGATGTTTTTTCTCAACTACTCCTCTCCATCCTCTCCCTCCCTTTAACTGCTCAGCTCTGCAGCGCGACTGCGCTCGGCGGAGCCTCTTTGCCCCCTCCCTTTCCAGAGCACACCCAAGACTTACCGGGTCTCTTGAGAAGAGGCGAGAACGGAGCCCTTATAAGGGCTGGGCAGCATGATCTCGGCCTCTTCGTCGGCCGATGTTTCCCACCCACCTGCTACTTTTATGCAGTAGTATGAGTCTAACTGGTCGCTTTGACGCTAGATAGGAATTTTTGATCCAGGCACATAATTGACACTGGTGTCCGGGGATTTTTCGCCTATCCTATACTGGTGCGGCGTGGTGGGCTTTTTTGGCAGGAGTTGAACAATGACCACACGGGTGGTAGTGTGGAGTATGGATAGGCAGTAGGTGAGTCAGATCTCAAATTCCTTGTAGGACCGTCCAACCCCGCGGCGTTGCGGATCTGAGATTACAATGCTGGAGGGAAGGATGCACCTGGAGGACCCACCGGGCTGGCAGGCACAAATGACGGGCCTGGGCATCCCAGTTGGGGAAATGGGACTTGCTGGCCAAGGCTGCCCTGACCAGGGATAGGGCACCCTTAGGGCTATTGACTTGCCCTAACTGACTGCCATTTGGCGGGGTCCCGGGAGACCCCGGAGTACCAACTTTTAAGCCGCACTACAGCAGGCCCCTGTTTGAAGTTGTGTTTAATGTTCGAGTTATCAATAAAGTATGGCCCGGAGTTTATACCCAACACCTTCTCTCACATGGTTATTCCAGCGTGGTGGTGGTGGGGGGGCAAAGTTTTCCTGGAATGTTTATTTTGATATCCTATCTTGCCACTTTCTCTTTCTACAAACTGAATTCATGTATGTGCTTTCTTTGCTGCTTGGCCTCTGGTTTTGGAGGGGCGGTAGTAGTCCATTCCAGCCTAGCCTCCAGTGACATAGCCATCTTTCCAAAAATGTTCTGCTTCCATGGTATTCTAACATTGCAACTTCAGCATGTCAAAAACTGTATCCCTCATCTTTATTTCTTTCTCTTAGAAGTACCATTACCTATCATGCAATCCAAGGAAAATCTATATATCACAGGTGATTTCCATGGACTCTTCGTATGTCATAATCCTGAAAACAACGAACACTTCCTTCCCCTAATGCTGCTAAACAATATTCCTATCTTAGTATGCCATCTGCAAAATTCTTGGCACTGACTTTGTATTCTTATCCTGATTGCTGTAAATCACATTGCTCACATCTTTATCCAGTTACACCTGACTAGGACACTGCCCTATAATTTTTCCAGCCTGCTCTTTTCAAAAAAGAAATCACATCCAATTTTTCTTCTGTCTTTTCACCAGCTTTGAACTCCATTTCCCAGCTATAAAATATGTGAACCGTCTCTTGTAAAGCATAATAGGTCTTTTCAGGGATTAGAAATCCATGCAGGCATACCACACCCCTCTAAGCAGAGCCTTCCATTTCAGTATGCATCATTCATCTGCAAACAGAGATCAATGTGTTTGTCACAGAGATCATTCATCCACTGGAGATGCTCTCAGAATGAGTAAGGACCCTGATTTCCCCATCTTGCCATGCAGATGAAGAATGTTCACAGACATAAGAGTCTCTAGTAAAAAACACCGCTTTCCACATATAGGCGAAACTAAAAAAAAAACTGAAATTGTGCAAAAGTTCATTTATTTCAGTAATGCAACTTTAAAAGTGAAAGTAAAATACGAGGTAGACTCATAATCACAGACAATTAGAATACTGTGAAAAGGTTCAATACTCTAGGCTCAAAGTGTCCCACTCTATTCAGCTAATTAATCAATAAAACCTGCAAAGGGTTCCTGAGCCTTTAAATGGTCTCTTAGTCAGGTTCAGTAGGAATCACAATCATGGGAAAAACTCCTGACTAGGGATGGGCATGAAATGCCAAAATGGTGTTTCATTTCATTTTTCATTTCTCCCCTTCCTGTTTCATTTCATTTGCTACAAAATGAATTTTTAAAAAAACAATTCAGTTTGTATTTCACTTTGTTTCATTTTGATTTTCATGTTTATTTTTTTAAAAAATTCTCACGCCAACCAGCTGGCCCGCAGGCCAGATTGGCACATTTTAAAAAATATATTATTTATTTTTTCTCATGCTGACCAGCTGAGCCATGGGCTGGGTCAACACGTTTTTTATTTTTATATTATTTATTTTGTTTTCCTTGCACTGACCAGCTGGACCATGGGCCGGGTCAGCACGGTTTTTAATTTTTATATTATTTATTTATTTTTCTTGTGCTGACCAGCTGGCCCATGGGCTGGGTTGGCATGTTTTTAAAAAAAATTATTTAATTATTTTTAATTTTTCTTTTGTTATCTTGCACTGACCAGCTTGCACATGGACTGGGTCAGCACGTTTTAAAATTTTTAAATTATTTATTTATTTTTTTCTTGTGCTGACCAGGTGGCCCATAGGCTGGGTCTGCACTTTTACATTTTTTAAATTTATTTATTTATTTTTTCTTGTGCCAGCTGGTTGGTACTTTTTAATTTTTAATTTTTTTTTCTCACACTGACCAGATGGCCCGTGGGCCAGGTTGGTGCATTTATTTTATTTTATTTATTTTTTATTTATTTATTTCTCATGCCAAGCAGCTGGCCTGCAAACTGGGGTGGTGTTTAGTTGTTGTTGTTGTTTCATTATTTTTTGCTCATGCTGAACAACTGGCCAATGGGCCGGGTTGGCGAGTTTTTTAAAAATATATATATATATATATTTTTCTCGCACTGACCAGCTGGCCTATGGGCCAGGTTGGCACATTTTTTATTTTATTTTTTATTTTTTCTTGTGCTGACCAGTTGGTCTGCAGGCCAGGTCAGCCTGCTTTTTTATTTTTTATTTTTTATTTTTATCTCCCACTGGCCAGCTGGCCTGCAGGCCATCAGCACTTTTTTAAACCCATGGCGGTGTTTTATAAAGGAAAGGAAATGGTTTGTTTTAATGAATAAGCTGGTCAGCGCTTTTTAATTTTTTTAATTTTTTCATTTTTCTCTCTCGCACTGACCAGCTGGTCCATGGGCCAGGTCAGTGTTTTTTTATTTTATTTTATTTTATTTTTATTTAATTTTTCCCATGCCAAGCAGCTGGCCTGCAGGCTGATGTAGCATTTATTTATTTTGTTATTTTTTTATTCTTCTTATCTCACCCCGACCACCAGGTCAACACATTTTTAAAATGTTTATTTTTAATCTGTTTTTTTACACCAACCAGCTGGCCCATGGGCCTATTTGGCACTTTTTAAATTTTTTTAAAAATTAAAATAAATTATTTTTTCTCATGCTGAACAGCTGGCCCATGGGCTGGGTCACCGCATTTTTATTTATTTATTTATTTATTTTTTCTTGCACTGACCAGCTGGCCTATGGGCCAGGTCAGTTATTTTTTTAAATTTAAATTTATTTTTTTATCACGCTGACCAGCTGGCCCGTGGGGAAGGTCGGCGTGTTTTTAAATTTTTTTAAATTTTAAAAATCTCCTGCCAACCATCTGGCCTGCAGGCCGTCAGCACTTTTTTAACCCCTGGTGGTGTTTTACAAAGGAAATGAAATGGTTTGTTTTAATGAAAAAAATGACCATTTTGTTTCATCTGTAACAAAATTCTGCTTCATTGTTTCATTTTGTTTTGTTTCATCTCATTTTGTTATGTAACAAAACAACAAAACAGCATTTAGTTTTTCGTTTTGTGCCCATCCCTACTCCTGACCTCACAGGTGTGCACAAAGCCATCACTGACTCCCTCCATAAGGAGGGAAAGCCTCAAAAGGTAATTGCAAAAGTGGGGCGTTCCCAATGTGCTGTATCAAAGCACATTAATAGAAAGTTATGTGGAAGGGAAGAGTGAGGAACAAAAAGGTGCACAAGCACCAGGGATGACCACAGCCTGGAGAGGATTGTCAGGAGAAGGTCATTCAAAAGTGTTGGGGACTTTCACAAGGAGTGGATGGAGGTTGGATTTACTGCATCAAGAGCCACCACACACATACGGATACATGGGCTTCAAATGTCGTATTCCTCTTGTCAAGCTGCTTCTGAACAACAAACAACATCAGAAGTGTCTTACCTGGGCTAAAGAAAAAAAGAACTGGTCTATTGCTCAGTGGTCCAAAGTCCTCTTTTCTGATGACAGCAATTTTATCATCTCATTTGGATACCAAGGACCCAGAGTCTGGAGGAAGAATGGAGAAGCACACAATGCATGATGCTTGAAGTCCAGCGTGAAGTTTCCACAGTTTGTGTTGATTTGGGGAACCATGCCATCTGCTGGTGTTGGTCCACTGTGCTTCATCAAGTCCAGGGTCAACACAGCTGTCTACCAGGAGATTTTGGAGCACTTCATGCTTCCTACCTCAGACAAGCTTTATTGGGATGCTGACTTCATATTCCAGCAGGACTTGGCACCTGCCCACACTGCCAAAAGTACCAAAACCTGGTTCAATGACCATGGGATTACTATGCTTAATTGGCTAGCAAACTCACCAGACCTGAACCCCATAAAGAATCTATGATGGTTACTTCACGTCCACTCTCGTCCCAGGAGGAAGTTTGTTGCGTGTTGATGTCGGTCGCAGTCATGTGGTCTTCTTGCAGTTCTGTCTCTGTTCCTGTGTACACACAGGTGTGATGGAAGATACCAGCGTGACTGTTACCACACATCCTCGTTCCGTGAGGAGATGTGAAATTCCATGCCTTTGTTCTCCGTTCTTTTTTTCAGCCCGATCTTCCATTTTTTGATGTTTCAATTATCTGAAACCTTGCCTTCAATGCATTACGGAGCTAAGTTTGAGGCATTTGTCTTTTAATCTCTCTGCACTGCATTGCTGACTCCATAGGAAATGTACTGGTGAATGGCACTTCGCACTCCTGCCACTAGATGGAGAATGGCATGTTGCGTGACGAGCCTTACTTCACGGGCACTCATATCGGAATAAGAACAGAGATTAGGAGATTCCTGAGGCCAGGGAGGGGAATCTCTCATCCTGCTTAGATCGCAGTTCAGGGGGCATCGCCGGGATGAACTCCCCTCATCCCCCAATGGACGTGCGGGGACCACGTGCGGGGACCCAGCAGGACCACGAACAGTGATGAGATGGATGTGAAGTATCAGCCTTTGGGACATTGCCAAGAGAAAGATGAGAGACATGAGACTGAAAAATGCAGAAGAGCTGAAGGCTGCTATTGAAGCATCCTGGTCTTCCATAACACCTCAGCAGTGCCACAGGATGATAGCATCTATGCAACACCACATTAAGGCAGTAATTGATGCAAAAGGGCCCCAAACCAAGTACTGAGTACATATGGATGCTTATACTTTTCAGAGGTCTGATATTTACAATCCTTGTTTTATTGCTTTCATGTAATATTCTAATTGTCTGAGATTGTGAATTTGGGATTTTCATAAGATGTAAGCTATAACCATCACAATTATAACAAATTAAGTATTGAACTATTTCACTCTGCATGTAATGAGTCTATCTCATATATTAGTTTCACCTTTAAAGTTGCATCACTGAAATAAATTAAAATTTGTACAATATTCTAATTTTTTGAGTTCCACCTGTACAAGAAGGCAATGCAAATGGGACATTAGAGGCAAAGCCCTCTCCTCTGCCTCCTTTAAGTATACAATAACATCCCCTTATCCATGGGAACATTAGCTGGTTCACTTATCCACAGTCTGGAAATATATTTTATAAAAAAAATATTTTGGAGCATTCTGTTTTAAAGTTGTGTAAAGGGAACAGAAGCATACTTCATTTGACCCCATTCATTCCAGGTCTCCCTAATGAGGACTCCTGATGTTCACTCAAATGCAGTAATATTATAATTTGTATCTTCACTACAGACAACCTTGGCCAACCCAGATAAGTCAAGCGTAGAGAGAGGTGGGAGGAAGGCAAAAGTGTTCTGCTTATATACCACCCCAAACCACTTCAAGCAGTCTCTTGGCAGTTTACAGTTTAATTACAGTATGCATTCCCCCCCCAGCAATCTGGGTACTCAGTTTACTAACCTCGGAAGGCATACTCCCCTCTGTGTGATCTCTAAAGGGAATGCCTCAGCAAGTAGAGATGGGCACGACTCAAAAAAATGGTGTTTCGTTTGTCATTTGTCGTTTAGGAGGTCCGTTTCGGTTTGTTTTTGTTTTTTGTGAATTTTTGCAAAAATTTCATTTTCGTTTCATTATGTAATGAAATGAAAAAACAAAAACAAAAATGAAAAATTGCTGTTTTGTTAGCATACATTACAGTTCGATGTATTTGCCACAACGAAAACAAAATGCACGACAAAATTTCTGGTGTTTTGGTTCGTTTCGTTTCATTTTGGAGACAAAATTCGTTTTTCGTTTCGTTATGTAATGAAACAAAAAACCAAAAACGAAAACAAAAAATTGCTCGTTTTGTGCCCATCTCTATCAGCAAGGCCAAAGGGAACTTAATAAATGGTAAGGGAAGAAGTTGTCATACTGTGACCTATTCCGGAAAACAGTCAAACTGCTATTGCATGCCTCTGCCTCTCATCACCATCAGGAGATTGCCATGATTAAGTTTTGGGTGCCTTGCTGACACACGATGAGCTGAAGTTGTGTGCACCCCATAATTGAAAAGGAGAGTCTTTTACTCTGTGGCAATCCATCACTGATGATAATGATGATACCATTTTCGTTGCTCAGATGGAGTCTGCCCAACAGAATTTCAGCCACTGTCTCCACCTGACACCTATAACAAAGAGACCATCCCTTAGCTTCACACAGAATGTCATTAAGTATTCACCCACAGACACACATTTGCAAAGATTTTTGTGTCTCGAGCAGGAAGGCTATAAAGCTCGCAGCATTTGCTTGGCTCTTCACTGCAAGCCTGAGGCCAACCAAGACAGGTACAAAATAATGTCTCAGGTTAAGCCCATGCATATGTTCTCAGTGGAGTGGGGGAGATCAACACATGTTAAAGTTAATCTAGATGGTTAACCAGCTCTACAGCACATTAAGATTGGCTGTCAAATAGTGGAAAAGATAGGGGAAACAATTGACTAGCTTCTTCTCTTAGCTGTCAGGAAATATCAAGCTGTTTTTTCTTTCCCATATGCAGAGGACCATTGAGTTCACAGGGAAAACATCAAAAGCAATTAGAGAAAGTGAGTGTGCAAATTCCCCAGGGAAGATCAAGCTTGCACAAATGTATTTAAATGCATTCATTGTCCTTATCTTTTAAGAAGGACTGGATTTATACACTTTGGGGAGATGACACCTAAAGATTGTTGCGGTCTTTGGAAAAACAAAAAACAAATAACAGTGTGAAGCATAAGGCACCCCAGGAGGATTATTCTGCAATATTAATTCAAGTGGAGTCCCCTGCCTGCCTCCAACTGTCACCAATGCACAGAAGATGTGCCAAACATATTTCAAAACATTTCTGTGCAATCTAAAGACCTTTAATAAACATGCCGCATTTTCATAAACCCATGTTGTCATTGACAAGTGAAAAGGCTGAATGAGAAAGTAAGAATAATCCTGCAAGCACCCAAGGTAGGATGAGTGCTACCCTTACTGGACCACTAGAATATTAAAAAGAGGTCAGCTTTCAAGTGCAGCAGGTCCCTTCGCCAGGCTGGTTATTATACAGCTTGATAGAATTGGAGCAGGTCTGCAGAGCAGTTAGATATTTACCCTGATCTGATGTTGCAGGTGCATATAGCCTTGTGTACACACGCACACTCAAGTGTCACTCCTTCAGCAGACATCACTACAGTGATGCTACTTTTGAACTGACCACACTTGAATTAGTTTGAACATGGGAAGCTATATGGGAATAGCACGGGTACAGAACGCACGTCTGAGAACTCACTGGGCAAGTATCTGCAAGTCCATCTAGCAGAAAGGCCCAACAGCAGTAGGCATATTCATCAACACCAGAGACTCCCCAGCCTGGGTAACTCAAGTGTTCTTGGATTACAACTCCCAGAAATTCTGGCCAACTACAGGTGAAGGCTTCAGGCAATTTTAGTCCAAGAATATCTGGGGACCCCAAGTTTGAAAACAACTGATGTATACCATAACTCATATCAGGTGCTAGTGAGATTCCGCATTATGTAATATGGGGTGGAGCTGGATAATCCCAGTTTTAGGAAAAGAAACAAAGAACACAAACAATGAATTGACATATTATTGTTGGAAAACCAAGGGGGAATGTCCCCGTGTGCATCTCCATGTTGCATGGCTGCTAATTATTTCAAGGGTATTTGCATACAGCTGGATTCAAGCCACAAATTTTCATGCAGCGTGCTTCAAGGACTGTGTGTGGGATCTCTGTGCTACTTACTACACGGCATGCAAAATGAAGCTTATCCATTAGATTCTCGATGTTTGCAAAAACTGGCGGAAAATCCTTGTCACAATCTTGAGGCCCTAGAGTCTTCTGTTGTGCTTGTAAGACTGTCACATAGACCAGAATCTCTGTGTCAGAAAGATTATGTCAAGACTGAGGGTTAGCTTACATCTTAAGGCAAAATCATATTTCCTCTTCTTACAACATTATCCCTTTAGGGCAAATGTTTGTGCTTCCTGTTTCTGAGGCATCAGAAACACAAAAAGCAATGCTGCCTCTTATGCGCACAAATACAAAATAAAACACAAGCAGGCCATCTTTTCCCTCTCACGAGTATACTGTACTATTTCTAGATACTAAACCGGCAATTCATCTAGTTATTTTCCCCCCAATGAGCTACATCTCTGCTCTAGCCTTCAAATAACCAGAGTACAACTCCAACCTTTTTTGCAGTTGTATTCTGAAAACACCCATTTCACTGCAAAGAGGAGTGATTGCCGATTGGGTGGGTAAAAAGTGCCCTTTAGACAACTCCATAGGTCAGGCATGTCCAAACTTCAGCCCTCCAGATGTTTTGGACCACAACTCCCACAGTCCTTTGTCATTGGCAGTGCAGGCTTGGAACTCTGGGAGTTGTGGTCCAAAATATCAGGAGGGCTGAAGTTTGGATATGCCTGCCATAGGGCCATATTCACTGCACCTGGGGCCAATTTTCAGGACTTCCAGTGCCTTGGAGCACCAAGCTTCCCCATCCAATCCCAACAAATGTCCATTTTTTAAAAAAAATATTGTCCACTGGAGCGACCGAGGGCCCTTTTTCTATTTAAAGTCATTTGCAGCTAACAAAAGTCTTTTGTGGCAACCATTACAATGCATAATAAGTGAATTAAATATTTTTAAAAGTAAAAAAAATGTAAATTAGCCTTTCTTGTCACATTCCCTAGGGAGTGTAACCTGCACTGTCAACCAAATATCTCTCAAGCTTGCAGAGATTGCTACTGTTGCTCTTGTTTCTTATGTGCCATCAAATAGCATTTGACTTATGGTACTCCTGATAGGGACTTCAAGGTATGTGTGATGTTTAAATAAAGGTTTCACCAGTTAAACCCTGCCAGTGAGTTTTCATAGCTAAGCAGAGATTTGAACCCAGGTTTCCTGGATCCTAGTCCATCACTACACCACATTGACTTTTTGTCTAGATCAACATAATTCTCCTGGCTTCATTTATTTCTCAGTGGCCATCAATGATATACTGTACAGTATTCTTAACTTATTAGAAAAGGAGTCTCCCTGAAGGGTAGGGAAACTGGCAGTATGCTTGGGCGTTCCCTAGGCAACAGAGAGTAGCCAGCAAATTATTTGTTGCCTGAAGTGTTGCACTGGAAGAACATATAACCCACCCACTTCATGCAGAGCAACCCCCGAGATGATGGCTGAAGTTAAGGAAATGTTTCTGTGCACTGCTCCTGGTAAAGAAAAAGCCGATTCTCTTGACATTTTTTTAAAAATTTTGCCTATATTTCATGGGCTTCCGTGATTTTGAATTGTGCAATGCTCAGAAAGAAAGAAAGAAAGAAAGAAAGAAAGAAAGAAAGAAAGAAAGAAAGAAAGAAAGAAAGAAAGAAAGAAAGAAAGAAAGAAAGAAAGA
>JAHTLZ010000114.1:5420260-5443817 GCA_023846285.1 Phrynocephalus versicolor | reverse complement strand
CAGAGAGAGAATGAGAATGCAGCTCTTTACATGACAGCATTGTACCCTAGCTACCTCCCACTCCACCCACTCTTCTAGGTACCAGTATAAGCTAATGAAGTAAAAACTCCCATTCTCTCTCTCTCTCTCTCTCTCTCTCTCTCTCTCCCCGCACCCCCACTCTTCCATGCACACACTCACTCTCTCTGATATGATCTGGTTCCTGTCTCTTGAGAAATTTACCTCAGAGCCATAATACCACACAATATAAACAGATCCTGGCCTCAGAGCCATAAGACTATACTTTACAGCTTTATAGAACCTGGCCTAATGTTCCCACTAGACATGGGCACGACCAGAAAAAAATGACGTTTCGAGTTTTCATTTGTCGGAACGGGTCCGTTTCGGGTCGTTTCTGTTTGTTGCGAAATTTTTCAAAAATTTGTTGTTTCATCGTTTCGTTTGTCGTTTGTCGTTTCCACCGTGATTTAGCGCGATTTGACTTCCCAGAGCATAGGGGCATCTCACAATCAGGGCCAGCGCTAGGTGTTTTTGCACCCTAGGTGGCGGGTGGGGTGGGGGGCAGGTGGCAGGGGAGAGATGCGGGTGGGCGACGATGGTGGGGGTCATGGGTGGGCGGTGACAGTTGCAGGGGGTAGGCGCAGGTAGTCGAGCGGGCGGGCGAGTGGGCGGGCGGCGGTGCGGGCGGGCGGGCGAGTGGGCAGTTAGGATATCACTTAGGATAGAGGTTCTGTTCTTGGCTTGCACCCCAAATGTGTCTGTGTGCAAGCAAATTGAAGTTGGGAAAATAGAAAATAAATGGTACTATATAAAATATATTTAAAATAAACCCACACCTCCCACTCCCAGTCGAACCTCCCCCTTTATCCAATATCAGAAAAAAATCCTCACAAACTGCCAGAGAACAAATAAAGAATAAACTGCTATTCCCTTCAGCAGACAAAGCTGCAGGGAATCAAAGAAATTATTTTCTAAATTCAGTTCCCTCCCTCCCTGCCTAACTTAAATCCTAAAGCCTCCAGCCTCCCTCCTCAATCTCGATTGGATCGAGAAGAGGGGGTAAAGGCCAGGGACCCCCCAGAAACCACCCCTCTGGTAGGTGGCAAAGCCTCAGGCAGGCATATTTTCGCCTGCTTTTTTGGCCGGGAGTCGGTTTTTTTAAAAAAAAACATTTAAAATCTCTTTCTGTGCTTCACATTGCGCAATCGCCGCAATGCCACAAACGAAAATGAAAAACCCGACCAATTTTTTCTTTTTTCGGTTCGAGTTTGAGTTCTGACGGCTTAATTATCGTTACCGTTTCCATTACGTAACGGAAACAAAAAATGGAAACGAAAACAAAAATTTCGTCGAGTCGTGCCCATGTCTAGTTCCCACCATTTCTACTAATCAACTCTCCAACCTCTTTCCCCCCCTCCTCTCCCCCCTCCGCTATCCACCTCCCATCTCTATATACTACAGCCAATGAATGTCTGGTATGAAATGCATATCCCATCCTATATTATATTGCACACCTCATTCTGCTGCTATATGTCTGAAGAAGTGGATGTGTAGTCCACAAAATGTTACATTAAAATATAAAAGTTAGTATTTAAGGTGCCACATGGTTTTTTGTCTTTTCTTTTGTTTTGCTTTTCTTTGATTTTTGCCTGTAATTCTTGAAAAGATGAACACAGCTACCCTCTCTGAAACTTCTACTAATGAATATAATATTTCCTGCAACTTAAAAATTAGCAGCAGTGCTAGACAGTACACGCCTAGGTGCAGAGCACAGGTCTCTTTGCTTCCTTCCCTTGCACCAACCCAAAGTCATGTCTGAGGAAGTGATCACCTCAGGAAACACAAAAAGACAGCTTCTTTGTATTAGCAAAAGCCCTGTTTCAGGTCCCACTGGGGGTGGGGGTGGTTTGTTTTAATTGGAAGCAATGTTAGTTGTTTTTGTCTAAATAACAAGCCTCCCAACTGCTCCACAAGCCATGGCCTCTAGTCTGAAGAATTTCACCCATTCCTTGGATCCAAGATTTTACCTAGAATTCTGCAAATCCAGTCTGGCTTTTATGACTAAGTTGAGTTTTGATGTAATATCATTTAATAGAACATAGTAGTGGCAAAAATGTCTATCTTTGACTGTGAAAAGGACCTACGGTAGGCACTGAACATTGCAGAGGTGACATCTTTTATTAATAGTAGAAAGTGATAGTAACTGTGGAGGTAGGGGGTGGGAGGACATGGGCATATATAAAAACAATGCGTCTGGTATCAACTTTACATCTTAAAGATATCATGGTTCTCACATGACTGAACCCATACACAGATTCAAAGGGCATGGCTGCTAAGGGCTGACCATGGACCCCTTAGGCACTGGAATTATTACATACCCATTTACCCTTAAGGTTGGATTGGGGGGCAGAATTTAATGTTTCAGAGCAATGTGCTGAACATATTAGGGAAGGTCATTTGGGGAAAGGTAGGCAGTATTTGTAATGGATTTCACAGACGCCTTCTAGGTCCCACTTAAATTACACCAGAGGGAATGGCAATTGTGAGGCTTCTAGCTATAGCATGGACATATGTGTGTGTTTTACTGCAGTCCAGAGGACTGTGTTAAAATTTATCACAGTATGATACCATTATTAGACAAACGGTTGCACATAATTAAAGGGTACTGTGCAAGCCTTCTGATCCCGTAATTTGATATCTTACCTCTTTTTCTTGTGACCTTTCAAAAAGAAATGGTTCTTTTTGGTGTTTTTGAAGAGGGCAAGAAGGGGCAATCTATAAACATAGATAACAATAACAAAATCATTAGCAGTTTAGATGTGAAGGCCAGGCTGTGAAAATGTGGCAAACGAGAGTGAATGTAGTGCAGGACACTTTTGTGACATATAACCATCAAAGCAATGTCTAACAATAACACCTTTTTAGGAAATCTATCAAATTCTAGCTAAAGCTAAAGGACTCATGGAAATGAAAACATTGAGTGCAAGGACGTATCACTGGAGAGAGACGAAGGCCAACATAATCCGTTGCTGCATAATAATTCCCCATTACTTTTCATGGCTCTGAAATCCAGACAGCGAAGAAAGCTGACAGAGAAAAAAAATGATTCATTTGCAGTAGATATTGGAAGGAGTTTTATGATTATGCAGACTTCCAGAAGAAATAAATAGGTGCTAAATGAAAGGAAGCCTGAATTCTGACTAAAAGGTAAGTCTGGCATACTTTTCACATATTGTATTAAGAGAAGAGAAGGCTCATTGGAAAAGACAATGCTAGGAAGGCAGTAGGAAAAGAGAAAGACTCAACTGACTCAATAAAGGAAGCCATGGCCTTTAGTTTGAAAGCCCCAGATAGGGCTGGTCATGCTAGAACCTTTTGGAGGCCATTAATTCACAGGGTTGCCTTTAGATGGATATTGTGTGTGTGTGTGTGTGTGTGTGTTGTGTCATTACAGTCATGACTGACTCTTCATGACCCCTTCTCCATGGAGTGTTCTTGTCAGGAATACTGGAGTGGCTTGCCAGTTCCTACTCCAGGCAACTACAGCACCTGGTATTCCCTGGTGGTCTCTCATCCAAGTACTAACCAGGGCCGATCTTGCTTAGCTACCAAAATCGGGCGAGATCAGATGTGCTTAGGGCATCTAGGCAGCACTTAGCTGTAAATTATTTGATGTCAAATAATAGCTGAAGCAATGCATGCATGAAATAGGATTTTTTTTATAAGCACCATCACTAAATGCGAAAGTCAGTTCTTAAAGCTGAATCTTTGCATATAGTGCCTGGAGTAGAGTGTGTCTCCTTGAAAAGAATTGTTGATATCACCAGTTTTTGTAGCACTACTGGTGTGCAAGGTATGTCACATAATAGTTTGGATCAGTCTTCCCTCAACTCATGATTGCAGAAGATGGAAGTTGTAGTCTTAGCTGAATTCTACTAAGTCAGAACCATGGTACATCTTTTCAAATAAGTTTGAACAAAGTTCTTTAAAGAGCTGAAGGTAGCATGGTCACACTTAGAGGCTGGTGTGAGGGATCTATCCAACTAGAATGAGTTTTCCATGCTACACAACCAGTAAAAACCATCCTATTCTGAAAATGGGGAAAGAGTTGTGTCATTTTTATAGGCAATAAGTTAAAATAGAAATTTTTCTGGTAATCCAGGAAAATAGACTTGTCAATGAACAAAGTAAGGCTTGCTAGCAAACCCATTGGCCAAAGAGAAAACTGATGAAAGGAAAGGATGTTATTTGCCCACTGAGTTTACAAAGATTAGAGTAGAAGGTTGAATTTACCCTCTTCATGTTGCAAAAATTATGCTATTCAAAAATACCAATATAATTATTTTATGTGCATCTGAATTTATTATCCTTCTGCTTTAATTTATCCAGTAGCCAGGAAGTTAAAAGTGTCATCTTTCTCTTGAAAAATGTAGAGTTTTCCAGAACCATGTATGAATATTCATTCAACAAGTGCTTGAAACATGCACAAGCAGGTTCAGCAAACGGATGGGGTTTTCTTCCTGTACACAATTTTAGATCTTTTGGGTGGTTAATGTATGCTCTTGTTTATATACCTGCAGATGCCATAAGCAAAAGCAAGAATTTGGTGACTCATTTCTTCATGCTTTCACGAAGATATGTGCAAACATATAATTTTGGTCAAAGTGGTCCAGCGTATGAATTGATAAAAATCATTGTACACATCAATTATTTACTTGTATTCTGACTAACAACAAACCCATTAAAGTACTATACAGTACTTAAATATGTATTTAAATAGACCTGATTTGTTAAAGTAGATACATCACTTATCTTTTGATAGTTCTGTATCAATATCCTCCTTGTATAATTTTACTAAACCAGTGTTCTCCAATTGATTGATGCATTGCAGCTCAAGACAAGGGGGCAGCACATGTTTTTTTTCCTCACCATCTTATTTTGGCCACAACCTGAAGAGTAGCATGTACATAGATGCTACATTGTCTCTAGGGATGCAATCGATGATGGTCTAAAACATCTTACTTGAACCTTCATAGATAGCTTGTTGATAAGTTTTATTCTTGCCCTCCTGCTTGAATTACTGCGCTGTGTGAGGTGCAGGTCTACCTTTGAAAACAGCCAGGAAACTGCAGTTGATCTGAAATAATATGCAACTGTTATTTGTTTAATGCTGCTCACTGATACCGGCTGACATGATCATACAGTATTAGGCCACTGCTTTATCATGTGCACTGGCTTTTCTGGGTCCACATCTGGACCCACTTTAATTTAAAACACCTTGGGGCCCAGTTGTTCAGAAAAATCATCTCGTCCCATATCGACTTATGCAGGTCCTCCATGTGTTGTTGTTGTTGATGTTGTTATATGTCACCAAGTGTCTTCCAACTTATAGTGACCCAACATATTAATGACTTCCAGAAGATCCTTTGTTTAACAGCCCTGCTCAGGTCTTGGCACTCTTTATCAAATCAATGCAGCTGATGCTACATGTTCCTCTTTTCCTATTGCCTTCTCTCTTCCCATAGCATTAAAATATTGTCTTCCTGCAATATAGATGAAGCACAATAGTATCAGTTTAGCTATTTTAGCTTCTTGTAAGAGTTCAGACTTTATTTGAGCTAGATCCCATTTATTTATCTTTCTGACACTCGTGGTGCCTTGAAAGCTTTTTTCCAGCACCACCTTTTGCATGAGCTCTCCAGATGGGGCAAACTGTGAGATTTCAGGAGAGGTAGCACTTGTATGAGTGATAGATACTCTTCCTGTATATTTTATTTTATTTTATTTTACAGTGGTACCTTGTATAAAGGAATTAATTCGTTCCAAATGAAATTATGTTAAGCAATTTTTCTTTATACAAATTTCCCATAGGAATGCATTGAAAACAGTAATTTAGTAGTGGCCAAACTTTGGCCCACTAGATGTTTTAGACCACAACTCCCAGAATTCCAAGCCTGTATTGCCAATGACAAAGGACTGTGGGAGTTGTGGCCCAAAACTTCTGGAGGGCT
This sequence comes from Phrynocephalus versicolor, assembly GCA_023846285.1. NCBI lineage: Eukaryota > Metazoa > Chordata > Lepidosauria > Squamata > Agamidae > Phrynocephalus > Phrynocephalus versicolor. The sequence continues at coordinate 5,437,806 of JAHTLZ010000114.1, read as the reverse complement.
GAAGTTTGGCCACCACTGCAGTAATCCCTAACTGCGACCATTTTATGTTGTACAGGTTTGCCCCATAGACAATTCTGTTAAGCAAATTTCCCCTATCTCTGGAATTTTTATGTTGTACAGATTTTATGTTATACAAACTGTTTGTTATACAAGGGTCCACTGTATTTGTATCCTGCCTTATTTGGCCAAGTGGCTACTCTGGGTGGCTAACAGCACTCAAAACATAGTAAATAAGGCAACTGAAAAGCAATATATTAGTACTTATCAGAAAATTATCAGCAACTAAGGTCTTAAAAGTAATATATAAAAATAATATACAAACATAATAGGCAAAATCATTAAAACCAAATGCCTTCCTTACAGTACTTTATGATGTTGAAGTGGCTACTTTATGATATTTGTGATGCTAAATGAAAACCTTTTCATTCTTTAAGAACTGTTTTTGTTTTTTATTATAGTGATTTTAAGCTATACCTCTACTTTATTTTACTAGTAGTTCTACTTTTGTTTTAGCATTATCTGTAGCAACATTTCATCTGGGGTTGATTGCATTCTGTCTTTGGTAATTGTTTGATTGTATTTTGCATCTCCTGGATACTACTGATTGAAGAACAATTTAAAAGTTTAACATTGCAATGCATACAATAAATCTCTACAGAAAGGGGTGCTCTCCAATTTGGCCCACATTTCCCAAAGGCTGCATTTCTCAAAAAGCTTCCCTCAGTGGGTGTGCTTTATTTCTTTTAACTTAGTCAAATTAATTTCAGCTTTTCTCCTTTCAATGTCTGTGATCTGTTTTTGAATTTGTCTCTAGAGGGGCAGTTACAAAGCACACACCAAGGGAAGAAAGAAAACAATACATATTCTTTTTTGTAATGGCCTTTTCTGGCAAATTATTGAACTCTGGAATATTAGGATCAATAGGCACATCAGCAAAATGTGTATTTATTAAAGTAGACTGCAAGCTTTATAATCCAGCTGATGTGATGATTACAATATTTCTGTTCCTAACCGAGTCCAAGAGAAATAATAAAATACAAATCCTTTCATTATCTGTGTTATGGAGAAAGTATAAAATTTGCCTGTGCCTGGTTATTAAAAACATTTTGTGTTAAAAAATGAAAGCTCATTGCAAAATTAATTAAAGAAAGGTCTGGTTATGTCATCTAACATTTTCTGAAGGACTGGAGTCATAAAACAGGTTGTGCCATTTATTGAATTACATTATTAGTTGTCCATGGGCCAAATAATGACTTCCCACTTGGTGCCACACTGTAGCAAACTTCGAATGTTTCTTTTACCTATCTCAGTAAGAGAGATGTAAAATGTAATCAATTGAGTGCAGTATTAACTTTGCATTATTTTAATAATTAAGTACTACAAGACTGTAATTTTCCTGTAAAAACTACATAAATGACCACCATTCCATCCCATAATCCTTTGCTCTCCCCTCCCCCCATGATTTTTCACTAGCAGAAAAGACTCCAATGCCTTCCCCCATGCAGCTTGCTTCCTGAAGTCAATTTCCACCCACCTCTTCACTTTCATCTTTTCCATTTCTGCTTGTCTTTTTCTGTCTCTTTATGATTTCAAGCAGATTCCATCCCTGTAACAGCAAACATTGACTGCATCTCATAATTTTAGTGTATTATGGGTGCTTTTGGGACCCTGGATGCATTAGATCAGTGGTTCTCAACCTGGGGGTCGGGGCCCCTTTGGGGTTCAAACGACCATTTCACAAACAGCTTGGGTCTGGAGGAGGGGGGAGGAAGGAGTGAATGAGTTACCTCCTGGTAGGTGGGAGGGGATGTCAGTCAATGGCACCGGAGGCTGTGATTGGCTGAGGGTGCCTGTAGAGGGAAGTTCTCTATGGCACCTGTGGCAGTGGCCTACCAAAAGCGGCTTGTGGCCTCTTCCAAGTAGGGCAAGGGGTCACCACAACATGAGGAACTGTATTAAAGGGTCTCAGGAAGGTTGTATTAAAGGGTCTCCGGAAGGTTGAGAACCACTACATTAGATGGACACATTAGCTAGACAGTGAACAGCCACTGCAGCCCACTATGACCTGCAGCTCGTTGAGGGTGACCTTCATGCACCATGCCAGTGCATCCAATTGGCCCTTCAGGTCATGCAGTTTTTTGAGCAGGAGCCGGGAGGATTGCTCCCAGGTGTCCAGCTTCACACCCAGGAAAGTGAGCACCATGCTGGGGCCCTCTGTCTTTTCCTCCGCTAGGGGGAGTCCCAACTCCTGGGCAAGTGCTGGGAAGGTAGCTAGCAGGCACTGGCACTGTCCTGATTCACAGACACCACAGAAAATGAAATCTAAATAGTGGGCTACTGCTCGTGAACCTGTTGCCTCTTGCAGCTTCCACTCCAGGAAGGCGCCGAACCTCTCAAAAGCTGTGCATGATATGTAGAGGTTGAATGGTACTGCCCTTTCGAGGTAGTCATGTCCCTCAGACTTGAAGCCCAGCAGCTCAAAGTCATCTGGGTGTACCAGGAGCAGGCGGGAGGCTGACTTGATGTCACATTTTGCCATTTCTGCCCCTAATCCACACGCCCTGATCATGCGGACTGCCACACTGAAGGATGTGTAGTGCACTGTACAGAGCTCCCTGGGGATGGCATTGTTCACTGAGCCACCTTCAGGGTAGGACTGGTGGTGAATAAGGCAAAACTCCCCTGGGGCCTTCTTAGGCACCAAGCCCAAGGGGGAACTCTAAGGTTGGGCACCGGGGGCTCCTGAAAGGCCCCTAGGACCCTGCCAGTGGCTACTTCCTTGTTGATCTGTGTTCTGGACACTGTCTCCCTACCCTGTATGGCCTTCAAGTTCCTGGCCATGGTGGCCTGGCATTCACCCTAAATCTCTCCCGGAAACCATCAAGCAGGGTGCTGGTTGCCGCCCTATCTGGGTACAGCCGCAGCCGTCAGGCAAGGATCCGCAGCCTGATTGGGCTGGGCCCCTTTAGGAGGCAGTGTTGTGGAGGTGTTTGCTCTTTGGGGTGCCCCAGGGTCCCTGCCAGTTCTCTTCTGCCCCCTGCCCCTAGTGCATAAGTGGTATTCATGCTTGTACTTGTAGGCTTACCTGTTACAATTTGACTGGTTGAAGGCCCAACAGACTGTGTGGAGTTGAACTGCCTGGCCCACATTGCTGCAGGTGGTTGTGGCCTGCACTGAGCAACTATCAAATCATTCATTCTGCAAGGGGAAACCAGGCACATGGTGTCAGCCAGAGGGATGAAAGGGGTTCATCCCACCTAAGTCTGGGGTTGTTAGCGGCCCTTTTTCTAAAATGTTCATCGTACTGGAGCCATGTGAGCCCTGGATAGTCCACATTAGACATGGGCACGGAGCAGTGAAATTCTCGTTTCCGTTACCGTTTGTCGTTTCCATTAGGTAACGATAACGGTAACGAGAATTACTCGACTCCAGCTCGAACCCGACCCGATAAAGATAAATTGGGTCTGATTTCTCGTTGTCGTTCATGGCATCGCGGTTCGTGGCGATCGCGCAATGCCAAGCAGCATAGAAAAAAAGTTTTAAAAATAATTAAAAAAACCCGATTCCCGGCAAAAAAAGCAGGTGAAAATATGCCTGCCTGAGTGAGGGCACCTACCAGAGAGGGGTGGTTTCTGGTGGGGTCCCCGGCCTTCCCCCCCTCTCCTGTCCTGGGCTGCTGGTACCAGGCTGGGGGGGGGGCATCCTCGTTGTCTCCATTTGCCATGTGGTGGGGGGGATCCAAAATGGCGACCGCAATATTTATTTTTAAATCGTGGTCCAAAAACCCACCAAAGCACCACAGAAACATGTGAAAATTAGGTATTTTAAATGCCTGATTTCTTATAGTAGCAGCAGTGGGTTTTTCTTGCAATAAAACATCTCCATTGATTTTATTTTATTTTATTTTTATTTTTATTTTTTTACACCTGCGCACGCGCAATGATGGGCTGGCCATGGGATGGGACCATGCAAATTTTTTGACCCATTCCACCAATCGCATGGCCAGGTTTTGACTGAGACTTCTGGATGTGCCAGAGGGCATAAAAAGCCCCCTAACCCTAACCCTAACCCTAACCCTAACCCATACGCCAGTACACTGTCCTTCTTAGTGGGTCAGAGGCACCCAGAGGTGCAGCCCACTAACCCACCCTAACCTTAACCATAACCCTAAGCCTAGCCCTTACCCTAACCCCAACCCTAACCCAGATCCGTACGCAAGTACACTTCCCTTCTTAGTGGGTCAGAGTAGAGACACCCAGAGAGGTGCCTCCCAGCCAGAGCCCACTACCCCTACCCCTACCCCTAACCTGTACGCTAGTACGCCAGTATGCTTTCCTTCTTAGTGAGTCAGAGGCACCCAGAGAGGTGCCTCTGCCACTTACCCCCCAACCCTAACATAATGTAATGTATGGTATGCGGCGGCTACGTGAAACACTTCCCTTCTTAGTGGGTCAGAGGGACCCAGAGAGGTGCCTCCCAGAGCCCACTTACCCCAACCCCAACCCCAACCCCAACCCAAATGACAAACGACAAATGGAAATGACAAATTTTTGAAAATTTCTGCGACAAACGGAAACGACCCAAAACGGACCCGTCCCAACAAATGACAACTCGAAACGTCATTTTTTCTGGTCGTGCCCATCTCTAGTCCGCATACATCTTATAAATTAAGTCCGCATATGCGTTATAAATAATATGCAGGTAGAGGACAAGCGAGAGGGTCCTCTGCAGTTGCTCGTTGAGTATTACATACATGTAGGTAATGTCGGTCAGGAGCCAGTTGGCCCATGTGCTTTACAGCTTGTGCTGGCAATGCCTTTCCCTGTTCTGTTCATCTTCCTTCTCCCCCTCCCATAGCTCTACCTCAGTGTTGCTGCCAGGTGGTCTCCCAGTGGGGAGGCTGGCTCACTATAGGGGATTGCATGCGGTGGGACTCGCTGCTTGCTGGGCCCAGTCTTTGGGTCAGCTGGGGCCAATGCTTCTGCCTGAGGCTGGGGTGAGCTGGCTTCAGGGGCTGTGGAATTTTTACCAGCTGCAAGTGCTGATGGGGGGGGTAGGGTCCAAGACGGCTGCTGGAGCTGTGGGGTTTGGGTTGGATGCCAGGGTTGGAGGGTTTAGGCACAGGGTAGGCCATAGGGGGAGTCATGGCTGTGGCCCACCCCATCCCATGGCATACGCAGGGTTCCCAGGTGCCTCAGCCTGGATAGGGGCACCCTGCTACCAGGTTGGCCAAGCCCCCACCCAGGCAGGCGGGGGGGTGGAGCATGCCCCACTCCAGGCGTGGTGGTGCTGGGCCCTGCCAGCCATTGGCCTGCTGACTGTGCTTGGGCTTCCACCAGTGGGGTGGTAGGTGTGGCTCGTGGCCATGGCCAGGCCACCCCCATGGCTTCTGTGTCTGGTGCAGCGGCTGACTCACATTTGTCAGGGTGCTGGGGCCTCCAGACTCCTCCAAGGCATGTTCTTGCCTCCCCTTGTCCTCTTGTCCATCATCGTTCTCAGCCCCCATTTCCACGGGCTGCTGCTCCCCACAGTCCAGCAGGAGCGGAATCACCCGGCTTTCGAGCTGTGTAAAGCAGGCAATTAGATCAGCTGCAAGGTCCCGGAGCTGGGCATGACAGGGCTGGGGGTCCCGGCCACTCGGTGGGGGGAGCCCCCCCCCAGCATGGCTATCTAGGGTGCCCAGCCTGGCCACCACCTGCTTAATTATGGACCCTGCCTCCTCCTTGGACACCAACTCTGGGCAAAGCTGCAGTGGGGTTGTTTGGTTGAACCCCCTGCTGGCACCCAGGTCTTGTGTGGGCCCATGGTGGGAGTTTAGGATTTCTGCCCCACTGGCATGGCCACCTCCTGGCCCTAGGACCAGGGATGACTGGGGTAGCTGGAAGGGGTGAGGAGGGGAGGGGTAGGCCTTAAAAAGGGGTTTAGGCCAGCGAGGGCCTCAGGCAGCAGGCGAGCGGCAGGTGATCAGGCCACACAACCCCGTTGGGTGGGGGCTAGTGCAGCATGCAGCAGGTCCAGTCCATGGGGGCCCGAAGGGGTGCAGAGGTGGGGAATCAGCCCATTGGAGCAAGAGCTGGTGTGGGGTTGAGCCGATGTGGGCCGTGCGGGACGAGCAGATGGGGTGTGAGGGCGGGTGCACAGGGACAAACAGGCAGGAGTCAGGGATGGGTGGCAGGTTCCACCCCCACCCAGATCAGGGAGTGAGCCGCACGGCAAGAATGGGTGCCTGGTTCTGCCTCCCAACCTTATTGCTAGGCCAGTGCGCTGGCATTCACGGGGCTGACCGGTGAGGATTGTGCCATGACGAGCTAAGTCAGGCTTGCCGGGAGGCAAGCAAAGGCCAATGCGCCACCAGCCCAAGCACGGCAAGGGAGGTGGATGTGGGGGCAGCTGCTCCCAAAAGAGTTAGGGGGTTCAGCTATGGCAGGTGAGGGGCCGAGAGTGGCTTCCTGCTCTTCCCACGCTGCCTGGAGGGTAACCTTGGGTATACATGGGCAGCCTAGGACCCAACCCCCGCACAAGCCTCATGAGGCTTCTTGGCCAGGTCTCACCCTTCCTTCCAGGGGAGGGCAATGCATTCCCAGGACTGGACAAACCAGCACCGGCATGCCCCTTGGTTGCAATAGTGCAAGACTTGACCGTAATAAATGTATTTATTTTCTCCTCATGTCTGAGAGAGAGGGACAATAGAAGCTATGCTATTTCTTAGAGGAGCAACTTGCCCTATTTTTAAATAAAAGCTTTGTAACAAACCTAGACGGTGAACAGTCTCAGTCTAATATAGCATTTTCAGTGAGCTACTTTGAGCTATTATTATCTACTGCACATATTTTCTATTTAAAAGAGGTATGCGAGCTTTAGAAATGCTTATGCCTCTTCTCACTATCAGTGAAGTTTCAGAAAGAGCCCAAACTATCAAACTACCATTTCCTGTCAAATTCTCTTGAAGAAATGTGCATTACAACAACACATAAATAATAATAGTGTGATTCCAAGTCAGTTCAGACTTAGGCCACCCTTTTCATGGTTTTCTAGGTAAACAGTACTCAGATGTGGCATGCCATGCCCTTTTTCTAGGGCAGTGATGTCAAACCTTTTAGAGACTGAGTGCCCAAACTGCAATTCAAAACCCACAAATGTTTCACAAAATGTCAATGCAGCAATTTAACCTGTATATGGGTGGCTGTGAAGCAGCGATGTTGGGTGCCCACAGAAAGGGCTCTGAGTGCCACCTTTGGCACCCATACCATAGGTTCACCAACACTGTTCTAGGGTACTGTGGATGTCAGCAGCTTGCCCAAGCCTACAAAGGCTGAACTCACAGAAGGCACATTGGGGAATTGACCTTACTATCTCTGGCTCTATCTGTTACCCTCTGTATAGGCTGTTGTTTTCAATGTGCCACTTACGGTTTACAAATCTGTTCCCTATTTGCTGGATGCACTGTCAAGGTCTGAATTCCTTCCCTGCACTTGCATCAGACCCATCAACATTGCACCAGGCTTAATAAAAGGGAATTGAGGAGAAAAGGACCACTTCACCCATATGCATATATAAAAAGCTACTGTAATTAGTTCATGTTGGCTCAGGGAAAGAAGACAAAAAGGGGGGGAGTGAAAAAAATAGTTCTGAGAAGTCAAGTTGCTTCTTTCCTGTAAGACACTGCTTCTTACATCAAAGCTTTGTCATTGCATGCAAAGCTCAAACCTACCAGATAAATGAGAAACAGCAGAAAGTGTCATAAACCCAACAGGGGAGAAATAAGTCAGAAACAGCAAAAATCATTTTTAAAGGATTCACCTAGGATATAAATGGCTTAAAGTTCTTGATATTTAAAATTGTGCTTTTGCATGTGAAAAAAGATAAATCTGACTGTTGCTTTTCTAAGTAACATGCTGACTCGGTGTATACAGTGTTTCCAAAATCTGGGTTTCCTGATGAGGGCTTTAGCTTGTTAGTTAATTGGCATGCTTTGGGCATACATTTACACCTCTGCAGAATTTGCACTCTATTTTGGTATGTTCACATGTAAGTCTAAGGGTCTGAAATCCAAATTTAGGGGATCTGGTTTGTTGCAAAGTCCCCACATACCTATTGGAGAATTGCACCCATCTGGGTGCTAATATTAAACTCCCTTACTCTTGAAGTTGACTAGATGTCTCCTGGAACTGCCTTCATATTGTAAGGAGATATATTTTGCTAGATAAGGGGGAGGACTGTGAAGACTGTCACAAGACTTAGATGAATGGCAATTGGCAAACATCTTGGGGGCAGAAGGCAGAAATGAGGATGGTAGCATTATGAAATGAACAACCAGAGCTTAGAAAGTTAGGTCTGAAAATTAGTTTGTTAATATTAAACATTAGAAACTTGATTAAATATAGGTTAATTTGTTACAGCTGCCACTGAATAATGAAGTTCTTTAATTTATAGAATTCACAGTCATTAGTTCATTAGTGAATTCATTGGTTGTAGAATAAACAGGTGGGTTGTCACTGTTGATCCATGGTAGCAAATGTGTTACTGGCTCTTCAGAAGTACTCTTTTTGTTATTTTAAAAGCTGCCTTCCCTAAAATGGCAAATTTTGTTAGATATACTAGCAACTCTCTATCATTATCGACCTGGGATGATAGGATCCAATCTATTATTCAGCTCCTATTTTGAAGGTGTTCAGGTGATTGAATAGAGGGATTTTACAATACAAGAGAGCAAGAGTGTGGTTTATATACCATCCTGGTTCTCATTGAGATGAAGAGATTTTATTTGCATGTAAAATGCAACATAGAGGAAGAAGGTAAATGCTCTTTTACCAAGGTAGTTCAGTTCTGGCAAGGAAATATACATATTTTATAATCTTCTGAAAATTGTTACTCCATGAGCCTTGGGTGTTCATTTGATAAGACTTAGTCTAGGGCAGTGTTGGCAAGCTTATGGCACAGGGACTAAAGGAGGCACTTGGAGCCCTTTCTGTGGGCACCTGACATTGCCCCTACATAGCCTCCTGTATTCAGGTTAAATTGCTGTACTGGCACTTTGCAAAAAATTAGTGGGTTCTGAATCACAGTTTGGGCACTCAGTCTCTAAAAGGTTCACCATCACTGGCTTAGGGTAATGCCAACCCCACAAAACAATAGCTACTTACCCTGTAAGTACAGTGGACCCTTGTATAACAAGCAGTTTGTTTAACAGAAAATCCACTTAAAGGAAAAAAATTCCAGAGTTAGGGGGAAATCGCTTAACAGAATTGCCTATGGGGTGAATCCATACAACAGAAAAATGGACGTTATTCCTCTGGGAAATTTGTACAAAGGAAAATTTGCTTAACAGAATTTCACTTGCATCAAATTAATTCCTTTATACAAGGTACCACTGTAGTGCCTTTCCCTTGATCAAAATATGGGTTATCAGAAGCCATATTTTGACTGTCAAGAGCGGATATCACAACAGGGACCAATTTGGAAGCAGACAGGTCTTCAGGCACCTGGCCCTCCTCTTTTACTTATTTTGGTTGCTGGTTTTGGTTGCTAATTGAAGTCTTTAGTACCAAGGTTTGTGTATACTCTCTTCTCTAACTTTGGAGGTACGTCCAGCTATTCCCAACTTCCCAAGCTTTCTCTCAGGATTATACATCTGGCCTCTGATCCTTTTGGAGGACAAATTTTCCCATCCCTTTCTTCTTTTCAGTGTAATAAAGTTTCATTACCTCTGTTTTCTTTAAACATTTTTTTCAGTTTCTTCTTGGACGTACAGTGGTACCTCTAATTACGAGTTTAATCCGTTCCGAATGCATGCTCATAAGCCGAACAGCTCATAAGTAGAGACGGGCATGACATGCTGAAATAGTGTTTCATTTCATTTTTCATTTCATTCCATTTTGTGTAGTTTCATTTCATTTTAAATGAACTTTTTTTAAAAAAAAAATCATTTCGTGTTTCATTTTGTTTCGTTTTTCATATTTTAAACATGTGTATATGTACTCTTTGTGTGTGTGTGTGTGTGTGTGTGTGTGTGTGTGTGTGTTGCTTATGCAACTTTTTTCCCTGCCATAGCCAGTGCCAATCAGTTTTTAAAGCCCAATCGAGTGGGGGAAAGGGTGGGCTTTTAAAACTTTTTTCCCACCAAAGCTAGTGCCGATCAGCTGCCACGTGAGGCTTGGGGAGGAAATTTTTTTTAAAAAAACTGGGCTTTTAGAACTTCCCCCCCTCCCTCAATCAGTGTGCCAGTTGATTGGACTTGGGTGGGGAAAAATCCTTTCCCCCTGTCCCAGTACCAATCAGCTAGTGTGCGGGACATGGGGGGAGTTTAAGAAGCCCCAGGCTTTAAAAACTTTTCTCCTCCCCCAAGCCCCACACACCAGCTGATTGGGGCTCCTGTGGGGGAAAAAACTTTTCTCCCCTGGCCCAGCACCGATCAGCTGGCGCACAGGGATTAGGGAGTTTTAAAAACCTGTATTTTTCTCCTGTACCTTTCTTGGATTCTCCATCTTGGGAAAGGTCACTGTTGGTTTCTTTCTTGGTCTACAGAGTCTGGTTCTTCAAATTCTTGCAGAGATTAAGGTAGACACAAGATTTAACTCTGTCCTTGTATTTATATTTCTCTTTGCAAGCTTTGTTGAGAAGTAGCAGAGAACTCTTAGAATGTGTGCACACAGTAACCAGAAGTATCTTAGCAAAAAAACTTTACTTGCCACTTAGTTTCATTTGAACTTGTCTTGACTAGTGGAGCTTTGTTGTTTTGTGTGTGCCATCAAGTCAGTTCTGACTTACAGCAACCTTGTGAAATAATGACCTCCCAAATGTTCTGTTAGTAACAGCCCTGCTCAGATCATGTAATGCCTCCCATGCATAATATTCTTTCAGATTTGTTCTTTGGAATACTTTTCTCCTTCTGGTTTTCAGCTGATTATGTTGCATTCTTGATGGTGCATTGAAAAAGCCATTCACCCATTTTCTTTTCTGCTTTACTATTAAATAAATCTGATTATGCTCTCCAGAGTGAATAGGAACCTCATTTTCAAAATACATTTGTAACTTGCTAGGCAGGGAAAGACTGTTCATCCAAGCATGGGGTCACATCTTACACCCTGCGCCAACTTGTAGTCTTCCTTTGTCCCATAATCATTTGTGAGATGAGTGGTCTCATTTGCAAGAAATATGTAACTTTAAATAACTATACTAGTATGTAGATATAGAATATTTGCATTAAATCATAAGGTATTAAAATGCAATACCATGGTGGGATTGTTCCAGTAATAAAGAAGTATAGCATGGAAATAAATATAGTTTTTTTTTTCTGCGAACAAGTAACATTTTTGAATTTGGTAACTAATCACATCCCAAATGAACAATTCAAACAGGAGAAACCACCTGATGCCAAAATTAATAGCTAGCTGTTAAGTTCAAAGGATCTGCAGGTGAAGTGGGACAATTTATTTCTTTGTAAGCCCTGGTGGTCTGTCGGTTCTAAAAACAGGATTGGATGGATATGCAAAGAATATTTGAAATGGCCAAAAAACCCACTTTCTTCTGAAAGAAAGCACATGTGGGAATGGAGGCTACAATCATATACATTTTTTCATAGAACAAGGTCCGATTGAACTCAGAGAGACTTCTTCCTGGACACATATATTACTGTGCTGCACTTCCCCAGATTTTTTTTAAATGCAAGAAATAGATAAGACCAAGGCATCCCTTGTTCTTGTATACTCCAAGATTATGTACATTGAACCATACAGTTCAGGGTCCTTAAATTAATTCATGATGGGGAAAGGTTTCATTGTGTAGCAAACAACTAGATATTTATCTTCCACTCAAGCCTTTCAGTCCCCAGTGCTGCTTGACTTTTGTCAAGGCTAGATTGGAATGATCGAACCCCATCACTCTTCCCCAGTGGCCCAACAACCTTTCAAGTATACCATCTGAACATCCTCTGCACACTTAAACTCATAGTAAACAGTTTAATGGGATCTGTTTCTCGGTGAACTTGTACAGTTCGTGGGCTGTGGGGGGGGGAAGTAATAACCCATAGCTTTTAAAAATCCGTGCATTTTAATGTAGCTTCCTGTAGCTAAACAGAGCATTAAACACTTTACTGCAACATTTATTCTAAATTATTTCTTCATTAAAAAATACTGACCTCAATTATTGTGCCATAATATAGTGATTGGAAGCATAATTTGCCTTTTTAAAACCCATCTATCTAAAATGTACAGTTGCTGCAACAGTTAATGATAGGATAATCATATAAATGAAATCATAGTAAGATGCTTCCCTCCCACCCACCCCCATCTTAAATTCACACTCACACATGCAAACACATAGGCATATGCACACTTTTACAATTCCAGAGCATCAGAAGGAAAAGCTATTGAACTAATTGTTTGGTTGCTTTGATGTGAGCACAGCAGCAGCTAATATAGATTTGTAAAATCAGGGAAGAGCTTGTGAAAGGATATAACTCTGCAGTGGTTCTTTTTGAACAGAGTAGCAGTCTTGAAAAGGTGGTTTCAAAGGCATCTCCTCCTTTAATTCCAACCTTCAGGGGCAATGTTTGATCCTTGTAAATAGTCAACATTATTCTCGTTTCCTCTGCAAGGAATGTACAACATCTTTCTTCACTTGAAAGACAGAATCAGTCCTTTTGCTTAATTGCTTTCATGTCTTTGATGGATTTAGGGTTTCTTTGTATAGGAAAAATATCAGAAATGTGCATGGTGGCAATAAGTAATATGCTAATGTCCCCCATGTCTATACTATGCAATGCACGGGAATTTATGGTGCACAGCATAATCTATCACAGCAAGGAGCTTCTAATTCTAACATATATATATATGCATGATAAAGACCTTAATAGTGGAAAGCTCGCACTGACTGAGGAGATAACGACTCTGTGGAACCTGATGGAACTATGCCTGGCTCCTTCCTTTCTAATGATTAGAGGGCAGCTCAGCACACATACCAGTATTTGTAGGGAAGCCCTTCATAATGACCCTGCTTGATGTGACACCTCTTGTCCTGCTCTCAGAGAGATACTGTAGTGTGCTTTTGGTGCCATTGGTTTTTGATGTTTTAACAGTTGTTAAACTCCTTTCAGTGTTCATTTATACACTTATTGTTATATGCCACAAGGGAGCATCCTTGTATGTTGTATATAGGGCTGTGGCAAACCACAGATAATTATTTATTATTATTTATTTATTTGATGCATTTATATACCGCATCCTTTTTCCACAAGGAACTCAGGGGGGTTCCATAAAACCAGTTAAAAACAGTTAAAACCAACAGACAACAACAAGAACAATTTAAAAAAGCAATGGCAAGAATAAAATTGGAGGAAAACCCTCAGCGGTGGGCGGCAGAGCAAAAAGAAAAAGAAAAAGAAAAACCATTAAACAGAAATGAGGTCACCATACGCCTTCAAGAAAAGCAGGGTTTTTAATGCCTTTCTGAAGGCGGGCAGGGACTCAATGAGGTGCAGCTCACTCGGGAGTTGGTTCCAAAGAGAAGGACCAACTACAGAGAAGGCACAGCTATGGGATACCAATTTCCGTGCCTCTCTTGGTGTGGCCACCCTGAGTGAGTGCGCCTGCGATGATCGAGTGGGTCTGGCCACAGATGATCTCTGGGAGATCCGCTCCGCCAGGTATTCAGGTCCCAAGCCATGGAGGGTTTTAAAAACCAAAACCAGGACCTTGAACCTTATCCGGAGAGGAACGGGCAGCCAGTGCAGGCGCCCCAGAACTGGGGTGATATGATCGTATTGACGAGCACCCACCACCAGTCTGGCCGCCACATTTTGCGCCCGCTGAAGTCTCCGGACAAGGGTCAAGGGCAACCCCACATAGAGTGTGTTGCAGTAGTCAATCCTCGAAATCGCGAGGGCCTGCACGACTGTTCTCAAGGAGGACTCATCAAGGTATGGACAGATCTGGGCGATCCTGAGGGGTTGGAGAAAAGCAGCCCTGGAGACCGCCATCACCTGGGCTTCCAGGGAGATGGCTGAATCCAGGACCACGCCCAGATTAAAACCCCAGATACTCATCACATGAATATGGGATCCTGCTGTTCTCAGAAAACATTATCATTTCACTTTCTTTATTGTGTGTTATATCTTTGTTTCTGTCTCATATCATCCCTACTGGGGTTTCTGAGTTATGTGGGAAATTTAAGGGATGGTTGTGCATTGCACACTAGGACAACTAGATATAAAGATAGTTTCTTTCCAAGTGCTATCAAACTGTTGAATAATTAACTTTTACTTTTCTTCTTCCTTTTTAAATCATAGGTTATATTGTATTGTTGTACTGTGCTTTTATTGTTGACTATATGATTCTTATATTTCCTTTTATATAGAGAGAGCATATTTTATCAAAACAAATTCTGGGTGTGTCCAACCATACTTGGTCAATAAAAGTATTCTGATTCTGATTCTGATTCTGATTCTGATTCTGATTCAATGCTGTCCCCCAGTAAGTTTCCATAGCCAAGCATGGATTTGGTGATCCCAGGTGTCCTGAGTCCCAGTCCAACACCTTCCCTCATACACCCTGCTGGTCTTTTTACACTCATGAAGTGGAAGAAAAAGCATTCCACTTTTTTTTGTCTTGAAAGAAAGTCATGTGTACCCCAACCTTTATTATTTTTAATTATTTATTTTGAATATTTTTACCCTGCCTTTCTCATTCGAAAATGACCCAAGATGGCTTACAATAATGAGGGACAGCATACAGCCCAGAACATTTAAGACATATTCAAATAAAGAACAAAGAATTAGAAGAGGCATCTTACAACATTAAAAGGTAGCATTAAAGCATGCAAAAAGGGGGGGAAACATTATGAAGGATGAAAACCTTTCTCTTTCTATTTCCCATATCACAAGGGAAGGAAGGGATCAGGGGACAGCCATATTTGAGTTTCTCAGATAGGAACAGCTGCTCAAAGAGTATTTTACTCCCTTATCTCATAGTACTCATGAGCCTTTCATGGGGCTTTTCCCCCTCAGACTTCTCTTGCTTATATACTCCAGAATGTACACAGTCTAGGACAGTGATGGTGAACCTGTTGGAGGCCGAGTGCCCAAGCTGGCATTCAAAACCCACTAATTTTTTTTCGCAAAGTGCCCATACCTAACCCTAACCCTAACCCTAACCTGAATACAGGTAGCTATGAAAGGTCAATGTCGGGTGCCCACAGAAAGGGCTCTGAGTGCCACCTCTGGCACCCATGCCATAGGTTCGCCATCACTGGTCTAGGAGATCAGGGGTTTTACTCAGTTCTTCCTTTTTAACTGCTGTAAAACTACTTTTGTTTGTACTGCGGTAAATAACAACTTGAACATTAATATCCAAAAATCCAAAAATGTGGTGTTTTCCAAGACCTGGAAGAAATTTCGATGGACAATCCAGAATAACCCCTTAAAGCAGTGTTGGCAAAAATATGGTATGGGTGCCAAAGGTAGCACTTGGAGCCCTTTCTGTGGGCACCCGACATCGCCCCTTTACAGCCACCTGTATTCAGGTTAAATTACTGTATTGGCACTTTGCGAAAAAAAAATAGTGGGTTTTGCACTGCAGTTTGGGCACTTGGTCTCTAAAAGTTCACCATCACTGCCCTAGAGCAAGAAAGAGAATTCAAGTATCTGGGGCTAAATTTTAAGTACTGCCGTAGCTGGACTGACCACCACAGTTATGCGCTTAGTAAGGCCAATTGCAGTGTGACAGCCATTGCTCGCTTTCTTTTTATAATAATGGCGGACATCACATCCTCTCCATGGCTCAGGTTTTCAAAGCAAAAACAAGGACCCAACTGCTCTATCGGATACTTATTTGGATCAGTGCATATAACTCTGAGGTAGAGAAAGTACAAACTATTTTTTGCATCATATCCAGGATGTCCCCAACTGTATAGGACTGGCTGCTCTATATTTGGAAGTAGGATTTGACCGAATAGAAACTAGGGCATGGATCCAGACTTTAAAATTCTGGTTGGGGATTCACTTTCTGGCTGAACACCTGGGTTACATATACCTTATGTTAACCGATTCTTATATTAGTCACTGGTTATCCACAATTCAACGTAAAATCAGATCTATTAGTATGCACCTTGATTCTATTCTATTGCTTGGACAACAACAAGGTTACCAAGCATTAAGCCAGAGACTCCATGACATAGGGAAACAAGAATTGTTTTCACTAGCGAAAAGAACCTGGACACCTGCAACCTACCGAACTATGCTTCAAACACCAAAAGCCTGTAGAGCTTTTATCGTTGCAAGATTTAATGCTCTCCCCTCAGCTTTACTTCAGGGCAGGTTTCAGGGAATCCCATGCCAAGAAAGATTCTGCCCTTGTGGAGCTGGGGGTGTGTGTCCCCACACACTTAACATTGTATTTTCTATAAATAAATCAATAGATATCTGATCCATTCCCTGATCCACAGATTTCAGGGTTATTCAGATAAGTGGCTGGTCTCGTACTGCCTCTCAGACCAGAATTCTTATATAACAACTCAGGTTGCTAAAAAAAAATTTAGCTGCTATTCAAAGAAGGGCTCTTCTACTAGCAGAAGGCTGATCTAGGCATATATTCTCTGTGACCCCAGTAAATGCCCCCCCTTTCTTCTTATTGCACTGTTTTTGCTATTACTATTTCTTTTTCTTTTCTCTAGACAGGTCATATGACCACAACAAACTATTGATTGATTGACACTTTTGTTTTGGGGAGGTTTGCTGTGATGACATTCAAGGGTTTCTGTGTTAAATTAAGCACAATGTTCGTTTTAAAGACAGTTAAGGTGTTAATTCATTGACACATAATTGCCAAGCACAATTTTTGCTTCATCTTCCCTCTGCAGAAGCAAAGTTGCCCCCTCTTATAATAGACTGGGTATGGCACAGTGCCATTTACTACTGTGCAGTCCCTATTGGTACGATTAAAATAATGCTACACATAAATGAACAGACTTGTGTTCAATCTCTTATCAAAGATCAAGCAGAATATTGAGCAAAACATTTCTGTCTAGATTTTAACCCACAGAGTACCTTCTGAGAATTAACGTCAACACAGCAGATGCTGTGTGGACACAAATATAGTCATGCTACAAATACTAATAACACAAAAATAGGTATACATTATTTTATAGTAGCCAAAATCATGTTAAACCACACCCATAATTCAAATGAAGTATTCTTCAGAGGGCAGTTGCCTCAAAAAAAAATCCACTACAGCCATTTTCTCCTGGGTGTTGAAATGTCGGACATGGCACACAATAGATAATGTCTGAGGTGATATCTTAATTTGCAGAGATTTACTTCCATTCACATTGTGTCAGAGTGAAACATGATAGGATTGCGAGCAGCAGAATATATTCTTTATTGAATATCACTAAAAGCAAATATAGTAACTTGGGAAATATGTGTTTTGGTTTCTGACATAGACACAGCCACAGGGCAGAGTCGACAATAGAAGCAATGCAGAGATGTGGTTGCCATCATGGCCTCCAGTTTGACAACTCTCAAACTCTGGAGACAGTTTCTTTTCTTTTCTTTT
>JAHTLZ010000114.1:5399758-5414758 GCA_023846285.1 Phrynocephalus versicolor | reverse complement strand
TAAACGGTGGTATTGGCACTTTGCGAAAAATTAGTGGGTTTTGAAATGCAGTTTGGGCACTTGGTCTCTAAAAGCTTTGCCATCACTGGAATATACCATACATAGGATAAGATTTGATGTCTGCTTTCAATTTGATGGACCTTTTTTATCAGGTGCAGACCACAGCATCTCAATGATCACAGTCTGCAGATTATAACAGTGACCTATTTTAACAAGTTGTTGGACGGATCACTCTTTTAATGCATGTGCATTGCTTTGAATGGATAGGTACAAGAATCCTCTTGATAGAAATGGAAAGATGGGAAGGTATCTTTCTTCTCTTTTAACCACACAGAGAATTTTGTGGCATTTTTTAAAAAAATAAAGGTTTATTTGGCATTGGCTTTCAGTAATTGGGAACCCCCTTGTTCCCACTCAATTCTAGCAGCAGTGCATTTTAGATCCAACAGAGGCAACAAGTTCAGCTTCATGCAACAGCCATTTCATCTGACAGCAGATTCCACCACCTACCCCCAACAACAAATCATGTTTTTTAAAGCTGAATTGTAACACAAATGCAAACTCCTTTGTGCTCAGCCAATGAGCCTCTGCTACAAATGGTGAAAAGATATCTATGCAGGTGTCAACATTTTCTCCTCCTGTCTCCTTCCCTTGAATGTTGACCTCTGGAAGCTAAGTAGGGTCGGCCCTGATTAGTACTTGGATGGGCGACCACCAGGGAATACCAGGTGCTGTAGGCGCCTGGAGTAGGAACTGGCAAACCACTCCAGTATTCCTGCCAAGAAAACTCTATGGACATGGAGTCATGAAGGGTCTGTCACAACTCTAACGACACAACACACACACACACACACACACACACACACACACACACACACACACACACACACACACACACACACACACACACACACACACACACACACACACACACACACACACACAAGGAGACCTTTATACAAGGTACCACTGTATTTTAATTTATGTCTAAATTCTTTTTTCTTTCACATTTTATTATTTCTGATAGATTTAGGTCTAAATACAATAGCTTGTCCCAGCTAGAGTAGACTCAGAATCAGTGAAGCTTATGTGCAAATTAACTGACCATTCAGCAATTGATTTAACATCAACAATGTGTTACCAGGTTAATTTTGACAAATGGTAGTCCTTTTCAGGGTTTTTTGGCTGTAATGTACATGGAGATCTAAAATTACGTGGAATATGTAATATTTTGCACATTAATTGTATATTATTTTTAAATGTTAATATATATAAAAGATTATATGATATGTAAAAGATAATTGTGCATTTCTTCAGTTAAAGAGACTATCAGATATTTCTGTAAATTGCTTTCAGGTTAAAAAAGCAACAAAATGATATAAAGATTTTCTTAAATAAATAAATAGTAAAGCAGATAATATATAGAAAATATTTGTATTTTTACATAGTACACTTCCCTATTGTTATCACTGCCTTCTGAACCCCGTATCAAATTATTAACTTGGATTTTGTATTATGTTTCCTTTTCAGTTCAAAAAGATACTGTTCACTTCTTTTCCAATTTAGATGTTGAAGTCAAAGATGTGATGGCCTCTTACACTATTAACAGTTTTCTTCACACATTATCAATGGAAGATATATTAGAAAGAGCATGTGATGAATTTCCTATTGTTGTTGCAGTAATTGAACGCTCTGTTGGAAGCAAGCACTCATATAATTTAGTGTCCTGGTAGAGAAATAGTCATTTATAAGAACTGGAATGCCATTGGAATGCAATATGGAATGCATCACCTATGGATACATACCAGGCTCCTTCCCTTCTGGCCTTTGGAAATGAGTGAACCCTTCATTGTTTGAAGAAGCCTTAAGAAACATTTTATTCCTTGACATCACCATGGCTCCATGAAGAGGTTATGTTTTGATTAGATGTCCAGATTCCTTTTTCTGTAGATATTCAGGATTTAATTTAATTTTGGATCTCACCGTTTATGCCTTGTGAGTAGGAATGAGTATCCGGGTTTTTTATTATTATTATTATTATTATTTTATTATTGTTAACTGCCCTGAGTAATGCTCCAGCAATAGATGGGCAGGTTATAAATGTAATTAATGAAAGAAATAACAATAAATCCATAACTAACCATCAGTTTTCACACAGCATGAAGAGTGGATTTTTACAAACACACTTTAAATTTATTTAAAACAGTCTTTAGAAGAATGAAGAGAAGCAAAAAGCGGAGTGTGCCACTTATATGCCACCCCATAGCACTCCTTGGGCGGTTTACAAGCAGTTATGTAGGCAACACATTACCAATCTCCCAGCAAGCTGGGTACTCATTTTACTGACTTTGGAATGATGGAAGGCTGAGTCAGCCTTCAGCTGGCTACCTGAGATTGAATCAATGGGTTGTGAGCACAGTTTTGGCTGCGGTACAATGCATTAAATCCCTGCACCACAAGGCTCAGTTCAAGAGAATGGTTCAAGAAAGGATAACATTCAGCCCTCTTGACGTTGCTGGACTCAATTTTGCATCAACCTTTACTATTGGCTAGGACCTAAGTTGACTAAGGCTCACGAGAGTCCCAGTTGAGCAGTACCTGGATGGACCACCACTTCTGTGGGCCCTCACCTTCAATTTCATTTGGTAAGCTGGTGGGAATAACAATTGAACATCTGGAGGGCTAGAAATTTTATATCTCAAAGGAGGAGGAGGAGGGGAAGTCTTCTGCTATCAGTTCCATTTGAAGTGGCTGTCCTTGGTATGCTGGTTTTCTACTGACATATGGGATCACTAAATCACTCTGTCTTTTATGAAGTAGCAACAAGATTAATCTTTTATATCCACGTGAAACTTATATTGACCCTTTGGTATGATGAGCACACAGTCTTTCAACACAGATAATTCAAAACCATAGCAGGAGTGCAATGTTTTCCCTGAGTGTAAATGAAGCAATTAAAGTCTCCTTTGGCACAACAAAAAGAGTTCACAGACAGTGACATTGTTTTGAAATTCAGCATGTTTACCAGTGGGGAAGATGAGCGTTCCATAAAACCCCCTTATAATTATCTATTTGTGTTAGTGTCTGCATATTCTAAAGGGTGCCTGCTTTGAGGAATCATACATCCGTTTCATTAATATTAAATGTTTGTTTACAATCTTCGGCTTAAAAAGGAACTGTGTTATTATTATTTTTTATTAGTAAGGCAAAACCAGACAGAGTTTATATTAACTTTCTGGCTATTGTACTGGCACAGAAGTTTGAGGTTTGTTTAGCCATATGCTACATGCCATATCCCAATATGACTTTGATAATGGCCTGCCCTATGGGTGTTTTTCCATGTGACAAGAAAACCTGCAATCTACGCTGGCACCAGATGTTAAGACTCTGTTTTTTCACAATTATATTTCCTTCCTGGCTGGATAATTCAGTGGGTTAAGTCTGTGGTGCCAGAGGATGGGATTTCAATTCCCTACTGCGCATCCCAGAAGTACAGATGGGCACGACGAGGGAAAATGACGTTTTCGACTTGTTGTGTGTCGGAGGCAGCCCGTTTCGGCTCATTTCCGTTTTTCGCGAAAAATTGCAAAAATTAGTCGGTTCGTTTTTTTGTTTTTTCGTTGTCGTTAGTACTGGTTTTTGGGGGAGGGGTAGCGGGCTCCTGGAGGCACCTCTGTGGGGTGGGTGCCTCCTCTGGCCCGCTATAAAGGGAAAGCAGGCTCCTGGAGGCACCCGTGGGTGCCTCCTATCCTCACCCACTAGGAAGGGGCAGCAGCAGGCTCCAAGAGACCCCTCAACATGGGGGTCTCCCCTCCTCACCTGCTGCTGCAAAATGGCATGCATAACCATATATGGATATGCATACCAGCCAGACAGTGAGACCTGGTCCACTGGTATGACCCTCCATCAGGACTGGGTCGCACCTGCCATGTCTCACAAAGAAGGGAATTGTACTTGTGTGTAGTGCAATGCAAGTAGATCTGGCTATGGGTTAAGGTGGGTTAGTGCAAGGACTAGGGTTAGGCTAGTGACGGGTAAGGTTACGGTGGGTAGTGGGTTGCACCTCTGGGTGCCTCTCTGACCCACTAAGAAGACAGTCTGTGACGTATGGGTAAGGAGTCAAGGATTAGGGTTAGGGGGTTAGGGGGCTAGGGCAGGTTTTAGGGGGCTTTTTGGCACATCCCAGAAGTCTCCATGGCCAAGTGGCCATGCAATTGGTGGGATGGCTCCAAAAATTTGCATGGTCGTCCACTCCCACATGGCTTGGCCAGCCCATCATTGCGCAGGTGTAAAAAAAATAAAATAAAATAAAATCAATGGAGGACAGAGGAGGAGAGGAGAGACATTTTGTTGCAAGAAAAAACCCACTGCTACTGTGAAAAATCTGGCAGTTTATAAATTTTTGCGTGTTTCTGTTGTGCTTGTGTGTTTTTGGACCACGATTTCAAAAACAATATTGCGTTCGCCGCCCCATTTTGGATCCCCCGCCCACATTGCATGGCATGGTGAGTCCGGCTGCCCAGGACGGGGGGGGAGGCGGGACCCCCCTCCAGAAACCACCCCTTCAGTAGGTGCCCTGCGCCCTTAGTCAAGCAGGCATTTTTCCACCTGCTTTTTGGCCCGGGAATGGGTGGGGGGAGAGTTTAAAAGTTTGTTCCTGCGCCGTCCGTGCCGCTTGAGCCGGCGGCGAGACTCGTGCCGTGCGGCTTGTTGCTGCTGCGAGCCTGCGGCGAGTCCCACCAGAGCAGCCCAGGACGGGGGGGGAGGCCGGGACCCCCCCTCCAGACCAGAAACCCCCCCTCCGGTAGGTGCCCTGCGCCCTTAGTCAAGGAGGCATTTTCCACCTGCTTTTTGGCCCGGGAATGGGTGGGGGGAGAGTTTAAAAGTTTTTTCCTGTGCCGTCCGTGCCGCTTGCTTGCGCTTTAATTGCGGCGGGCGGCGGCGAGACTGGGCTTTTTGCTGGCTGCGAGCCTGCGGAGAGTCCCACCAGAGCAGCCCAGGACGGAGGGGGGGGGAGGCTGGGGACCTCCAGAAACAACCCCTCTGGTAGGTGCCCTGAGGCACGGCAGGCATTTTTCCGCCTGCTTTTTGGCCGGGAACCGGGTTTTTTAACTTTTTTTAAAAAAAATTCTGTGCCGCGTGGCATCGCGCGATCGCGCGATGCAAGTAACGAGCACGACAAATCAGACCAAAATTGTTCGTTCGTCGGTTCAAGCTCGAAGTCTGGCGGAGTAATTCCCGTTACCGTTTCCGTAGAGTAACGGAACCGAGTAACGGAAACGGAAACGGGAATACCGCTAAGTCGTGCCCATCTCTACCCAGAAGAGCTAGCCTGTGTGACCCTGTTCAAGCCACCCAGTCCCAGGGTGCACCCAGAAGGAGGGAATGGTTAACCATGTCTGAGTAGCCTCTAGCTAGAAAACACCATAAAGGGTCACCATGTGTCAGAATTTACCTGACACCACACAATTGTTATTAATATGACACTGGTTATGTGTTCTGCTTTGCAAACAAGTGGTATATCTGCAGTGGATATTTCCCTTTAATCAAAGACAATCCTCCACTT
This sequence comes from Phrynocephalus versicolor, assembly GCA_023846285.1. NCBI lineage: Eukaryota > Metazoa > Chordata > Lepidosauria > Squamata > Agamidae > Phrynocephalus > Phrynocephalus versicolor. The sequence goes on along the minus strand of JAHTLZ010000114.1, from coordinate 5,409,192 downwards.
CCTCCTCTGTTCTCATTACTACTTTCTATGTCTACTGCTAGTCCTTGATGAAAGCCCCGGCCTTTTTGAGGTCATTTAAATTCATAAGAATGCCATATGTTGAAAACAACTTTTCAGGACTTCTCAACAGAGTTTTGCAAAAGTGACACTTCTGATGAAAATGAAAAGTGTTGAAAGAACAGTGTTGACACCTGCATTTTTGTTGGACTTGACTGGATTGGACACTGGCTATGGAGAGACTCTTGATAAGCACCTGTCACTTCAACTTTTACCACTACACTAGACTGCTAAGATTGTTGAGGCTTATGTCCCATTCCTTCTCCTCTCTCTCTTTCTCTCACTCGCTTGCTCAGTCACTCAGTCACTCTCTCTCTCTCTCTCTCTCTCTCTCTCTCTCTCTCTCTCTCTCACACACACACACACACACACACACACACACACACACACACACACACCACCACCACCACCACCACCACCACCACCACCACCAGCAGTAGCAGCAGCAGCAGCAACAGTCACTGCCTGTTGCTTGCCCCTGGCCTTAACAGTTATTGGACTTGTTTAACTCTAGTCCTCTCAAAACACATGCAAGAGTTTTGTATAAATGTTGCACCGCTTTGTACCAGATATTGTGCAGCCTTTGTAAGACGTGTTCCATTAGGACCCGCAAAATGCAACATGTGCAATTCTCACTCAAAATCTACAGCCTGTGTTATGTGAGGTCACAAAGTCCAGTGCTCATGCTGCCTGCATGCATGGTTCCCTATTTGTACAGCCATTTTGTTGGCCTGCCTGTTCCCTTCTCTCTTCAGTAAGCTCCCAGAAAGAAAAGCTTTTCTCAGTTTGCCATGTCCTGACATCTGACTGTTTCCTAAGGTCAATCTAATGTGTACTTGTCATCTTCTAAGTGTTGTTGGACTGCAACTCTCATTACCTATTGTCAGCAAAGTCCATGGTAAAGGATTATGGGTGTTGTAGTCCAGCAGTAACTGGAGGGTCACATGTTGCCCATGCCTGACCTAAGAGTCTCTCTCTTGCCTTATGTCCAGAACATCTGCAAAGTTAGGCACAAAGGGGGTATTGAGAACAAGGCAGGGATTGCAGTGGTACTTGATTTGTTTATTGCCTGTTCATCCAGCTTGTGTAGCAAGCAATGCTGGGGAAAAGGTTAGTAAGCAAACAGCATGTTCTTTTGACAAAAAATTATTTATTTATTTATTTATTTATTGGATTTTAATACCTCCCATCTGGCAGCGAGGCCAGATAAAGCAGAAATTGCTCATGTCTGCACTACCTGTTTGGGTCCGGATGTTTTAAAAAGGTTAGATGAAATTAGAGCCTCTTTGCCTTCCCATCCCAGAAACAAAGAGGCAAGACATGTTTGCGGGATTAAAATTGGGCCACAAATTATTGACATGAAATTCACTCAGTTCAACTGTTACACATCCCTTAAACAAGGGGAAACTGAATGTAGTGCAAGTGGATCAGTTAATGATTCCTAGTATTATTAGAAGGTCACTGCCCACCTCTTCATCACCTTCTCAAAACCTGTGGTCTGGGCAGCCCTCATTTCTAATATTTGAACACCTAATGTTCCTAAATTCCTAATTCATTTCCTAATTCATCTTGAGGACTACGAGCTCACTAGGGAATATTGTTCAATAAATTTCACCTGACTTAAATGTTCTGCTTGCACTACCTGCTAGAGATGGGCACGAAACGAACATTTTTTCGTTTCAGTTATTCATTATTTGTTTCATTACGTAACGAAACAACAAACGAAAATTGTGATAAAATGGAACGAAATGAACAGAACCACAAAAATTGTGTTCGTTACGTTTCGTTTCCGTTAATGGTGACGTGCAATGAAATGAGCTGTTTTAAATGTTAAAAAACGTCCTGGACATCCATAAAAACGCAGCAATAATTATTTATACTGTCTGATAATACCTACTGGGGAGGGGGTTGGGGTCCTTAAAATGTGCATTTATGTCTTTTCTCAGATCGCTGTAGTTTTTTCCTTTAAGGGGAGTTAGGGGACATCGACCCAAAATACCTCCCAGATGCCTAATATTGATTTCTGGGGTATTAAAACGCCCTGGACATCCATAAAAATGCAGCAATAATGTGATAATTATTTGAAATTATTACCTACTGGGGGTTGGGGTCCTTAAAATGTTTGTTTTTGTCTTCTCCCATCGCGATGTATTTTTCTTTTCCCTTTATGGATGACAAAATGGATGTTGCCACTCCAGCCACAACATGGAGGCAAGCCATGTGATGAGATCATGTAAATTCTTGGACAACTTCAACCAATAGCATGCCCAGGTTGCAGACTGGGCAGGTGTGGCAGCCACAGAGGGCATAAAAAGCTCTGGCAGCTCTCATCCTCCGTGCAGTCCCCGGTGGGAGTTAGGGTGGGATTGCTGTCTCTGCAACTCTAGCTTCAATCCTGCAGCCTCCCTGTGTGCGTGTGTGCGTACCTCTCGGTGAGTACCCTCCCCTGCCCTGCAGTGGAGTAACTCTGCGGCTGCCTTGCACCCTGGGCAATGCCCGCCACTGCCTTTGCAGCCTCCCTGCGTACCTAGTCTATACTGTGTCTCTGCCAGCATCAATTATTTTTTAGTGTTTTCCCTCTGGTCTGGGGCGTTGGGAGATGCCCGTGCACGGAAATGCTTTTAAAATCGCGCAAAAAGCGGGTAGAAACAAAAAATGAAAAACAAAAAATGAAAATGAAATTTTTCCAAAAATTCACGAAAAAAAGGGAGACTACGACGAGATCTCTCGGGAAAGATGGCAAGAAGTAACAAATTTATTAGTATTGTGATAATATTTGGCAATTTTAGTAATATGTTAAATTACTATCTTCATTTTGCTTGATATACTCAATGAAATTTTAAAAAATTGTACCCCTTCTTTCCCCCCCCCACCCATACTCTTTTTCCCTGTTCCCCCCTTAAAAATTCAATAAAAATCTATAATAAAAAAAAATTCACGAAAAACGGAAACGAAATGAAACGGACCTCTCAGCGACAAACGAAAAACCGAAACACCATTTTTTTTTATTCGTGCCCATCTCTACTACCTTCCAGTTGTGACGCAAGCCAGGCAGGGGGCAAAGTGACCCCGCCCAGCCCTATGGCTGTTTAGAGCATCCAATGTATCAGTTGCTGGGAGGCAACTGCGGGGGGTCACCTCTGCTAGATGTCTTGCTTGCAGATTTCCCAGAGGTGTCTGGGTTTTTTGCCACTCTGGGAAACAGGATGCTGGAACTGATAGGCTTTTGTCATGTTCTTGTTAGGATGCCGCTGAAGCTATTTTAGCTTTGCCTGCCTCGTAGAAGCTGAAGTTTAGGAATGAAGCCAAGCTGTCCTCTTGGTTGTGCTTCAATGCAAAATAAAGCCAGATGCAGGTTAACACAATTTATTTATAAGGATGTGTTTGGCTTTAATTAAATGCAAACTGAAAAGCCATCCTTCTAGGCTGTTATGCTTCCGTGTTATGCAATGTCTCACACACCCCCACACAAAAACCCACCCCGCCCAACCTGAACCCTTGTTATCTTCTCAGCATTATCTTTTTCTACTTCATAAGGGAAATGGCAGCGGCAAGGTGATAGCGCAAAGGGAAGCTTCTCTTAACAGATGTGATAGCTTTGAGAGGACCATTCCACCCTCCCTCTGAATGTTGAGAATGCCAAAGAATTCAGCAGAGTCAGATAATCTTTCTCCCTTTTTAATCTCAAAAGAGATTGGGTTGTCAGTGGCTTTATACAGAGGTGTCACCCACTGTCTCTTGGAAAGATGTGCATGTTATTTTTACTTTAAAGCACACATATCACATCTATTTAGCCAAAGCATGAATCTGACCTGCTCACAGAAAGGCAGATATATTCCCCTTCAAGTTATTTTAAGAATTTAAGTGGAAATTAAGCTGTTCCTGTGGCATAAGGCAAATATCTTCACAAAGCTGAATTTCACTTTCAAGGAGCCTATAAAAATGGCTAAAATTGCAGCTCATATGTGAAATAAGGCTGAAAATATGTAGTGTCAGTCAGTGACAAAAGACAGCCACCAAGATGCTGACAGAAAGCTATCATTGAAATAATTACCCGGTGATTCTTACATGCAAACAATGTGACAAAATGCAAGTGCATTTGCTGAAGAACATGGAGGTTTGTTTATTCTTACCAAGTGCCACTGCTGAAGTTTCTGGGGAGATGACTAAAGCTGTTGTTGTCTGATAATGGCAGTAAAACACATCACAGTTGTGTGCAGTCATCTGCACAATAAGGCACTGGAAACGGGACTGGAGGAACACCAGGTTCAAGGCGTTAAATTGGCAGTGTATTATTTCAGTTTGCTTGCATTGCTGCTGCTTCTCTCTCTCCTCTTTGTATTTCTATAGAGAGGCAACGTCCTCTCATTTTTTCAGGGCTCAGATGATTCACCTTGCATACTTAAAAAAAAACAACAGTCAATGGATTAAAAATATCCAGAAACCTTATACCTACAACTAATTGATCATTTACTTGTTCTATTTTTATGAATTTTCTACCAGTATTATTTGTTTAATGAATAAAAATGTTACACTCCAAAGAGGCAGTTGTATTAGGATGCATAAAGGGTCAAATCTGATCATGATGGAAAGGGTTGCTCCACTGGGAGTGATCTCCCATAAAGTGACCCTTGTGTGCTCCAACCCAGGTGCAACAACGATGATGATGATGATGATGATGATGATGATGATGATGATGATGATGATGATGATGATGATGATGATGATGATGATGATGTATCTCTACTGCTGGACCCAAAAAGTCCTGGCTTGGATACAGAGAAGGATCTGGGCTAGTTTATGGCCTCCTGTGCAGCATCGGATCACTGGAAAATAGCTTCCAACAGACCATGCCATAAGTAGTCCAAAATGTATGCCATTTCTTCATCTGATTTCACTCTCAATTTATTTCAACATGTAAGACAAAAATAGAAGTACTGTGGTTTCTTGAAGAATGGCAGATTTACTTCACTGTGAGCTGCTCTGAACATATGGAATTGAGTGTACAGCGTGTCGACCCACAGATGTATAACAGTATACATGGTTAGAAGGAGAGGACAAAGTGAAATGGGATGTTGATGCAGGTGATGAATCTTTGAAGTCACATAATTAACATAGTGTTTTCACTGCAGCTTAATGAACTCTCAAGGTGGTAATTACATAAACATCTTGGGTGTAGAAATTAACCAATATAAATGGTCTGTTAGGTGGTGTGTGTGCTGTGCTTAGGCTGCTGTCTCAGAAGTACTGATGCAAAACTTTGAGTATGTTGAGATCAGACGTTTCCCAAAGAAAAGAGAAAAGTGTAGAGAAAACCAGCTTCTTAATATGAATATTATGCTCAAAGGTCCCTGTCTCTGTTTAAGCCATTAGGTAGATTCTGGAGTTCATGGATCTAAGCAGTCTCCACTTAAACCATCTCCATCTCAAATATCTCTGCATTTTCCTTTTTTCTATCACAGAGACACTGATATGAGGAAATCCTTGGCTAGAGGCCTGAACTTGATAAAAGAATGTCACACAAGATATGCATGTGATGAGTTTTTGAATGAGCTGTTAGGAGCTTGTTTCTTAGGACGGCTATGGAATATTGTGACTAGGAACAACACTGATTTAAAAAGTCTATTCTCCGAGTTAGTGTCAGTTGAAATTTTATTCCAGGCATGGGCAGGAGTAAGAAGGGAATCAGTGTCTTATAGGTAGACATGGGAGGCAACATCAGACCTAAAGGTTGGAGCTAAGTGTGCTTCAAATTTGGACAGTGGGACAGTCTTCGAAGAAACATTCAAAGCTTTGCTCAATTATGTGAATGACTGCAAAGAAATAAACTAGGTGCAAGAGCCTGCAAGCATACTTACACACAGCTGCCACCAAATCCAAAAATAAAGTGTCAGATTTAGGGATACTTACATTTATATCAATGGCACCTAATCATTTAGCATAGTGAAATCTCTTTGCAATCGGGCAAGCAAAAACATTATTTTTAAATGTATCAGCGCAACTTAGTCTTTTATTATGAATTGTGGAATTACTGATTTAATCTGAGTTGTGCAGACTATCAAATTGGGGCAAGAACTCAAAAGCTAGATGGTTTTTCAACATGTATATTCACAGCCATATATTACAGACTTTGCCTTCAAGCTGACATTTCTGTTTCAAAATTTGATTTCCTGTATCTGAAAAGTCAATGAAACACCTACATCTGAAGTCAGATCCAATTATAGTGAATACTTAGATTGACGGGGAAGTTTATATGACAGGATGTCAAATCCTTGATGAATAAGGCTTCTGGTTTTCAACTCAACAACAGAAAGTCACTTGTACATTATTTGTCAATAACTTAATGCCTTAATACTTCCTTTTGTCAAAGATGTCTGGCTTTCATTCTTAATCAGTCTGAATAAATTTCCTCATGAGGCACCCTTCTTACATCTTTCCCCACGCCTACTGCTCTGTTTTTGTAGAAAAGATAGAACTTCCTGTCACAGGAAACCTTTTCGGCGACCGTATAAATGGGAGATATTTCTGAAATCCTCTTAACTACTAGAGGTTGAATTGTGAAATTTTCTCCCTGCCATATTTGAGAAAGCCATCCTCTATATGCCCTTTGCCCTGACTTTTATCCTTGGTTTCTTGGTCTTTCCACCTGCAGCCCCCCCCACACACACATGTCCCTCTTCCTCTTCACACCATGTACAGAGCCTTGCTATCAGGCAAGGTAACCACTTCAAATGGCATATACTAAGATACTAGTGAACAGCAGTGGCAACACCCTGCCCAAGGTGTTCTTTCTGGGCTTCTCAAGTTGTTGTTCTTTTTGCAGAACAGAGCTGTCTATACATGACACAGTGAGTTGTTGCCCCTGAAAATTAGCCTTTGACCCTTTGACCCTTTCCCATTGTCAGTGTTGAAGTAAGTTTTAACTCTAATCCTGGAAACCTGGTGAAAGTGTAGCCCCTGATCACACGGAGAGTTAAGTTACTTGTAAAGGTAAAGGTAAAGGTCCCCCCCACACGCCAGCTGGCCAGCGGGATTCTGGCCACAATGATCCCAGTGGCAGTGGCCACTCAGAAGCCTCCTTTTGGTCTTGCCAGGCCGCTCCACAGAGGATCAGCGGTGATGGCAGCAGCAGTGGCTGCCTGGAAAGCCGTGGGCAGTGGCCACACCAGGTGGCAGGAGCCCTCGCCACCAATGTCTTTGATGACCTGGACATTAGGAGGCAAGAGACACGGGTGGGGGGGGGCAAATGGAAAACAAACCAAATGAAACAGAAATTTCCCCTTTGTTTCATTTCATTTTTCTTTGAGAGGGCTGTTCGTTATTCATTTTGTTATGTAATTAAACAAATAATGAATAACAAAATGAATTTTTATTTGTTTCGTGCCCATCTCTATTTAGACATCCTGCTAGTGAGCTAAGTCCTAACAGACAGAATTGTATCTGTCCTCTCTGTCAAATACAATGAGTAGGATGGGGCAAAAATACTCTAAAATAAAATAAATAGATACAAAACCAGACCAAGTGATACCTTTAGGCTACGATTAAAATAACAAAAAAGTTGCTACTATTTAGAGGGCAACACCCTCTTCCTCAGCGCTGTACGAAAAGTTCAAGCATTGCAAAAGATGGAATTGCCAGGAGTTAGTTCTTAGATGTTGAGTTCTTGGCAAGATGAAAAAAATGGCAGGTACTGTAGTTTCTTAGTTGAGGCCCGGAGCACAGATTTTGTGAAGTTGCATCTGAAATCACAGTTGTGTTTACAGTGCGGTCCTTCAAACAACATGACACAGATCACATACAAACATTCATACCCCCTCTCCATGTGGCACTTCAAGGCTAATGGCCCCTGCTTGGCCAGAGAAGGGGGAGGGTTGGTGCAGAAGACCCATGCATTTCATTTGGAGCCTGGGATAAAATTTAGAAAAATCCACTAGGTGTAGCCAATTGGATCAAATAAAAAGGATGGACATTACCTTGTGGTTGCAGTCTTGTTGTGCTCCCATTGATGGTCCATTTGCCTCCCTCTTGATATGTATGGGAGCACTCTTTCTTTGTATCTCAGTATTTCCAATTGAATCAAAAATGGTGGGGAGCCGTGTAGCCATCATAACAACCAAATACAAAACTGCACAAGGCAATACCTTCAGGCTACTAGCAAAATAACAGAGTCTGCGGTAATTCTTATTAAAATTTCTTGGTTCTGATACATGCATAGCTGGGCAATTCACAAAGCAAAACTCCACAGACTAATGTCCAAGTACTAAGAATGTGGTAAGAATCTAAATTTTAGTTCAGGCTCTGATTTGATTCTTTAGAAAATGGCAACCATCTTCAATTTGGTGCAACAGGTATAAGGGCTTTGGAGATACATCAGCTGAAAAGCAGTTTAATTTTTTTTAATTGTAAAGCATAGTGGAATTAAGGAGGAGGAAGCAACCCTCAAAGTTGCTCCCTTAGAACTTAGTTGCTGAACATCCTCTCTTTAAAAACATCCAAGGATTAAATAAAGGGTGGACCTGTCAGTTAATTCTTTCTATGCTTCTCTCCCTTGCCTTGACTATTTCGCACAAGAACTGGGTTCTTGTTAGTGCCAGAATATGTACTTGAAAGTCTGAACAAAACTGAATCCAGCTCAAGATTGCAGGTGAAGCCTGCCTCACTTCAGGAAGCACCCACAGTGGTCTAAAGAAGCCCACTCTACTTGGGCTTCAGCCAAATCTGACCAACAACTCTGTTTGGTGCAATACTTGTCTTCCCTGGTGCTTCCAGACTTGCAGATATGGATGGCAGACGCTAAGTTGAGGAAAGCGGTACTGTACAGACATTACTGCTTTTTCTCAAGAGCACTTTTCTAAGTATCTCCTTAAAATATTTTTCAGTAGTATTCATTTGTATCCCTTCCGGGCATCCTTTTCATTTTGCGATTCAGATTAACTCCCGTTTGTCAAATATCTTGAGACTCATAGCTGCATCAGTTAGCATTATCTAAATGTTCATTTAAGCCTGTTCTAGTCACATTCATTCTATTATCAGCTCTTTTTACATCTGTTATTAATTCCATGGAGGAAACTTGCATCACTTTGATTTTGTACTGGCAAAATGCTCTTACTCTCTGCATCCTGGCAGCTGCAGTCAATTCATCTTGGCTCTGCTGTAACAGATTTGAAACCAGTGCCCTTGTACTGCAATAACTCATATAAAATGCAAAGGCTGTTCCCCCATAGGAGTTGTTCATGATATTGCCCTAGAAACTGTACTTATTTAAGGTAAGTGGCTGGGCAGAAAGTACAAACCTAAGAAATGTCTGTTTGGATTTTTGTGTCAAGTCGGAAGTACAGTGGCCCTAATAAGCCTTCCAAGATAAGTTAGATACCTCC
>JAHTLZ010000114.1:5361693-5390652 GCA_023846285.1 Phrynocephalus versicolor | reverse complement strand
TAAATAAATAAATAAATAAATAAATAAATAAATAAATAAATAAATAAATGATGCATTTGGTAGAGACAATGTACGATAGGTATATGCTAATGTACACACACCGGGGGGGGGGCTTCCTCTCTTCTAGGTAAATCTAGCAGCTAACCCATGAGCAAAAAAAATAATAATAATTGGGGAACACTTTTACTGCATCATGAAAAATGTACAACCAAGAGAAGCTTTTGAGTTCTCTAGTCCCACCTTCTGACTTATTCGATTTGAAATTCCCTTATCCTTAAATGTTTCAACTTCTAAGCTTGAAGAAGAGGCCTTAAAATCTTTTGTTCTTTATAGGTTTGTGTCTATATCTGTGTGTGATCTAGTAATGCCAGAATCTGAAGTAACCAAACAGAACTGAGACCACAGTGCCTAGAACTGTAGAGCAGGAAGTGATCCTAAGGATCACTAAGGCCAAACTCTCATGAAGCAGGAAGTGTTTTGGCATATAACCATGAATTTGAGCAGCAACTTGCTAATTAGCAATTTGTTGCCATAGTTTCCACTATTAGACTTATGCTAACATGGATCCTCAGTAGGATGCATTTTGACTTCATCTTTGACTTTACTCCCCCCCCTCCCCGTAGCTGAATTTCCCCACCATCACCTCCTTTTGAAAGGCCTAACTTGTTGAGATGAGAGAGATTCATGATGGGCTCTCTAATTTCTTTCAGTTTCTGCAAATGTCAGCTGAGGGAGTAATTCTCCTCTAACAGGCCAAATAATAACATGAGGGGAGAGGTGATTTTAATTGAGTAAATAGTGTTGGGGGAGGAGTCAAATCATCCCTCTATTTTACCTCTAAGACTGCTATTCTGATATTTAAAGAGACAGTTCCCCCCATCCCAGAAATATCCACCATCTTGTCTAATCTTGCCCTCAAAATATATTCCAAAGGCGCATGTAAGGCCTGCAACCTGAAGTGTACAGTCTTCCACAGCATATGTCAGAGAAGGTTATTAGCTCAAGTCCTGTTTTCATTCCTTTCCCAATGTTACGAATCTGATTATCAGATAAGTTATAGTAGAGTGGAGTACACAGTTCTGAACACCATTGAAAATTGAAGGCATTGACAGAAATCTCTGCCTCCCAAGCTTCTGGGTAACAGAAAATAGAGAATGGCGTCAGTAATCACTATGAGTGACAGCTTGCAAATCTCCCTTTGGGAGATTAGTGGCCCATCCTTAGCTTCCACATTGCCCTGGAATGAGTCTTGGAAAGAAGTGGTATGACTCATATTTATGTTCCATGTTGGCATTTCTACATTCCTTGGTGCTATTAAATCTTAACAACAAGGCAGATCTTCCTGGGAGTATCATGTAATGTGTGTGGTTACAATTCATGGGTGGACAACAGCTGTCCGCAAACATGGCTAACTACTAGAAGACAAACTGTTCCTCTGATTGAAAATAACCTTAGAAAAAGACATGGCAGGGGGTGGCTTGAGAAGAGCAACAATTAATGCAGTTCTACTGTATCTCAGCTCTCAAATGTACTGTATATGTAAAGAAAGTAACTGGATCTCAAATACATGTTTTCTCTATTTCTCTCAATATTAGCGGTATATTTTTGGTAAAACCAAAAAAGATGTACTGCTTATATACCACCCCATTGTGCTTAAAGCACTCTCTGGGGATTTACAAGTAATTATGCAGGGTACAACACACACACACAATCTGGGTACTCATTTTTACTGACCGCAGAAGGATGGAAGGCTAAGTAAACTTGATCTGATTATCTGGAATTGAACCCCACGATTGTGAAAACGGTTATGGCTGCAGTACACCAGTTTAACCACTGTACCATGAGGTTCTTCTAGCAAAACCCCCATCAGTGTTTAGGAATGCTGGGATTCTGACATGTATTGTCAGTGCTGAGGAGAATCTGCACTGGTGAAGGCAAGACAGTTTTCCTCACCATAAACTCTCCTGTCTTTACACTGTGCCTTGAGTCCATCTGAGGATTAAAATACACAGTCTATTGAATGGGTAATGTGCACCTGATAATTGGTCTACTTTCTTTTGTGAAAGCACTATGGATCTACTGTGGATTGAGCTCACAAGAGACAAGTAGTTTAACATCATCCCATCTGACTTTCCCCCTTAGACTGCCCTCCCTTCTTCACCCAGAATCATTGAACACAGTGACAGCACTCTGTGGCAACTGTAGATGCAAATATGGAAGGGGAGGACTGACATGAGTGTTCTCAATTTGTTCCTTTTAACTTTCTCCAGTGCTGTATTCCTGGAGAAGGTCAGTGCTTTAAGATAGGAAACCCAGATATCTGCCAGTCAGAAGTGAATGGGGAAGGAGACTGTTCCTACACCATTGCCTTATCTCATCCACTGAGTTCTACATGGCTTTCCTTGTCTCCTAATGCTCCTTTGTCCTTCCACCACTTCTTCCATCATTTTTCTTTCTACTGAAACTGTCTTCAGGAGAAAAAGACTGATTCGCTGCACAGAGCTTTTTATGCACTACTACAAGACACCATTCACTCGGGGGGGGGGGGATCCATGGAACTGGGACTTCAGTGTGGCAAGTAGAGCTCTAATTTATAGAAAGAGACCTTTTCATTAAAGCCAGTACGTCATGCTGCCTTCACAGTAAAGCAAATCAGACATCTGATTATCTTCACTAGTTGATCAGTGCAGCTCCTCTTTGTAAGTACAGCAAGGAAGAAGAATTACAAAAAGGTAAAACATGGTGCAGTTATGTAGCAGTCAACCAAAGAAAGGTATAATAAAATATGTAAAAGATGCTTCTCATTATCAAAGGAAACACCCTCAAGTAGCTTGAGTGACTCTGTTCAATATTTGTTCCTTGTCTCTGAAGAAATAAAAGAGATGCATGCTTAGAGAAAGAGAAAGTTACGATGTAGCAGCCTATGAACCGAGACATTATTAACTTGGTTTTATCTAGCCTGTATTACTGAAGACCTAAAATGACTGACAATAACTGGATAGTCACTCATTGCTTTGATCTACAAGTAAAAAAAAGAAGTCAAGGATTCTATCTTCCTAAATTTCTAATGTTGACAAAAGACATTGCCATTTAACGCCACTTTTGTCCACTGACTCTACTGCACTGATGCAGGAGAAAATAATTCACAGACTTCACTTATGTCTTGTCTTATATACACATGTGTGGAGTGTTTTTCCAAAAACAAAACAAAACAAAACTTTTATAGTGGCTTTTATGGAGTCTTCTCACATTATTTGTTGGTTTGAAAACTGGGACTCCTCCACTCCTGGTAAGTACTGCTGTTTCCATTGTTCACGCTAGAAGAAGAAAATACTTTTTGATGAGATGGAGAGCAATAAGATCTCCATGTGGGGTAGTGATCTATCAACAAAACAACTAAAGCTGCATTAATGAAGTGCCAGTCTATACAAATGCCCTCATTCATTTTCTACAAACTACTTCAGAGTATTAAACTTCTTTAAACATTTTCCTTGCATGGGGTCTAGATGCATCCATGGGTGCATGGATTTCCTCTCTTCCACGATGGAAACTAACTTTATTTGCACACATTCATCTTGTCAGAAGTGGTTGTCTATGTGTGTGTCTGACTCTACAGATACACCTTTGGACTGGACCAATTAGGTGTTAGGTTAACCAACTCCTTGCTAATCAAAGCCACATTCCTCTGATCATGTAATATTTAAAATCCTTTTGATAACCACAGGGGCGCTACTCAGTTCATCTGTGATATGCAGAACAGTTTTTCTATGATCAAGAAATGAGAGTTTTCCAATAACATCAAACTAACCCCCAAACGTTCCATGTTTAGCAAAAAGCTCGAAGAGGGGGGCTTGGATAATCAAAGTAATTAATTGGTCAGATTACAGTTCTTTCACAATCATATTCTTGTAAGTCTCACTTCTAATTTTGAAGAAGTATCTAATTCTAGAGACAATCATGGATCATTCTTGTTTCAACTGCTTCCGTGTTCTTTGGCATCCTTCCCCACCCCCACACTTTAAGGTCACTTCAAAACTGGACAGAATGAATAAACTAAGCATGTTAAATAAATTATTTAAACGTACTTCTTAAATGTGAGACAAGTTGGTATAAAACAAGCAGCAATACTTCCAAAGGTATTCTACTGATGTATGTTTCCCCCCAAATGTTTTTCATCTTATTATTTGTGGCATTCTGAAGAACCAGAGAAAAAACACTTACAGAAGCTCCACTGGATTTATCTGGTTCTTTGAGGTCACAAGCTAATGTTATCAAGATAAGAAATCTTGACTCCTGTTTATTTCTGTTAAACTGAGAAAACAGCAAAAGAAGTTTAGCAGAAAAGGTTTGTCTCCGATCATCAACAATGCTTTAGGCAAGTTATAAAACGATTTTGCTTTATTGGACTTGGTCTTTGCTGTTCTTTGCAGTTTTTCTTATCAGAGTGCAGACCCCAGCCCAGGATGCAAATATGTTGGAAGCATATCCCAGACAAACAGGGGGCATACATTTATCTTGTCAGAAGTGGTTGTTTCTTTGAAGCTATGGCTCTTTTTTTTTTTTGGCAAGACATCTTGCAAAGTATGTTATTTTGAGATTTTAGCATGTGTGGAGTCATATTAGCTGTCCCAGAAGCACTGGGTGGCAATAATAACAATAGCAGCAACAATAACACCTTGCATGGGTCAAATTCAATATGACTTTATAGTGGTTCTTAGCAGTACAACCTGTCATTTCCTGGGGCCAGGATGTTTTAAGTATGGCCACCTGGCATGGGCCAATTCAGTATGGCCTTAATCCTGACAATTATCTTTTTGCCACCTGAGGGTCAAGGGATGAGAAGATAGGACTTGGTGACTATGCAATTTAATTTAATTTGTTCCACATCAACCTTTTAACTAGTTTCGTATTTTCTAGTGGCTGTCATTATACCCAAATTAATTCAGAGATCCCCTTTTGATAAAGTTCCCCATGATATCCAGATTAGCAAACTTCTAACTAGGTATAGGCTGAATAAATCAAGTGTAAGGTGGATATACAATTGGCTACAGAATCGTACTCGGAGAGTGATTGATGATCAATGGCTCCTTCTCTAACTGGGAGGGGGCGGGGGCAGGTAACAAGTAGAGAACCCACGACCCAGGGCTTGGTCCTGGGTCTGGTGCTCTTCAACATTTTTATTAATGACTTGGATAAGGGAGTGCAGGAAATGCTTGCCAAATTCACTGATGACACAGAATTGGGTGGAATAACTAATACCCTGGAGGAGAGAAACAAAAACCAAAATGATCTTGATAGGCTGGAGCACTGGGCTGATACCAGCAGAATTAAATTTAACAGGGATGAGTGCAAAGTACTGCACCTAGGAAGGAGAAACCTAATGCACAGTTACAATATGGACACCAGCTAGTGAGACATCCAATAATCCATGGCTGTCCAACTTTGAACAGGACGAGGTCTACTTTTTCCGGTCCAAAATACTACACTAAAACCTTTACTTACGAATATTATCTGTTCCGAGCACATGCTCATAAGTAAAAACTTTTGTAAGTAGAGCAGTGGTTAACCATAGGAATGCATTGAAAACCAATTAATCTGTTCTGGAGGGAACATTTCAATGCACCATAGCCCTTGAACTGCCCTACTTGGCTGAGACAGTGGGCTAGCAGAACCAGAGCTTTGCTAGAGCAGTGGTGGTCTTTGGGATGTGGGAGGGAGGGGTGGAGAACTTATCCCCTCACCTTTTTTATTGATGGCCGGTGGGTTACTTTTGAACCCTTCACGGGCTACCAGTAGTCTGTGGTCTACCTGTTGGGCAGGCTTGCAATAATCAAAAGAGTTAGCTGGGGAGGGAGTCCATGGCAGAGACTTAATAGATTCCTTGTGAATCAAAAGAAGCAAAGTCATAGAAATAAAGACTGGTAGTGAAGGCTGGCCTTCAACATTCCCTCTAACGTGCAGCACCAATACAGTACTGTGTGTTCTCAAAGCTTAGGGAAAACTTTGGTAACTTTCATTGTTGGGATGCCAATACAACTACTTCAGGCTAAAGAGGCTTTACCAAAATTCTAAGAAAAATATGGAAAATAAAATAATGGCCCAGAGTCTGGAAATGTTCCAACACTAAGGACTGCAGTAAATATGCAACCGTTTCATTAATTTCCCAAGAAAGTAAGATGTTCACAATTTTACAGCAATGGCTGTTACTGTATCTTGAGCAAGAAATTTAGATGTTCAGCTGAAGTCAGAAAAAGAAGAGGCACTAGGGGTCATATTGCAAATATATATTGACTAATCGAATGTACCAAAAATGCTAGGATGAAATCAGTTTGTGCTTTGCAGATTACAGTAACCCCCCGATTATCGCAGGGGTTAAGGACCTACCCAACCCGCGATGACTGAAAATCCGCAATATGCGGATGCAGGTTGGGTGGGGCCAGGGGGGGCAGCGCACCACCGCTGCTTCCCTGGGCTGCTGGAAGACTTTTTAAAAAACCTTCCAGCAGCCTGTGCAAGCGGAGGTGGATGATCTGATCCGCCGCCACCACTTGCTGCAGGCGCTCTTCCCCCAGCCAGTGCCAGTCAGCTGCTTGGCGCTGGCTTGGGGCCAGTGCTCTCCCACAATCTTGATTGAAATGCATTGGCTCAATGCATTCTAATGGGGAAAAATTTCTCCAGAGAAGCAGTGTGCCACTTCCCTTCCCCACAGCCTGGCTCCAGCTGTTTGGCGCTGGGGTGGGGTAATAAAGGTTATTCTCCCCACCCCAGAGCTAATCAGCTGGATCCCTGGCATGTACTGCAGTCCCACGATATAGTGGGACCACAGTACATTAACCGTGAAATGGTGGGGGTTTACTGTACATCAAAGGCTCTGGCTGTAGATCATGAAAAGCTCAGAGCATTCTAAAACATTTGTTCGTTGTATATCCAACCATACTCTGGAACAAGTAGCTACTGTGAATACAGAATAGGGAGGAAAAGGTGCCAGGCATTATCCCTCTATATCAGGGGTGGCGAACGTGTGGCTCTCCAGATGTTTTGGACCACAACTCCCAGAATTCCAAGCCTGCATTGCCAATCACAAAGGACTGTGGGAGTTGTGGTCCAAAACATCTGGAGAGCCACACGTTCGCCACCCCTGCTCTATATGTTCAATCTATTTGCAGAATACATCTTGGTTAGCTTGAGGTATAGGAGTAGTGAAAACTGGTGGAGGAAATGTATAATTTAAGACATGTAGATTATACAAAATTAGTTGCAGAAAACAACAGTGATGACCCAATGTCTGAGAAATGTGAAAGAAGAAAGTGCAAAATCAGGGCTCCAGCTGAACATTAAGAAGACAAAAATCATGAATACAGAAGAATCCTGTAACTGTAATATTGGCAATGAAGAAAGCAAACTTACAGAAGATTTTCTGTACCTTAGTTCAATTATCAATCAGAATGGGGACTGAAACCAAGAAATTAGAAGAATGAGATATGGGCAGACAGATGTAAAGGAAAGAGGACAACCCCTTGAGTGTAAGGACTAGACATGGGCACAGAGCAGCGAAATCTTCATTTCCGTTTTCAGTTTTTCATTTCAGGAAGTAACGGAAACAGTAACGGTAATTAAGCTGTTACAACTCGAACTCGAACTGGAAAAAGAAAAATTTGTTCGGGTTTTTTGTTTCCGTTTGTGGCATCGCGGAGATCGCGCGATGCGAAGCACAGAAAAAGTTTTTAAAAGTTAAAAAAAAACTGACTCCCGGCCGAAAAAGCAGGCGAAAATATGCCTGCATGAGGCTTTGCCACCTACCAGAGGGGTGGTTTCGGGGGGGGCTTTCCCCCCTCCTCTCCTGTCCTGGGCTGCTTGCACCAGGCTGGGGGAGGGGGGAGGTCATCCTCGCCATGCCATGCGGTGGGGGGGGAATCCAAAATGGCAACCACAATTTTTCTTTTGAAATCGTGGTCAAAAAACACACCAAATCACAACAGAAACATGTAAAATTTATTTATTTTAAATGCCTGAATTTTAATAGTAGCAGCAGTGGGGTTTTTTATAGCAATAAAAGTCACATTTATTTTATTTTCTTTTATTTTATTTTATTTTTTTGATTTTTTAGACCTGCCCATTTGGGCTGGGCATGGGATGGGACCATGCAATTTTTTTGAACAATTCCACCAATGGCATGGCCAGGTTTTGACTGACACTTCTGGATGTCTCGGAGGGCATAAAAAGCCGAGGCACCTTCCAGTCGGGTCTTGGATGTGGAGGGAGGAGGGCTGTGCTGGTGGTGCTTGTGTGATCGAGACAGAAAGATTATTCGAGGAGGGAGGCCTGGAGGCTTTAGGCTTTAGGCAAGCAGGGAGGGAATTGATTTTTTATTAGAAAATAATTTCTTTGATTCCCTGCAGCTTTGTCTGGCGAAGGGAAGCAGTTAGAGATTTTTTTTCTTTGTTCTCTTCTCTGGCTGTTTGTGGGGAGAGGATTTTTCTGATATTGGATAAAGGGGGAGGGTCGACTGGGAGTGGGAGGTGTGGATTTATTTTAAAATATATTATATACTACCATTTATTTTCTATTTTTCCCAACTTCAATTTTCTTGTACACACACACATTTGGGGTGCAAGTCAAGAACAGAACCTCTATCCTAAGTGGAGAATATTTTACAATATTATTTAGTTTACTAATTACTTACTTCATTGTTTGTTTTTAAACTTGTTGTGTTGTGTGTGCACTTGAACACACAGACACATTCCATTGAAGTGGACCAGAAGAATTTAAAAAATTATTTTCATTTTATTCCCTGACTACAACTACTAAACTATACTGTTTATGTATG
Source organism: Phrynocephalus versicolor (assembly GCA_023846285.1). NCBI lineage: Eukaryota > Metazoa > Chordata > Lepidosauria > Squamata > Agamidae > Phrynocephalus > Phrynocephalus versicolor. The sequence goes on along the minus strand of JAHTLZ010000114.1, from coordinate 5,381,825 downwards.
TAAACAAGTGTGCACTTGAACACACAGGCAGGCACATTCCATTTCAGTGGATCAAGTTGAATTCCGAATTTAGAAAATTATACCAAGGGCCAGCAGGGCAACATTGAAAGCTTGTACAAAAGAACACAGTGTGTGAGAGTAAGCTTGTGGGTCAAAAGGATAAGTTTATTAGAATAGTTTGTTACTTAACACAAATATAATAAGAAAATATATTTCTAATACTTTTGAGAGATAAAAAAATGAGGAGGGGTGTCAGAGCCAGAGGGAAGGGCAGGGGGACCCCCACTAAAATAAATAGGGGCACATTTCTGAAGGAAGGCACAGGAAGTAGTGCAGATAGTGATATTGCTGCCACTCCCTCTCCAAGCAGCAGCTACACAACCAGCACAACCGGATCATCTTCTGTCACTGAGGGAAGCATGGATGACTGCATGAGAGCCCCATCGCCACCATGCTTTGACATGGACACATACCCCGTTTATCAGGAGGAAGACGAGGACTCAGAATCAGAAACGGGCTCTTTGCTTCTACATATGCCGGATTCTGAGGACCTGTTGGCAGGAACAGACGAAAGGCAGGCTTTAGGGTGATGGAAGGAGCAGCCCTCTTTCCACCCAGAGTACCACCAGTGACAGCAGCAGTCAATTGTCCCAGCAGGGCACAAGCCACACCACCACCAGCACAGCAGTGGCAGGCAGTACCAGAGGGGGCAGTACTTTCCATAAGCCTCGCGGCTCTCTCTGGGAGCATTTTGATAACAGCCCGGAAGACTCGAGGCGTACGGTGTGCAAGAAATGTGGGGTGGTTGTGCGCAGGGGGAATGACCCCAAAAACCTCTCCTCAAGTGCCTTGCGTAGCCACCTCATGCGAAAGCACCCTGGGACTCTGCCTGGAACCCTGTCAGGCCCTGGTTCCTCAGGGAGAAAGAGGGGGGAAGCAGGAATGGGGAAGGAGGACTCGTCCAGAGACAGTTCCACTGAGAGTGGGAAGAGGCAGGCCACAGTGCAGGAAGTGGTGCCGCTGTGTGGGAGTTTTGTCAGCCAACGTAATAGGGCCAAGGCAGAGGAGACCACCACTCGCGTGGTTGGTGAAATGGTGGCCATGAACAGGTTGCCCCTCTCCTTTGTGGAGTCATCAGGCTTCAGGCACCTGATGAAGCACGTGGCTCCATGGTACGAGCCTCCATCCGGGTGATTCCCTCCCTTTTTGAGTCCGTCAGGGACATGGTCCGGGCCCTGCTGCAGGCGGCCAGAGGAAGGAAGATTCACTTCACTTCCGACCTCTGGACCAGTGGGCACCACAGATACCTCTCTCTGATGGCTCATTGGTGGCAACCCAATGAGGTCCTTGACACCAGGGCATCCCAAGAACAGCTGCAGGGGGAGCGACAAGGGAGCACCCGAAAAGGGTACAGGCTGGTGCTTCTCCAGGCACAAAGCATGGAGGACAGTGCCAAAGGCATCCACATTTCTGAGGTCCTCAAGACAGCAATGCAAGAGTGGGGATTGGGAACCAAGTGGCAGGTCAATCGCGGATTCATGGTCACTGACGCAGGACGTAACATGATCAACGTGGTTGAAAGGGCAGGGTTCCAAGGCATTGTGTGCGCAGCACACAAATTGCACCTAGTGGTGGGCGATGCCATTGGGCTTGGTGCACCGAAGGACTCCTGGTGTGAGGGGACCCTGAAGACCAAGGCCTTGCTGGACAAGTGCAGGAAAATAGTCGGGCACTTCTCACACAAAGTCAAGGCATCCAGGATGATGTGTGAGAAGCAGGCGGAGATGGGCCGACCAGAGCACATCCTGATCCAGGACGTGACCACCCGGTGGAACTCCACCTACAAAATGGTCAAGCGCCTGGTGGAGCAGAGGCAAGTGGTGGAATACGTCATGTCCCACACTCCCGTCCTGCCTGAGGGAAGGGTGTTGGACATTGGTGCTACTGAGTGGCTCGCCCTCTCCCAGATGTTGGGTATCCTGCAGCCTTTTGAGGAGACTACCCACATCCTCAGCAACTACAACACCAGCCTGGGCCACGTACTCCCCCTGATACATGCCCTTCGCCAATGCCTAGAGGCCAGTATCCGGGAAGAAGCCGATCTTCCCCCAAAGAGCAGGGCCTTGGCAGACAGGCTGTTGACCAGCGTGGATACCCGCCTTAGCCCACTGAGGAGGGAAAAGGTGTACCAGATAGGATGCCTGTGCGATCCTCACGTCAAGGGTTCCTTGGCAGGGAGCCCTGCTGACCTGAACTCCTGGAAGACGGAGCTATGCCGTCAAGTCTGCAGGTCTGCCTCAAATCAGGCCCAGGCGTTCCCGAGGGCGCACGAAAGCCAGAGCGATCCAGAAGAGGAATCCTCGCAAGTATCCTCTTCCTCCTCTACTGCAGGAGTGTACACCCAGAGACCAGGTTCTGTACCAGCAGCCAACTACTTGGCTTCTGCCCTAGCCATGGCAGTCTCCTCCTCAGTGGAGGCAAGGGAGGAAGAAGAACCAGACCCCGCTCTGACCATGGTGAGGCAGTACATGGCCGAGCCCCTCCAACCCCTCACCTTGGACCCACTCCACTACTGGGCCAGAAAGGCAGACATCTGGCCTGCTCTTTCGACTCTGGCGTTGGACCTCTTGTCCATCCCACCCACCAGTGTCCAGAGTGAGCGTGTCTTCTCCCACATGGGAGATGTCCTGAGGCCACACCGCTCTCATCTGGACCCGGAGACCATGGAAAGGTTGACTTTCATCTGCTTCAACCTTTCCACGTTGGGATTACCCCAACGCTCCAAGACCTAGGTCCACAGTCATTCTTCCACCGGTTCCTTCCAAACAGGCCTCCCTTGCTCTAACATGCACTACCACAGCAACACTTATGCCTGCCTGCCTGCAATTATGCCTGCCTCCCAGCTTGGCTTCCTCCCTGCAAGGCCAACTTCCTGCCAGCCTGCCTGCCTGTCTGCCTGCCTACCAACCTACCTGCCTGGCTGGCCCTGTGCCTACCTGCCTACCTGCCTGCTTGCCTGCCTGCCTGCCCTCCTGTCTGTCTGCCTTCCTGCATTCCCACTCAATTTGAAGGGTTCGATTATTGCCCAATTTTTCTAGGCCTTGCCTGGCTCAAAACCAGGGAGGACCACTCAATGTTTATAATTTTGAACCGGACAAGACTGTTGGGGTTGCATCCGTGCAACTTCCCCTAACCCTAACCCTAACCCAATTTAACCAATGTCTGCATGTCTCCCATCCTAACATTCCACCAGTGCAATGCAGTTATGCCTGGCTGGCTGCTCTGTCTATATGACTGCCTGCCTAAATGCTTCGCCTGCCTGCCTGCCTTCCACCTTTGTCTGCCTGAATGCCTGTAGTTCCGCTGCATGTATGCATCTAATAAGGGCTACATAATTAGCCCTGTTTTTATAGGGTTTCGCTGGTCTTTATAGCAGCCCAGGGATATTTTTTTCTAGGGTCAGTGTAGGCCCAATATTTCCCCATTGGCCATGGCTGGTTTGAGTTTAGTACACCCTAATACCTGCCTTCCTCTATGCTTTCCTCCCTTCCTTGGGTTTTTGGAGCCACTCTGCTTACAAAGTGGTTGAGATGCACTTTACAACAACCTACCTCAAAGACTGATTAGCAAGGGCCTAGCTCTCCTTACAGACTTAAAGAAATAGCCCTGTTCTCCTGCATCCACTCTGTCTCCTGGGTTGACAAAACTCTGTCTCCTGGGGTGGAGAAACTCTGCATCCAAAGGCAGAAACAATCCTCCCTTCTGGCACTTTGGCTTTGTGCCTTCCCTAGCCTGGGTGGGTACCCTGCAAGCCTGCCTTCCTACCTGTAAGCCAGACTGCCTTCTTCCCTGCCTGCCTGGCTGCCTGCCCGCCCCTCTCCCTACCTGCCTGCCTGTCAGGCTCCCGGGACTCCCGTCTTGGAGGAGGCCTTCCAGGTGCTTCTCCTTCAGCCTATCAGCAGTTCAGTGCTTCAAGTTCAGCCTCCGAGCCGACATGCACCCTGTCAGCCACTCTCCTTGACTTCTCCAGGCAGTAAACCCAGCTGCCCCCGCTTCTAGGCAGAAAATCACTTGAGGAGACCAACTTTAACAGGCACAGTCATCATCAACTATTTGGTTTAGAATTGGGGTACTCTGTCCTCCAATATGGGGGGGGGGGTCACTCCCACCGGTTACAGTCCAGGTTGGGCAATCCCTTTTTCAGAAGGAGGGGAGATTCCTTCAAACTAGCATTCCGGCTTCCAAAGGCGGAAGAAACAATCCCTCCCTAACATTTGCACTCTGGTTTTTTGTGGCTTTCCTGGGTGGACTGTGTCTCCACTGGGCAGTCGAAACTCTGGCTTGGTGGCCTCCAAAGTAGGTGGCTGAAAGAATCCCTCCCCGTTGTTCCCTGCCATTCTGGCTTCGTGGCTTTGCCGCATGCATGGACTCTGTCTCCACTGGGTTGGTGGAACTGGTCTCCTGTTTTGGAAAAACTGGCCTCCAAAGTAGGTGGCTGAAAGAATCCCTCCCTGTTGTTCCCCGCTGTTCTGGCTTCGTGAAAGCAGACAAGAGCAGCTGAAGGTGGGCCCACATGTCCTCCGGATCATGCTGAGCGGGAGGGAAGCCTCCGCCCGCGGCTGCCTGAGACAACACCGAGGCCACTTCCAGTGACACGGCAGGGAAGCCGGACATGGTGGAGGGCAGCGGAGGGTCTCTGCCCTGGAGATGGGCCTGGAAATGCACAAGCTGGTGAAGGAGAGAGAAGGTCTGCTCGCTCCATGAGCGAATCGGGCTCCTCGGTCATCCCGCTGGGGCCAAGAATCTGAGGCAAAGGCCAAACCTTCCCAGGCAAAGGCTGGGCAGGCGGCTTGGCTGGGCCGCGCTGGTATGGTGTTCCAGGGTGTTCCCACTGGGTGCTCCCTCTGCTCTGTCCTGAATTTGATCCTTTCTGCCAGTCAGCTCCTTTGGATACTCCAGCTGGCGATGATTCCCCAAGACGTTGAGGGGCACTCATCCGGATGAGTCAGGGGGAAGCATCTGAATCTCTGACCGCTAGTTGACCAGGGTGGCATTTGCTTGGCTTTACAAGGAATGTCATGGGAAGGGGACATTGAGAGGAGTAGACCCTCATCCAGATTTGGGGAGGAACAGAATACTGTGTCTCCTGCTGCCTCTGAGAGGTGGAGGGGAGATGGGATGGATAAAGGCTTCAAAACAAAACAAAACAAAAAGTATAACAGGCAGCCAGACCAAGTAGGGTGGCCGGTTCAGTCAGCGTTGACCAAGAGAAAAAAAGAATATTGCATTCTGCCCACTTTGCTTTATTGCATAGGATGCAGTCTTGTGCTGTGATATATTTATTAAATATATTATTCATCACCCAGTTTAAAGTGTTTTCTGCCCCCATGCTCTAATAGTCAAATTGCGCTAAATCGAAACAACAAACGAAGAACGAAACGTCGAGCTGAATTTTTTTTGAAAAAATTCGTGACAAACGGAAACGGAATGAAACGGACCTATTCCGACAAACGAAAAATTGAAACGTCATTTTTTCTGGTCGTGCCCATCTCTAGTAAGGACATACCATGGAAGATTAAGGCCATCCATACAATGGCATTTTCATTTAGGAGATATGGCTATGAAAGCTGGGCAGCAGCGAAAGTTGAGCAAAGGGAAGCAAATGTTGGTGTTGAAAAAAGAGCTTTATGACCAGAATGACCAGGAAAACAAATAAATTAATGCCAGATCAAATCTGATTTGTGATTAGAAGCTAAATAATTGCCATTGTGCTTTGGACATACTGTGAGAAAACTCATGGCCAAAGACAGACAGTATGCTAAGGGAGGTGGAAGGCAGTGGGATAACAGGAAGACTTTTCATGTGATGGATTGACCCAATCTAGAAAGACATTGTCTGTAGTTTGCAAGACCTGAGCAAGGCTCTTAATGATGGAACATTTTGGAGACTATCGGGACACGTTTCTCTCCTCAGAATCAGAGTCCAATTACTGCCTATGATCAGCAGTCAAGACTCCTTCCATTAAACAATATTTTTGCAGATTATCTCTTTCATGTAATGTCACACAGAAATGCAATCTTGTTTCCTGAGCTGTATCATGGAGTGCTTTTTCTGGTTTTATTTTTGGGTTGTTTTTATTGGTTGATTTATTGGTTGATTTTTGGAGGATAACTCATGAAGTGACATCATCATACAATATTTCTACATCCTGTTGTTCATACATAGATAATGATCAGGGTCCTTCTGATTTTTATAGTTGCTCTGTACACTGACAAGGAAATCACACTTTATCCTGTTACTGGGGAATCATCTCTTTAGGTCAGTGGAAAGTTCTCAAGATAAAAGTTCCACAAGTTCTCATACAATCTTGAAAACATCACCAGGTCTTAAGTTTAGCTATAGCTCATCAAATGCTGAGAAAACTCACAAAATGTATGTGTCCCAAACACAATCTCATGCACAAGAAAGTCAGAAGATCCCACTGGTTTAAATGGAAATTACTCTCAATTAAACGACATTCATGTTCTACAGTACATACAAAACTTACTGGCAAATAATGAGCATATATGTATTATGCTCTCTGCTCTGTAGTTTAGGTTCCTGATGACCCCTAATTTGTGTTGTAATGGGTGGTGGGAGTCAAACACAGTAGAGAGCATGCCCACCTCCACAGAAGCCAAGAAGATGGAAGACAGGCACCTGAAGATAGCACTTAAGGCCTGTGGATATCCAAAGTGGGCCTTCAACAAAGCTGTGTGCCAACCCAGAAGAACAAGGGATCATCCTGAGATCCAGAGCTGATTGAAGAACCTGGACATTTCCTACATGGCTGGAGTGTCTGAAAAGCATAAAGGATTTTTGGCAAATACCACATCCCTGTTTATTTCAAACCCACAAATACACTAAGGCAGAGACTCGTCCACCCAAACGATCTGATACCAAAACACAAAAGGAGCAATATAGTATATGTGGTCCAATGCATTGAGGAGTGTGCAGACCTCTACACTGGAGAAACTAAATGGCCATTAAACAGAAGGATGGTCCAACATAGGAGGGATGACAGCTCAGGACCAGAATCAGCAGTACACCTGCACTTGAAGGACAAAGGGCACTCATTCAAAGATGAAGATGTATACATATTAGACAGAGAAGATAGGTGGTTTGAGAAAGCGGTCAGGGAAACCATTCCTGTGAGCATTGAAAACCCCTCTCTCTACAGAGGTGGGGGGCTCAGGCACAGTCTATCTGCCACTTATCAAGCTGTGATTTCAACCATACCTAGACAAATCAAAAATACTTCACGACTTTACCACCAAGGCTATAGCTAACGACCGTTACTTATGGGTTTCAACACCTTAGGCCAGTGATGGCGAACCTCTGGCACGGGTGCCAAAGGTGGCACTCGGAGCCCTTTCTGTGGGCACCCGACATTGCCCCTTCATAGATACCTGAATACAGGTTAAATTACTGTATTGGCACTTTGCAAAAAAATTAGTGGGTTTTGCATTGCAGTTTGGCCACTCGGTCTCTAAAAGGTTCGCCATCACTGCCTTAGGCCATTGTTCACCTTAAGGCTATTGAGGCTGTGGTCTACCTAACGAGCCTATTCAGGCCATTGTTCATTTTATGAGCCTATTTCAGCCCAGGGTGACAAGAGGTCAAAGTAAACTATAAAATGGAGAACTCGCAACTAGCTTTTCTTCAGACTGACGAAGCTGTTTGGATGAGCAGCAAAATGTTTCAATCTCTCAAGAAAAAGAAGTCCAGTTGCCATGACTTCACTTCCAGATTAACTCATCTTATGTCACAGACATATTGAACAGGAGTCTAAGAAAAATCCAAAATATTTGGAGTTGACTCCAAAATCACATGACCAAAGGTACATATCCCTGGAGACAGTATTCCAGAGTTAAACCTCCACATTAGAAAAGGCCATCTTCTTGGTTGCTATCCACCTAATATAGAGTGAGCCATCTGGAACAACCTCTTAGAATAAATGTATAAATACATTTTTGTTGGCTGGCACGCTGACACCCACATGCCACTGCTGCCGGCCGCATCCCCACTCTGCTGCAAGGGCATGTCAATAGCGGTGCTGGCACCGGTGTGGGCATGGTGGTATTGGTGACACAGGAGTGTTGGCATAATGGCAGCGGCAGCATGGGGGTGTTGGCAACATGGGAGTGTTAGCGGCATGGGGGCAGTGGTGGTGGAGGAGATGGTGTCAGTGTCTGGGCCAGGAAGAGACCCCATAATCAATCAGGTAAGTTTCTATTATTTCTTGTGGAGAAATTTAGTTTGGTTTGCTCCAGAACAAATTATGCTTGTAAACCAAGGTATTACTGTGTTCCACAAAATCAGGGCAAGGCCCAAATAAATTATCTACTCCATAAGCTGGCAAGAATGCATGAGAAAAGAGAAGGCATTGTTTAGAGCCACCCATCCTGCAGTAGGCAGGTCAGGCAGATAATAGTAAAAGTAATCCAGAGAGATGCAAGGAAAATCCCTTTTAAATATCAAGAAAAAAGGCAGAAATGGAAAGGATCCAAGATGGAGGCCTGAAGGCAGCAAATCCAATCCAAAATGGAGGGAACCTAGAGCTCAGCAGCACCCATTAATGTAACCCAAAAGGAATTAGTGAAGCAAAAACAGCATTCATCATTGGTTTCTTGGCCCTTTTACAGCTTCAGAATTACTGCTTCCCCCCTAGATGTTCTGACACCAGTTCTGACACCATTCAGGAGCACTACTAAATGAAACATTTATCAGACCATTTGACAGACATAAGGTGAAAGAAAGGTGATAGACTCTTAGCAATTGCTGGAAAGAGCACAAAATACTGTACACAAAAATATATTTATTTTGTGCTTTGTGAACAATGCATCACTAGGCCTGTCAATTAAAGCCAGTCTGGATATACTTGGAAGTGACCTTTCCACCTCTTCAGTTTCTGTCAGGTGTTGCTCCATCCAAGACAGAACTGCAGCTCTCCATTCACCAGGGTGACATCATAGATGTGGGGCACAGCATGGCACTGGGGTGTAAGAGAACAGGCTTCTGTGTGCAATGCAAGCTGCTATGTTTCCTTCCGGTCTAGGGACTGATCCTGCCCCACTGAGGTAAGATTAAATGCAGAATAGTGTAGCAAGGGTGTCTTTCAAATTATCTTTACTCTGTAAAGAGACTAAGAGTAGAAAAGAGAATGATGGTGAAGTATAATGCATATTCAGAGCTGTTTTGAAGTTAAACGTAATACCATCATTTACTTGTTTTTCTTGTTTCTTCTCTTTTCCTTTTCTTTCTAATTTCTCCAAAAATAAAATTAAGAGTTACTATTTTCTCCCATGTTACGTATCTATTATTTCATCTACCAATCCCCAGAGACAAATTTGAATCTAGCCAACAATGCAGACCCATACATTTTCAAGTGTTCAAGGGAGGAGGAAGATGTGGAAGAGGAGAGAATAAATACCCCTCTTAGATTGGATCTTTTTATGACAAGTCTTTGCCTGCAGTGAATTTTTACTCTGAGTTATGGACCCCTGAAATGAAGAGTTTAAAAAATGAATATATCAGCAGGGCTGATTTTCAAATGTGTTGTATAAAACAGGAAAGAGAGACATCTAGTGGTTCCTTTTGCATCAATAGCAAAGATAGTAAAAAAAAATGCAATGAAAGAATCAAGAAAGCTCTTTATTTGTTTCCCTTCATATGTGGCAAATTAATGCATGTTACTCACAACTTAGCAGGAAATTTGAAATGTTACATACTGTTAACCATTGCTAATGCACTCTGGGGGAAAAAGCCCATACACAGACTAACTGTCTGTAACAGAATCTGTAAGTTATACCAGAATGGCCATGGTGGCATATTTTTCTCCTGACATATGTAGGAAAGTTCCATCCTTCCATCTGCTTCATAATTCGTGTATTGGCACTAATGCTTCTCATGCTAGTAAGAAAGCAGTTGCTTGGTCATCCAAAAAGCTCTATAAACAACATGCATACTGTTCTGATATATGCAAATTCTGGGCACTATGATTCTTTCTGGAAAATCTAGAAGAATTCCAGCAATAAAACAAGCTCAAATAATATTTGATTATTGTCAAAAGGTCAGGGAATAATACTAAAGAAAATCAAAAGGGAAAGTCAGGAGAGTCGTCTCTCTCTCTCTTGGGGGTTATTCAAAACCACAGTGACAGATACCCAGATAGAAATTATGCCACTGGTCAGGAAAGGTGGCACCCAACTGAAAGGAGTGCCAAGGAAATTATTACTGGGAATAATTACTTTATCTGGTACCATTATCAATATGGTGCTCAAATTTAATTTTTAAAAAACATTCAAATTGTGTCTGTCGCTGTTTTATTGTATTCTCTGGTTTTATATCTTGCTGTACTCTGTTCTTTGAGGGCTTGACTCATCCCTGTTTTAAATAAAGAAATGCATATATAAATGTCATGATGGTGAGTTCTAAATGTATGTATAGCCATATCATGTAATATCCACAGGACATTCTCTAGTTCAGTGGTGGCCAAACTTCAGCCCTCCATATGTTTTGGACCACAATTCCCACAGTCCTTTGTCATTGACAACACAGGCTTGGAATTCTGGGAGTTGTGGTCCAAAACATCTGGAGGGCCCGAAGCTTGGTCACTGCTGCTCTAGTTCTTAAAATACAACCCCACCCCACCCCACCCCACCCCATGCGTACAGAGTTAGATGCACACACATTTAATTGAAGTCCTGGAGAATTGAACATGAGAGTAAACTATATTTTTGGAAATTAAAATTCTCTTCCGTTTCTGGGAAGTGTCCTCCATAAAAAAGCCTGACATTCATGATATAGGATTTGTGGTCATTTATCCTGTAGGACTGCAGCATGATAAAACATTCCATGATGAAGCATTCTGTTCAAGCAGTTTAACCTCTTTCTTGTTTGAAACCTTCTCACATCATTAAATGTGCAGAAGAGAAGGCATAAAGCTGTAAAGATACATTTGCATACAATCATATAGTACGTCAGGAACCTAAGGATAATATGTGAAGATCTTTTACTGGAAGCCAAGGAAAGGATGGGTATCATAAGTCACAAAGCAGTAGGAAAGCTCAGAAGTTGCCAGATCTGAACCAGGCAGAGAAACACAGATACCAAATACTGTATGGGCCAAAGGAAAACTGAACACAGTACATTTTATTATGGATCAAAACACCTGCCATGTGAGATTGCTTTTGTTTTTATGTTTGTATTTTGGCCATGCAAACACTTTTTTCTTCCAACCTAACTACTTACAGATTCACATTTGGAATATGACTTCTTTGGAGTTATGGCCATATGAAATTGTTTTTTTTCATTCAAAATCCTGGCCTACTATTACAAACACTACATTTGCTTCTAAGTATTTCCAGAAAAAGAACCCTCACCCCCATCCTCCTCATGAGCAAGGTTCTGTCTAAGATGCACACACACACACACACACACACACACACCTCTGGACCTATTGCAACTATTTTTTGTTATGGTTGTGATATAACCACAATTGGGAGGGGGGATATTTATGCATATGCACCTAACACACACAAAAAGAGTCCTGTGCAGTAGGGATGAAAATTAGAGAGCTCAGGAGAAAACACAAAACATTATTACTCTCATACCAATCAATATGTAATAAACCCCAAAATTGGGAGGGTATGTATTTTTAAATACATAGCTTTTTAAAAAATGTAAAAACTTCACAGAGGACCCATCTTTCCGTCGTGCTTTGCCACTCATTCTGATTTCATCTTTTAGTTAGTTGTCATTTCACTTAAGGATATTCCTTAGATGTGGATAATAGCATGGCATCAGTAACATTACACGAGTCCAACGAAATTTGCAATAGTAGCTATAAAATAGAAGAGGTTCTTTTTTGGGGGGAGGGGGGGAGAAATTACATCATAAATTATTTAAAAGGTTCTCATATTCCTGATGGCTCAGGAGTTGACACTGTTATTGAAAGAATGAAATAGTTTGAATTGTATGTGTTAAATTGTACTAATAATCTGGGAGGTCCTGCATGTAAAGATGGACATCCCAGTCTACTGCTTCCAGTATATTTGTAGGGAGCAGAGGCAATAGGTATACCTTGGTGGTGAACAGAATGTCCAATGTCACAGCCAGATCACATGTGCATCTAACCATAAATAGAATGCTGTTTTAGGTACTTTGTCTCTATTGTGTGCAATGCAGGAACATGTTTTGATCTTTTCACTATTGTTTTTGATTAATCCTTAGTCAACTGGTTGGCCATACTTTGAGCAGAATGCTGAACTACATAGGATTTTTGTTTGGATCCATCAAAACAGTGGTCAGTCTTAACTAACCATAGTTTATAAAGCTGGTTTTCCCTCCACTAATCATAGTTAAGTTTAACCACAGCCTTCCTAGCTTCTATCTGGAAGTTTCAAGTCTCACCCTTGCATATTAAGGAGGAATGAGAGAGAGAGAGAGAGAGAGAGAGAGAGAGTTTGGAAGTCCAGAGGGACACTTTGCCTTCGTTTTGTTACACTAAACAATGGCTTAGTGATACTGTGATAATGCACGACACCTAGTTAAAGCAAGCAATATTTTCTTTTACTAAAACAGCAGTTTCTGTGTGCATTCATTAGTCAAAAGATACAATACTTGCCATCTGACAATAACTCTTAGACAACTAGATTTACGCATACAGTTTTATAGGTCTGTATTTGATAGATCAAGCAACAAATAATTGTATGCTGTAATGTGTAATATAACATTCTAATTGGACCAGCGACAGACAGCTCCAGTACACATCTTCTTTTTAGATCCCTCACAGTCTATGGAATGTTGTGGGGAGATCAAAGAGTGAAAAGACAGAGTGAGCATTTTGTTCTAATATGGTTTGAGTCACAGAAGGATGTGAAGGAGCATTTGGATGTGGTATGAGAAGGAAGCTGTGAAGCTGTTAGGAGTTTGAGGAAGTTTAAAGTTGAGATATAAATGTAACAGTCAGTCAAGTCTTATTGACAATCTGACTGTTCCAGCCTTGCAAATAAAGCATCCCATTGCCAAAGTCTTTGGCTTCTCATTAAAACGTTTATAAGATTCCAGAATACTGAGAAGATGCACTAAAAATGTTGAGCATCTGCAGTTTATAGCACACTACATGAGCAGATGGATGGGCAGCATTAAGCAAAAGTTTGTTAAAGCGAAAGAGAGGGAGAGACTATGTCTGCATGTAGTCAAACAGCTGCTGTGCTACTTCTGTGAGAAACATGGAAATAGACAAATAGGAGGGATTGTTTGACAAAGTAGCATATTCCCAGAAAGAATGTTACTTTGTAATATGGTTGCAACTGTTTTAGTGAAGAGAATGACCCATTTACCAGAGTAATGGGTGCGGAACATTGCTGTACAACTTTTCAAGTGGCTCAAGTTATTCATATTCCTAGATACAGATCATAAACCATGAACTGCAGTTCATGGTTTAATGAGATACTGGAATTTCTGACGCATTCAGAACTTGAGATATCAGCTAAAGAGATATGTGTACTAATGGCTACCAACTATCAGCCTATGTTATATATCAGGCCTGCACAACAGGTGGACCGTGGGATACCAGTAGCCCATGAAGAGTTCAAACGTAGCCCACCAGCCATTAATAAAAAAGTGAGGGGATAAGTTCTCCACCCCTCCCTCCCCCATCCCAAGGACCATCACTGCCTCAGAAAAGTTCTGGGTCTGTCAACCCACTGTCTCAGCCAAGCAGGGCGGATCAAGGGCCATGGCACAGTCCCCTGCTCCCCCCCCCCAGATAATCGGTGCACCACTGTCTCGTGACCAGTGAGTTGCTGTTGCGGAGAGGAGGGAGGGGAGGGAACAGGGAGAGGTGGGGTCACATGCATTCCCACCTCCTTTGCTCAGTAATGTCTCCCCTCTTCTCTCCCCCTCCCCAGAGAATTTCTTCCTCTCACCCTTCACTCCTCCTCCTCCTCCTCCTCTTCCTCGGCCTCCTCCCCCCACCCCCACAGCTGTAGCTATTTCACAGAGACCATGATCTTCCTGCTCCCATCCTGAGCCATTCCCTCCTCCTTGTGCGGCTGTCGTCATGTAATAGTCCTGCTGCTGGCTCGACCCGCCCCAGCTGTGCTGCGAACATAGCAGGGGTGAGTGAGAGATGCAGGCGGCAGCGGCAGTGGCAGCGGCATCAAGGAGGCTGGAAGGGGGAAGGGGGGGGAAAGAAGAGGAAGAGGCCAGAGGGGGAGGATAGTCAAGTCAGGCCCTGGGCAGGTTGGGAGGAAAAGTGCACATAAAAAAAAAACTCTTCCAGCAGCCTGCGCAAGCACAAGCATGTACACACCTCCCTTGCACCTGCTCGAACCAGGTGCAAGGGAGGCACGTGCATGGTTGTGTGAGTTGCCCCTTGGAAGGGGTGATCTGTCCAAGCATGCACACACCTCCCTTGCACCCACCCACACCAGCTCGAGTGGGTGCAAGGGAAGCAGGTGCATGGTCAGCCTTCCCATAGGAATGCATTGGAATATGTTCTCTCCAGAACACATTAATTGATTTTCAGTGCATTCCTATGGTAAACTGCTGCTCTACTTACAATTTTTTTCTACTTATGAGCATGTGCTCGGAACGGATAAAAAAATTTAAGTAGAGTGTTTAGTGTAGTAGCTCTCAAGCACTTTGGGCCGGTAAAAGTAGCCTTTGGCCTGTGCAAAGTTGGACAGCCCTGTTAAATACATTTAGCTACTCTACATTAAAAATGTTCACTTCCATGCAATAATTTTCCTGGTTGTAAGTAACCTGTTGTGTCTAAAGCACCAATTCTTGGCCAGAAGTTACAGAAGAAGCATCTTACCACCAGGTAAGGAACTCCTGTTGGCTCTTTCTGGCTCCTTGGTTCCTCACCTTTGTCTTGAAAATAAAAGAAAATGCCTAACCATGATGGAGGATGAATTATACATATGCTTCTTGAGCGTATAAGATCTTATTATGCTATCATGATTTTGCCCCCAGTAGTTGTTCACGGTGAACTGGATGGCTGAGTTGTCATTCATAATTGTTGCTCACATCCATCCTCAGACCCATGCCTTCAAAATTTAAGCATCAAAAGAACACTGTGAGACTTCAGAAGGAACTCTTACTATCACGACAGCAACATTTTTGTAGTTAATTTTTCTACTCTAGAAACATAGTTACTGTCTGATATATTACTCCTTTTTTGTTACAGTGGCCTCCTTTTTGAAATTGTCATCAAGTCTAGCTATATTGAAAACTATCATCATAGTTTGGAAGGGCAACTACATAATTACAGTTATAGGCACTAATAGGGTCTAATTTTTTATCACCAGTTAGAAAAATTAAGCTCGTTTTAAATTCTTCCACTGTGCCCTCTCTGACCTATTGGACAGTGGGGAAATGGGATATTAGCTAGCTAAAAGTCTTCAGAATGGCCATTAAAAATAAAAGGAATCTTCATGCAGTTTTATTAACATACAAGACAGCAGTAATATACACAAAAAGGCAACACATAAGGGCCACCATAGGACACACTATAAATATCATAAAACCAGATGCCCACTGGAAGTCCACAGCAGGATGTTAATGTAATACCATCTTCCAGGTTATGTTCCTCAGCAACTGGAATATGGGAATATTGTCTGTGTTTGACTGCATGGCGTGGACAAAATGCTTGATTGGTGCCAGGCTGCCTCTTTAGAACCTGGCCTGGCCTGGCCTATTTATTTATTTATTTATTTATTTATTTATTTATTTATTTATTTATTTATTTATTAAGCTTGTATACCGCCCATCTTCCCGAAGGAACTCCGGGCGGTTCACAACACAGGATACAACAATAAACAAAAGTGAATTGGTATGAAAACAGATTAATCAACAGTTGGACCAACAATTAGACCAAACAATCAGCAAGAAGCAGATGGTGGGAGGAAAAAAAAATCAGCCACCAAATGCCTCTTGGAAAAGCCAGGTTTTTAAAGCTTTCTGAAAGGCTTGCAGGGATTGTGCAAGGCGCACATCGCTGGGGAGGTGGTTCCAGAAGGCAGGGCCAGCCACAGAGAAAGCCCGGGAATGGGTAGATGGGCATAGGCGTGGCCACCCGCAGCATGTGTGCCCGCGACAACCGAGTCGGTCGAGCCGATGTAAAAGCTGCCAGACCAGTAACAACTGGATGGGCCACAACCATCATTAATCAGTGTCTCCAAAAGGATAGGTTGCCCCCCTTTGCTCATGGAGACACTCATTAGGCCCATTTGAAAGAAATCAAACTTGGTGGTGGATGACATCAATAACTATAGGCCTGTTGCCCATGTTCCTTTGCTGAGCAACGGAGTGGAGAGAGTGGTAGCTGATCAGCTTCAGGTGCTTTTGGAGGAAATAAATGCCCTTGGTCCATTCCCATCTAGGTTCAGACTGCGTCTTGGCACAGAGACAGCATTGGTCACCATGTAAGATGGCCTTCTGAGGGAGATGGATGGGGGCAAGATCATAGCGAACTATCAGCAGCCTTTGATACTGTCAACCACAGTATTCTCCTGGGGAGGCTCTCTGGGTTAGAGATCAGTGGCCTGGTTTTGGCCTGACTCTAATCCTTCCTAGAGGACCATGCCCAGAGAGTGTAGCTTGTCAAGATCCTCAATTGTGGGGTTCCACAGTGGTCAGTCATCTTGCCAGTGCTATTTAGCATCTACACACTAATACTGAACACAGACAAGATGGAAGTTCTGTAAGTGGGGATCCTAGTGTTTGCAGATCGGAAATTTCCCTCTCATGGGGGGGGGGATTAACTCTCTCTGTCAGAGAGGAGGTTCACAGTCATGTATTATTCTAGACTCAGTGCTTGCAATGGAATCCCCTCTGTGGTCCGTTCAACGGACTTCCATCTTAAGCGGACTTTCCAGTTGTTTCCCTACCTCAGCACCAGAGCCCTCACTGGTAATCTTGAGTTTAGACTACTGGAATGGAGGCTGATGCAGAAGCTCCAATAGGTCCAGAATACGGCAGCCAGATTACTAACAGGGGTGAGAAAACATCAGTATACACTCCCCACACGTTGGCCACTCTACACTGACTACCTGTCTGTTTCTGCATCAACTTCAAGGGAATGATGCTAAGATTCAAAGCCCTAAATGGTTTGGGACCTTCTGTTGTTATCCTTCTGATAAGAACAGCCCATGCTACCCTCTTTTCCAACACCAAGAGAGGCCAGAAAAGAAAAGAAAAAATTACTTCTTGGTAGTTGCTCCTCATTTTTGGAATATGACGGTCACTATTTATTTATTTATTTATTTATTTATATACT
This sequence comes from Phrynocephalus versicolor, assembly GCA_023846285.1. Lineage (NCBI taxonomy): Eukaryota > Metazoa > Chordata > Lepidosauria > Squamata > Agamidae > Phrynocephalus > Phrynocephalus versicolor. The sequence goes on along the minus strand of JAHTLZ010000114.1, from coordinate 5,364,496 downwards.
GACCATATGGCCCAAAGGCAACTGGATTTCTTTTCTTGTAAGATCAAAACATTTCACTACTGATCCAAGTAGCTGTATACTTTGTACTCTAATTTAATTTCAGTTAAAACCATTATACAATCAATAAAGAGCAAACAAAGCTCCTGGAGAAGATATCTTGCCCCCCAGAACTTTTTTAAGGAAAGAATAGATTGGTGGGCAGCATTGTTAGCTGGCCTGTTTACTGATATAAATAATTCAGGCTGTCTGTCTAATGCAGGCCTGCCCAAAGTCCAGCCCGGGGGCGAAATCCAGCCCGTCAGGCCATTCTGAGTGGCCCACGGCTGGCTGGCCCACCCCTCCCTCCACCTCCTTCACCCTCCCATTCCCCTGCGGTGGCCACAGCTCCTTGTGCTTCCTTTGGTCCCCACCTTCCTTCTTTCCTCCCTCCCTTGTTCCCCACCTTCCTCGCTCCCACCCTTCCTTGTTCCCCACCTTCCGTCCTTCCTCTCTTGATTTCCACCTCCCTCCCTCCCTCCCTTGGTCCCCGCCTTCCTTCCTGCAGGTGGGGTTGCAAGGGGTCAGTGGGCAAGGCTTATGGGTCAGTGGGTGGGGCTTGCAGTGGGGTGGCACATTCTCAGCCACCAAATCTGGCCCTCCTTACAAAAAGTTTGGGCACCCCTGGTCTAATGGATGGAGGTCAAGTATAGTTATCACATTGTATAAAAAAGGCGATCATAAAGACCCTGAAAATTATAGACTGATAAGCTTAATAGACATTGCAGCTAAAATATATGCAAAATCTATTCTGCAGAAGCAAGAAGAATGGGCTAATCAAAATTCCATTATAGTGGAAGAACAGGCGGGTTTCAGACAGTGGATGAGTACTATTGACAACTGCTTTATATTATTATATCTGATATCAAAATGTTCCTCCAGGGGTGAACAGCTTTCCGCTGCCTTTATAGATCTAAGTTCAGGCTTCGATTCCATTAACATATCTATCTTATGGAGAAAACTTCTAAAACCCAACATTAATAGGAGACGTCTACATCTTATAATGGCTCTTCATACAAACACAAATCTGCAAGTCAGACCAGGTGCCAATCCTCCTTTAACTAATAAGATCTCCACTTCCAAAGGAGTGCACCATGGTTACATTTCAGCCCCATTCTTCTTTAATTTTCATATTAACAACATAGTTAATAAAATGCATCTCAAGTCTGGAATTTTATATGTCATAAAGATTAGATAGATCGATATGTGTGCTCGTCTATACTGACAACATCATTCTAATGTTTACAACATCAGTAGGTCTGCATAGGCAACTGAGAAAGTTCAGTGAATATTGTCAGCACAATGAGTTATTAATAAGAGCAAATAAAATGTTGTGGTATTTGTTAACAAAAGGAAACAACATAAGTGGTCCATAGAAGCTAAAGAAATAGAACAGACTGAAACCTGCAATTATCTTGGTACAGTTTTTTCTTCAACAGGATCATGGTCTCAACAGATAAAGAGGAATGAAACAAAAGCTTTATTATAAGTTAACTCTCTGAATAAGTTATTTAATCACAAATCTACAGGCTCCCTCCAAACAGTTACAAAAGTATTTAAGGGAAAGTTATTGCCTATGTTAAGCTTTGGTGCAGAAATATCAGGGCTTGGAATTATTAAGAAAATTGAAAAAGTTCTGAATAAATGTGTAAGGGGAATATTAGGGGTGCCAAGAAGTATGCCAGCTCATGCTGTCAGAGCTGAACTTGGCTTGGCAGTGGTATCTGATATACTGTATGCCTTTTTTAGAGTATTTAGTTATTGGATCAAGCTATGCCAGATGTGTGATGACAAGTTATCTAAGATGTGTTTAACAAATGTCCAACTCCACAACAAAATCCTGGTTTGTGAAATTTTCTCAAATGCTTTTTAACCAGGATTTGAGTGTTGAAGCTATTAGTTTAAGTAATTCTAACAGCAAAAATGCATTTAAACAAAACGTATTTGGCATTAGAGCCCAATCAGATTTGGCTGCCTTGTCTTCAGTGTGATGTAGAACATGGCTAGTGATGTCTGAAATAAATTTTCAGGCAGAAAAATACCTTTTACTTCCCGATGAAAAAAGACTATTGTATGGTGTTTACCTGCCTCCATTTTGAGTTACTGGATTCAAGGATGTTACAATGCAGATATCAAGGCTTCCTTTTCAAGATAGACTGTGTATTTGTGGGCAGGATAAAGTTGAAGACCTGGCCCACTATATACTGCATTGCCAATTACCTGCTAATATCAGAAAACTTTGTTTAACCCCCTGCTCCAGGTGTTGGGGGGCACTGGTCTGATGGGAGCAAACTCACCTATTTACTGCAAGGGGATAATCCCCATTTAACTCAGAAAGGCACAATTTTTGCTGTAAAATCAGCAATCCTGAGGAAGCAAGAAGTTGGTAAGGGATCTGTTTAGTTAAGATACTGTGATATACTGCACGTAAGTAACTATATATTTTTAGTATTCCTTAAGTAGAAAAGGCAACCTAATGTACATATATTGTTGCCCTTTATTACATTGTCTATCTATCTATATTTTTATATATTTACGTGTTTTATTCTGTAACTTTGAAATGGTCTGATGACTTATTCAAGACAAAATTGTTGTTGTTGTAATTTAGTTTCAATTATTTGATTTGCTTGTTTGCATTTAACTTATTGTTCTTATGCTATTTATAATGTTGTAAACTGTCCAGAGTGGTCCCGCTGCCAGATGGGTGGCATATACATCTGATAAATAAATAAATAAATAAATAAATAAATAAATAAATAAATAAATA
>JAHTLZ010000114.1:5311783-5336664 GCA_023846285.1 Phrynocephalus versicolor | reverse complement strand
ATCATCATCATCATCATCATCATCATCATCATCATCATCATCATCATGTGCTGTCTACCTGATGAATGACTCTGTCCTTGATTGTTCACTGAGCAAAATTCAACTTGAGTTGACAAGGTGGGAATCTTAAAGTTAACTTTGAGGATTCTCATTTTTGACTGCTTTGCTGATCCGGCTGCGTGCATTATTAAGCTTTTTCTTTGAAGAGCAGCTGCCTGTTGGGATTGTCATGGTGAGCATTTCTTAATTTGTCACTATGCCACTGTAGATGTACAGAATATTGCAGCAATTATCCAGATGGAGGCAATACTGAAGCAGTAGGTATTTTACAACCATTGGTGTTTAATCAGTGATACAATTAATGCAATTGTTTTAAGTGGATACAATTCTGTTTTTCCAAAACCTTGATACTCTATACCAGTGGTTCTTAAAGTTGGGCCCCCAAATGTTATTGGAATGCAACTCCCAGAAATCCTGAGAGTGTTAGTCCAGTAACATATGGATATCTGAAGGATGGGAACCACTGCCCTACACCAAGCTTTCGAGCAGGTGGCGGCCAATTTTTCGTCCTTCTTCATCAGACATGGCTTTTTTCCATATCATCAGCAGAATTCCCCCTGCAAAATGAACAGTGCATTTATTAATTCAGTTGTCAATTTGTCAACCCTCTCCCAACTCAGTGAAATTCTAATGGGCAGAATCATAGTTTAAAGCCAAGAAACTTTCCAGAAGTCAGATCAGTTGTTCACTACTATACACAATCATCCACAATTAAAAAGAAACAAACAGAACAATACATTTTATGCATGATATGTTGCCTTGAGCAAACACACAAAACCTACACCTATATAAGCAAAAGTGTATGAATAAAATTATGGGATGAAAACTGGGTTTTGCTGGTCAAAGTAAAAGTAAAAAAAAAAAATCATAATGCCCTCTTGTGTTCAGTGGAGGTTGGACAAGCAATTTTGCTACATTTTGGGTCCCATACCACAGGGGTGCCCAAACTTTTTTTAAGGAGGGCCAGATTTGGTGGCTGAGAATGTGTCAGGGGCTGGTTGCGCCCCAACCCTGCCACCCCACTGCAAGCCCCACCCACTTTCTTTAAAAAAAACATGGGGTGAAGGAGGGGGAGGGAGGGGCGGGACTGACGGGTCGGATTTGGCCCCTGGGCCGGACTGGCCTGCCATACCACTATTCATGTGGCCCTTGCACTCCTCCCTGCCTTTTAAATTATTTCAAACAAGATGTTTAGAAGACCACTAAGGTTTCCAAGGGAGCTTTTAAACACCAAAAACAGCCATCTTATTTGTCTTAATGGTGCATGTTGGTAGCCTAGGAATGGGTGCTCCCTCTGGACCTCTAGGGGGTTTCACATCCTTTGAGGATCTGCTTGTCGAAAATTCTTACCCGTTTTCTCGTTACTCTTCCGAAGAGCCCCAAGAAGAAACAGCACTTTATTCTGGGTAAGTGTAAAGTCAGCAATGAGAGGTGCTTTGTCTCCTTCCAAAAGCAGACGGGGTGGTAATCCCGTCTGAAACCGGTTTGTGGTGTTTTGGTCTGTCGAAAAATGAGTGGCTGCAATGAAGTCGACCGCCGTTGCCCAGTCTTCCCCAAAAGTGCTTTCAGGGCTGCTGAGGTATTTTAATCTGAAATTGAGAAGAAGGGAAGAATGATAGAAACCATTGTCATACTTTAATTCGTCGAGTATTCACCCTACTACCAAGAGGAGAAATGCCTGCTGATCTACAGGTTCTCTGAGTGGTGTTTAACTGCACTTGACTGGTAGCTGCATCACTTTCTGATAATGTGTAGAAGTCTAGGACAGGTTCTGTGGCATATGCACTTTTGTCTCCTGACCAGAAAATACAGGAGTCCAAAAGAAAGTGCCAGGAGTCTGGAAGCCAACCCTTTGCTTGAGCTGCTCCCTGAAGTGAAAGCACCATTGTTCCAAATCCTGATCAGAAACCTCTGGAAAACCTTTAGTGTCTAGAAGGTTTTATCTTACCGGTTCTGAAACTCTGGACGTGCAAAGGAAATGGATTGGACATGAGCTTTCCACATGTATTTCAGGGCCTCGTCTTGTGAGAAAAACACAGTTGCAGGTGATTTAGACTTTGGTTCAGTGGATAAGAGATACTGAAAGAAGGAAACACACATTTCTGTTAGTAAGGATAGCATTTGGGGGATAATCTGAATGGGGAAAATATGGGGAAAAATCCCTTTCATTTTAGAAGCTAAAGAAACATAGATTTTTGTGTATTTTTATACTTAGTATACATGTTATATTTATCCACCTTGGGTCCTTTTGTGGGGAAAGGTAGAACAGATATATGTTAAATAAATAGATAATAAATGTGTGTGTGTTGTGTCATTACAGTTGTGACCAACTCTTTGTGACAGCATGTCCATGGAGCTTTCTTGGAAGGAATACTGGAATGGCATGCCAGTTCCTACTCCAGGTGCCTACAGCACCTTGTATTCCTGGTGGTCCCCCATCCAAATACTAATCAGGCTCGACCCTGCTTAGTTTCCGAAACCAGGCAAGCTTGGATGTGCTTAAGAACATAAGAACATAAGACCAGCCTTGCTGGAACAGGCCACAGCCCATCCAGTTCAGCATTCTGTCTCACATAGTGGCTCGCCATTTGCTTCAGGGTCTTCATCTGCTTAAGATTCCCTGCAAATGACATTGGGAGATATCCTGCCTGTCTCTCCAACCCGGAGGTTGTCCTTGGGTATCCATAATGAGAGCCATTGATACCCTTGTTCTCCATGAACTTGTCCAATACTTTCTTAAAGCTGTCAAGGCTGACAGCTGTCGCCACTTCTTCTGGCAGGGAGTTCCACAGACCAGTGATCCTCTGGGTGAAAAAGTACTTTCTCTTATTTGGTTGAGATCTAGCACCCAAAAGTTTCATGGAGTGCCTCCTAGTTCTATTGTTGTACAATAGGGTAAACAGTTTTTCCTTATCTACTTTGTCCACACCATATATGATTTTATAAATTTTGTTCAGGTCAACCCCTGGATGCAGTTATTGAAGAGTGAAGAGGCCCAGCCATTGCAGCCTCAGATGGTAAGAAAGTTGTTCCAGTCCCCTAATCATTCTGGTTGCCCTCCTCTGTACTTTTTCCATTTCCATAATATCCTTCTGGAGGTATGGTGACCAGAACTGTACCCAATACTCCAGATGGGGGCCTCACCACAGATTTATAAAGAGGCAAAATGACACTTGTTGACTTATTTTCTATACCCTTCCTAATGATCCCTAGCATTGAGTTTGCTTTTTTCACTGCTGCGGCACACAGAATTGACATCTTTCCTGGTTTGTTGAAGAGAGGTCGGACCCCATCAGTTTATAAATGTAATTGGTTTGTTTGTCCCAACATGCATCACTCTGTATTTGCCACTGGTTTGCCCACTCCCCCAGTGTCAAGAGATCCCTCTGGAGCCCCTCACAGTCTCTCTCAGTTTTTACTACCCTGCATAATTTAGGGTTGTTGGTAAATTTGGCTACCTTGCTATTTACCACTACTTCTAGATCATTTATGAAGAGGTTGAAAAGTAGGGATCCCAGTACTGAAGCTTGGGGGACCCCACTCTTTACCTCCCTCCACTTGGAGAAGTGTTCATTTAGTGCTACCCTCTGTTTCCTGTCCCTTAGCCAGTTGCTGATCCAGGGCAAGACCTGTCCTTTGATTCTGTGACTGGCAAGTTAATTTAAGAGCCTTTTGTGTGGGACCTTGTCAAAAGCCTTCTGAAAATCCAGATAAACAATGTCAACTGGATCTTCCTTATCCACATGCTTGTTGACACTCTCAAAGAATTCCAACAGATTAGTGAGGCATGATTTGCCCTTGCAGAAGCCATGTTGGCTCTCTTTCAGCAACACCTTCTCTTCTATGTGCCTATTAATTTTATCTTTTAGGAAGGTTTCCATCACTCTACCTGGGACACATGTCAAACTGACCGGTTGGTAATTTTCTGGATCACCTCTGGATTCTTTTTTGAAGATTGGTGTTACATTTGCTACCCTCCCGTCATCAGGCATAATGCCTGATTTAAGGGAAAGATTATATATTTTGGCTAGGACCTCAGCAATTTCATCCTTAAGTTCCTTGAGGACTCGTGGATTGATGCCATCTGGTCCTGGTGATTTGTTAGCATTTAGTTTAACAAGACATGCAAGGACCTCCTCCCTGGTTATTTCTATCTGTCTTAATTCTTCCATTTCCCTCCCTATGGAGATAGGCTCTGTTTTGAGCAGGTGGTCTCTGTTTTATTCAGTGAATACTGAATAAAAGAATTTATTTAGTCTCTGCAATCTCTGTTTCCTCTTTAATAATCCCTTGCCTTCTATTATCATCTAATGGTCAAATGGCCTTCCTAGTTGGGTTCTTATTTCTAATGTACTTAAAGAACTCCTTGTTGTTTCTTTGAGTATTTTTAGCTATACACACCTCCAAGTCCTGCTTTGTTGCCTTGCATTCGTTCTGCCAGAATTTATGTTTCTGCCTGTTGTCCTCGTTTGGACAGCCCTTCCATCTTCTAAATGAGCTTTTCTTGTTTTTGATCACTTCCTGAACAGCTCCTGTAAGCCACATTGTATTCCTCTTGGACCTGCCAGTGGCTTTTTCCCTTTGGGCTTCTGTTATTGTTTTTGTGAGCAGCCTTCACGCCTCTTGGAGAGTTTGCACTCTCTCAGTTTTCCCTTTCAGCTTCTTTTTTACTAGTTTCCTCATCTTTGGAAAAATTCTTTTTTTAAAAAATTTAAGGTCTCTATGTTAGATTTTATCAGTGATTGACAGTCTAGGATTAAGTTAAAAGTAATTGTGCTGTGGTCCCTGTTCCCTGTTGGATCAGTCACATTAACATTTTGCACCAGATCCTATGTATTACTTAGATTCAAGTCAAGGATTCTTGTACCACTAGTTGGGTCTTCAGCCATCTGTTCCAAGGAACAATCATTTAGCATATCTGGGAACTTTATCTCTTTATCATGTGCTGAACAACAGTTCACCCTGTCTATGTGAGGTGAGGGTAACTGAAGTCCCCCATTATAATCAGGCTTCTCTTCTTGGATGCCTTCTTTACAACATTCTCCAACTGGCAGTCCCCTCTCAGGGGCATCTATTACACTAATTTTTTGTTTTTTATTTTATTGATTTTTTTTTGGTCAGATGTTCCCATAAGAGAGCTTGCCTTCCTGCCATTCACCTAGTAGACTGCTTCCAGTGCTGTTGAACTGAAGCTATCAAAGTGGTAGGAGGAAGACCAGTGTTTCCAATCCCCAAGTGTTGGTTGAGATTTGGGGGGGGGGGAGGTTTATTACATAGTTTTCAGTGCATATTTGTGGGTTTTCTTTATTCTTCCTTGTCATCAGGACTCTTTCCTGCTGATGAATGGATGACGATGGTGAATATGATGACGTGATGGTAAATGTGAACTTTCAAGTACTATTAGAGCCTGAATATCATCTGTGGATGATTGAGTTTTTTGCATTTGGTGCCTTTTGCCTTCACTTTTTGGGCCAACATGAAAGAACCCAAAAGATCCAGGATTTGCAGATTCACCGAGAGAGCTCCTATCTGACAGACTCCAAAACTGAGAGAGAGATTTCCAGAAAGACCTCAAAACAAAAGCACAACACAACTCCCCACACACACCTTCACATTCTTATTTGTTAATTTATTCACTACATATTATTCCACATTGAGGGGTTCTTGATAATGGGCCAAATTCCCCCTGCTCAGAGTCAAGGCCCATCTAAGTCCAGCATTTCCTTCACCTGGTGAACCAAATGGTTATAATAGGTTTACAATAGGATATGAACAGACAGATGCCCTCCTGCTCATGAGGCCTAGCACCTTGCACAAAAAAGATACACCGTCACATTCTGGAACTGTTATAGTTCTTGCAACCAGCAGCCATGTCAATACTCATCTCGCGAGCAGGAAAAACGGGAGCCTACCTTGAAGAAATCACTCCAGCTAGCCATGACTGCGGGGGCTTGAGCCTTGCATTCGGTAGTATTGTGGCAAAAGTCAGCTTGTTGCTCAACTGGGGGCAGCATTTCTACCGTGTATGGCAGCTCTCCAAAGAAGCCACTGTCCAGGGCCCCCAGAAAGGGGATAACAGCTAGGTAGTAGTTCATGCCTGCAATAATGATCAGGAGCAACCTTTGTTTAGCTGAAAAATGCATGTTTGGGCAATGAAGAAAGCCATGCTTGTATGCAGCCTGTTTCTTTGCCTTTTGGCAGAACTAAGTCCCAATTTGTTTGAATCTAACTATTCCAACATATTCCCATATTCATCATAATCAAACCCAGAGGCTTCTTAAAAGATGCAGTTTCTTAAAAGATACAGACAAATCTAAGTCCATTTTTTTAAAAAAAAATTGCTGTTTCATACGCATTCAGCTTTTTTGAGCCCTTAATTTACTGATTTGATTTTCAAAGCTAACAAATCCTTCAAAAATAATGAAATGTTAGTTCTTCTGCCTAGACTGATTACAGGAGATTTGGTAGTTGCTGCTACTATGGAGAAAGATAACGTTGTACCTGTCTGCTATGTGGATGCCAAGAATGAGTAGCCCCTGAGCACTCAGAGAATCTAATATTTGGATACACAGGGATTCAAATCCAGTCTTTCAGTGATGAATCACTAAAGGCCCTGAGCAAGGATGGACAGATTTGAACCATTGCTGTTTCTCACACATTTACATTCTTACATTCTCCATTCTGAATATTAAATCCAGTATCCCATGAAGCTTCCACAAAGTGGAAAGTTCTAGTGTCAGAAAGCTAGAATCCTGCTGCTCACTTAAGTGGCACAAGTAGATGTGGAGCCCCTTTGTTGTAATCACCATGTATACAATGCTGGGACTTTCCCATTGTCAGAAACTCAAAAGGATGCTAATAAAAAAACGGTGTGAGCTGTCACGAAGTGATGCAATTGTTTACAACTTATTCATAAATGATGAAAAATTTTGTAATCATGGATCAAAGTGTCAGCAGAGTGCCGTCTCAGGAGACATTCCTCAAGGACAATTTTGCAGATGGACTCAAGCAAATGCCTTCCTAACTTATGGTGGCTGTTCTTTCAGTTTGATCCCTGCAACTGGAGAGAGAGGGAACCTAACATGGTTTGAGTGTGGCTGAGGACCACTCATTCTTCCCATGTTAGCTCTCAACAAATCCTACCTAAAACCCTTTTCTTGTTTAAAAGTGACATAAAATTAATAGGAAGTTTGTCTCTTTATTCCTTTGTTGTCAAATGTGGAGCATGCTAGATGTTTGCTCGGCTACATCTGGAAACAATGAATCAACAGAGAAGACTGAAGTTGAATTGTTTTAGAAACCACACAATGGTTCATGAACAAGGCTGTGTACTTACAAGCCCACCAACTTTGCACAGATATACACAGGTCATCTCCATCCTTATAGCCACACCCTGTAACAGGAATGGGATCCGCTAGCCTCCCTGGAAGAAAATTAAACAGAGTATTACAGAGAGTTTTCTTTTTACATGTGGCCGAGAGTTTTCCCACTTGACACAGAAGATGTGAAGAGAAGGAAAACTGTTCTTCATTATCAGCAAAAGGAATGGCTGTTGCATCTCTAAAAGTATCTATTGTTCTCTATCCAAGCACAATTAAAAATAAGGCTGATATAAACTGCTGTCATGAAATATTCTACTTTAGAAGGAAACAAGATCTACTATGCATAGTGATTGTTTCTTTTGTTAAACAACTTTTGATCTCCTACAGTAGATCAAATCCTTCTCCTTGAACTCTTCTATCCCATTTCAAATCCTGCAGCCTAAGTTACTGGAGTGTAACTAAGAGTTATATGAATACAAATCAGTCAGTATAATAATAAACTATGTCCATCAGAGATATTTATGCTACCCTGAAGATCGAGATTGATATGTCAAAGGGAACCAGTCCACCATCCATCCTCTCTCTAAAGACAAAAACCTGGCTTTAACTTCCTTTAGATTTTCAAGGGGGTCCAAGCCAAAGGGAGGAAAGAAGTAATTTGATCCTTGTGTCCCATTGAAATTCTACAAGATTCCAACATGTTGGCTCTCGGCTTTTAAGAGTGCCCCATTAGATGGGGCACCGTCCAAACTGGTCTGATTTTCTTAGTGAAATATATTTTTATCCCATCTTCCTCCTAAAATAGGACCTAATTGGCTTACATAATTCCAAATACAATAGTAAACACTAAAAACTGTACATTATTCAAATATTAAAGATTTTTTCTTCTTTTTCTTAGTGTTTGTCCCACTTGTTAGTGGGGTCTGCTAAACTATTAAAGAAGAATTAATAACATTAGATTAAACATGAAATATGAGCATTAAACACACACACAAATTAAACCACCCCATTTATTTTGTCCTAGACACTCAGGTACTAAGGCGGAATGAAGAAAAAGGTCTTTGCTGGAGAATGGACAGCAAACATGTGGCTTGCCTGGCCTTTTGTGGGAGGGCCTTCCAGAGTCTTAGTTTATGCCTGGGGTTTGTTTGTTTGTTTGTTTACCTGATCAAGAGTTCTGGAGGAGAAGTAAAGGCATTATCCTTCTCAAAACCTTTATCTTCCTTTGAATCGACAACATTTTTATAAAGCTATGGGAACACTGATAAAACGACCTAAACAACATTCTTTGGACCACTGTATTTATTTATTTATTTATTTATTTATTTATTTATTTATTTATTTATTTATATCCCACCAAATTTTCCCATAAGGGAACTCAAGGTAGTTAACAGGTATAAAAATTCCAAAATACAAGCACAAAAGAATAGTACACAGTTCCATAGAATGCACCTAAAAATAAGCAAACCTACAGTGGAACCCAAAATTAGAGGGAGGAAAAAGGAAAACTAAACAACATAAGGTAATATTACTAATAAAAATACTAAAGCAAGATGGCGAGGGAAAAGCAGGCGAACATGAAGACAAATCCTCAAGGAATTTACTAAGGAGCACATTTCAAATGTTATCTCTATTTCTACATTGAAAAGTATTTCAAAAAGAAAAAGAGAATGCTAGGTATGAAAATCCTCTGGACAGGGGGGGGGAAGGTATTCCCCCCCCCAATTCTCCCTGCAACATTTGCTTGCAGAGGTTCATATGGGTCCCTAATGAAATGTTACATCAGTCAGTAGAATGTTTTCCTGGTCAAGGTTGAAATGTGTACCTCACTAACAGCTGCACATTTCCCAGGAACTGATACTGGTTAATCTAACGCCATACAGGAAAATAAGACTCAGTGGCTGAATTATGTTCCTTATCCTTAATTATGTGGGAAAAAATCAATACTCCCCACCGTGTGTGTGTGTGTGTGTGTGTGTGTGTGTGTGTGTGTGTGTGTGTGTGAGAGAGAGAGAGAGAGAGAGAGAGAGAGAGAGTCAGACAGATGGACAGACAGAAACAGAGAGAGAGATCTTAGGATGAGTTTGAGGAAATCCAGTTTTAATAGAAACAACAGTGAGGATGTGTAATTGTGGTGAAACATTTAAGATAAGCTGACTGCATGCTTAAATGGTAGACTATAAGGAAATTGGTTATACCTGTTCTGAATTGCCAGCCATGCTGCAAAGGCAATCCCCAGAGGATGTTCCCACCATTATTAGGTCCAAATCCAGCAAAATATTTAGCCGAGGCATTCAGCAATATTTTATACAATCCCAGTCTCTCCCGGTAGTTCCAGGGATCGATGACAATGGTGTTGCCTTTTCTTTGGTAATCTTCAAAGGTGCCAGGTGCAGATTCCCATAGTGGAGGGAAAGCATCACTGAAGCCTTCAGCCTCCTGAGCTTGCCTTTCCTCTTGGAGCAGACTGAGAGCAGATGGTGTTAACAGGCAGAGGGCAAGACAGAAAACATAGCCCATGTTGGCAGTCCTGTTTTAGGACCTCCAGCTGTAGACGCTCCTTATAACAAGCAAACTTCAGCTGGAACATGACACGTACATCTCATATAAATCATTTTGTCTCCACCCACTTCTTCTGTACTGTATTTTCCACACCAGCAAGGCTATTCTTTAAAAATACTCATGCGCAACTTACATCTCATTGCTTTGGAAATCCAATTTGCACAGTCAACAGGATGATGCTTTTATTGTGCTGCTTCTTTCACAGAATTTAATGAGAAGTTTATGCAATCACTTTAGGTCAACTAAGTATAAAGGTATGAGCGGTTTCATGAATGGTACATCCGAAGAGGTTATTTAAAGCTCTCAGTCACATGGCATCAACATGGCATCAGGGTAGCTGAAATTATTTTTTGCTGTTCCATCATTACAGTTTTGGTAGTGTTATCTAAGAAACCATTTACAGACAAAGTTTATTTATTTTATTTACTTAGAGTATTTATACCTCGCCTTTCTCCTTTGAAAAGGACCCAATGGGAGCTGGCTGCAGTCTGCAGAAGTTTTAAGTAGAAGCCTCTGGAGCATATGTCTGTGAAGATTCTCAGTCATCCAGGTGAGTTTATCTGGAAGTTGAGTCATGGCTACTGGACCCTAACAGGCATAAAATACATTGAAGGGGTAATTGTATTCCCATCATGTCTGATAGCCTCATGTCTTCTGCTCTGTCTGGGTGCTTCCCCATCCCCACAAAACCAAGGAATCAGTAGTGTGATGGAGCAGGTCTAAGAGAGACCCTGGGCGGCAGGACCCTTAACAGTGTGCATACACTCCTGGTGGATATTCATTAAGGGTGTACATGGAGAAAAGTTTTGTATTTCTTTCATTTCATCTTCCTTTGATAGGGGTGTCTCTTTGGCTTCCATATTTTTTGTGCATTGAATTTTTCATCTTACAAAAGAAGGAAGCCTCTTTTCTTTTATTCCCTTTTGGACTAACCCTTAAACATGCTGCAAAAGAGCAGATCCAAGGCAACAGAGAACCAATCTACTTCAAAAGCTGGCAACAGCATATGAGAAAGAATAATAATCCAAAAAAGCCCAAATAAAATATACACCGTTGGCAGAATAAATGTTCAGTAAGTTTATCAATTTTAAAAAATCAAACAAGAAAAGGATCCCTTCTCGGGGGGGGGGGGGGGGTGTTAGCAAAAATAAAAAAAAAATACACACAGCCTTGACTCCTCAAGACCAAGAAAAGACACGCATACACACACACACACACACACACACACACACACACACACACACACACACACACCTGGGTTGCTGACAACAATCCTTGTAACACTACCTGATTAAACAAGTAGCGGGATCAATAGAAAAGAGGTAATGCAAAGGGTAAACAAAGGAGTGAACATTTAGTGACCCTCTTTTTGTTAAAATGAAGCATTCATGTAGAATAAGTCTGTGCAGATTCTCAGTCATCTAGGTGAGTTTATCTGGAAGTTGAGTCGTGGCAACTGGACTATCAAGAAAAAGAAGTCCAGTTGCCATGACTCGACTTCCAGACATTCATGTAGAAGAGACTCTTTCGGAATTCAAAAAGCATTTTAAAAAGACCCTCTTTTGTGTTTTTCTCATTTGTGATCACCTGAAAGCTCCACCCACCCATCACTTTATTCTTATGTTTTACATAACCTGGATTTAAAAATATCTAAAATATTCTGAGGAAGAACCAGTCCCAGCTTCCATGTTGATAGGTCCGCTGGTCTCAGCAAGACTTGAGAAGTACAGTGGTACATCGGTTTATGAATGCCGTGGTTAAGGAAAACCTCAGTTTGAGAACGGAAATTGTTGGAAATGTGGGTGCTTTGGTTTAAGAAAAAAATTTAATTGAATGTCCCTGTTTAAGTTTTTTTTCATAAGGCATTAAAAGTTGATGTGTGGTGTTTGCATGATGAAAAAGATTGGGGATGCCTTGGTTTAAGAAAATTTTAAATGGAATATCCTGGGTTGCCTCTTTTCTGACCTCCAGCATGAATTGGTTTTTAATGCATTCCTATGGAAAATCACATTTTGGCTTACAAATCTTTCACAATACAAAATGGCCCAGAGAATGAATTCATTACTTAAATTGAAGTGCTACTATAAGTATACAGAAGAGAACCTAGAAAGAAAAGGGAAAAGTAGAGATTAGCTATTGCATCTCTCCCCCAATTCAACAAAAATGAGTGTGAGGGACACATCTGGGCCCATCTAACTATTGACTTGGCCGTTGTTCCCCCAGATGACTCGGACTCCCTGCTGCATGTGTCACTCCTGTATTCCCAAGGTGAGTAATCTTGAGCACTGTTTTTAAGTGGAAAGATGAGGGAAACATAGAATATAATAATCAGAAAATACATAAATTAGTCAAATTAATATTTCTACCAGTTTTGAAGAAGAAAATTATGGAGCTGTTGATTATTTTTTTCACCACTGTTGAGAAACAGTGCTTATCACACCTGTTTATTTCCCATCTCTTGCCACGTGATGGTGCTACAGAACTGCTTTCCCACCAAAACTACACAGGCATTTTTTCCAAGCAGCAAAAATAAAGCCACGGAGAAATGTCTTGTGTCTGTCATCTCACATCGGCTCTTTTATGAAAAAGGAGATATTGCTTATGAGATCTCATCAGCAAAACAAAATAATAATCTTAATCATTGAAAGATGCAGAAAAAGTATGAAATACAAGAATATCTTCTGTACCAGGTTCTTGACCAAGAAGGACAAAAAAAAATCTGGCTCACAACATGGTCAAGATATTTCCAAGGGGATAGATGTATTATTCTCTTGCAGCAAATCAGGTTAGTGTTTAGCTTTTGGTTTGACACCTCACCTGTTTATTTGGCATAAACTTTTATGGACCGTAGCCTATCTCTCCATCTGCATGAAGAGCTGGCCAATGCTCCCAAAAGCTTATGCCAAATAAAACGTAAGTCTCTTGAATGTGCCATAGACATTTTGGTTGTCCATGATCAAGACAGAAGACAGTTGTCAGCAATAAATAAAAATATAAAATGTCAGGGATCCAACATATAAAACATGAAGGGTTATGTTGTGTCAGTTGCAACAAGGAATGAAGGACTGGATTTTGGGTGTAGAGGGCAGAGCCCTCTGCTGGCACAGAGGGCCCCTCTAAATGTGAGCCAATGCTTTAAACTAACCTGGCCTGAGCAGGGGTTTAATCTATGGTTTAATGATAGTGGTGGTACTCTAATGCATGTGAAGAGCACTAAGTTTAATCCAGGCTGAGAAACAACTTGCTTGGTGCATCTTAATTAAACAAGTTACATTTCTCAAATTGTTATGGTGTATTTCATCTAAAAATGATCAGGATGCTACTGTAGCAAAAGAAATTCAAGAGAAATCATCGCATTTTAAAAGTTAGCTTGTACCTTAAACTGACATTTAAAAATACAAATGCAAAGCTGTTAGTTCGACTTGCATCTAGCATTTTCTTTGCTACTTGCTTCCCACTTGTCATTTCAATGCAGTTTTCCTCCATTAATTATGTAGACTCGAATTATCCAATATTTCTTTGTACCTTGCCTTCCTGTTGCCATGGATTTTCCATGACAGACTTGTGCACTGCCTCTTGACATCATTCTATTTGCCTGCTCTCTGTGTCCTACTGAGTAGGATGATGTAATTGCAAACAAAAGAAGGGGCTCCTTAAATGTTAATCACTGGGTCAAAGACAGAATTTCAGGAGATGCAGCCTTTCTTCCAGTAACCTCCTGCAGTTCTTCTGGATATGGGACCTGTTTTTCTGACAAAATCAAGCAAAGCTTCCCCAAGTAGGAAGGCATATAGAAATCCCAGAGACCTCCACAGAATTACCTAAAGGTATAGAAATACTAAAGATGCAAACAAAAACCCCAAACCCAATCACATTGTAGAAAATTTTTGTTGAAAATGTTAACATTTAGTAGTATGCTTGGCTTTTGTCTTTAACAGTGTTTACTCAAATAAGGACACCTTACCACAATCCATAAAAAGACCCATCTGCCTGGAAAATACTGACTTGCCAGCCAAAATGGCCCCTTATGAATGGCTAAAATAGAGGACATAGGTTTGACTAATATTTGCATTTTTGTTGTTCTTGTTCAGTCATTCAGTCATGTCCAACTCTTCGTGATAGCATGTACCAGAGCATGGCAGGCCCTTCTGTTTTACATTGCCTCCCGGAGTTTGATCAAATCCATGTTGGTTGCATCGATGACACCGTCCAACCATCGCATTCTCTGCCGCCCTGTCTTCCTTTTGCCTTCAATCTTTCCCAACATCATGGACTTTTCCAAGGACTCCTCTCTCCTCATGAAGTGGCCAAATACTGGAGCCTCAGCTTCAAAATCAGTCCTTTCAGTGAACATTCAGGGTTGATTTCTTTCAGGATGGATAGGTTTGATCTCCTTGCAGTCCAGGGAACTCTCAAGACTCTCCTCCAGCACCACAGCTCAAAAGTGTCAATTCTGCGGTGATCAGCTATCTTTATAGTCCAGCTCTCACTTCCATACATCACTACTGGAAAAACCAGAGCTTTGACTATTTGGACCTTTGTTGATGTCTCTGCTCTTTAAGATGCTGCCTAGATTTGCCATCCCTTTCCTCCCAAGAAGCAGGTGTCTTTTAATTTCATTGCTGCAGTCACCATCTGCAGTGATCAAGGAGCCCAAGAAAATAAACTCTGTCATTGCCCCCATTTCTTCCCCTTCTATTTGCCAGGATGTGATGGGACCAGTGGCCATGATCTTAGTTTTTTTGATGTTGAGCTTCAGCCCATTTTTTCACTCTCCTCTTTCACCCTCATTAAGAGGTTCTTTATTTCCTCACTTTCTGCTATCAGAGTAGTATCATCTGCGTATCTGAGGTTGTTGATATTTCTTCCAGCAATCTTAATTCTGGCTTGTGATTCATACAGTCCTGCCTTTCGCACGATGTACTCTGCATATAAGTTAAAAAGGCAAGGTGACAGTATACAGCCTTCTCATATTCCTTTCCCAATTTTAAACCAGTCAGTTGTTCCATATCCAGTTCTGACTGTTGCTGCTTGTCCCACATTTCTTAGGAGACAGAGAAGGTGGTCAGGCACTCCCATTTCTTTAAGAACTTGCCATAGTTTGTTGTGGTCCACAGTGGCATAGTCAATGAAGCAGAAGTAGATGTTTTTCGGGAACTCTCTAGCTTTCTCCATAATCCATCACATGTTGACAATTTGATCTCTAGTTCCTCTCCCTCTTCGAAATCCAGCTTGCACTTCTGGGAGTTTTCTGTCTACATACTGCTGAAGATTCCCTGGTAGAATTTTGAGCATAACCTTGCTAGCAAGTGAAATGAGTGCAATTGTGCGATAGTTGGAGCATTCTTTGGTGTTTCCTTTCTTTGGGATTGGGTTGTAGACCGATCTTTCCCAGTCCTCTTTTAAGATTTTAAACAGTTCAACTGGAATGCCATCACCTTCACTGGCCTTGTTGTTTGCAATGCTTTCTAAGGCCCACTTGACTTCACTTTCCAGAATGTCTGGCTTGCAGTCAGCAGCTACACTATCTTGGTTATCAGGGACATCCAGAACTTTCTCATATAATTCCTCTATGTATTCTTGCCATCTCTTCTTGATATCTTCTGCTTCTGTTAGGTCCCTACAATTTTTGTTCTTTATCATATCCATCTTTGCACAAAATGCCCCTTTAATATATCCAATTTTCTTGACTAGATCTCTGTTTTTTCTTTTTCTATTGTTTTCCTCCATTTCTTTACACTGTTCATTCAAGAATGTTGTCCTGTCTCTCCTCACTGTTCTTTGGAAGTCTGCATTCAATTTTCTGTATCTTTCCCTTTCTCCCTTGCATTTCACATTCCTTCTCTCCACCACTATTTGTAGGGCCTTGTTGGACAGCCACTTTGCTTTCTTGCTTTTTCTTTTCTTTAGGATGGTTATTGTTGCTGCTTTCTATACAGTGTTACAAGCCTCCATCCATAGTTATTTGTGTACTCTGTCCACCAAATCTAGTTCCTTAAACCTTTTCTTCACCTCCACTGTGTATCCTACTCCACCAGGAGACTCATGGTGCAGTGGTAAAATGCCTGTACTGCCGCTAAAACTGTGCTTACAACCTGGGGTTCAATCCCAGGTAGCTGGCTTATGGTTGACTCAGCCTTCCATCCTTCTGAGGTCGGTAAAATGAGTACCCAGCTTGCTGGGGGGGCAATGTGTAGCCTGCATACTGTAATTAAAAATTGCAAACCACCCAGAGACTACTTGAAGTGGTATTGGGTGGTATACAAGCAGAACACCTTTATTCATAAGGGATTTGACTTAGATTGTACCTGACTGGCCCAGTGGTCTTCCATACTTTCTTAAGTTTAAGTTTGAATTTCACTACTGTATAATGATTTGAGCTGCAGTCAGCACCAGGTCTCATTTTTGCTGGCTGTATAGAGCTTCTCCATCTTTGGCTGCAGAGAACATAATCAATCTGATTCTGGTATTGTCCATCTGATGTCCATGTGTAGAGTCCCCTTTTGTGTTATTGGAAAAGAGTGTTTGCAATGAGCAGCTTGTTCCCTTGACAATACTCTATTAGCCTTTGCCCTGCTTCATTTGGAACTCCAAGGCCAAACTTGCCATTTATTCCTTTTACCACTTGACTCCCTACTTTAGCATTCCAATCACCTATGATGAGAAGAATATCTTTCTTTAGTGTCAGTTCCAGAAGAAGTTTAAGTCTTCATAGAATTGGTCAGTCTCAGATTCCTCACCAGCAGTAGCTGGAGCATAAAATTGGATTATTGTGATGTTGAAAGGGCTGCTTTGGAATCATACTGAAATCATTCTATCATTTTTGAGGTTGTATCCCAGCAGCTTTTCCCACTCTTTTGTTGATTATTTATTTATGAGAGCTACTCCACTTCTTCTATGGGATTCTTGCCCACAGTAGTAGATGTGATAGTCATCTGAACTGAATCCACCCATTCCTATCCATTTAAGTCTGCAGATCCTCAAGATGTCAATGTTTATTCTTGCCATATCACATTTGACCACATCCAGCTTACCCTGGTTCATAGATCTCACATTACAGGTTCCTATGCAGTATATTTCTTTGCAGCAGTGGACTTTCCTTTCTCTTCCAGGCACATCTGCAGCTGGGTGTCCTTTCGGCTTTGGCCCAGCCGCTTCATTAGCTCTCGAGCTACTTATACATGTCCTCCGCTCTTCCTCAGCAGCATGTTGGATGCCTTCTGACCTGAGGGGCTCATCTTCCAGTGTCATATCTTTTAGCCTTTTGTTTCTGTTCAAGGGGTTTTCTTGGCAGGGACACCGGAGTGGCTTCCCAGTTCCTAACCCAGGTGGACCACATTTAGTCAGACTCTCCACTATGACCTATGGGATCACTCATAGCTTCTCTGAGTTGCTCAAGCCCCTTTGCCGCAAGAAGGCAGTGACTAATGTAAAAACATAAATGCATATTTGATTGGAATACAGTTGAATGACATGCAAACAAAATATATCTTATATTAACAAAGAGCCTGATCAGGTGAATGATGTGCTTGTTCAGTCTCTTATCCTGATGTGAAGTCTTTGAGACCTTTTTAAAATATGTTTATGTTTCTGAGTCTCTGAATTGCACTTGAATTAGTCTGCCCCTCAAATAAAGGACATCTTCAACCACTGTATAATAGAACTCAAGGCTGCCAGCCTCTTGATCGCCTCTTCTCTCATAAATGCTTGCAATATTTCTAGGGATCATGCTAGGGGGAATAAGCTTCGTTAACATCATGTTTTCTCTGTACAGCTAATAACTGAGTCAAGGCATTTTTACAGAAATTTTCTTTGATGAACAGTGATTCTCCTCTGTAGTCATCTACCCCTGGCATGTATTTATTCCATCTCCCCACCCAACAGTTTACATGCATATACTATAACCCCAAGCTGTGGAAGGTTTATAGTTAAAAGTGGCACAGTAAGTTGATCAGAGAAATAACCCAGCAGGCAGATGCTGCACAATCCCACTACCTTTGCCCTCCAAGCCCCGGAAATGAATAGGCAAGACAACTTCAGCTTATGGGTAAAATGGGCCACAACTTTATTAATAACTTAATAAACTTGAACAGTATAACATACTTAAAACCTGCTAAGTGGACCTGTACCATAGTTCCCGCACGTAATGGCCGGGCATGAAATCCTGTATAAGCCATTCTGTATCCAGGGAGATTTGCCCGTGGCAAGATGCTGCCTACCTGTTCAGCATCGTGGCCAGCTGGCAAATCTGCTAGCCCTGGACAGCCCTCGGGAGGCCTAAAGTCAAGTTGCTCAATTTATCTGGTTGAAATGGCCAGTGGTATTAAACTTATTACAAGGGCTATCTGGTGCCATAAGGGTGACTTATTCGGGCTTACCTGGATACCCTTACCTGTGGCACTACCCGCCTATGTTGTGAACATAAAAGGAGTGGTGAAGGTACCCAACCCACACAGGAAAGAGAATGGGATGGGTGAAAATGTGTGGCTACTCTGGGCCAATTGGAGTAGCCACCAAGAATTCCCATCCGGCCCCATAGGTGACCAGCTAATCTCGTTCTCTTACCATAGGGTGGGAGGGCGGGACTGCCAGTCTCGCTGGGCAAGAAGGCTAGGGAATGGGAGGGAGTCCTTATATCGGCTCCCATCCCTGGGCAGAAGCCCCGGATGAGCACAAAGGTTTTACACGAAATGTCCGGGGCTATGGGGCAAATGTGCCCCGTCCCCGGACTGTGCCGAAATGGAGCTGCCCTTGTACTAGTTGAAAAGGTGTTCTGCTTCTGCCATCAATATATAATAAACAATGCATAGGTATTGGAAGCCTGTTGTGATTCATCCCTTTCTCTACATTGCAAAGGTTTCAAAAATGTGTTTTAATGCACAATACTTCTCAAGCTCTATATGTATAATTTCAACAGATATAGTACAGGATATATACAGTATATAGAAACTTACAAGGGTCACAGGCTATTCCTCCTATGCCTTGCCATTCCCTGCTACAATTAAGAAGGTGCCAATTCAGGCTTAATGTTCATTGTTTGTACTAGTACGAAAACCAAAGTGTGCAACATGGTACAATAAGACTTCCATGCCACATCTACTGAGGTGAAGATATAGGTACTGTTTTGGTTGGTTCTTCCCTTACTTCCAAAGAGTGAGTGGTCTTGCCAACAACAGACACCAAAGTGTCCAGGACCATTTTTTACTTTCCTAGTGTACAGAGATATGACAGATTACATTGACGTTATGACAACTTTCTGTCCAATGTGAGAGGATTATTTTGTCATTCTTAGGTGCATGCGTCCAAATCCTACTGGGATTTTACAGACATGCAACATAAGTCATAGAGGTTGCCATGGTTAATTGATGTGGAACTCTGCATGTACTGGTCACACACCCGGCCATACTGCAGATTGTACACCTAGCATATGCCACTATGCCAGCTGCCTCAACTGCAATCAGTCACAGCAACTTACAAGATTTTTCCTGTGAATGTGTAAGAACCCAATGCAATTTTGGCCATGGAGGCAAATTTTTAAGCTACCAGTTGCTATCCAGAGAGTACATGGTTGTAGGAGTAGGGCCAGTATGAAGTGGAAAAGAGAAGGTATAAATTGCACTATTAACACTAGTAATTAATTTCAAAGTGGTAATTACATCCACTTCCTGGCAACCAGTAGAATAATTGGTTAATGCTAAGCATGTATTGGCTAATGCATATTTATTAGGCTTTTGTCTTTGAAGTGTTGAAGCAATGAGTTTGCTGTGTTGAAGACAAAGCTTTTGTGGGGGAAATGCCTTCTGACTGTACACAATACTCTGTCTTCCTATATGTGTGTTACTTAATTAACATCTTGAGTGCTCATTACCAGTGTCAATAATTTTCAAAGGTTAACCCATGACAGTCTGTTCCAACATGTGTAATAAAAATGGATTTTAAAAAAATATATAGATGTACAATGGCCTGGTGTGAACAAAAGTTCCACCTATACAACCCTTCCCAACACCCATTAAGTATGGCTCATTAGCTGTGGCTTTGCTGGTGGAGGTGTGAAGGCCTTCTAATTTGTCTGGGAATTGATGAAACAGCAGCTTGATAAATCGCAGACAGATTGTGTCTGAGTCCCCCACCTCTGTTGAGAGAGGGGTTTTCAATACACACATGAATGGCTTCCCTGACTCCTCTCTTGAACCACCTATCTTCTCTGTCTAATAGGTGTACATATTAGATATGTGTGTACATAGCATACCTCTATTAGACAGAGAAGACAGGTGGTTCAAGAGAGGGATCAGAGAAGCCATTGTCCACCTACGAGCTTATTCAGGATATTGTCCTTCTAGTGAGCCTATTCAGGCAACTGCCCATCTAATGAGACTATTCAGACCAGGGTGATGTGAAATCAAGGTGAACTATAAAATGGAGGACTCGTCACTAACTTTCCTCAGACTGACGAAGCTGCTTGTATGAGTAGTGAAATATTTCAATGTCTCAAGAAAAGAAGTCCAGTTGCAGTGACTCAGCTTTCAGATTATACAAGCACTAGTATCTAATCAGTGGGAAAATAAAAAAGTAATAGCTTTAAGTGTACAGAACTATATTTGTCTAAAAACTGGATACCCTACAATAAGCTTTCAAACACGTGATAACCAACTTTTTTTCCTTCTTCAGTCAACATGACTGTTTTCCACAATAGCAACAGAATTCCTCCTGCAAAATAAAGAATGTATTTATTTATTTAATTGTAAATTTCTCATCCCTTTTCAACTCAATGAAATCCAAATTGATAAGGTCATATTTTAAAACCAAGAGACATTCAGAAACATTGCAAATCAGATCGGTGTACACAATAACCACCCTTTGCTGTTCTTTTTTTACAAGAACAAAACATTTTTGCATACTAACTTTTTTCAAGGACACACACAAAACACACATCTCTTTCAGAAGAAATGTATTGCAATTATGTGACATTGGTTGAAATCCAGCAGTAAACAGTAAGCTAGAAAAGGCCATGTCAAGGTCAGCCTTTTACCATTTTAGGCTTATCTCCCAGATTCGCCTGTAGCTTGATGGGGACTCCCTGAGGATGGTTGTGCAGGCACTGGTCAAGGCGAGGATAGATTATTGTAATGCTCTTTACATGGGGCTTCCCTTGAAACTTGTTCAGCGATTGCAATAGGTGCAGAGTGCGGCGGCCAGATTGGTGGTCGGTGCAGGCAGGTTTGACTGTATCACCCCAATCCTGGTCCGCCTGCATTGGCTGCCCGTTGCCTCCTGAATAAGGTTCAAGGTGCTGGTTTTGGTTCACAAAACCCTCTGTGGCTTGGGACCTTAATATCTGGCAGAGAGCATCTCCCAAAGGTCAGTGCTGTCCCGATCCACTTTAGCCCTCATTGGCACTCTCAGCTTGGGTGGCCACCCCTAGGGAGGCCTGTAAGGTTGCTAGATGCATCTAGACTCATCTAAATATTGACTTGTCCATTTTTCCCCAGATGTTTCAGACTTCTGGCTGCATTTGATGGTTCTGTGCTCCATTACTTACTCATCTGGAGCACTTTTATTTAGTGAAAAGGTGTGGTAAATATAGTATAGATTCTAAGTACAACATTTAGTCATATTAATATTTTCCGGGTTTTGCAGAAGAAACAGCTATTGACTGTTTATTGACTGTTTTAAAACTGCATTTAAAATTATTATACCATACCTTTCAGCCTTGGAAGGAGGCTCTAAACATGAATGTTTAGCCTAGGAAATTAATTTCATCCATGAAATCCTACTGTTTGTTTAATTTGTTAGTAGTCCAATAAAAGATATCACCCTCTCTTGCATTTAGAAACAATGTTTATCTCATTTGTTATTTCCCATTTCTTGCCATGTGATGGTGCTACAGAACTGATTTCCCATCAAAACTTCACAGGCTTCCCCCCCTCCCCAAGCAGCAAGAATAAACCCACTGTTTCATGCAGCTTTTCTTCTTTTCTTGAACAATGGAGGGTACAATGAAGAATTTTCTGTATGACTATTACTGATTTAAAACAAAAGGCTTTGCTTTAACAGGAAGCAAAAAGTCTCCCTTTTTCACCTCCAGTGGATGGTAGCCACTAGGAGTGGAGATGAATCAGATAAATAGTGATTCATTTTGATTCATGATTTGTCAAGGTCAACAAATGATTAAAAATATGATTTTATTAATTTTTTAATTTAAAACCCTATAAAATGGCATTCAGGGCATGTAGGGATCACCAAATTTGCAGGAGAGCATACCATGACTCACCTCTACAATATCTCTGAGTTTGGTGAAGATTGGGTTTAATGACTGTATTATGCAAAGAATACCAACCCAGGAAAGAGCGCCCCCCAGCACTTAGATACTGAGGTTTCAGAGAATCTTCCCCTGACTCTCTTCTACAATCCCTACAAGTTTGGTGAAGCTCGTCTTTCAGACATCTGGTTTATATATCCATGAAGCAGCCCCACCCCCAGGAAAGTAGCCATTAGCAATTGGGATGGGAAACTCAATACAGTATTAACCAAACTTGGAGGAACTGTAGAGGCCAGTCAGGGGAAGCTTCCTGCAATGTTGCTGTCTCTAGGTGCCACAGAGGGCGCTATATAGCCCAAGGAGTCAACACATCACAAAAAAAAAAATCATTGATTAGTATTCACTGGGGACACACTAATTCATATGAATATGAAGTACAGTAGCATTTTTTGATGAATTTTGCAATCTGCTTTTTAATTCATGCCCAAAGGTTGCCTTGGATTTCTCACCAGTAAATGAAATAGAAATGAGGGGAAAAAAATCCTGGTTTGACTGGAAGTCACCAAACTAGAGATGGGGAAGAAATGAAGAATGAACCACATTTTCTGATGAATTTGGCCAAGTCATCAAAATTTGTCAATTCATATTTATTAAAAGTTGAATTTCCCTGACAAATACATATTGATATTTTTTAGCAAGTTTTGACTTGTCCATGTGTTGGGCTACAAAATGTGTCCCAAGGCACCAAGAGCCACCTTGCGTAGAGCGAATCATCTAGAGCCACCTTACGTGGAGGGAATCATCTCATGGTTCTCCTCTACAACCTCTCCAAATTTGGCAGAGAGTGGAGTTTTGAGGCCTGACCTATGTACTCCCCAAAAGGGGGCCCATATGTGGTTCTTCCCAGGCCCCCAGAGACTCCA
This sequence comes from Phrynocephalus versicolor, assembly GCA_023846285.1. NCBI lineage: Eukaryota > Metazoa > Chordata > Lepidosauria > Squamata > Agamidae > Phrynocephalus > Phrynocephalus versicolor. The sequence continues at coordinate 5,313,538 of JAHTLZ010000114.1, read as the reverse complement.
AACTTGCAGGGAAGCTTTCTCTGACTCTCCTCTACAATCTCTCCCCCCACCCCCCAAGTTTGATGAAGATTGTTTTTTCCTGTCCAAAGTGCATCTTAATTAAACAACAAACAGCAAGGTAAATTTCTCAAACTGAGACGATGCACTTCATTTTGAAAAACAAGCAGGATGTTACTGTATCAGAAGCAATCCAAGGATAATTACTGCAGTTTAAAGATTAGCTTGCATTTTAAGCTGAAATAAAAATTATACACAGGCAAATGCTTCCTGTTCTCCTTACAGCACACATTTCTTTGCTACTTGTTTCACCCTTGCTTCCCCCTCTTTGTTTCAATGCAGTTTTCTCCTCCATTAATTAAACTCTAATTATCCCATATCTCTTTGTGCACTGCCTTCCTGTTGCCATGGGTTTTCCATGACAGACTTGTCCACTGCCTCTTGATCTCATTCCATAGGATGATGTAATTGCACAATGAAAGGACTCCTTAAATGTTAATCACAAAGAGAGAATTTCAAGAGATGCAGCCTTTCTGCCAATAGCTTAGCCTAACTCTAATATTGTCTGAAATTCAGTTTTCCTGCCATTCTTCAGGGCATGGGCCCTGTTTTCCTTTACAATTGACAAAAGCAAGCAAATCTTCCAGAGTAGGATGGCATATAGAAATCCCAGAGACCTCCACAGAATTATCTAAGTGTACAAACAAAAAGTAAACCTACCCCAAGACACAATACAGAGAATCTTTAAAGAATTTTGCAGTTATAGTCAAGAAACACACATAGTCACCCCAGTATAACAATCAAATACAGCATCCTGCGAAATATCTTCAATGCATAAAAATAAAGCAGGGCATCAAATTAAATGAACATATAAACCTTTTAGAAAAAAGGCAGGGAATACTATACATATTTTAATCTTAAATAAATAATCTGGTGTGTATATATCTTTACCTTATTTATTTAAAAATAAATTAACAACACCCAGAAATTTCAGCTATAAAAATGTGCGCTTATTGTATGTCAAGAAATTAAAGAAACTCCATCGTTCTCAATCCATCTCCTTTCTCTGGAGGGGTATATATAAAATGAAAGCCCAAAGCCAGCCATTGGATATCATTGGTGAAACAACATATTTCATGTGTAGCCATGGAAACAAGGACTCCAGACTCAATCACACAAAAAAAACCTTCTTCCCAGTCAGTCCACAACTGTTGTATGTGAACATGTGGATGCATGTGTGTGTGCATATATATTTGTGTGTGCATGTGTGTAAGAAATAGAGAAAGTAAGCGTGAGCAAACCATTGTGCTTTTTATAAGAAATTCCAGTTCCATTTAGTCAACCTCTTGAACAGTACTGATGTACAAGATTAGTAATAAAAGCCTCACAAAGATAAATGAATCACATGAACCAAATATCAGCTGCATAATTTATTACAGTGACTTTGTAAAACACACTCAACCAATTAGTGCTTTCTTTGTGGACAATATTTCTGATCCAGCCAAATGCTGAATATAATTGCAATATATTATGGTGGTTGGCAAAACAGCTTTAAGAATGGGAAAACCATCTCACCCGTTTGATATGTGTCCTTAACACCATATCAAACAATCATGGAGTCCATAATAACAAAGCATACATTAAAAAGGTTAAATCAAAATGCACATTTGCAGAGCAATAATTCAGAAAACATTTGAAACTTATTCCTTATTAGAGATGGGCACGACTTAGCGGTATTTCCGTTTCCGTTTCCGTTAC
>JAHTLZ010000114.1:5288300-5309598 GCA_023846285.1 Phrynocephalus versicolor | reverse complement strand
AAACCACCCCTCTGGTAGGTGCCCTGAGGCACGGCAGGCATTTTTCCACCTGCTTTTTGGCCGGGAATCGGGTTTTTTTTTTTAACTTTTAAAAACTTTTTTTCTGTACCGTGATGCCAGGAACGACCACGACAAATCAGACAAAACTGTTCGTTCGTCGGTTTGAGCTCGAATTCTGGCGGAGTAATTCCCGTTACCGTTTCCGTAGAGTAACGGAACCGAGTAACGGAAACAGAAACGGGAATACCGCTAAGTCATGCCCATCTCTACTGGCTAGATTTGTTTCCTTGAATATTGGGCCATTTCCAAGAATCTTGATAGGCAATTCCTTAAAATGTTGTTGTCAGCAGTGTCATCATCACAACAACCACAACGGACTCACTACTCACAATTTCAGTGCAACTTAAAAGAAGCACAAAAAATATTGGTAGATGCAGCCAACCTGATGCTGGTGCTGTGAAGGATCTTCCATCCTCTCCTGTCCCCTTCTCTCTCCTCTTTTGCCCACTGCAGGCAGATGCCTGGAAACCAGTGCTGGAAGATCTTCCAGAGCAGATATGTGGACTGAATGGAGGGGGCTAAAATGAAGATGGGAGACTGCTGCTCTCCAGGTTCTGAGAGGTACTCTAACTGCACAAAAGGATCTCCAGGGTCAGATACTGCCTATAAATATACGGAGAGGCAGACATACAAAAACTAAATACAGATTACTCTGGGTGCTTTTACACGACCCCTAAAATCTGAGGCAAAGAGCTCCCAGATCCGGAGCTTAAAATTGTTTTCCCACCAGCTCCAGAGTTTAAAAAAAATTAAGTATGACCACGCCCACCTAAGTGTGTCCCAGCACATTTTCCAAGTACCTGGTCTTCGAAAGTGAAAATTTTCTGATGCAGGTTGCAAAGCAGTGAGTACTGGGCTCTCCTCTCTTATGCTTTTTTTTTTTTGCCCCCCACCCCTTTAAGAGACTGGAATGCTTCCCGGGGCAGCTCCCCATGGCAGAGCAGAGGTGAGCCTGCATAATTTTCTCCCTTTTTTTCTCCCTCCCCTCATGCAGACAGGAGCAAGGGAGTGCAGAGGGGTGGGAATACAGCAAGAGGAGCAAACCCCCAAGATCTCTGGTCCGAATTTAAGTTGCCAGCGGATCTTAGGGGTCGTGTAAAAGTGCCCTTAAATAGTTAGGGACTAAGAGGTACAAACTGCATGAAATACATTTAAATGCATCACCCTCATGAAAAACCAATCAGAAATCAGAAGGGAGTAGGAGCGAGCAGTAGGAGCTTCCAAGAAGGGTCTTATTTCCAACCACAAGCAGGGCCCTAGCAAGGGAGAAATGACTGTGTCCTGGGCCTGCCTGATTAAGCAGTACTAAGTGAAGACGTCATGGCATGTTCTGGCAGTGGCATCAACAGTGGTGCCATGAACAGTTGCTGCTGCTGCATTGTGAAAAGCATAAGGCATTCTTTGTGGGCCAGGAGGAGCTGTCCCTCGCCACCAAGCTATAGGCCAGTGGTGGCGAACCTTCGGCACTCCAGATGTTTTGGACCACAACTCCCACAACCCTTTGTCATTGGCAATACAGGCTTGGAATTCTGGAAGTTGTAATCCAAAATATCTGGAGTGCCGAAGGTTCGCCACCCCTGCTATAGGCTCTGAAGCCGAAAGGGCGCAATTGGTGAAAATGTTGATGTTTCCTTTAGCACATATAGGCTACTACTGCATGCATGAAGTAGACCAAGCCTCTCTCTCTCTCTCTCTCTCTCTCTCTCTCTCTCTCTCTCTCTGGTCACCAAGTGATAGGAGAGGTTCACAGTGAAGCCCAATGGTCATTCTGGGCTCATTCTTACTGAGCTTACAGGCCTCCTAAAGCTTAGCAGCACACAACTTCCAGCCAACCCTATTTTTAGCTGCACTCAGCCACTTGCTGTCTCCTTTGAACGTTTGCAAAGTCATCATACAAGCCATTGATCCACCTTGAACAAGATCATCCACTGTACAGCTGTTGATGGATTCTTACTAATAGTTTATTTCCTTGACTCTCAGTTCCCCAATTACAATATCATTTCCTCTCTATATTTTTGATTTTATATTAAAATGTATATAGCTGATTTATTGTATCTCTTAGCTCTGTGTTGTGGTCTCCCTCCCTCTTCTCCACCCAGCCTCCCTGCTGGAGGAGAAAGAATTATTTGACCACTTCATTACCCCGGGATACAAAAGAAACTAATTATCTTTCTGAAGCAATCCAGTATTTGCTGCTGTGCTTAGGCACTGGGCACCACAGGAATGAAACTGATGCTCTTTTCCATATCAACGAACTGGGTAATCTGTACTGTACCTCTGATGGCCAGATAAAAGTTGTTATATGCCACAGATGGCCTAATAACCAAGCAGGTGAGAGCCGAGCCATACCCTACAATGCCCCTTTTTTCCTGACCTGAATTAAAAGACAGAATGCTTTCTTTTTTCCAAATGCTCTTAGTACAGAGGAACCATGATATAGTCTGAGCGGTTATATTTTTGGGGGTTGGGGAATAAAGTTGTGCAAGGGATTTTCACATCTGCAACTCAAAGCAGAATTGGCAAGGATGCATGTTGCATCCTTCTCTATACAGATGAATGAGTATTTTCTTCCAACTGTTTGTTATATTTGTTGCACAGCTGGTTTTTAAAGTGGGGTCTCGGCCTGAAAAATGTGTAACCTTATATGAGCCTTAGATGGGGACATCTCTGAATCTGAGCTTTTACTAACTCATGTTAGGAAAATGTTTGGCCTCATGCGAAGAGCAGATCATGCTGTAAAGGTGGCTGTCAACCAAGGCTGACGAACGTGTGGTCCTCCAGATGCTAATGAACTGGAACTCTCAACACCTACTGGTCTACCATTGCAATCCTAGCCAGCACTACATGTGTGGAAGTCACTTCTTCCATACACATTCAATGCCATAACATTTTAGAGAGGAAATAGGATGGAAGTGTGGAGAGGTTGAAGTGATTCCCCGCTGGATGGGGGAATCAACAGAAGGGAAATGAGTATGTGTAGTGAAGGCCCTAAGGTATACCCTTTCTGCCAGGCTCCATTTATAGGTTGAAGCAGTTCAGCTCAAAGAAAAGGCCTTTGCCTCCCCCCCCCCCTCTGTGGCTGAAAATCCTGCTGTGCTACTCCAGATACATAAAACCGATGATGTCATTAGCCAGGGACATTAATGTTTATTTTAAAGCTTCCAATTCATTTCATCACCCAGTTCCAAGGCTCCCTAGGGATCCATTTGAACCTGGGAAAAGCTCTGGACTCCTTGGGGGAGAAAGAGGAAGGCTTTAATGACTGAAAAATCACTGCCATTGGGGTCTTGCCATCGGGGTCAGGACCAAGCATAATGGCAGCCCCTTAGAGCCTGCATATGCTGTTCTGACTACTGATATCCCTCAGGTGTCTGTAGTCACCCCACAAAGCCCCCTATATCTGAGTACCCTTATAGAGATCTCATTATTCTCATCAAGACAGGAGATTATCAATGCCTGGGTTGAGTGATTCAGGTATCCTTGTTCTGGACTGCTGAGAGTAAAATGCACTCCTTGTCATTTTGGACCCTAATTACAATGACGGGGCTCTAGACATGTCACTGTCAGTAATCTCATCCATCATTAAGTATAACCCCACCCAAGATGAAGCAATCTGCCTAATTTCTGGACATATAGGGACCAATGACCATTAGGCTTTCCATCTTGCCAGGATTATGTTTCAGTCTAAGAGCTCCCAGCCAGCTCACTACTGCATCCAGGCACTGATCCAAAACTTGCACTGCCACTTCTGAATCCAATGGAGGAGAGAAACAAGAGCTGAGTATTATCAGCATCCTGAAGAATTCCATATCTGGCTGCTTTGTACGGATTTCAATTAGCAACACAGACAAAACTAAAGCAGCGAGGCACACATTACTCTTTGGATCTGATACTGTTGGTTAAGAAGCAAACCATTGCATTATAGATGGTTGATTGAGAATTCCTCCAGACAGACCATTGGTTCCTCATTTTGTGCCATTTGACGCTGCTGAGCAGAGAATGTGTGCAGATCTTCCCGGGTGTTTGTGCTCCCACTTATTCCTGTAAATCCAATTCTCTTTTCAGCATTTTTAAAACAACTGCTTCAAAAATATTTCATAAAGCTTCAGAAAGCTTTTAAAATCTTCTGTGCTGTTTCTTCCTCCTTTTTTAGTAGCTTGGTACTATCACAGAAGGCTTCTGATTTGAACCCTGGGCAGAGCCCTGCTAATCCACATCAGAAATCAGCTCTTTCTATTTGAAAAAGCATTGAGGAAACCCTTTAAGAAATACTTTCTCTACTGGAGTTTGCTGTTTAGTAGATCAGCACTAAAACCAAAAATGTCTGACTTAAAAAACTCCTGCCACCAGAACTTTGCCCTCCTTGTAAAGTGAAACAAACAAACAAAAACACCCTAGAGGACTGTTAAAGGCCTCCTTTGTCAGGGTTTTATCACTCCTTGTCACTTGTTGCTACGGATTTAAGCCTTGTGCAGTCTTTGAGCAGCAAAAGGTAAAAAAATGTCCCTCTGGATGAGTCCTGGGCATATTGTGATAATAATAACCTTTCCCCTACAGCAGGGGTGCCCAAACTTTTTGTAAGGAGGGTCAGATTTGGTGGGTGAGAATGTGTCAGGGGCCGGTTGCTCCCCGACTCTGTCACCCCACTGCAAGCCCCACCCAATGACCCATAAGCCCCACCCACTGACCCCTTGCAACCCCACCCTCAGGAAGGAAGGCGGGAACCAAGGGAGGGAGGTGTAAACCAAGAGAGGAAGGAAGGAAAGTGGGGGACAAGGGATGGAGGAAAGAAGGAAGGTGGGGACCAAAGGAAGCACAGGGAGCCATGGCCACAGGTCGTCCCTTGGAAGAGGCGATCTGTGTGACCTTGCACTCACCCAAGCTCCCCAACGGTGGTGACGGCTCACCCACCAGCCCACCCCAAAGCTCCCTGGCGGTGGCAGAGGCCCCACTGGCCTGCCCACCCCCACACATTCCCCTGCAGTGCTGGTGGCGGCAGACCACCCAGCCGCCCAGGCTTCCCAGCGTTGCCGGTGTTCCCGAGCTTCACAAGTTTCCCAGTGGTGCTGGTGGTGGTGGCCAGGTTCCCGAAGTGGCCGGCGCCCCCGCGCCCCCCCCCCGCGCGCACTCTCAGCCTCACATGGTTGCCGGTGGTGCTGGTGGCAGCAGCCCAAAAGCTTCCCGGCGGTGTCATTGTTGGCGAAAGATTTTTAAAAAAATGGGGCGAAGGAGAGGGAGGGAGGGGCGGGCCAGCTAGCCATGGGCCACTCTGAATGGCCTGGCGGGCCGGATTTGGCCCCCAGGCTGGACTTTGGGCAGGCCTGCCCTACAGAGATGGGAGGGACGCTATGGATCACTGAGTCCAGCTTCTCTCAAGGAGACACATGTATGAGTTGAGACAGAATATGTGTGCACATAATTTAGGAATAAAATCTACTGTTTAGGAAATCAAGATTTCATGGAATAACAAGCGCAGCATCCACATCTGAAAGTTTTTCCTAGTCTTGAGAATGGCTAACTTGAATACACAAGTAGAACCGATTGCTAATATTAAGTACATAGCCCTTTCAAAGTCACATACATGTCAACTGTCACTGCGGGATCAAAATGACATCTGGCAATCTCGTGGGCCTTTGCTGGAGCCACAGAAGGGGACTTCCTCGTGTACAAGGGAGATAAAGGATGAGGAAACCCAACCAACCACTGGCAGACTAACAACGTGGGTCCTCTTTGTCTTGGATCCCCACCCTCCACCCTCACCGTCGTCTCCTCCGGCCGGGAAAGCGGACCACCGCAGCTCAAAGTCCCAGAACAAAGCCAGCCGCCCTCCGAGAGCGCCTCGTTCGTCCTGGGGGAGTGGGGGGGGGGGACTCGGCGCCGCCTTCTTCCGGAGGAGAACACCAAGCGGATCGGAATCGATCGCTGTGTGGCCGGCCTGGATTCCCAAGGGACACGTGCCCGGGCGGACGTTTTGCCCTCCATCCTGCCAGGAGAAGGATGCAAAATCCCAATGGACTCGTTGCACACGGGGTGGGAATGGGGAGAAGACGCACGAGGGAGCCGGGGGGTGGGGGTGGGCTGACTGGGCGTGGCGCTGGCCTTGGGCTCTCCCCCTCCCTCTCTCCCTCCTCCGCCCCCCCCCCCAGGTCAGCTCTGGAACAGCGCTCCTTTCTTCTCTCTGGCAAACACACAGGCACATACACACACGCGCGCGCGTGGCACTTCCTAGCGCCTCCAGGCTCGGACGGGCACGCGCAGGGAGGGGGACGGGGAGGGCTTTCCGCGCAGGCCAGCCCCGCGGAAGGAGGCGCCCGGCTTGAAGGGAGGGACGGGCAACAAAGGGGCTGCTCGACCGGCGTTTTGTGTTCCTCGGCCCGCCTCCCCGCCCCCTGCTGCCCCGCCTCCTCCGCGGACCGGGACCGGCGGTTCGCTCGGGAAATCTGCAAGGAGGAGAAAGGCGACCGTCTGCTCCGGGATGGAAGCCACGTGACGGGGGCGAGCGCGATCTGGCTGTCCGAGGACAGGAGCGGGCGGGCGGGAGGGCGAGCGAGAGGGGAGGCGCGGCGTCGGCAGACGACCCTTGGAGAATTGCGATCTGGAGGCGTGCCTGCCCGCGAGACTCGGAGAGACCCGCTCCCCGCACAGGACGTCCTTGACGGTTCCTCCCGGATGGAAGCGGCGGCTGTGGAGTGACTTCGGGAGCAAAAGCCGGTAGCCTGAAGCTCTGCGATCTCTCCGGTGTAAGGTTTAAATCCTGCAAAAGATATGCTAATGAAGGAGACCGGGATATAAATTCAGTATAAATATCTGAATTCTGAATTATTGATGGTAACTTACCATAAAGGGGAAGTTTAGGGTTATGCTGGAATGTCTTTCTATGGAAGTTCACAGTTCATGTTTCAAATAAGTCTTTGTAAAGGATCCGGTATGAGCAACATGGGTGGGTGGGTCGGTGGATGGAACGATAATGATAAATAGGTGATGGGTCGTTTAGATTGCAACACCACAGAGAGATATTCTTAGGGAATTACTGCATTTATAGGGGTTCCTTATGAAGAAAGATTTAGCAGGCAGCTTATCCACTTGGACAATTTTGCTAACAATAGTGGCTACAGAATGCGACGCCCAAGGTCAAGATTAATACATTGATGTAGTGATTAATACATTGCTGGTCCCTTCGCTGTGTTGTCTTTTAATGTTCACTTTTCTCAGTATTTCATCTGAATGAGGCTGTACTCAAGGCAGCGCTGACAAAGAGCAAATTAAGTCCTAGTCCGGTATCGCGTGTTATTGGCTGCTAAGACCTAAGAACTGGCCTTGTAGGTTTGATGTTTTCACTCGTAGATCCGCTGTGAGTGCCCCTATTTGATATACAGTATACAGCGTGTTGGGCTGCCTAGATGCCCCCTAAGCACATCCGATCCTTAGGCGCCTGGAGTAGGAACGGGCAAACCACTCCAGTATTCCTGCCAAGAAAACTCCATGGACATGGGGTCAGGAAGAGTCGGTCACGACTGTAACGACATAACGCACACCCGTACAGGGTGTTATGTGAAATGCAGTTGAGGTGAATAAGGTGATGTTAACTTGTGCTTTCCAGGACTAAGAAATGTTGGTTGGGTAGCGGTATCATTGTACGGTACAGTTATTCATGCATATGGGACATCAGCTGTGTAGTCAAACGCCAGGTCGCAGGATGGTACAAATTAGGAAACTATCCTGGTGAAAGAGGGCTCACGTTCCCGCCTTATTTAATCCTGACTTCTGAGTACCTCTTATTCCCCAAACCATCAGTAGCTTTTGTACTTTGTTGGGAAGCATTTATTGTGCAAGGGAGGGAAAGGGAGGGAAACCCACCCCACCCACCCCTTCCCCCGCCCTTTTACACAAAGACGTGCAGGGAGAAAATAGCTGGTTTTAGAGGGTAGCTCATTCTTTTGTTCGGTTGTTCCGGGATGGGGGGGCAGTCAAGATTTTTCCCGGCAAGGAACCAAAAACAAAAATACTGAGAATCCAGAGTCCTCTTTTGGTCCGTCTGCGGAAGGTCCAGAGTCGAATGGCGAGACAGCTAATTCGAAATAAATGCGGCCCACAGAATGGGTCCGCCCCTTGGGTTTAGGCCTGGGTCTGCTGGGACGCGTGGCCTAAGGGACTAACCAGGGTGAAGCGATCTGCTTCAGCCTTTGTTTCAGGAGGTGGGGGATGGATGGATGGATGGATGAAAAGCCCGCACACCCCGCTTGTCGCTTCCGCCATTTCCATACAACCCCTCCTCCTCTTCACCCGGGGATGCCGGGGATGCTCGTGCTGGGATTGGAGTTCCCGTGTCGGACTTTCAACAAACCTCTCGGCGCAGTTGTTTCAACCCCAGCCCCAACCCCTTTCCCTTGGACACATTGTTCTCTTCTGGTCGCGCTCGCCGCCAGGGGTCTTGACTCTTTCTCTCCCCCCCCCCCTCCTCTCTCCCTCTTAGCCGGGCCTCAGCGATGACCCTGTCGGGACCGGACCTTTCCGCGACCCCTCGGACCCAGCCCCGGCCATGAGCCAGACGCCTAGCGGAGGGGGAGCCGCCGCTCCCCGGCTGCTTCCGGAAGGGAGCAGCAGCCGAAACAAGCAGCAGCAGCAGCAACGAGCCTCGTCACCGGGGAGACCCAAGGACTCACACGCCCGCCAGCTCTCGCCGGCCTCTAACACGTCCCGCTCCACAGCCCCGCCGGCGGTGGCTTCCTCCAAAGCCAGCAGTGCCCGAGCGCAACAGCCTCCGCCTCCTCCGCCAGGGCAGAAGAGCGTCCGGGCGAAAGGAGGCGCCGGAGGGGGAGGAGACAAGGCGTCCCTGCCGTCGGCGCCGGCCAGGAGCGCGCCGCTGCCATTGGGAGCTGTCCAGGCCGGGGATGGTGCTGAAGCGCATCCGGCCTCGCCCCTGGTCCTGGCAGGAGGGTGCCGGAAAGCCACCCCGGGCTCTGCTGCGGACAAGCGAGAGACGCCTCCCCCAAACAACGAGCTTCCAGCCACTCTCAGAGCTGGAGAGCAGCAGCAGCAGCAGCTTCCAAGCCTGACTAGTGGAGGGGAGGCGGAAGGAGGGGGGAACAGTGGCCTTCCTCAGCCACCCCCCAAGAGCTGGGGCCGAGGCAAAGCAAGTAGGCCTCAGCCCAAGGACGGAGGAGAAGCCGGTGCTCTGCCTCCCAGTGGCACAGGAAAAGGCCGAGCCCTGGCGGTGAGCAGTGGTGGCGGCTACTGGAAGGAAGGATGCCTGCAAAGTGAGCTGATCCAGTTCCATCTCCGGAAGGGCTTGGCAGCGGCTCAGATGCAAAGCAAAGGTAGCAACCAGGGTAATGGCAATGGCAGTGCCACCTTGGTGGCTGCGCAGCCCCAGCCTGCCTCCTCTTCCTCCTCAACTTCATCACCGACGGCACTGGCCGGGACCGAAGAGGCCAGTGGGCACAGTGGCATCCCTGAAGGCTCCTTGAACTTGACTCCTGCACAGCAGCGGGAGCTGCAGGAGGAGGTGGAGAAACTGTGGGAAGAAAACGATGCCCTCAAGGTGAGCAGGAGGAGGGGAAGAGGAATTTATCCCTGTTTTCTATTGGTGAAGCCCGCTAATAGAAGACAAATTGATAAACATGACCATTTTGCTATCTCTCCAAGATATATCAAAAGACACATTGATAGCCATATAGTTTCCCCCTACGTATTGGTGTATGTGTTTGTTAGAGCTCAAGGCCACATATGCATTTCTCCTCCTTTCCACTTTTATTTTTTTATAGGGGAAGATCTCATCCCCCCCCCCCCCGTTTTGCTCTTCATCAAATATTATCCATGACAAAAATGCATGTGATAAACTGGGTACTCCAGAAAAACTGTCAAACCAGATAATACTGTATATGGCTGTTAGAAACTTGATTTTCATGAATACTGCTGCTGAAGTGTTTGTGTTAGAAGTACATGTACAGCCATGTCTTAGCCAGTTATTGCTGCTTCATACTTGCTTCTTAGCGGGTCTGTGGTGTCTGTTTTCCCAGACTTGACACAGTTGGCTGACATGTGAAAGGCCAAGGGCATGTTCTCCTTTTGTGTCTCCAGCCCTGGCATTTAATTCAGAAATGCATGCTTTTTGATACCCTATTGTCTGCCATGTACAGTAGTTCTTTATAAAAAGATGGCTAATATATAAAAAAATTTCACATAGCAATGCTTTCCCTTTATTAATATGTCATCTATATATTTTCCCCTTCACAATTTGTCTCTCCTTCTGAGTTCTTTAAAATTAAAGCAACACATTATGGCCAAAATCATGTTACACATTTCCACCAGCACAACAGGAATGGTAATTAATGGCAATCTACCAACGAGTTTACTCCTGTTGCACAGTAGAACCTGCCCAACAGGATTTTGGTTTGTAATTAGTAGTAAAATATGCAATAGCTTCATCACATTACTGAAGCGCATCTGACTAAGTTCATGATCATTGCTGAGGTCTAGTAGTAAGTTGTAACTAGACTTGGCCAGCTGAATCAGTTGGGATTTAGTGACTTAACTCCTTCATAAGTCCAGTCGGTTCAATGGGCAAACTCCAGTTGCAACTTCCTACAGTACTGGATTTCAGTCAATGAAGGGAGAAGATTTTGATCCTTCATGGCATCCCCACATACACTTTATAAGTTGTAAGTAACAGGAAAAGTAACAAAGCACCTAAGTACTCCTGCTTGCTGCCCAGACTGGTTAATTGTCATTTGCCTGCATGTTCAGGAATACATCTTTTGCTAACTGTGTCAGTATGTAAGAGGTATTCAGTGGGAAGGTAGTCATATAAGGAGATCATTGATATATAGATTGTGTTAAACCGTGTTACCCGTTTTCCTTTCCTTTCAATTATTTGATGCATTTCATGCATTTCTGCCTTTCATTTTGAATGGATGCCAGAATGAGATAGATGAGCTGAGAACCGAGATGGATGAAATGAGGGACAGCTTCTTCGAAGAGGATGCCTGCCAGCTACAGGAAATGCGCCACGAGTTGGAGAGAGCCAACAAAAACTGCAGGATCCTTCAGTATCGTCTTCGAAAAGCCGAGCGCAAGAGGCTCCGCTATGCAGAGACGGGAGAGATTGATGGAGAACTTCTGCGTAGCTTGGAGCAGGACTTGAAGGTACCACTCGGTTACATTTGCAAAGAGATGGGAAACTGGTGATGGGAGAACTGTTAGGCAGTGAAACCAGTATATGCTCTGATTTTTTTTCCAGTGGAAGGTAGAAGTTTCTTGAGGAATGGCTTGCCCTGTAGTTTTGGAAGCCAAGGGAGCTTAGGCCTCAATGTTCTTCTTTCAGAAAACTCTCATGCAAGTATTTTGCCTGGTGGGGGGGGGAATTTTAATCCTCCAGATTTTTTGGGATTTCAACTCTCAGAAGCATCAGATAGAATAGGCAATGGGGGGAGTATGAGAATTGTAGTCCAAAACATCCCAAGAATCAAAGCTTAACCACCCTTGAGTCAGCACTTTCTAGTCACTGAAAAGTAAACTTCAACATCTGTATGCTTTTAAATGTGATTGAATGTGATGTTAAGGCTCCAAACACTTATGCACCCCTACAAGGAAAATGTATTGGTAGGTTGTGGAGGTGTACACTATGTGTGTGTGTGTTATGCTTATAAGCCACTAGATGACATTGTCCCTCACCACTGCAACTTTCCATGGACATCCTGTAAGCAGCATAGATCCTTCAGCTAGTATCTTGGTTTGGTTTGGTTTTGCAAGGATGGCACTCACACTACTGGTTTCCTCCATTTTCCAGAGTGTATGTTCCATACCTAGCTACACAGTCATATGCCAGTATTCAGTTTGACCAGTCATATAATTGGGCATGTGTACATCCCAAAATGTAATAAACTGCTCACATAATTGACACACTAAACTCAGTGTGATAGTGGCTTTTGTGTCTGTATCATAGTCTCTCTGTGTTATGGGAGGAACTACAGCAATACTATCATGTAGTTAAGTGCTCTTTACTCTGATTATCAGTACCTCATAGATAATATCATTTCCTGTAAGAGGAGGTGAGTCAGTCATGACTTGTTTTATGGAAAGTAATAGGGTTCCAGGTTGCCTCCCAAGAGTCTCTTTTTCTTGTGTAATTAGGTATTCTATATTAAGCCTAGCATCCTCTGCACACTTATCTTGGAGTAAGCCTTATTCAGCGTGAGGCATAATTGTTAGGAAATGTGGCTATAAAGCTATAAACATAACAGCATACCTTTCAGCAGCTTATGTTCTGAGTACAGACTTAGTCCAAAAATTGGGTGAGTTAATGGTATCAATTAACTCCTATGGCCTGGTGGTCATGAAATGTAATTATATACAGATGTCCTGGTTTACATTTATTTATTTATTTATTTATTTATTTATTTATTTATTTATTTATTTATTTATTTATTTATTTATTTATATAATTATGAGGCAACTGCTTGGATTTCTAACAGTTCTCACATCTCGTCTACTTGAAAATGATTAAAAATGACTGAGATTTTTGATATTTCTGTTTTTGTGCTCCTACCCAGGTGAAAAATTGCCTCTTCCAGATTAAAACCTGGTGATGTTTAATAATTTTATTTATTAAAATATTTTGGGCTAGTGCGAGGTTTGAGGGTGGTTGGGGAACATGCTGAGTAATCTTAGGAGGTGGGCCTCTTAGCCAGAAAAGAGGCAGTGGTTAAGAAGCCTCTCCCCCCACCTTTGAAAAATTACCAATGGGAAATCTCCCAACAATCATGGCCACTGCATTGGGATTCTTGTTTTTACAGCCCTCCCCTCAAGAAAAGCTTCGAGTCCTGCGATTGTTGGGGTAGGGGATAAGAAGAGAAAGCCCCTTCTCTGGAAACTGTAGTGCCACCGTCCATTGTTTCTTGGCAGCCTGGGCCTTGTTTTCCACGCCTTCCCTTCAGCCATCTTTGCTGGGCCTCATTTGTTTTGCTTCCCTTCTCTAGACACAGGCAATTAAACCAACTTTTTGCTTTACTTTGTTTACATCCATTGCTTCTCTGTTTTCGCTTCTCAAGCAGCAGAAATGGATCTGCTCCCCAAACTGTACAGCAGGCATGCACTGACTGCCATGGGCAAAATGCTGGCAGGCAGGAAATGCTGCTGGTGGCACCTGCCATTTTTGTTTCCCTAGCAGGCCCCTTGGGCTCCAGAGTATTGGCATTCTATTGTACCACTCAACTGGAAGCCCAGAGAAACTGTGGAACACTGTGAAAGGGTGGTAGCAATAAATTCTTTCTGCCTGCCAGCTTTTTGCATGTCTCCCCAGGTAAAGAAGTGAGGGCTGGCATGGTATGACCACTGGCGAATTCAAGATGGCGGTGGCCCCATTGCAAGAAGTGAAATTGTTGATGGATGAACAAATTTGAGTGCCAGTGATAATAATACCATCCCATATTCTGCTGGGATTACCATGATGGGGCAGACATTGCAGAAGGAGCCAGAGTTGATGGGGAAAATGTCTCTCATATGCCTGTTGTGTGCCTGGTCATGTGTCTGGGTATGTGACCAGACACATGGCAGGCAACTTCCCCGTGGCTGCTTCTGCACTTTCTATTCCACACATGGCAATTTAAGCAGGATACAAATGAAAGAGATTCCTCCCCAAGAAACCAACATCAACAATAAAAAGTAAATGTATCTGTTTTATTTTTTTATTCATTATTATTTAAATTACCTTGTCTTTCTCCTTAAAAGCGCCCAAGGCAGCAAGTTGAAATTCATGTTTTAGTTCATTTGTGTCCAGCCAGAAAATTGGCCTTTCACCTGGAGCATCATATCTAAATGCTGTTTCAGTCATACACCAACTGGGTGATGCTAATGCTAAAATTTATACTACCTGGAGTTTATTTTATTTTATTTGTATCCCACCCATCTGGCCAAGAGGCCAGTCTGGACGTTTTCAAGGACAATCTGGAATATATGAACTAAGACCTAGGTATGATCTCATTGTTTTAAAATCTTTGGGGAGAAGAGTTTATTCAACATTCATGTCATAGGTATCGAAGGCACCTCCCCACACCCTCAAGTTCCACAATTCCAATATCAGCCTATTTTTTGTTCATAAAAAAACAGGCTCCTAAAGTTACAGAATCACAACAAACTTTCCCATAACAATTTTTCTTCTTGTTTCAAACACCATTCCCTTTAGGTTGCAAAAGATGTTTCTGTGAGACTCCACAACGAATTGGAAAATGTGGAAGAAAAACGCAGTACTACAGAAGAAGAAAATGACAAGTTAAGGCAGCAGCTGATAGAAGTAGAGATAGCTAAGCAAGCTGTTCAGAATGAACTTGAGAAGGTGAAAGAGGTAAGTAGGTTCTAATAAGCTTTGGAGAGTTGAAGGATGTCACTAAGGTTTGCTCCACCTTGAATGTTGTCATTGTTGACATAGTGAACATCATGATTAATGTGGAAGTTGAATCATGGCAACTGGACTCAAGAGACTGAAACGTTTTGCTGCTCATCCAAGCAGCTTCATCAGTCTGAAGAAAGCTAGTTGCGAGTCCTCCATTTTATAGTTCACTTTGACCTCTTGTCACCCTGGTCTCTTCTTGTCAAATCTTCACAGACATATCATGATTAAATGGTAGAAGATGACAAATAGTCCCAAAACTATGGACTAAGCTCTGAGGATTCTAAAAGGGATCTAGTGATTCAGTTGTTGGTAAGGAGAAGACAAGTTTTAGTATCTGTAAACATTTTTGAGATAACAGTATCCAAAGCAAAACAACAACAGGGTTTTAAACATGAAGTAGCAAGAGGTAGAGTTTGGGTGTACTCACTGCAAAACTGTGTATAAAATATCCAAATGTCTTGTTTTTTTCTTCTTTCATTATTCAAATACATGAAAGGCAGTTGTAGTATCAAGATGGATTGGAACTGATAGCAGCCATCATTTGCTGTGCTTAGGACAATACCTGGTATAATTTGTTTCTCTCTTTTTTAAACATTTGGAACAGCACCTTGGAGAGATGGCCTAGCATCCTTGTTCCTTGCTATTATTATATCAGCTGTGTTAACATTATAATTGTGGTAGAATATAAATCAAACAAGTTTCATATTCTACAACATATTTTTCTTCTGCTGTCTTCCACCCAACCCCTCGCCTCTTAATTGCCTGCTGCCCTTGCCCTTTCATGATGTTTCAGAGAGTTCATACTCCTAGAATTTTTCAGACAAATACTATAGTCAAGATAGTTGTTGTGAGTTTTTCAGGCTGTTTGGCTGTGTTCTGGAAGTTTTTCTTCTTGATGTTTCACCAGACTCTGTGGCCGGCATCTTCAGAGGGCAAGGAGCTCAGGGACCTAGGAGTTCCCTTTGTAAATAGTCAAGACATCAGTTGATGTTTTCTGCCCACTAGCTGCAAGGGAGAGTTAAGCTGTTATTCCCTTCTCCTTCCCCCAATTTTGAGACAACAGGAGCCATTAAGTTGAGGTGCCTGATTTGTGTTTGATGCATGCCAGGTGTGCAGGAGTGTAACTGGGTGTGTGACAGACATGAATACAACATGTTGTCAATTTTCTACATCAATGTATTTAACTCTTCTTGTTCATGTGTAAAATCCTAACAGGATTTTGGATTGTATCATCTATGCAGCTACATGTGTTTATCACACATGGCACCAGGGACTGGGAGTTTAATGAAATTTTAATAGAAATCATGTGCTTTACATTAACTTAATGAAAGTTGAAACATTACTGGAAAAGAGTACATTTTTGCCAGAGAACATATGACTCCTACAGTATAAATAAAGACAAGCCATTCATTTGTTGCACCATAAGTAGGAACTGGCAAACCACTCCAGTATTCCTGCCAAGACAACTCCATGGACATGGGGTAACAAAGAGTTGATCATGACTGTAATGACGCAACACACACAAACTGATTTTCTATTAGACTGAATTCCATTTTCTCTTAGAATTCAATTGAAGCAAAACAAGTTGGGGAGCAGTGTAGTTTATACTTCAAGTCTCAATTCCCTCTCTAAAATTAGAATTATTACTTGATTACAAATCTAGAACACAAGCTGTAGTCTCTCACCAGTTTGTTACAGCACCACAGACTGTTAGCATTGCCACCTCTGCTGTGGTATCCTGTGAATGTGTGCAGTGCAGGACTGTGTTTTATGTGTGTATGAGAGAAGGAGATTGTACATAGAGGTGAGATTTTTCTTACTACCGGTATTTTGGACTATCACTCCCATAATTCCCCAATTAGCATTGCTAGGGGATTTGGGGAGTTGTAGTTTTAAAAGATAATACTTCCACAGTCTGGATTTGTCTATATTTTTCTGACATATAAAAGGCCTTTTACAGTTGTAAGGACATTCCATCTCTGTACTTTGAAAAATGCAGATTTTTTTCATATGTAAGCAGCCTGAAAAACTATAGAGATGTTGATGGAAATAATGGCGGATCACATGGATTCATTATCATCAGTGCTTCTTCTCCAGGACAAACTTAGACGAGTGCTGGGGGTAAAAGTGTAATCTGCTTGCTCTCATACATCAGCTTCCAGAATTGGTGGCTATATGAATGGTCACGTGAGATCAGACATTTCCTTCTCCATGCAATTGCACCCTGATAATTTTGACAGGTTTTTGGTGGTGCAGTTCATCTGAAACAGCTCTTAGAATTCAACCCCACCCACCCCCAAATCAGAATGAGGCATGGATCAGGAGTATTGTGTACAGTTCTGGTCACCGCATCTCAAAAAAGGCACAGCGGAACTGGAAAATGTGCAGAAGAGTGACTAAAATGATTACTGGGCTGGGGGACCACCCTTATGAGGAAAGGCTACAGCATTTGGGCCTCTTCAGACAGAGTCCTGGAGGAAAAGTCCATCACAGGTTACAAGACATGATGGAGATGTGTAATCTCCAGGCTTAATAACTGGGTACTTCAAGGGCCAGATGCAGGGGAGTGGTATCAGGAGACAGATATCTAGTCTCATGCACTCCCAGAGGCATTTGGCGGGGCTACTGTGAAATACAGGAAGCTGGACTAGATGGGCCTTTGGCCACTCCTGCATGGTTCTTCTTATGTTCTTCTGGAGTTACACAAATTTTCTATTAGAAAATACCATTTCAATTGAAATCTGTATTCAGCAACTTCCTTGTTTTAAATTCCAGATGAGCAACCTTTTTTTAAGAGATACCGTATTTAAGAGATGTTGCCTCTAATTCCATGGGGAAAATGAGCCTTTAATTAATTTAAAGCACTGTTGATAGTGCCTCCCCCAACAAAACATACAATGTTAGATGCTTGACCAGGTCTTGAATATAGTACAGTATGTACCCACAGTTTGTCTGGAAGTTGAGTCTTGGCAACTGGACTTCTTTTCTTGAGAGATTGAAATGTTTTGCTACTCATCCAAGCAGCTTTCCTCAGATTGACAAAGCTGCTTGCATGAGTAGCAAAATGTTTTCGATCTCTCAAGAAAAGAAGTCCATTTGCCATGAGTCATCATCCAGATTGCCTCATCTGAATGTCTGAGAATCATCACAGACATACCCACAGTTTGAAATCAAGGTAATAAGAATTCACGGAATGAAAATTGATGACTTGGTTTTACCTGAGAAACTATGTTGGGGCTTCTTTATACAGTTGTCCCCCGCCCTTTCGTGGTTCATATACTGCGTTCCCGGTATATCACGGGTCCGCAGTATATGAAAAAAAGGCCCCCTGGGGTAAGGAGGAAAGGCCTTCCCAGGCCTGTCGGAGGCCCCAAAAGTGCTTCCCTGCAAACCAGAAGTGGCTTCCGGTAAACCAGAAGTGACCTCCAGATCACTAGAAAGCACTTTTGGGGCCTCTGGGTGACTAGAAAGCCCCTTGCAGGCCCATTTGGGGGAGCGCCAGGCCTGGGGTAAGCACAAGAGCCCCCAGAGAACCCACCCAGTCCCGACCTGACCCAGCACCCGCATATTGCGGCTTTTCAATTATTGCAGGCTGGGTCGGGTCCCTAACCCCTGCGATAGGTGCGGGTTTACTGTAACCTCAAAATATTAAATATTAAAAGTCAGGAATCTAACAGTATTTTCCAGAGAAAACCTGGGCTGCTTAATATTGGGAAGAAAATGGATATTTATAGACCTAAATGTCATGACTAGAGGGGAAAATTATTATTTGTTTTGCAAACAAAAGGGCAACACTTGTAAGAAAACAATGCAGTGTCTGAATAGTAGATTTTATATATCATAGGGCCACTGGCTCTTTGTGTGGCTTTAGCACTGTCACTGTCACAATATGAGAAGGAAACTATCTTGAAATGTGCATCTCAATTACATCTGGTAAACAGGAAGGATTCAATGCATTGCACCAAATCAGAAAGTGGATGTGTTGGGGGTGTGTGTGTCTTACACTGTTTTGACAAGTCACAAGGTGCATTGAATAGACAAAGACTAAAACCTGATCTCCCTGCTGACTATCAGAAGGAATGCCACCCAATGCCAAGAGAAAGTATCAAATGGTGCTTTGTTCAGCTCATGTCTGAGTCCTTGTTTGAGCCATCAAGCAGAATGCAGCCCCTTCCCTTACCATTATTTGCAAGATGGGCAGCTCTGTTGGAAACGCTGGGTCATTAGCAACTCTTGTGTCAGGGTATTTCTAAAAGCAACTTGGGTGCATTCATTATTCATTAAGTTCTTTTATCTATGGCTGAAATCCAGTTGCTTAGCCTTAGCCTAATAAGCCACAGATTTGTTTTTAGTAAGTTACAACTAGAGTAGCCAATTGAATCACTAGGGATTTGGTGAGACAAAATTCCATTGATCCAATGGTTCTACTCTAATTGCAACTGACTATACTAAGCAAAGGAGCTCAGCCTATATCTTTATACCTATCTAAGCCATTAAAGAGACAGATAAGATAGCAGACATGATCTCACCATAGCACAGAGATTCTTTACTCCTGATATGGTGATCTTAGCTTTTTGCAACTCTTGCAACCCAAATTGTAAACCCAGATTTAGTTTGCTTTTTAGTTTTTAGCTTGAGGGGAACGCCACAAGCAAAAATTGTCCCAGGCTGAACCATACCTATATCCCTTCAATCCCTGGTTACGCTAACTGCTCCTGGTGGCAAGATGAACAAAGCAAGAGAACATATGCTGCATGCATGGGATTGAAGCTCATGAACAAGAACCAGATTCTCTGAAGTTATGCCAGAGTCTTGTGTACAAACACTGTCAGTGAGGACTAGCAGTTTTCCTTGATATATTAGTACACTGCATATCAACATTGCCTGCTAACTTCTGTTTTTAAATTTAAAAAAAAAATAGAATGCAAGAATCAAAATACTTTGTTTTTTCAAAAATCTGTGTATCAAGCAGGCAAAGAAAGAATGTTAACTTGGCATGAAATATATTTCATAATAATCATTGCTCAAAAGGCTATGGGGAGTGGGGACATTAGGAATGCAGAGACACAAGATTTCTTAATTCAAAGATGTATTTTAAAAATTAATCTTCTCCAATCCCCACCTTCAATGAATCAGAATATTGTGTATCTGAGTGTTGTTACCCAGCTACTAATACATAGGGCTGTCTTAAAGATTTATTCAGAAATTACAGTTCATTCAAAATATAGTAGCAATAATTACTATCTGGAACTGCACATACAGAATACAGTTTGGCAGTTCATCTGCATATATGTTGATTCCCAGTCTTTACACTTCACAGGAGTTTTAAGGATAAGTGGTATCCTTGATCTCTAATTCATATGTTGTTTCAGATATACAGTATGCTGCTGGTTGCAGGACCTGTTTTGTAATCTTTAAGGTCAATGTTCACTGTTAGAGAAGAGATTTTGTTGATATACATTTTTACTGGGATGATAGCTGCACACATGATTCTGATGCTAGAATCATTGCTGGCATTGTTGTGGTCAGAAAGTGGGCCTGTGTAGGTATCTACACAGATTTAAAGGCAATGGGTCAACAAAGTATCTGTGTATCAAAACCAGATGATGAGGGTTTTTGTGACGGAAAAAATCTGGGGTGGGTACTAAATAGTTTAAGCTGATCAACTTCTTTGAAGTTTTCATAATTTGAAGCTTTCATAATTCAGTGTCCAAGATGGAATCATAAGCACACATCTTTCAAAGCCCAAAGTACTTTTTTTTGGTAGCACTCAAGGTACTAAGCCAAATGAACAATATTTGGTGCTGAATATATTTTGGACCCTTTGCAAATTGAAAATTTCCACACATAGTTTAAAACTACACAAACTTATTAAGTTTGATTAAAAACAGTTATTTTCTGGCAAAAGGTCACTTTTCAAATGCATCTAATTAATAATAATAATAATAATAATAATAATAATAATAATAATAATAATAATAATAATAATAATAATAATAATAATAATAATAACAAATGCAGTTAAGGCTAGAATAGAAAAATCAGCTGAGTCCCCCACATGTAGACTCTGCAAAGAGGCAGATGAAACTATTGACCATATATTGAGTTGTTGCAAGAAAATTGTTCAGACTGATTACAAACAGTGTCATAATGTAGTTGCTCAAATGATCCACTGGAATTTGTGTCACAACTATCATCTGCCTGTAGCAAAGAACTGGTGGGAACTGGTGGGATCATAAGCCTGAAAAAGTGACTGAAAATGAGCATGTAAAATTACTTTGGGACTTCTGAACACAGACAGACAGGGTTTTGAAGTATAATATCCCGGATATTGTGATTGTGGAGAAGAAAAGGTGTGGGATCATTGGTGTTGCTATACCAGGTGATAGTAGAGTCACTGAGAAACAACTTGAAAAAATTATCCAATATCAGGATCTGAAAATTGAACTTCACAGACTCTGGCATAAACCGGTACAGGTGGTCCCAGTGGTAATCGGCACGCTGGGTGCGGTGCCTAAAGAGCAAAGCAAGGATTTAGAAGAAATTGGAGTTGACAAAGTCACCATCAGTCGGCTGCAGAAAGCAACCTTACTGGGATCTGCTCACATAATTGGCCGATACATCACTGAGTCCTAAATGCTTGGGAAGCATTCGACTAGTGATTGGTAATACAAAATCCAGCGAAGATAAATAATAAAATAGGTTTTGCCAGTTGATTCAGAAGGATCCAACAAAAGGAGCAATACCTGAAAATTACAGGCCAATAATGTGTTTACCAACTATGTATAAACTGCTAACAGGCATAATAATAATAATAATAATAATAATAATAATAATAATAATAATAAT
>JAHTLZ010000114.1:5274149-5288290 GCA_023846285.1 Phrynocephalus versicolor | reverse complement strand
TAATAATAATAATAATAATAATAATAATAATAATAATAATAATAATACAATCAAGTCAGTTTCCCTTTTCTAGGTAGCAAATACTGAGAGGGTCACCATTCTTCTGGGTGTCCCCAGGGATGATGCATCTTGGAACAAGGCCACAAATGCTGACTCGACTTGCAGAATGCACACTGGGGAATCAAACTCCCAACCTCTGGCTCTGTGCCAGATACCTAAGCCACTGAGCTTTCCAAACAGCTTTGATTTTGATAGGGTTTTTTAAAATGGTATAATTATGGTAACGTACCAATCTTAAAGATTGCGAACAAATCTTCGGTGTAGAGATGTAAAATTCCTAAAAACGTTTGAAAAAAAATCTGTTTCCCCCCCTAAGTTTTTTTTTCATTTTTCCATTTATTTTTTTTTCATTTTTTTTTTCATTTTTTTCCCTTTCTTTCATGGATTCAAAATTTTCAAAGATTTAACCTCTCAAGTCTTGGGTCAGTTAATCAATTTTTTTTAATTTATGAATTATGGATTATAATTAACTAAATTTATCATCAGGCTTCTTGGAAGGAAGGGGCTTTGCATGACAGACATTAAATACAAGAAGTGTTTCTAAGGATTGTATATAAACAAAGTAACAACACCTACAACACGTTTTATATAGTATCCTAGTATTTATTGGCCAGCTCTGTACATGCAAAGCACAGACATTAAATGTTTCACCTCCTGCTGAAAGGCCTCTTAAATCTTTCCTGGGCTGAAGGGGATTCCTAGGGAACTTCAATCAGAACCTGAAGTCGGGAGGAGAGGAAACTTTTAATTAAATATAGATGGCTGTGGCTGGACATGGCGCAGTCAAGAAGATTCTGGCCATTGCATATGCTTTAATTAAGATTTTTTTTGTAAAGTGTATTTTGCTTTTATTTTGTACTGCATTTTATCAGACTTAATTGTCTTGAGTACATTGTTGGCAGAAATGCGATACAATAACAATAATAACAAAAATTCTCAATTGAACAATTTAGATTGCACATATTGCTAAGAAATAGCTGGGGAGGCGAGAAGCTGAGAAGATTTATTTCCTCTGAATGGGGATTTGAACGAATTTGCATTTCATGCTCATTAACCAAATATTTACGGTGTCTTTCTTTTACAGCAATGTATGAAAAGAAGAGGAAGCAAAGACTTGCAGAAATCTGAAAAAAAGTCACAGCAGACACCCACTGAAGTGAGTTCAAATCCTTCTGTCCATTTTGTGGCATAATTGGGCAAACCAGGGTTTGGCAATTCCCAGTTTTTGACATGTTTTGGAATATAGCCTCCATTGGCAAAAGTCAGACTAGCCTGTGGTGAGGAATGAGGGGGGTTGCAGTCCAGGAATTTCTGGAGGACCAGAAATTTTTACCTCAGCAGTATACTCTCCAGCAGTTGATTCATAAGTTCACAAGTGTAAGCTATTCCTCAGTCAACAGTGAAAAAGCCACACTGTTTTTTTTTTTTTGCAGCATTCACTTAATACATGTCTCAAATGAGTAAACGTACTGTAATTAATACATAGGACCTCCAGTAGAGATGGGCACAAAACAATAAAATGAAATGCTGTTTCATTTTTTGGTTACATAATGAGTTACTTCATTATGTAATGAAAAGGTAGGATGCGTTTTGTCACAAAATGAAACAATGCCATTTTTTCCTCTCTAGAAATGAAATGATTCATCCTGGGTGAGTGGTTAGTGCTGCTCTGGCTTGGCTTCTTAATCCTGATTCAATCAATTAGAAATATTTTTTCCAAGGGAATCCCCTTTGGAACTTAATAACCCACCCCCCTGAACTCCAAACCTTTCCAAATTTCAGGGACTTACAGGAAAGGTCTTGAGGAAGCTACCCTGCCATTTCCATGCTGGAGATACATGGCTGCAATACCTATTTTGGAGTACCGGTACATAATGTTTTGTTATGTTTATGTACTCAAAAATATGTATCACAATCATGTTTTGGCATGGAAATGACGGGGTAGCTTCCTCAAGTGATTCTAGGTAAGTCCCCCAAATTTGAAGAGGTTTGGGGGTCAGGAGGCCAAGTTATTAAGCTCCAAAGGGGGTGCCCCTAGGAAAAAAATCTTTCTAATTGATTGACTCAGGATTCAGAACCAAGCCACGGTGGCGCTTGCCCACCTGCCCCGGGGGGTGGGGGTGGAATTGCAGTTTCCGGATTCAATTAGAAAGATTTTTTCCTAGTGGCACCCCCTCTGGAGCTTAATAACTCAGTCCCCTGACCCCCAGACCTTTCCAAATTTAAGGGGTTACAGGGCAGAGCTTGAGGAAGTTCCCCTGCGATTTTGTTGCCTCTAGAACCCAGGGGAGCATAGCATTTCATTTCATTTTGTTTTGTTATGAAACTACTTTAAAAATTTGTTAGTAACGAAACAAAACTACTTAAGGAACAAAACTTGCCAGTCATGGAATTAAGCGACGGGTCTTGTCCTGGATCAGCAACTGGCTAAGGGACAGGAAACAGAGTGTAACACTCAATGGACACTTCTCCAACCAGACAGAGGTAGAGTGGGGTCACCCAAGGTTCAGTACTGGGACCCCTGCATTTCAACCTTTACATAAATGATCTAGAAGTAGAAGTAAATAGCAAGGTAGCCAAATTTGCCGACGACACTAAATTATGCAGGGTAGTAAAAATTGAGAGAATTTATACTCCAGAGGGATCTCTTGACACTGGGGGAATGGGTAAACCAGCGGCAAATGAGCTACAACATTAGTATGTGCAGAGCTATGCATGTTGGGGCAGAAAAACAAAGAAAAACAATTACATTTGTATACTGATGGGGTCTTAACTCTCTAAAACAAACCAGGAATGGGACCTTGGTGTCCTGGTGGTCAGCTCAATGAAGGTGTCAACCCAGTGTGCAGCAGCAGTGATCTTTAGGAAGGGTATAGAAAATGTCAGCAAGTGTCATTTTGCCTCTTTATAACTCTATTGCGAGTCCCCATCTGGAGGATTGTGTACAGTTCTGGTCACTATACCTCCAGAAGGATATTATGGAAATGGAAAAAGTGCAGAGGAGGGCAACCAGAATGATTAGGGGACTGGAACACATTCCTTACCATCTGAGGCTGCAACAGCTATGCCTCTTCACTCTTGAACAATCGCACCTAAGATTGAAGTTTATAAAATCATACATGATATGGACAAAGTTGATAAGGAAAAACTGTTTTCCCTATTGCACAACACTAGAACTAGGGGACACTCCATGAAACTTTTGGGTGCTAGATCTCAAACAAAGAAGGGAAACTACCTTTTCACCCAGAGGATCACTGGTCTGTGGAACTCCCTGCCAGAAGAAGTGCTGACAGCTGTCGGCCTTGACAGCTTTAAGAAAGGATTAGACAAATTCATAGAGAACAAGGGTATCAATGGCTATCATTATGGATGCCTATGAACAACCTCTGGTTTGGAGAGATAGGCCAGATATCTCTCAATGCCATTTGCAGGGAATCTTAAGCAGGTGAAGATATCTGCTTGGGCAGACCCTGAAGCAAATGGCGAGCCACTGTGTGATACAAAATGCTGGACTGGATGGGCTGTGGCCTGTTCCAGCAAGGCTGTTCTTATGTTAAAAGATGTAGTGGTAAGCCTCTATTAATTTTATCCTCTGCAGCTATCAGTTGGTATTTTGGTTTTTAATTAGAGAAGGATTCTTATCATCTGTACTCTTAAGATTTAAAGGCTGTTGTGTGGAACAGTATAAACAACGTTATGATATTGTTTTGATGAGAACTCTCAAGCCATATTTCTATGATAATGAATAGTAACTACATATCATCAAGTCAGTTCAGACATATGGCCACCCTTTCTGGGGTCTTCTCATGTAGAGTACTTAGAAGTGGTTTGCGAGCACCTTCCGGTGGTACTGGGGGACTGTGCAGTTTGGCCAAGGCTGTACAGACCAGGTCTTCTCTTAGGACACACAGTCATGAACCAGGCTGCCAGCCACTGGCTCTGCAGCCAACTGGCAAAACCTCTTTTTCTCTTGATAATGTCAAGAGTTAGAATCTGTTGATCAGAATTCCAGGCCTTTCTGGTGACCAAGTTCAGCAGCTTTTATTTTTCAGACATATGAATAGCAGACAAGATCAACATAAACATACTCTGCTATTTTTAATCAAACATACTCTCTTTGCCACAGTTCTCACGGCTCTTGTATGTTACTCTCCAAAAGTCTGAACACGGCCAGTTTTGACCCATATGTCTTCCACATAATGACTGGAATCCTATTGGCCTTAACTACATGGGCATAAATGGTGACGGTTTCATCAGGCCATGGCATTACCCTTTAATTTAATTTAACCGGCAGGCTAAAATTAAATGTTATATTAATTGAATTAGACTAATGTCCCAGGATGTTATCATTATTAATATTTAATTTAATTCAGTTTAATTCATTTGTGTTTTCCCTCCTACCATGCTCTGAGACTCCCTGGATCTCTTTTGATCTGGAAAAGCCTTTGGAAGCCTGGGGGGCGGGGCAGATAGCCCTTTAATATCAGAAAATTGCTGCCAGACTATGGGGGCCAGTCTAGTAGCAGGTTTTCAATATTAAAAGGCTTCCGTTCACCATACCAAGGCTCCAAAAGGCTTCCTCAGATCAAAAGGGATCCCTACGAGCTTTGGAACCTAAGGGAAAATTGGGAGGTTGGCATTAAATTCAAGTCAACTTTGGCATCACAGGAAGATGACGTCCTAGCCATATACACCCACCTAGCCATGCAAGAGGATTCAGCCACTGTGTTGTTCCAGTTAACTTCATCATGTCTATTATAGAGGGAGTTTAGCAGCTCCTGGACGACTATGACAAATTTAACTTTGTGATCCTTTAACATTTTTAATGGGTGTTGCTGAAAAGCAGAGTTCTGGATCTTTTTTTATTCTTACTTTACAGAAAATTATGATTCAGATTATTATGATTCAGGATACACAGTAATGTTCAAAGTATGTGTGCACCAGAATTTTCTGTGCATTTTACTTTTTTTTTTAATGCTGCAGATATTTTTTCATACGTTGAACACCAAATACAGTACAAATATCCTGTATTCAATACGTGGATCATATAGAATCCTGCCTCTCCTGAAATTAGTGGAGTCTCCTGGGGCCACTATTCCCCACTTTGGCCTTTTCGTGTACTCTTTCTTTTCTTTTCTTTTCAGCTGTCAGGTGTTAAAAAGTTGTCATTTTCTCTCCCTTTCTAAGGAGGACAGTGAAGATTTGAAATGCCAGTTGCAGTTTGCCAAAGAAGAGGCCGCCTTGATGAGGAAAAAATTGGCCAAAACAGACAAGGAAAAGGACAGGTTTGAACATGAGCTGCAGAAGTACAGGTCGTTGTATGGCGATCTAGACAGCCCTTTACCCAAAGGGGAAGCTGGGGGTCCGCCTACCACAAGAGAATCAGAACTCAAGCTTCGCCTGAGGTTAGTAGAAGAAGAAGCCAATATTCTGGGCAGGAAAATCGTAGAGCTGGAAGTCGAAAACCGAGGGCTGAAGGCCGAGCTTGATGACTTAAGAGGAGACGAATTCTCAGGGACAGCCAATCCCCTCCTGGGAGAGCAGAACGAGTCTCTGTCCGAGTTACGGCAGCACCTGCAGCTCGTGGAGGACGAAACGGAACTGTTGAGGAGAAATTTGGCAGATGCTGAGGAGCAAAACAAGCGCATCACAACGGAGCTGAACAAATACAAATACAAGACTGCAACTCACGACAGTTCGAGGCACCATGACAGTGCCAAGATGGAAGGGCTGCAAGAGGAACTCAAAGCCGCTCGCATGCAAATCAACGAGCTCAGCGGCAAAGTCATGCAGCTGCAGTATGAGAACAAGATCCTCATGTCCAACATGCAGCGCTACGATCTGGCATCTCACTTGGGCATCCGAGGCAGTCCCAGGGACAGCGACGCAGAAAGCGATGCGGGGAAGAAAGAAAGCGATGAGGATTCCCGCCCCCCACACCGCAAACGGGAAGGGCCCGTTGGTGGGGAAAGCGACTCCGAGGAGGTCCGTAACATCCGTTGTTTGACTCCTACCAGGTCCTTCTATCCGCCGCCGGCAGGGTGGCAGAAAAGCTTCACAGACCGGCAGCAAATGAAGGACATCCGGTGCGAAGCAGAACGTCTCAGCAAGACGATCGACCGCCTGATTGCGGACACCAGCACCATCATCGCAGAGGCGAGGATTTTTGTGACCAACGGAGACCTGTTTGGACTGATGGAGGATGAAGACGATGGCAGCAGGATACGGGAGCATGAACTTCTTTATCGGATAAATGCCCAGATGAAGGCATTTAGGAAAGAGCTCCAGGCCTTTATTGACAGATTGGAAGTTCCAAAGTCTGCAGATGACGGAAGCACAGACGAGCCTTTGTCAGTGAGTCAGGTAGATTTTTATGGGTAAATTCAGGTAAAATGTTTCAGCCCAAGATGCAGTGCAGGTGTCTGATCCCCATTTTCTTAAAGAGGCTAAATGAGGGGGAAATGTCAACATTTTTGCATCTCAGTTTCTAACACTATAGTTGGCAGTGTAGTCCTGATTTGGGGGTGCTGGATCGCTTCACTGGGCTGGCATCAGAAGTTAGTGTGGTCATTGCCAGGTGAACCTCTTCAAGGTGTGCTACAACCAGGAGTGTCTTTGAAGATCAGTGCAGTATTTGGGCAAGGCTCCTTTGAGATAAACAGTTCCTCCAGGACCCTGACTCCAACCACTACCAGGGCTTCATAACACTATGAATCTGGCCTGGTAGCCAATTGGCAGTTCGCCCAAAGCCATCTTTGCTACTGCTCATTTTTTTCTGCATTTCCTCCTCTGGCACAGATGGAGCAAATGACAGTGGCATGCTGACCTTCCTTATTGTTTACTTACTGGCCAGCTCTCAACTTAGCCAGTAAGCACAAAGTCCTCCTGAGAAAGCATCGCATCAGTAC
Source organism: Phrynocephalus versicolor (assembly GCA_023846285.1). Taxonomy (NCBI): domain Eukaryota; kingdom Metazoa; phylum Chordata; class Lepidosauria; order Squamata; family Agamidae; genus Phrynocephalus; species Phrynocephalus versicolor. Next base: position 5,281,322 of record JAHTLZ010000114.1, on the reverse strand, counting down.
CTGGCCCCAAGAAGGTACACTGAAGGGTGCCTGGAAGGCATTTTGTCTGAGTCTTCTCCAAAATTCAGAATGTACACTACAGCTACAGAAGCAAAGCACTGCATTGTCTGCCTGCCTGTCTGGGATTTTTAAACCCAGTAATTAAAAAGTGGAGAGAAATCAGTTGAATGGGAACATGTATTTGGCAACTGGTGAAATAATTAGAAGGCTCATTCAAAGGCATATTACTGCTTCTTTGGCTCTTGTTTCCGGTAAAATATGGCTCCTGTTAAAAGGATGCTTATGAGCTTGAGGTTCAGAAAGCCCTGTATTATAAAGTCAACTAAAGAACAAGGGAGTGTTTGAAAAGAAATATCTTGAGTTCAACTTCAATCATAGAACTGACATAATTACATTTTGGGCAAAATGTTAGAGGAATTAGAAAAAAAATAGCATAGTAAAGGAAACACGCCCTTCCCATTCCAATCCCCCCGCAAGAAAAGCAAGCAAACAAGTAAAGAAAAATACAATCAAAACTATTTCAACCCCAAAACTGTTACATTATGGGGAGATTTCTTCTCTAGATGCCTTCTCTTCTTTGAGTCTAGCAGGCAGCAGTAGGTATCCTAAGCAGGAGCAGCAGCAAAAATGATCTAAGAAATTAAAGGGCCAAACAAATAAAAAAGACACACACACACACACACACACATGCACGCACGCACGCACGCACGCACGCACACACACACACACACACACACACACACACACACACACACACGGGGAATACCCATGAGTATAAGATCCTTCAGGATGCACATGCATATATCTGTGAGCTTTTGTTAGACAGAAAAAGGAAAGGTATTACAGTAGGACCCCGGCATCCACTGGGGATTGGTTCCAGGCCTTCCCATGCATAATGAAAACCATGGATAAGAGAGAATGCCTGCCCACCCACCTCCAAACGGCTGTTTCCTGACAGTAGCTTGCTTTATGACTGCTATTTTGAGACAGTAACTTGCTTTATGGCTGCTGTTTGTGACAGTAGCTTGCTTTACAGATTCTATTTGTGACAATAGTTATTGCTCTAGAGAACCTTAGGCACTAAAGCACAATTGGTTAAAGTGAGTACGGCTCAAGTGAATCCAACAATATGAAGGTTGCTTAGCCTCCAGAAAAGAGGACTGAGGGGTGATTAGATAGCACATTTTAAATAGTAATACCATTACCTCAGATAACGAATTTATTTATTTATTTATTTATACAGCTTATATACCGCCCGTCTTCCTGAAAGGAACTCCGGGCGGTTTACAATAAATGTACAGACAACAAATTAAAACAACAACTGAAATAAACAATAAAACAAAACAGCTGCAGCAGATGGCGGGACTAAAAAAAAAAAAAAATTGTGTCACCCAAACGCCTCCCGGAAGAGAAGGGTTTTCAGCGCCTTCCGGAAGGCAGGCAGGGACTCTGCAAGGCGCACTTCTGCTGGTAGGTGATTCCATAGGGTTGGGCCAGCCACAGAGAAGGCTCGGGTACGGGTGGAAGTTCTCCGAGCCTCCCTGGGCGTGGCCACACGCAGCATGTGCGCCCGCGACAACCTAGTCGGACGGGCCGAAGTTGACCGCTGGTCGATCCGCTCCGTCAGGTAGCCAGGTCCTAGGCCATGGAGGGTTTTGTAAACCAAAACCAGGACCTTGAATCTAATTCGGGCTGCAACGGGCAACCAGTGCAGGCGAGCCAAGACTGGGGTGATGTGCTCGAATCGACGCACACCAGCCACCAGTCTGGCTGCTGCATTTTGGACCCGCTGCAAGCGCCGAATGAGAGTCAAGGGCAACCCCATGTAGAGCGCGTTGCAATAGTCCAGTCTAGAGATCACCAGCGCCTGGACCACAGTTCTGAGGGAGTCCTCATCCAGGTACGGACGAATCTGGGCGATACGCCGAAGATGGAAAAAGGCAGCCCTGGACACGGCGGACACCTGGGCTTCCAGGGTGAGCGCCGGGTCCAGGACTACGCCCAGATTTCGGACACAGTCCGATGGCCTGAGGGAAACACCCTCCAAGGTGGGATACGGGCCACCGTAGCTGGATGAGGAAGCCCCAAAGAACATGACCTCGGTCTTATCGGGGTTGAGTTTGAGCCTGTTAGCCCTGGTCCATTCCATGACTGTGCCCAGACACTGATCGAGGGTCCAGACAGCCTCATCTGCAGCGGTAGAAAAGGAGACATAGAGCTGCGTGTCATCAGCGTACTGATGGCAGCAGACTCCATGCCTCCTAATGACCTCAGCCAGCGGCCTGATGTAAATGTTGAACAGCATGGGAGAGAGAGACGACCCCTGTGGAACCCCGCAAGGGAGTATCCAAGGGGCCGACATCTCGCCCCCATGCTGAACCTGCTGGGGACGGTCCCCGAGGAAGGACCGGAACCAACTGTGAACAGTGCCTCCGATCCCAACCTCGGAGAGCCGATCCAGCAGGATACCGTGGTCGACGGTATCAAAGGCCGCTGACAAATCCAGGAGGACCAACAGGGAGGAGCACCCCCTGTCGGCCCTCCGGATGAGGTCATCTTGCAGAGCGACCAAGACTGTCTCGGTCCCCCGACCAGGCCTGAACCCAGACTGGAACGGATCCAGGGCATGCTCGGCCTCCAGATAGGATTGAAGCCGGATCGCGGCCACCCTCTCGATCACCTTGCCCATAAAAGGAACGTTAGCGATCGGGCGATAGTTGGATAATTCACCCGGCGCTAAGCTCGGTTTCTTCAGGATGGGCTTTACCACGGTCTCCTTCAGACGGGAAGGGAAAATCCCTTCCCTGAAGGAGGCCGTGGCGATGATCGAAGCCCACCCTGAGATGTTCGTGGCAACTGCTTTCATAAGCCATGAAGGGCAAGGGTCGAAGGGGGTGGACGCGGGCCGGCAATGGGCAATAGCCCTGGAGGCCTCAAGGGAGGTGACAGGCCCAAACTCAACCATGCGAGGAGACCGAGGGGGCACAGCCGCCGGGGATGCCGAGAGTGGGCTATGGCAACAGGATTCGAAACCGGAACGGATGGCCTCTATTTTCGATCGAAAAAAGGCTGCAAAGTTCTCACTACTGAAATCAGTAGGAGGAGGCCTAGTCAGTCCAGGATTAGTGAGGTCGCGAACCACACGGAACAATTCCGCTTGGCGGTTCGAGGCCTCACTAATTCTCAGGGTGCAATAAGATCTTCTAGCCACCCTGAGCGCATGAACATAGCGCCTGGACTGAGCGATGACTGCAGCCTTCTTGGTAGCCGTCCGGTTCTTCCTCCAGCTGCGCTCCAGCCTCTTCCGTTCATGCTTCATCGCTCGAAGCTCTTCCGTGAACCACGGAGAGGAACGAGCTCTGCAGCGGATGAGGCGCCTAGGGGCGATCTGGTCGACAGCTCGTGATGTTTCGTCGAACCATTGATCTACCATAGAGTCAACCAGATCGTCAGCCAGTCCGCCAGGAGGCTCCCCGAGGACTTCCCAAAACCGATCAGGGTTGAGGAGTCTACGGGGGCGAGCCCAAACAGCGGGCTGAGGGTCCCCGCGGGGTGGGGCGGCGATTGATACAGAGAAAGACAGCAGGTGGTGGTCTGACCATGACACGGGGGTGGGAACAAGGTCCCACACCCTCAGACACGAGTCCTCAGACGCGGAGGAAACTACCAGATCCAGGGTGTGTCCAGATCTGTGTGTTGGGCATAAAACATGCTGGGACAGGTTCATGAAGGCCATGGACTGCATGAATTCCAGAGCAGCACCAGACAGTTCACCGCCGACATGCATGTTGAGGTCGCCCACCACCAAAAGGCGTGGGGTTCTCAACAAAGCAGCGGCGATGAACTCGGCGAGCTCTGGTAGGGATTGTGCTGGGTTGCGGGGAGCACGGTAACCGAGCACAATGCCAAACCTGTCCCGCTGCCCAACCAACAGGTGGACACATTCCAACCCTGGAATCACCAACGTTGAGGCCCTGCTGACATGAATGGTATCTCTGTACACAATGGCCACCCCACCCCCCTTACATCCCTCCGATCTTCCTGCCCCCTGCACCAGAAACCCAGGAGGGCAAAGCTGGGAGAGCGAAGCCCCCCCCCCTCTTCACCCACCCAGGTCTCAGTGATGCACGCCAGGTCGGCCTTCCCATCAACGATGGTATCATAAATGATGGGAATTTTATTATGCACCGACCTGGCATTCAACAGAAGGCAAGAAAGATCGGAGGCACTGGCGGAGTGGCTCCCAGGCACGTGACAGTGAGCTGGAGGGTCAGAACGGGGGACAGGCGCAAGATGCCTGGCCCGAGTTCTTCTTGCCCGACTAACCCTCCAGCCCCTAGCATACCGACCACGGCCCGACACGACAGGTATGGCGGTCCCTGCCTGCATGGTGGCTGATGGATGGAAGGGAAAAGGAAGAGAAAAGGAAAAAAAAATCAACACAACCACAACAACAATACTAAATACAACTAAAAATCAAAATGCAAAACACATCAATAAAACAAATCGGTTACAAATATAAAGCAAAAGCAAACAAACAAACAAATAGCATATTAATGAGCTCACAGCCCAGGCAGGGGGGGAGGGGCAAAAGAGGAGCGCAAGGGCGTCTCGCAGAGATGGTCGGTGGTCGATGTTTGGAGGTTCCAGGCGGCTGATGTCAAGGGAGAATGGAGGCAAGAAGCAATGGGGGCCGGCCGGCAACCGTCAGATGGGCCAGCAACGGCCTCGGGGCCAGATTGGGCCCAGCAAACGGCAGCAAGACAAGCTCAGAATGCCCCTGATAACAAATTTTTCAGATAACAAATGGAAATTTCTGGGTATAGGTTTGCCTCTAATAACATATGTTCCCTATGGGCTGCCTCAGATAATGAACGTTTCATAGTGCCTTGCAAAAAATATACCCAGGATGCATTGCAGCCCCTGGAGTTAGAACTTTTTAAATGGTGTTTTGGAGGCATTCTGGACATTTTTTGCTGAGGATTTGGACTTGGAAAGGTAGTGAGCTAGCTTTTATTAATCTTTGCACTACTTTTCTTTGCACTTTGGGTGGGAAAAGGCTGTGCTAGGCTTGCTGGTTTTATGCTTATGTTTGCCTGTTTGGATTTTTTCCTCCATTGATCTTTGGGTGGGAAATTGCTGGGGAAAGCTTGCAGCTTTCATTTTCTCTCTGTTTGCAACCTTTCTCCCTTGATATGGAGGCAAAAATGGGCTGGATTGTACTTGCTGCTTCTTGTTTGTCTGTTTGGATCTTTTCTTCCTTTGCACTTTGGGCTAGGCTTGCTGGTTTCATTTCTCCATGTTTGCATTGCACTGCAGGGGGTGTCCAGGGCGGGAGGTGTTCCAGCACAGCATGCCTTTAAAGTGCACTTTATAAAGAGGTCTAGGAAACCCCCCTATCTTTTTTGCCTTTTTTGGACCCCCAGAACTGATTAATTGGTTTCCCATTCATTTCAAAGGGAAACCGCATTTCAGATAACAAATTTTTCCAGATAACTCATTGCCTCAGAGAACAAATTAAATTCGTTATCCGAGGTACCACTGTATTTGAAAAGCTGCCATACAGAGGAGGAGCAGGATCTGTTCTCGATCATCCCAGAGGGCAGGACACATAACAATTTGCTCAAGCCAGATCTCAGTTGAATATCAGGAAAAACTTCTTAACTGTTAGAGCAGTACAGCAGTAGAACCAATTACCCCGAGAAGTGGTGACTAGTGCTCCAAAGAGCAGTACAGCAGTAGAACCAATTACCCCGAGAAGTGGTGACTAGTGCTCCAACACGGGAGGCATTCAAGAGAAATTTGGGCAGCCACCTGGCAGATTGCCTTTGATTTATATTCCTCCATGGAGCAGGGGGTTGGACTCAATGGCCATACAGGCCCCTTCTAACTTCACTACTCTATGATTCTAAGGTCAAATACTCTGGCATCCCTATGCAAAAAAAAAAAGTCAGACTCATTGTAGCCTTTTTTGCACAACGAGGTCTCAATATGTCTCTTTTTCCTCTGGAAATGTTAACTATGATATTCCATTAACATAGCTTTATCTTATCTTTGTATTTACCTTCCCAGATGTTCCAGCCTATCATTTTACTTATTCTCATCCTCGTATTATTTTCCTCCCTTTCTTACACAACAATATTTAAACTTGTCTTCCTTTTCACATTGTTCTTTGTGCTGTAAATCTTTTTCATCATTTGTTACCATTCATTGTAGCATTGTTTTCAGTTTGTTTTATTTTGTCCATCCTCCCAAGATAAGAACTTCAAGAACTATAATTTCTGTAGTTTAACCACTGCTGTAAAAACACTGAAGACTAAAGAAGAGGAATCAACTGTCCTTATATGGCAAAATATAGACGACAAAAGAAACAAAAACATTGACATGGGAGTCAGAGAAATGCTCATCAAAAAATCAAGGTAAGTGCTTGAAAATCTTTATTCTTTTTCTTTTAATTCCGTCCTCCAAACTACCCTGTCTCTAAAAGGGACATGTGTTCTGATTGCTTTTCTCCATTTTCTTTTTTCTTTTTTTACCCAACCTAAAAATCTAGAGTTGTGGAAATACTAAAAATGTATAGAATATTTATATTGCACTCATGAGTTAAATAACACCCACTAGAGTTTGTGCAAATGAGTGCATATATGTATGTGTCTGTATATCTCTGTGTCAATTAACGCAGATATACACACCACATGCCACACCTTGAAGTCTCTCTGTGCTGTGCTTTTTCATCCTGTTAGTAGTGAATTGTCTTGTCATTGCTTGCAGGACAGGAAAATACAAGGAAACACTCTCTAGTGCCCTCTTGGTGGTCAACCGAGATAGTGCACCTTAAAAAGATTGCTAAAAATTAAAAAAAAGACAAAACCAAAACATAGTTGTCATTTAGGAGTGATAAGAAAATGTAATAAAACCTGCAAAATCCCTGTTGGGAAGTCTCCAAAATGCTTTGCATTGTTATTAAAAAGTAATGTTTGAAACCAACTGGGGTTGTTATAAAGCTGGCTTAATAGCTCATTGAGTTAGTTATCTGGTGCTGGAATCAGAGAGGAGGGTTTGATTCCTCACTGTACTTCTAGGGAGAAGGGCAAGCTGCATATTATTTAAATAAATATTCTCAGAGCACACACACACACACACACACACACACACACACACACACACACACAC
>JAHTLZ010000114.1:5236542-5274139 GCA_023846285.1 Phrynocephalus versicolor | reverse complement strand
ACACACACACACACACACACACACACACACACACACACACACACACAGAAGAAGAGAAGGGTAAGCAACCAGTATACCTAAGTTTGCTGCACCTGGATGGCTCTCTGAACAAGTTTTGTTACACTTAGGTTTATGACACCTAACAGTTCATTATGCAACCCTGGAGCAGTGGAGATTTTGGACTACAAATGCCTAGAATTTCCCAAGCAGCATGACTGCTTGAGAAACTTTTGGGAATTGGTGTCCAAAATCACAGATTTGCATACCCCTACACCTTTGTGGGGAGAACCGGCCAGAGCTTTGCCATCACCATACTTTGGGGGCATGACATAGAAGGAAACTTATGCAATCTTCCTCTCCCTGTGACTTGGGTGATCCTGGTTGTATAGCTTTCTCTACTACAGGCAAATCTATGCTCCTTGAATATCCCCATTCAGATATCTGTCTTAATATATGGGTGTAAGGGAGGCACCAGGGATGGGACCAGCAGGCTTCACTGTGCCCTCTTCCTCATGCTTTCCTTGATTGTGTGAAGGGAAATGCTTGAAGAAAATGGGCATTGCAGTTGGTTCAGCTGCTGTTCTTCCCCTTGTATGACCCATTGCAATACCCTGCTGTACAGCTGCCTTCCAGGTAGAGGGGTTTCCCCCTTTTTACAACAGGCTTACCCAACTGCATGGCTCCAGCTGGCAAGTGATAATCTGCCTGAAGCCATTCACCAGGTTTTTCTGTGGAGCAGACCTGTCTCCCATCTTCCCTTAGGATGTGAACCTTCATCTTGGCATCACGCCGATCACTGGGTAAAAAGCATCTGTCGGTGCGTATCTCTCAGAGGTCAACTGGGACCAGGCCCACGAGAATGGCACAGGCGTGCTCACTTAGGGTGGCCACACCCAGAGAGGCACGGAATCGCTCACACGTATCCGCGCCTTCTCTGTGGTGGGCCCTACACTATGGAATTAGCTCCCTAGTGAGTTGCGCCTAGCAGTGTCCCTGCCCGCCTTTTAAAAAGCCTTGAAAACACATCTTTTCAAGGAGACATTTGGCGACCTTTCTACTTAATTTCTACCTTATCTTTTTTCTTCTTCTTTTCTCTGCTTGCCGCCCGCGTCACCTTTTGTAACCCCCCCATTTTTATTGTAGTTCTTCTTCTGATTTTCTTGTTTTGTTTTTTGTTGTTTGTTTGTTTTTAATTGTAAACCGCCCAGAGTTCCGCTCCAGAAGATGGGTGGTATATAAATATAATAAATAAATAAATAATAAATAAACAATCTTCTCATTGCTCCCCCTCCCTCCCTCAGTCCCTCCCTGGATGCTTTTTCAGTCAATGTTTGAGAGTGCCTCTTCACAGCCTGGATTTTTAGGGGTTGGCAATATAACAGGTTTTTTTTAAGAAGTCCCTTTAGCCAAAGCATGTCTGAACACAAAATTGACACCCCCTTCCCTTTTTTGTTGTACTGTATCTCACATCTTTCTCTTGAGGGGTAGGGAAAATTTGCTTTCTGAGTCACTGATTCAAACCCATATTTTTTAAAAAAAGTTAATGACACAACTGTGGTGGCAACAAAATGGTAATTCTAGGTGGTTCCCTGCCTCCCTTGTTTAGTGAAGATGTCATTATAAATACATAAGTACAGAAGGGTGGATTCACTTGCAGCCATGAAACGTCAGGATTTATTGGAACTGCTGTAATTTTATAATATCACAGGACTGGGCGGCAGCTTTCGCTGTAGACCTTCATGAGTAAATTCAATGTAATAGTCAATGTAGTTGCATGGGACCTTGTGTAAACCCAAGCTAGGCCTGGTCTTACATCAGATTTGCTTCCAGCAGAGCCCAGATCAAAGTTGTAAATCATTCTGTATTTGCAGCTAAGTGCCAATTAAAATGTTAAGTAGGCCAGAGTGGCCTTGTTGCTAGATGATGTGGTATATACAATAGATAGATAGCTAGTTAGCTAGCTAGATAGATAGATAGATAGCCTGATTTTCCCCCACACCCCCGTTATCTCTCCCTCCCCTTGAGATGTCTGCTTAAGCACTTAGAAAGTAGACTGGGACCTCGAAGGGGTGTGTGTATAATTTTTACAACAGAAGGAACCATTGGATTAAGGGAATTAAACCTTCTCTCCTCTCTGATGGTATCTACAAAGAGCCAATTGCTTCAGGAGCACATCCCCCTCATCATCCTCACAAAAGCAGTGAGTCCACTGAGCAGCTAAAGAATTTTTCCCTCTCACCAGTGAATCAGAAGTAGCCTAAGCTGTATCACTTAGATGTTTATAACTGCGGTTAGCTTGAGAATCTCTGAGATTGTGTTGAAAGTTTTTTGTTTGTTTGTTTGTTTTGCTTTTAATGACTGCATTGATGGTGTGTAGGTTTGCTAAGAGCCAACAGCTAAAGCAGTTAAACCAATGTGTCACCACATTAATTTGACTGTAGTTTTAAGTAGGCCCTTAATCAGTGATGAGAAGAAATACTGTATATTCTTCTGTATCTGGGCCAGAGGAAAGATTAATTCATTCATTAACTATTGGCTACTGCATCTACTACCTAGATGCCCATAGCACATCCAATCCTGCCTGAGTTTGGAAGCTAAGCAGGGTCGGCCCTGGTTAGTACTTGGATGGAATTCCACTAGGGAATACCAGGTGCTGTAGGCGCTTGGAGTGGGAACTGGCAAACCACTCCAGTATTCCTGCCAAGTAAAATCCATGGACATGGAGTCACAAAGGGTCAATCATGACTGTAACGTCACAACACACCCAGCCACTGTTGACTACTTTTCATGCCCTCTTTTAACACAGGCATGGGAGTGATAGAAGCGGAGAGTATCATTGTGGGCGTAGGACACATAGAGCTGCTTTGTTTATGATGGATTGACCCGAGTTTGGCAATATTACTGTTTAGACAACAACTTCCAGAATTCACTGGCCATGAAGGTACTCACCAGCAATGATCAGTGAGGGCACAACCTAACAGTACTGTTTTTATTACCTGGCTACTGTACAACATCTTGGAGGCTGTCTTTCCCTTCGGCCTGTTGAAAGAAAACTAAGCAGAGTAAGGGCAAAGTATAGGGATTCTTTTAGAGCCTCCTAAGAATTCCAGGCACTAATAAGACACCAAATTTGCAGGGCATAGATACAGAACACACAATGCAGCAGGTGATGGAAATCTTTTGTGGGGTGTTTTTTTTTAAGTATAGTCTGACCGAGAAGGTTTTCTGTGTTCAAGAACCTTTTTGAGTTCCTTTGAAGTAATCTATGCTTACCTGGTGCACTTTAGATGTGTTGACCTAAAACTCTTACCCTTCACCACCAGCTCCAATGACAACAGGTAGCTGCCTCTTCTTATATCTTTAGGATCCTTCTCAGTTTCCAACTTGACAAAGTTGAGCATGGCCAAGATAAACACACCACTGAAATAGTCTGTGACTTACATTAGTATGATCCTACAACAAATAATTGAAATGGCAATTTGAAGTTCCTCTTTCAAGGACAGGGATATTTCTTCCCTCTGAAGATCTGTGTGTCCAGAAGCTCCTTGACTACAGATATAATAAGAGGAGGATCTGGTGACATGTGTCGCCAGTTCTTTGGAATTGAAGTGCAGCAAAGCAGGTGGTGCTGAAAACCAGAAGTATATTTAGGCACTGAAAAACAGGGGGGAAATTGGCTAGAAACGTGTCTAAATGTGTCAGGGAAGAAAAAAGATAGATGAACTGAAGATGACCTTCAAGGGTTTACAACTTGTGCAGAACCTTAAAGAACATCACACTCCAGTTCCTTTGCTTGGCTTGGAACAGACCAGATTAGCGTAGAGCTGCTCTAATGACAAGGAATAACAAAAGACAAGACTGGAGTTCATATGCAAATGCAAACTATTTACTGTCATACATTGTTTCCTAAGCACTGAAAATAAGCATAAGTGAAAGTGACATCCATACATTTCCAATAGAACACACAATAAGCAACAGATACGCATGCCAAACTGTAGCTGAAACAGGTGCCTCACAGGGTGGGATTTTGAATATTCAAACCTGCCAATGTCTGTTGTTAAAATGAACTAGGAGAGTATTTTCTTTTCTAGTACTTAATATTACATTCCTGGCATACCTTGGGAGGTTTGTTTCCTATGCAAATGAGCAATAGGATTTTCAGACTTTCAGACTTCCTCATAGTACCTCTCTCTTGCCCCAGGCTAATGGAGCATTTAAAATAAGTTGACAGATGTGCTCGTATCAGCTCGTGGAGCATTATTACTAGATATTTTGGATGTATTTTATTTGAATATCATAAAAGCTGTAGAGCTATTTTAAAGTTGTATATGCTAACTTTATAGAAGAATACACACAATACAGCACACAATGGATTATGTGGAGTGTTATATCATAATATTCTTGTATACAATCTGGAAGTACATAAGAACATAAGAACATAAGAACAGCCTTGCTGGAACAGGCCACAGCCCATCCAGTCCAGCATTCTGTCTCACACCGTGGCTCACCATTTGCTTCAGGGTATTCCCAAGCAGATGTCTTCATCTGCTTACGATTCCCTGCAAATGGCATTGAGAGATATCCTGCCTCTCTCTCCAACCCGGAGGTTGTCCTTAGGCATCCATATGATAACCATTGATACCCTTGTTCTCCATAAACTTGTCCAATCCTTTCTTAAAGTTTTCAAGGCTGACAGCTGTCACCACTTCTTCTGGCAGGGAGTTCCACAGACCAGTGATCGTCTGGGTGAAAAAGTACTTTCTCTTCTTTGTTTGAGATCTAGCACCCAAAAGTCTCATGGAGTGCCCCCTAGTTCTAGTGTTGTGTGATAGAGAAAAACAGTTTTCCTTATCTACTTTGTGTATGATTTTATAAACTTCAATCAGGTCACCTCTTAGGCGCCATAGTTCAAAAGTGAAGTGGCCCAGCCGCTGCAGCCTCAGATGGTAAGGAAGGTGTTCCAGTCCCCTAATCATTCTTGTTGCCCTCCTCTGCACCTTTTCCATTTCCATAATATCCTTCTGGAGGTATGGTGATCAGAACGGTACAATGGGGCCTCACCATAGATTTTTAAAAAGGCATAGGACGTATGCACAGAAAAGGTTAAGAACTCTCTCATTCTAATAACAGCACAGAAACCAAAAATTGTATATGGGACTAGAAATAGTTTACATGTCACAAACTAGAAAAGATTTACTGTATATACTCAAGTATAAGCCTAGTTTTTCAGCCCTAATTTTGGGCCAAAAAAAGGGGTCCTCAGCTTATATGCGGGTCAATACTTTTAGCCACCGAGGCAAGTTTGGGTCAGTGTCTAAAAGTCATTTTAAACATTGTGTGCCACTTCTCCTGACCACCCCATGTTTAAAATGACTTTTAGCCACCAACTCAAGCACTTGCCTCGGTGGCTAAAAGCCATTTTAAACATCACACACACACCCAGCTCACAAAGGAGGAGTTGCCAGGCCCTGCTGCATTTCCCACCCTAGGCTTATACTTGAGTCAATAAATTTTCCCAGTTTTGGGGGTTTAAATTAGGGCCCCCGGCTTATACTTGGGTCGACTTATACTTGAGTATATATGGGTACTTTGCAGTAGTCTGGGAGCGTATATAGTACAGACTACCCACAATTCTACTCTAAGTGCAAATATTCCACTTTTGATTGAGAGAACTATTGCTTTTCCTTTTAGCAATGCAGTTCTTCCAACTGTGTGTTGTACCCTTCTGCTTGGATCGCTCTCCCAACAGATTCTGGAAGGCACAGCTTGGATAGTGCTGCTTCACTGGCCTTGAAATTCTTAATTGTGTCTCCACATTAACTGCCTTCATATACACATAGCATTTTGCCATTCTTGGAGAAGAGTCTGGACCCTATACATCAAAGGAGTATAGTCACAGGTCATGGGTTTGGACCCTAAGACCTCAGGGTCTTAGCTAATGCCAAGAAAGGAAACCCAATCCACCAGAAGTAGTGTGTGGTTCATGCATGGAGGAGAACGTCATCCTAATGGAAGAACATCCAGAGGACGAACTCCACCTGAGTCAACCATCAGTGACTCAGACTTTGAATGAGTGTGTGCTTCTTTCTTTGTCTCTGTCCATGCAAACAGACCAAATGATTTTTAAATATGTTGTTTTGGTCCCTTTGCTGGTACACTATTCAGTGACTTCTAGTCTAAATATTTGCAGTTTGGTTGGGGGGGGGGTTACATCTTTGTCAGATAGAGCTGAAACAGACTAAATGGCTTACTTATCAACTTCCCAGGATATGCTCTCTGACTTCCAGCCAATATGAGTTATGTGGCCAGGGCCGGCGCTTCCATTAAGGTGAACTAGGCAGTTGCCTAGGGTGCCAAAATGGAGAGAGGGCGCTGGCGAGCCTGCCGCCCCTTGCCACCCCCCTCACTGCTGGCCACCTCCATCCGTCCCCCCACTTCCCACCAATCACCCGTTTCCAAGCACCCATCGCTGCCCGTCACCATCCGCCCGCCGCCCCCATACCCGTTGCCGTCCCCTGCCATCCGCTGCCCGTCACCCACCACCACCACCCTGCCTACCCCCCGTCCCCTGCCCCACCCATCCTCTGCCCACCCCACCACCCTCCCCTTGCTTAGGGTGCAAAAAAACCTAGCACCCACCCTGGATGTGGCTGAGAAATGCACTCTGCTGGGAACCTCTGCCAACAAGGCCAGGCAAGGGCTCAGCAAAACAGCTGGGTTGAGTGAGCATCTCCCCTTCTTCCTCTGTGGTCTTAGATCTCGCATGCACAACATAGCATATTCCACCAAGGTGAATGAAGATAGCCAGCCTACAACATTCCAGCTTCATACTTCTGTCAGAGCCAAAGGAACTGGAATTCTCAGGTGGACACTGTTGCAGAGTTTTGAATTTCTGGTTAAATTCTGTTTTGGTACACAGTAGGAATGCAGAGACCCACAGAGGAGACTATCTACATAGGCCCTGGAATCCATCTCTTTTTCATTAACATAGATTCTGAATAACTCCCTCTGAGCCATTTATAGGACAAATATGGAAAAAAATCATTTATTGATTTTAAAGTGATTGAAATTTACAAAGTTGTGTAATTTTCATTACTACATACATACTTAGCAACCAGCTAAACAGATCAACAACAAGCAACTGCCACTAACTAATGAAAAAGAGAGGTGCAAGCCACATAACACTCAGCAGAGAGGTGGAGCTCTCTTTGAATTTCAAAAGCTAGGAGGAATAATTAGAGCTGGATAGATATGCAATCACCCTAGCCTGGAATGGTCCATCTCAGTCACCAAACAGCAGGCAACATGTGAAGGTGTAAGTAAAATTCCAACACATATTTCCAGAATGAAGGTATGGTGCTAGTGGAGGTATAGTGATACAAGTACTGTAGTAGCAGGCTGAATTAGAACAAAAAGAAGAAGAAGCACCAAGAAAAGAAAAGAAAAAAATTCTCTTCTTTTTAAAAGAATTAAACCTAACTCAGGCAAGTAGTTTGGTTTTGGGTTTTTTTTAAACTTCTCTCCCTTTATCAGAACAGGAAGCCCTGCCTTCTAAGCCAGGGGACCAGCTGAAGGATGAGTCCTGGTTTAAAGTCCATCAACTAAATGAAAATCCTAGAAATTTTCTGTGTAGATTAATGTGGGATTTTTAGGGGGTAGGGGATGGTTGTGTTTTTGGTTTGTCAGTACAAGGAAGAGTATCTTGCATAGCAGAACCATAGCAGAATAGAGTTTTTTTTAAAATAAATAAATAAATATTTTATGTCTTTTATTTTGGAGGATTTTTGTGCCATTTAGTATATAAAAAAATCTTGAATTCATCCCCTTCAGAATTTCATCCTGATTGCATGTGGGGCTAGGTGGTTACAAGTGCAGTGCCGAACTCTCTGCATTGTGTGTCTGTCAATGTTTGCTCTGTGCAATAAAAGGACATTTCAAAAACAACATCTATGAAAGGTCCTGAGCCAAGAGAGTTCAAACACTTATCATGTGTCTTATGAATGTAAAACAGTGCCTGAAATCATGCTGATACAGCTGACAACACACAACCGGTAGAAATTTAGAATATTCTTCTTTGTGTGTGCCAAGTGGCCTGCCCCCACCCATCATGAGGTGGGGGTCACTGCATTCCCCTACATTTGCAGCTGTTGAATCGTCTTCAAAGGAAGCCACACATAGACTTCATTATGCGAAAACATTAATGAGGATTGTTTGGGGCTGAGTCTCCTTTCAAGTGAGCCTTTCTACCAGATGGAGCCTGGTATTTGCCAACTGTTCTTTTTTTTTTTTTTAAGAGAAAGAAGCCTCATTTGAAAAATGTTGTTTGTTTTCCTTCTGATTGGCTGTTAATATTTCGAAAGAAGGAAACCGGTTATGGATTGTGTGGAGGAAGGCGGCAGCTTTCCCTGCCCTGGCAAAGATTGCACATATGTGCTGCAGGGTGAGGCTGGGGAGAGAATTATCTTTTGTGCAAGAAATCCAAACCTGGCTATTGTTTGTAGCCCTAATATTTGCACTGGCTGCTTTGGCTGTTCCAAATAGGTCTTCACTATAAAAACTAAAAATGTCTTGGACATGGAGTTGTTTACATAGAATATAAGAAGATATAAAGTTACAGGGCGTGGGGATTGGAAGAGGCGTTCAAAACCATCCTGACGTCACATGGAAGCCAGCTGGTGGGATGATGCTAAACGGAACGGTTTCCCAGTTTGCAAAAGCTGCAAAGTTGATCTGATAAAAGAGCTCCACCAGCTGCTGTCATTGAGAAGCAGACGACTTTTTCATTTATTTAACGGATTGGGATTTTCAGCCCTTTCTCCTCCTCACTGTGTTCCATGGCTGTTTTTCCCCCCCTTTAGACTGGCAGAATGGTGAAAGGTTTCTTCCACTGCAAAAGGTAGGTCTGTGCCTTCGTTTTCATTTTAAATTGCAGCAGTGCTTTTAACTTGTTTGAAGACAAATTAGAGAGGCTTTGCAGGATGGGATGAGGTCCAAAGGGCTGTTTAGAAATCTGCCTAGTGCTTTTCTCCTGACTTGAATGTAGGTCAGTAATCATTTTCCAAACAGGTTATCCTAGGAAAAGCAGAGTGAGTTTCTTGTAAGCAATAACTGAGAGTTTGCACAGACTGGGTTGCCAGTTTTTGTGTGTGCATTTGTCTTTTAATTTTCTCAGCATCAGAGTCCTTAGATGTTCATGCACACCGATATAGATGCTTGTTGCTGCCCTAGTCAGAATGTGGCTGTTTTGTAATGAAGACTCAAAACTTAGCACAGTGTCTTGAGTGCTGCCCCTGGATATCCACTTTTGTCCTTCTCTAGGTGAAAACCTAACACCTCTTTGGCTGATGTCGCTCCCTGTTATATTTAGTAACTGCTTTGCCCCAAAAGGCTAGTTATTTCAAACTAAACTATTTGGACTTGAGTAGGTGCATTTGTGTGGTGGGAGAGCAAGCTGAGTGCATGATGGCATGTAAAGTTTTTCTTTCTTCTACTTTTTAAATAGAGGAAAGCTTGTTTGCTTGCTTCGGAGAAGGGAGGCAGAGGAAAGGGCAACGGATGCCTATGACATTGATTATCTACATAAAGTTTAACTGACGTATTGAGCCTCTGACCTTGCCTAGGACATGTGGGAAAGTGTGAATACAGCCCAAGGGCCGATGCCCTGCTGTGTCTCAGGGGAAGGGGAAAATATCAGCAATGTCCAGTGCTGGCTTTTCACCAGTGCAATAGTGGGTTTCAGTGGGATTGAGTGGATGTGGGCGAATCCTTCCTTTCCACTGCACTTTCTCCCATGGCTCTGAGACCTCTTCGGGACCAGTTTTGGGGTGTAGCAGAAAGTTCCAGAGAGGGAATATTTCGGAAGCACCAGCAGCAGAACAGTGGGTTTAGCTCCATGTTTCAGTGTATGTGAAAGTTTATTCTACATGCAGGAGTAACTTTATTAATTGTGTGTGTAATCTTCAGTTAAATCTCCCCACCGAACCCCTGACTGTCAGCCATATGTGTTCACAAGAGATGGAAATGTTAGCTCTAGTCTGTGGGGAGGGGGGAGTCTCGTTAAAAAAAAAAACCAACAACCCTGAGATAAGGAGATGAGTTGAAGTCCTTTAAGGAATTTGTCCAACATAATGCCAGCTTGAGCAAAATTAAACTGTGACCTAGTTCTCCATGTGTAAATATTGGACCTGAGCTTTAGTAATCACAGCAGCAATTAATGAGAAAATGTGGCAAGACCATAAGCAGGAGCAGGAGCAAATGAAACTAGCGTAAACGCTAGGGAAACATATACAAAGAATGCTGCTTGGTTGGGTCATCTTGGGTGTGTTTAACTAAGTTGTACCAACATGTTGCTTAACAAGTAATTGTGGGTACCATATACTTTGCTAAAGCCTGCTACTGCTTTGCAATTGAATAATTTGCCAAGTGCTTTACATTCTTGATCTTGATTATCCTCAACACAAATTTTTAGATGACACACTTTACAGAGGAGAAGCTGAGGTTCATAAACACTCTCCAGAATGAATTCAGGACAGAAGAGAGTTTTGGATCCAAATTTCTGGGACCATGCTTGTTCTCTAACTACCTGACTACTCTGGGGCTCCAAGTGAGACCTAGTTCAGTATGCATGCTACTCTGTGAGTAGGTTTCAATCAAAAGAAGCTCATCATACAGCATTACCTTGAGTAATGCAGCGCTGAGCTCTCTTCCACCCATCTCACTCTAAATTATCTGTAACATAATCACTCCCACTCTTCCCTTCTGAAACCTGATTGCATTTGGATTAACTCCAGTGTGGCTTCAGTAATGTAGTGTGGAGGGAAGCAGATTGCACATTGCAAAACTTGCGTCAAGCACCCATGTGATGATTTCAGAAATGCTCAGTGAAACAAGCAGAGGCTGCACAAGAGAGTACACTTTAAGGCCCAATGTATTATTTTCATAATTGTGCTGTAGTATAGAGATATTGTATGTTTCTGATGGAATGATTTCAACAGGTTTTTTAAAAAAATGCTATTTTATCTCTTAACACTGGGATCTGCAGAGTGATGGCTCTTTATACTGCCAAGTGTATTAAGAAAGGAATGTTTCCTTTAATTCCTCCAAATTCTGTTTGAATAAATCTGATAAAAAATAAACAGTACTGTCTCGATAAAATGCTGCCTGCTTTTTAAAATGTAAAGGCAATCATAACAGTTGCAGATTATAGTAAATATTTAAAAACATTGTCATGGCTGTGCATGCTTTTTTGAAAATGGCACAGAAAGTGGAAACATTTAGCAAGAAGTGGAGTTGGTGTGTGTGTGTGTGTGTGTATCTTTAAAAATAATTAAAGCAACAGTCACTATAGTCTTGGCACAGAATTAGAACTTTGGCCCTAGAAGTGCTGGAAGTTTTGTTGGCTGGGTGCTGTCTACATCCTGAAAGCCAAGGCCTTTGCTTAAACAATCAAGCCACATGGCATCCTTTGTGAAGCATCCTGCATCGTCTTTGAACAGCTCAGTTACTTGCCACAAACCTGATTTGCAATAAAGCTGTCTTGAATTTTTCCAGAGGTATAAACCGAGAGGATTTGCTAGATCCAAAGTTAGTTTTGGAAAGTGTTTGAAGCACAACTGAGGGGAGTGGGGAAAGAACAAGCCTGTTGAAGCTTTCAAGCCCAAAGTCTGATCTGGGTGAAATCTGGAGAGAGAGGAATCAGAAGACTGCACTGGCCAGGCAAGCCATTCAAAGGCATCTGTGGGATTTTAAGAAAGAAGTAGTGTGCCAAGGAGCCCCATGCATTTCTGTTACTATGCTTCAAAAACTTATACAGTTCTCCCCAGATTATTGCGGGAGTTTGGTGCCTGATCCACCCGCGATAAAGGAAAATCTGCAAAATGCAGACACCTGAGTAAACTAACCTTGTACTGCTCCTGCAGGTTGCATTTCCAAAGAGAGGATTTTAACCCCCTCCTGACACCTCAGGAGACCTTGCTGCCAGGAGCTCCAGGTCTGTCTGCTGAGGTGTCAGGAGGGGGTTAAAAACCTCTCTTTGGAAATGCAGCCCGCAGGAGCAGCTCCAGCTCTGTTTGCTGTGATGTCACAAGGGGGTTAAAAACCTCTTTTTGGAAGTGAAATGCAGACCCCTCAGCAAGGACTGCTCCTCAGTCTGCTGATATGCCAGGAGGGGGTTAAAAACCTTTCTTTGTAAGTGAAGCCAACAGGAGCAGCCCCAGGTCTGTTTGCTGAGGTGCCAGGAGGGGGTTAAAAACTTCTCTTTGGAAGTCGGGTTCTCTCAAGAAAAAAACTGTGATATACTGAGACTGTAATATATGAACCGCATTGTGGCGGGTGACTACTGTATCCCATATTCTGCTCCCTACAAACAAGGAGGAGGGAGAATTCAAGAGCTCTTAACAGGGACTAATATCATTGAAGATAACATCTAGAGCAGAGTTGGTGACCTTCAGCACTCCAGATGTTTTGGACCCCAAATCCCACAGTCCTTTGTAACTGACAATACTGGCTTGGAGTTCTGGAAGTTGTGGTCCAAAACATCTGGAGTGCCACTGCTCTAGAGTAAACTAGTGAGCCCTGTGGCCCAGTGGGTAAACTGCAGTATTGCACTCAAGCCTCTGTTCACTGAGTTCAGTCATGATGGGTTCAGGTAGCCAGCTCAAGGCTGACTCAGCCTTCCATCCTTCTGGGATGGTTAAATGAGTACCCTAGTTGTTGTTTACAAATATGTGTTGCAAACAACAGAGTGCTCTATCACTATGGAGTAGTATATAAGTCAAAGCAACAACTAGGTATTGTGAACTGCCATCTCAATATCCAGTGACAGATCTCACTTTGTTTCCGTTATCACTTATCACCAGCGTAAATGGAGAAGGAAGCTCTGCCATTGTTTGACTCCTTTTCTAAGGCTACACTAGATGTTCTGCAGTACCTATATTCTCAGATTCTTGAAGATGGGCTGGGAAGAGACAGATTTACATTCTTTCCCCAATGCACCCCCTATAATAGGAACAAGAATCCCGCATCTTAGAGAAACATAGACTACCAATCAGAAGACCAGAATGATGTGTTTCAGAGAGAAGTGGGTGTGTCCACAAGGAATCTAGTCTTGTGAGCCGTAATTGAAGACATTCTATGTGGGAAGAAATTGGCAGAATATTTTAATGGTAGGTGTAGAGAGATTTTTGCAACTGGGATTGCCTGTAGCTGCTGGAACTTTTACTGTTGTCTTGTCACAACATGACATGTACACTGAATAGGGAGGTGGCTTGGGATAACTCCACTCCTAGCCTATATGCATTCAACAATGTGTTGTAGGAAATGTGTGACCTACAAATGATGTTGGGCTGTAGTACACCATATGGAGAGTTTACAAGTTGCCCAACCCTGCGGTAAAGCTTTTTGAACAGTCTTGGGTCATGGCTGCATTTGTAATGGTGCCTTTATAACATTGGTTCAAAATATATGTGAAAGGCTGCACGTATCCAGAGGCTGTGACCCTTCTCTCTTGTGTATTCCTGATCCATGCCAAGTTGCATGAACAGGCTTTTGGTGAACCATCATGAAGAGAATTATCATGTAAATTTTGGAATGGGGCAATAGCAGAGTAGAATAATATTGCTTAGTCCCTAGAGGGAGAAATTGAGCCTTGTTCTTTTCTTTCGCACTCCAATCCTAAAAATGTTGCCCTTAAGTTAGAACAGGGATGGGCATGACTAATGGTGAGGCACCATGGAATCTGGAGTCCAAAAACTGCCTCACAATTTTCTCATCACTGATTTAGAAAATAAAATCACAATTGCCCATTATTCAATTTTCATTTGCATCCAGTGCCTTTTGGGAGTTTTGCAAATAATATTAAACTATCTGGATCTTCTTTGGATCCCTTCCACAGGAGGCCAAACAGGCCCCATCTTTACAGTACTTCCATAACCAATCAATCTTTCACTTAAGGCAAGCCTTCCCTAAGTGGGTGGCTACCTATTGAGATTTTTAAAAATGAATCATTGTACCTTACTACACTGAATGTATTTTGACTTTTTTTCTTTTTGGTATTGCATTCCTTGATCCTTTTTTATTGTGTGCTCATTGTATTGTTACTTAATTAAATACTGTTTTTTAATTGCTGTAAGCCACCTTGGGACTTTTTTGGGGAGAAAGGAGTATTAAAATATTTTAAATGAGAAAATAAATTAGTAACAGTGGATACTAACAATCACTTAAGCCAAATACATTGAACTTCAAACAATAGGCTCTCCTGATTTTCTGCTTCTTTTCCATACATTTAATACCTGTAACTGGGTAGACTATGGGAATTTAGTCTTTTAAAAAGACTGCAAAAGTGAAGTCAGCCGACTATTGCCATTCATGTAGTATCTATATATGTTTGTTTGGAAGAGGATGGAATGATTGTGTCAGTGTAAAACCATCCTCCTTGGCAAACTTTCTATCTTTAGATTCTCTAGGGCTATCTTGTCAACAGACTGTAAGGAAGCAGGACGTGAGGCAGTGTCTTAGGTCTTGCGAGGCTGTCAAGGCTTTGGTTTCCATTGCCAGACACTTTCGGAAGGGCAGAAGTAGCTCAGCAATCTGCAGCATCCATCCATTACTTTGCAACACTGGGTACCATGATCCCAAAGAGAGCTTAAATTTGAACACTTACTTCTCATCTGTCTTTCTACTATCTACTTATCTGCATGTTCCTTCTTAATATGTATACTGTTTGATAAAATAAAGGGAGGATATGTCTGTGAAGATTCTCAGTCATCCGGGTGAGTTTATCTGGAAGTTGAGTCATGGCAACTGGACTTCTTTTGCTTGAGAAAGAGAAATGTTTTGCTGCTCATCCAAACAGCTTCATCAGTCTGAATACAGCTAGTGTGAGTCCTCCATCTTACAGTCCACTATGACTTCTTGTCACTGTGGTCTGAGATTGGCTCTTAAGATGAACAATGGCCTGAATAGTCTTCTTAGGTAGACAATAGTATCCACAGCCTTAAGGTGAACACTGGCCTAAGGTGCTGAAACCTATAAAGTATGAGTCGTTAGCTATGGCCTTGGTGGTGAAGGCTTTTTGATTTGTCTGGTTATTGTTAAAGCACACCCTGTTAAGTAGCAGATAGACTATGCCTGAGGCCACCACCTCTGTTGAGAAAGGGGGTTTCAATGCTCACATGAATGGCTTCCCTGACCGCTCTCTCAAACCACCTATCTTCTCTGTCTAATATGTGTACATCCTCATCTTTGAATGAGTGCCGTTTGTCCTTCAAATGGAGGTGTACTGCTGATTGTGGTCCTGAGCTGTTACCCCTCCTATGTTGAGCCATCCTTCTGTTTAATGGCTGTTTAGTTTCTTCAGTGTAGAGGTCTGCACACTCCTCACTGCTTTGGACTGCATATACTGTATTGCTCCTTTTTTTGTTTTGGTATTGGATCCTTTGGTGGACCTCTCTCAACAGAGGTGGGGGGCTCAGGTATAGTCTATCCAGTTATTGGATAGTCCAGAAATGCAATAAATAAATATGCTGGAGCAGCAATAGTCCCTTTGCATACATTTTAAATTTCTTTTCCATTTTGCCAAAATGAATTGTACTCTGCTTTTAAAACATGGTGTGTAAAATATGTATCCTGCAATCCATCTTTACTGCAAATGATATCTGTTGAGATCTCAGCCAATCTGTTTTCCCCCCACAATTCTAAAAGCTGGATCTCAAGGCCGCTGAGATTTCTCTCGATTTAATCACCCCCACATTCCAAGAAAGAATCAAACAAGAGAAAAGAGACCGGGACAGTGCAGCTATGGACTTACAGACACAATTGGAGACCACAACTGAGAGGAACTGGAATCAAGAAAAAATGGAACTCCTGGAGCGTTTTGACAACGAAAGGAAGGAATGGGAATGTCAGTGGAAGGTCATGCAGAAGAAAATAGAAGAGGTACTTTGCATTATTTTGATTATCAGTGGAAACATAAGCTAATGTTATTGTAAAGGGTATAATTTCACCAAACATGCCAGGTCATATGGAATCTCAGGTCTTCTGTATAAAGGGAGAGGGCATGAGAAGTACCCAACCCATCCCCTAGTCAGCACATTCTTGACAGGGCCCTGTTCAGTGTTTTAACTGTGTTATTCGACAGCTTCGTGAAGCTGCTCGCTTCCTTGTTACGGTGTTCTCACAATCTAGTTTGCGGAGACGCCCTGTGGTCCTTCTTCTGTGCATACCCATTGAGTCGTGTCCTTGGCAGATAAAACAAACAATTCATCACTATATTCTGATATATTTTCAAAAGAATCTTATACAGTACTCATCTGTCTCACCCTATATGCCATCTTCACAACTCCAGCATTTTTATGCCATGGGCGATATGTACAAGTGTGGACAGGAAGCACTGGAGAGGTATATTTAAGACACTTCTATTATATAAAACTAATAGAAAGCATAGGAGTTCACTGTAAAACTGTGATGCTTTTGTCAGTTTCACCAAGCGCTGCCAAGGTCTGTTGCCTAAATCTACAGTACGGCATGCTTCATATAAAACCATTTAAAACAAAAGGTGCCCTAAGTAGACAGGCATGTTAAGTCTGTTTAAGATTAATAATAGATGCTTTTTTATTATTTTAATCTAAAATGCATAGGGGATATGTATCTTTCTGGTCATTGCTTCTCAGCATGAATATTGAGGAATCTTGTTCATGAGCTTCTCAAGGAGTGTGAAGCAGATAAAAACAAGTGGCATAAGGACAGGACATATTATGTTTTTGCGCTGCTATATTTATTGATAGCATTGCAGGAGATTACAATAAACAACATGCCCAAGCCTAAACTCAAAGTGTATTTATACTCCATATCCTCACAGAAATTATCCACTGAACTCACCAAATTCTGGGGCAGCCTGAACCTGGCTCAGGGTACTGTAAGGTTGAGTCACAGTCCCACCTAATCAAGTGCAGAAATCTTAATGCACTGGGCAGTCATCTGTAGAAGCTCCTACCAAACAAAGTATAATAGTCTTTAAGGGGCCACAAGACTCTGTAGATGTTGAGCGGTGCTTGCAGATAGTAAAATTCTTGAGATATTCTGCAGCACAATCCATTGCCTATCTATTCAGGTATCAGTGGCACCAGATGTTGGTGTGACACCCCCAGTATAAGGTATAATATTTGGATGCTTTGTGAAGTATCTAGTATTCAAAATTCTGGTGCTATAAGTTCCAATTCCCAAACTAGTACTTGAGCAAGTGGGTGTGCAGAAAGAAATATTCAGTAGGCCAAAGTTCTCCCAGTGAACACACAACATCCAGAACAAAGGAAGCTGCCCATTGTGTTTCAGTATGACTCATTGTTTGGGTCTTGCTTCTCCTTAGAATGGATTATTTGTTTGTTTGTTTGTTTGTTTGTTTGTTTGTTTGTTTGTTTGTTATATTTTTATACCGCCCGTCTTCCGAAGGAATTCCTGGTGGTTAACAATAGATTAAAAGAAGTTCTAAAGAACAATAAAACACTACTTCTGCAATGCACTTATTCACAGCATTTGATTACTTGCACTGCAGAGATGGTATAATTAACAATCTCAGAGAAAGTAGACCCAATTTTGAGTAAGTCGGAGCTCAGGGACTGCCTGGTTGCATTGAGAACATAAATGGAGGAGTAAGACAAAGCAGGAAAGTTTTGAAGGAAGGAAATTGAACATAGAGGGGAAATAACCCAGTATTTGCCCCATTACGCACTAGACATCAACTACATGAGTACCCAGCTTTCGGGGGGGGCAATGTGTAGCCTGCACACTGTAATTAAAAAATTGTAAACCGCCCAGAGTCTACTTGTAGTGGTATGGGGTGGTATATAAGCAGAACACTTTGCTTTGCTTTACATGTGTTAGTTCTCCATTCCAACACTTCTGACTAGAGATGGGCACAAAACGAACTTTTTTTCATTTTCGTTATTTCTTATGTTTCATTACATTTTGGTTCATTACATTTCGTTTTCGTTAATGGTGATGCACAATGAAATGAGCTGTTTTAAATGTTAAAAAAACCCTGGACATCCATAAAAACACAGTGATAATTATTTATACTGTCTGATAATACCTACCGGGGGGTATTCCTTAAAACGTTTGTTTTTGTCTTCTCCCATCGCGATGTATTTTTCTTTTTCCTTTAAGGATGACAAAATGGATGTTGCCAGCCACAAAATGGAGGCAAGCCATGTGATGGGATCATGTAAATTCTTGGACAACTTCAAACAATAGCATGCCCAGGTTGCAGACTGGGAAGGTCTGGCAGCCACAGAGGGAGTTAGGGTGGGATTGCTGTCTCTGCGACTTGTTATTTTCACTTTAGGCCAGCCAGGCAGGTATGTGTCTGTGTTCCTGCCGGCTGTGGCCTGGCTCTTAGGGGAGAGAAAGAAGAGATTTCTCTCTAGCTTCAGTCCTGCAGCCTCCCTGTGTGCGTGTGTGCGTACCTCTCAGTGAGTACCCTCCCCTACCCCTCAGTGCAGTCACTCTGCGGCTGCCTTGCACCCTGGGCAACGCCCATCACTGTCTTTGCAGCCTCCCTGCGTACCTAGTCTATACTGTGTCTCTGGCAGCATCAATTTTTTTAGTGTTTTCCCCGTGCACACAAATGCTTTAAAAATCATGCAAAAAGTGGGTAAAAATAAAAAATGAAAAACGAATAAACGAAAATGATTTTTTTCAAAAATTCACAAAAAAATGAAAATGAACCGAAACGGACCCCTCAATGAAAAATGAAAAACCAAAAATGCCATTTTTTCAATTCGTGCCCATCGCTACTTCTGACCCAACCAAGAGGTGCCTCAGTTGTAAGTTTAATGTGTTAATGTGCAAGGAAAATAATTTGAGGTCCCATTCCTATGTGTAGGCTTTTATGTTCAAAACTCAGCCAGTATTGAAGGAATTGCTTTTTTTCCTTTGTATCCTATGAAAAAAGAAAGCATGCTGTACCCATCAGCATGACTGCTCTTTCTAAAAATAATCTTTATGTTTTGCAGCCCACCAATGATTCCAGACTTGGGAATCTGGTGACATAAGTTCAGAATGAAAACAAATCCATCTTTTGTTCACTGGGCTTTTTAAGACCACTGCCATTTAATAGAAGACCTGTTGTTTTCTTTCCAGCTCTACCAGGAAGTGAAATTAAGACGTGAGAGTAACATGAATGCCTTTGAGAATAAGTCCATTCATCTTAAAGCACCACAGTGGTCTCACTCCCCCACTTCAGAATTGGGCGACAGACCAGGACTGAACCCTTGTTTACTGGGCAAAGAGGATTTGCTTCCCAAAGCAGACCAGGAAAGCAAGGACCTCAGAAGCCAGAGGAGAAATCATGCTTCCATAAAAGATCACCCCGTCTTTGAGAATTACAAGGAAACCAAAGATGGCCCAAGCAAAAAAACAACCAAAAATTATACCCAGGATCTCAATACTGTGAGTGATCATTGTTAACACTCGTTTTGCAGAAAACAAAAGTATCCTAGGCTTCTTATTAGTATCTGTTTAATAACCCCCGTCTTTGTGGGTTCAGTTGATCAGTGTCTATTCAGAGTCATTGGGGAGGTAATTGGATCAGGTCAGTGTGACCTGATGTGTGAAAAGTTGCTAAGTACAAACAGATATAAGTGGACATTAGCCTGTCTCTTGAACTGAAAATATCCCTCAGAATATGGAGGGCTAAATAACTAGATTGCACATGACATTCATTGCCCTTTTCCATTACATGGCACCAATGTAATTGCAGTCTAAAGTTAACATGAGGATCTGCATTTTTGTTGACCAAGGCTTGTCTCATTCACCTTGCAGTGTAAAACCAGATTATTGGCAGGGTGAGAAGGTCAGAGAAGGGGGTCTGTTTTCGTTCATCTGGTTTGTGGCAAGAAAAACATCGGGGCAAATCTGAGCTTGCTGTATTAATTCATTCAGTCATTTATGTGAGGAATATATATCTTGACTTTCCTTCTGTCTTCTTAAGTCCACCAATAAAGACACAGATTAGAGATTTTAAATATCATTTTAACAAGAAAAAGCATCCACTACAGTCGTACCAGATCTGTATGGCAGATGTTTTCATGTGCTTTCTTTTCTTCTTTTGATACAGGATACGGATCCTGTGTTAGAGAAGTGCCCAGTCCTCTATTAGGAAAGGGGTAGGAATTTAACCATGCTAAAATGCGTAATTTTGTTTTTCTAAAGGCTCTTAAAGAACTTGCCAAAGTGAGTGAAGACCTGTGCTCCTATCAAGAAGAAATCCGCAAGAAATCTGATCAGAGACGGTAAGATTTCAGTCCATGCACAGCAAAGAATCATGGAAAACCAATTAAGAAAAATCAAAGGGGAGCTGGGGGGGGAGCTCGACTTGGTTATACACGTGACATGTTGATTACTTAAAATCCATTTCATAAGTGGCATAAATGTGTCTCCATCTAATGGTAGTAATTATAGGACAATAATTCCCACTCCACTTCTGAGGGATCATTTAAACCCATAAGGTGGGTTGAGTGGTGTGTTTTTTATCTCGCAAAATATAGTAATCCTACTCAGGGGCATTCTGTCTCTCTCAGGGATGTGGCCTGGAGGCTGCAGAGCTTCACCGGCAGCATCAGCAAAATATTCCATAAAGGGGAAAGAAAAGGGGGGAAATGCCCAGCCAGTTTAGATACCTAATAAGCTAATTTAAGGCATATCCTGCCATTGTGAATTCAGTTGACATTAGTCTGGCCGTCCCCAGTGCTCAGGAAATTTTCTCTTCTCCTCTTTATAAAATGAAATGAAATAGAAATTCACAAATATCTCAGGGTTTGCAGACACTGGTATTTCTCTGGGCAAACACCAGGTTCCTCCTGGAGTTTTCTTCCTACTGCCCTAGTTTTTCCCCCACCACGGCCAGGGGGTAGAAAGGGAACAAAAGGGTCAGCGTTTTGTCTCTTCCTGAAACACTTTTTAAACAGTAGTTGTCCATACCTCTGGCCAGTTGGCTCTGCAAAAATGTAAACATGCCACCAGGAGGTGAACAAGTGTAGCTGAATGAGAACCAAAGGCACGAAGAGCTTAAGGATGGCTGGTGTGGCAAAGTTCAAGTCTCCTTGAGTCTCCTTATTGGGAGATCTATAGGTAAGACCATCAGACAAACGCACAAAGGAGAGTTATGAAAAGGGGGAGCTGCTGCTGTCTCATTCTTGTTTGTGGCCCTGAATGGATACCTTGTAATCCTAACATCATCCCAGGGTCCAGGCCCACATTACACCATGCAAATAAGAATTGCATCTGTGCTAGATTTACACAGTTTAGCTTTGGTTGTGATATAAACATCAGCTCAGGCTCTTGTTAAACCCTGCCTTTATTTGAAACAGCTGAGAATTCTTTCATCTCAGGAGCAGAAGTGAAACTGTGCCTTAACTGCAATCTTTTCGAGCAATTCCCCACTTAAAAGTTCGTTCCCTGGCGGCTTTTAAAGTGGTAGAAAGCATTACATATGACATGGGCAGTGTCAGCTTCAGCTGCCTAGTCTGCCAAAGGAGAAAGACAACACTGTCTCTCTCTCTCACACACACACACACACGCACAAACCCACACACACCACCCCTCCTTTTTCTTTCTGACACCAATCCAGGGAAAGCTGGCCCTGCTTAAATGTCCTTCATGGCCATTAACTGAAGTTCTGTTGCTTTCACTCAAAGGAAGTCTCATTTCCTTAGACTGGGCATAGAATACAGTTCCTCTACAGTCCATCCAACTTTGCAGCCATCTGCATGGAAGTTCCTTGCTCCCCAATAAATGTTTGCTAAGACGAATAAATAAAACATCAAATTAATGATACTTCCTGAGGGGTGCTGTGAAACTCTAGTCCCATAAAAGCAGCGTCCTCCAGTCTGGCATCTTCCAGATGTGTCAAGGATGATGGCTCACGATGATGATTGGCGTTGCAGTCCAGTGCATTTGGATTGTGCCAAGTTCTAGTTTAAACTGTCCAAAATAAGGTTGTGAGAGGCTTGAACGCAACATAGCATTATGTCATTATGCTGATCCAGTAAGGCACCCTGTGTGTTCGAAGGAATAGATTCTAGGAAGGCTGCTGACCCTGAATCATTATAGAGCAGGAAATCATGGGGACTTGTGAAGTCTGCTCTGTGAGTCTGCTCTGATCAGTAAATGAAACAGAACTGAAATACTGCAATTTCAAAAATGGTAGGCCCAGAGACTACTTGAAGTGGTATGGGACGGGATATAAGCAGAACACTTTGCTTTGTTTCAAAGCTGACAATAAGAGTAGAGAATGTTTTGTTTTAAAAAATCTTAGCCCTGCAAATGCTTTTCTGTGTATACAGAAAGAAGCACTCTCCTTTTCAGGAAGAATCTGTGGGAACTGAAAACATATTGATTACCATGAGAGAGGTGAACGGCCTGCCTAAGAATGACCCACAGCTAGCTTCAATTCCATCTGAAACAGAACGACACAACAACAGGAAGAATTTGATGGGCGCCAGCAGGGATTTGAAGGACGTGCCGTTTAATGCTTTTGCTGGGGTTGAGAAAGCAAGCCTTTTGCCCTGGCAAGCAAGAGAAGCGCCTCCTATCCCCCCTCGAAGCACTTCTTGGCAATTGACCAGCTCTCTGGCACATGTTTCTGAAGCATTTGCCAAAGAAACAGGGCAGAAAAGCAGTAGCATGACTCCAGAGCACTGGAATGGAAGTGCATTTATTCATTCGTCTTTTGCAAAGCCATGTGATGACCCGGTATCTGTTCCCCTTTCTAATGGGCCCACCATGCCTGTCACTGTGCCCATGGAAGAAAGGGGTCTGTCCCTGGAAGGCAAGCCTCTGACAGGATTTTGTCACAACACATGGACTTGTGATACAGGCAAGGTTGGGAATTGTCCTACAAATGGCTCCTCATCACATTCTGTCCAGAAGAGCTGCTCCGATGGAAATATGGTACCTCAGAAGCATAATCCCAAATGGCAAAACACTGACCTTTATGGTCCTGTGTGCGACACACTGGGCGATTCTGGATACGGAACTGGAAAGACTCAACGAAATGAAACCCTGGAAGCAAAAATTGCTGAATTTAACCGAACTGTGTTCCAAACAGATAAGGCCCACAAGAGTCTGCAGCAGAACCAAATGCAGGCTATGTCATCTCCAGAGCCGAAATCTCATTGCATACTACAGGGTGGTACGGTCAGCAAAATAGAAAATGATGAGTCAGCATGTGTTACAAATCCCAGACTGTTCCCTAGAAGTGAAGAAAAACTCGGCAAAGCTGGCAAAAATGTCAAACCCAAAGAACAGCCCAAGCAACTCAATGGACTTCTCAGTGGCTACCACCATATGCTCCAGGAGCATGCTTGGAGGCCGAGTAATTTGTCCGGTCGCCCACGATCAGCTGATTCCAGATCGAACTATGGTGTGGTTGAAAAACTTCTGAAGAACTATGAAAGATCAGCTGCCATGTGGAACTCAAAGTTCCAGAAACAGCAATGGGTACAATCCAAATGTGAGTTTACTGATAGTGACTGTGAGAAACTGGACAGTTGCTTTGAAATGCTCCAGACAGACCAAGGAAAGCCAGAGCAGCAGAAGAATTTGGTCAGACACGTTGGACTTTATGCCAAACATGGTAAAGAGAAGCAGAAATTCCCAGAGGTATGTATGCTTTTAACAAGAAGTTGATCCACTTATTTTAACTGATTACTTTTTCATCCCACTTTTCTTCTAAGATGGCTGAGGTGGTATATAGGGATTTACTGTATTTTACCATCCATAACAGTAATGGTGTACCTTTTAGAGACCGAGTGCCCAAATTGTGATTCAAAACCTACTAATTTTTCACAAAGTGCCAATACAGCCATTTAACCTGAATACAGGTGGCTGTGAGTGGGGCGATATTGGGTGCCCACAGAAAGGGCTCCGAGGGCCACCTTTGGCACGTGTGCCATAGATTTGCCAACACTGATCTATAAAATGTCTCCATGTATAAGATGACTCCCACTTTTCCAATCCAAAATTACATGCGGTTCTCTCCTTGGCTTACTTCCATGTATACAATGACCCTCAATGTTTAGTCTAACAATTTTAGACCAAACTACAGTCTTATACACAGAAATTACCATGGTGACTCACAAGACGAATGCCCAATAAGATGAATTATTCATAAGAGAAATGAAATTTCCAGGGATAGGAATTTTTCATAAGACAACGGTTTGCCTACCCTATGCCTTACCAAAAAATCGTCTTATAGGGCAGGCATTTGAATTTCACACACCCACAACCTGAGGGGGTTCTGGGCGCATGAAATTCAAAATCCTAACTGCCTTTCCTTCCCTGTAGCACCCACAGATTGGATGCCACAGGGAAAGAAAAGCGGGATAGAAGCCGCCGCCACCTTCTCTTCACTCGAGTCTCGGCGCAGAGACTCGGGCAAAGAGGAGTTGGCTGCCTCCTCAATCACTGGCAGCTGAAGGCTCCTCCACACAGCTGAGACAAGACACCTAATTTTGACAACTCTGAGCT
Organism: Phrynocephalus versicolor; assembly: GCA_023846285.1. Lineage (NCBI taxonomy): Eukaryota > Metazoa > Chordata > Lepidosauria > Squamata > Agamidae > Phrynocephalus > Phrynocephalus versicolor. Next base: position 5,249,617 of record JAHTLZ010000114.1, on the reverse strand, counting down.
GTCAATATCAGCTGTCTGTCAGTTGCAGGGGTGGGGAACAGCCTTTTGCTGTCCCTTTATTGAGGGAGGTTTAGACAGCCTTCCCACAGGAATGCATTGAATGGAATGGAACAGATTAATTGGTTTTCAATGCATTCCTATGGGAAACCGTGCCTCTTAAGACAAATTTTTCGTAAGACAAATTGAACCATGGAACATATTAGCTTCATCTTAGGAGGCACCACTGTACTGTAATCACTGGTCCTGTAGCCCAACAACACAGCTGGGAGGACTTCAGAGGCTCTCCCTGGGATCTCCATATGGAGACCTAAATTCCATTCAAACCAATGTCCATCCAAGATGGTGCTTGGCAATAGAGGAGAGAATAGACTGAGTGCAATCGCCTGCCATTGGCGTGCTTGCCTTTTTTTAAATTTGATTTTTAGAATACAACAAGCATACAAACAGCAGTGACAACAGCAGCAAAAAACAAGGTTTGCGGCACAGAATTACCAAGGTACTGCATTTGCTAACATTTAATTCTACTTCTCCTTATCACTCTACTCTCATCGGATTATATATCAATACAATTGGTACATTTCACCCCCTCCAGCTGTTTCATTAAGGTTAACCTCTAGATGTGGGTGGATGGGTGTGCAGTAAAGGACTGCGTCCATTTCTTCAGAATGCTTCTGCACAGCGGAAACAAAAAGTCCAATGTTATATTCTTTTCCTTCAGCCTGAGAAATGCAAGTTTAATGGCATTCCTGTTCAGAAGACAACCATTGCTTTGATTGCATTAATGAGTTCTACATGGGGAGGGGCCTGAGTGTACCAGTCTCATACAGGCATACTTTAGTATGTATACAACACTGTTATTTACAGTTGCTGCATCTATGATCTGAATAGCCATGTCCAGTAACTAACAGGAAAGGAGCAATAACAGAACCACTCCATCTGCACAATTAGGATCATAATATAAGAATATAAGAATGGCCTTGCTGGAAAAGGCCATAGCCCATCCAGTCCAGCATTCTGTCTCACACAGTGGCTCGCCATTTGCTTCAGGGTATTCCCAAGCAGATGTCTTCACATGCTTATGATTACCCTCAAATGACATTGAGAGACATCCTGCCTATTTCTACAATCCAGAGGTTGTCCTTAGGCTTCCATAATGATAGCCATTGATACCCTTGTTCTCCTTGAACTTGTCTAATCCTTTCTTAAAGCTGTCAAGGCTGACAGCTGTCACCACTTCTTCAGGCAGGGAGTTCCACAGACCAGTGATCCTCTGGGTGAAAAAGTACTTTTCTTTGTTTGAGATCTAGCACCCAAAAGTTTCATGGAGTTCCTCCTAGTTCTAGTGTTGTACAATAGGAAAAACAGCTTTTCCTTATCTATTTTGTCCACACTGTGTATGATTTTATAAACTTCAATCAGGTGACTTCTTAGGCGCCATTGTTCAAGAGTGAAGAGTTCTGGCCCTCTGCTTATTCAGAGATTCTCCCATTGTGTGGACCTAGTTTTTGTCACATATCTCTAAAACAGGGGGCTGGTGTATGGAACATCCAGACTTCAACCAATATAACCACATCTTCCCACGTCTTCTTGTTCCTCTGCTGGGAACAAGGAGGAGGAGGAGGAGGAGCGCATATCCTGAACAAATACAGTCTAGTATCTAGGAAGGTCCATGTACTGGATTTCTCATCATTCACGTCCAAATGCATTTCCGATTGGGTCAGACCTCTCCAGAGGCTAAACTAATGAGACATTGATCTGTTCTGATCCCTAGAGGGTTTGTGTTGTCTGTGTCTCGGTGCTTATGTAAGCTTAGGAGTGGACTGGTGGTGACTGAGTTTGACTCTTGGAAACTGCTGACTGAGAAAGGATTCCAAGGTATGGTTATTGCAGGACCCTGTGACCAAAGCCCACACTGCCCTGCCGCAGTAGTTTCCTTCATACCAGCAGCCACTTTGGTAAGTTAAAGGAAGGGTCACAGCAAAACTAAGCAGCTAGGAGGCCTCAAAATTCTGTAACTATCAAGCAATAAATAAGGGATTATGAAAAGAAAATACACACATGTGTATAGCAGAGAAAAATATGAGCTTAGCAGCAGTAGCATATAAAGTGTAGATAATTGCAATAAGTATTATTTAGAAACGGAGAGACAAAGAAATATTACTTAGAATAAAACTCATGATTTTAACCAATCACATTCTGACACACCATGATGTCATTAACTATTCCACCTGTGCTAAATCACTTAACCTGCTAGTGATTTCTAATTCTTTGCACTTGTGGCTAACATCATGACACTGCATTTTTGACTGACTACATTTTACAAATTCTCTGTTCATTCTGTTAAATATACATTACATATATTTTGTCAATTCTACATATTATGACAGTAACATTATTAGAAGTGCAGTCATGGTAAAAGCTCACATCTGATTGTTATTCGTCATTACAATAGATCCACTGAATTAGTGCAGAATTTGTCAGTCAACATTTATGAATGAACTCCATTTATTCCATGGCTCCGCTCTAGTTTGGTTGAACAGCTGGACTTTAATTGACACACATTTTAATACTTCATCAGTTTATCTGGTGCTAGCTTTCCTGGATGGCGTATAAGCACAAAAAAGCAACATTAAGTTTTTTTGTAAACAGAACTTAAAGTTTGATTAATTCCAGATGTGCACTAAGGGTTGCCTAAATTGATCAAATGGAAATTGGCTGATTTAAAGAAAATCTAGAGTTCAGACATGGAGAAGTTAACATTTTTGTACTATATCTCCGCGAAGCACTGCTGGTTGGTGGATGCTGGGCACTGAAGTGTAAAAACATGTCTTTTTTTTTTTTACATGAAAGGATCTGCTTACCTGTAACTCTGTGCAATAAACAGATTGGTTAAGTCCGTCCTCATTTAAACTGGTTGTGCAATGAAATGACCCATTGATTTGTTTCTCACTCAGCTTTCAAACCCAAAAGGGAGGGGGAAAGTGCTGCTTATGTACCATCCCATAGTGCTTAAAGCACTATCTAGGTGGCTTACAATTTAATTATGCAGGCTACACATTACTCCCAGCCCACAGTGAGTGGAGTACTCAGTTTACCGACCTCAGAAGGATGAAAGGCTGAGTCAACCTTAAGCCAGATACCTGAGCCTGTTGGGATCAAACTCAGGCTCTGAGCAGAGTTTTGGCTCATTACAACTTGTAAAAAGCTTGTTTACCTTAAAAAAAAAAACCTGGTTGCTGACAAGCGAGTTGTTTGTCAGCTCCATCGAGCAAACAGTTCACTCTGCGGCCAGTTGAAAAAATGTTGGTTCCATCGTGATTTGGCTGTCTGGAGAGAACAGCTTTAAACACTAAATAAAAACCTCTCTGACATTTTGTGTTTTATTTACACGCCACACATTTCTTAAGCACACATAAGCGTTATTTTGTCATTATATCTTTACATTGCTATGTAAATAATAAATATGTATATGTGTGGGGGGGAGCTTTTAATGGCCCATGGCCACCTCTTTGGAGACCGACCACCGTACCCTAAGCCATTATCTTGGAATGCCATGAGTATTTGTTTCCAAGGGGTTTTTGCCCCCACTACTAAATTCTCCACTCAAGAAACCTGGTTTGTATTGTAGGTATCTATGCCAGCTAAGCAGTCCAATGGAAAAGGCTTCTCTCGACCAGCTCGACCAGCAAATAGACGCTTACCTTCCAGATGGGCCTCCAGGTCTCCATCAGCCCCACCTACTGTGAGAAGGACAGCTTTGAATGAACTCTCTTGAACTGGTAGCCGACGGATTTCAGGGAGGGAGGCAGTGGTGTTGTGAAACTTCCGTACCTCATGTGGATTCTGTTTTCCACGTTCCTGAACACAACCAGTTCTATGCAATCGTACGTTGGTTGGTAGTAATCCCCTCTTTGATCATCATTACAGTCTTCAGTGTTTTTATTAATTAGATAAGGATGCCTTTCTCCCTGCCCCAACATGCTTATATTTATATCTACAGTATATATATATGTATATATATATTTGTATAATTTTATAGCTCATAGCAGTTTTTCCTTTGAATGACATAGTCATTTCCCTGGTCAGTTTTTGTTTTTGTTTTTGTTTTGGAACTTAAATAATGTAAAGCGATGTATATTCTGCCTATTCTCGCATACAGCAGGAGGAAATGCTCACTGCATGCTCATGTGTTTGTAGGTGCATGTGTTGGAATAGCGAAAGCATAAAAGTCTGCCTTTTAGAAGAGAGAAACTCGGTACTAGTGTTGGCACTAGAAATTATAGGCTTATATCCATGTAGAAACACAGAAGCATTTGTGTTTTATTTTGAAGGTTTGAAAATATATAGCTTTGGCAATAATTATATTTTGTATATCTTTTACAGGTTTCACATGTCTAGTGTTTGATATTAAAAAAAACTAATGTCTACATATTGGAGTAACCTCAGTAGCAACAAAAAAGGAGCAAAAATAGACATTATGTGCTGGAACCTCAAGAGATTTGATCCCTTCTTCATGCTTGATGTTCCCTTTTTCTTTTTCATGTCTCTTAACGTTACAAGTCTAGGTCCAAATGAACTGGGCATAACCCCCATTTGAATTTTATGTCTACTATTTATAACCATATTAGCCTTTTTCACAGTGCATGTGTGTGTGTGTGTGTGTGTGTGTGTGTGTGTGTGTGTGTGTGTGTGTGTGTGTGTGTGTGTGTGTGTGTGTGTGTTGCGTCGTTACCGTCGTGACCGATTCTTCTTGCCCCCATGTCCATGGAGTTTTCTTGGCAGGAATACTGGAGTGGTTTGCCAGTTCCTACTGCACCTGGTATTCCCTGGTGGTCTCCCATCCAAGTACTAACCAGGGCCGACCCTGCTTAGCTTCCGAAATCAGGCAAGATCGGATGTGCTTAGGGCATCTAGACATAGACATTCCTAAAAACAATTGGCTGCTCCTTTGAAATGATTGTGTGTGCCATTCATTATAACCCAACCCAGAAAGAGGACTCTGCTATCTGTTGTCCAGCAGAAAACAATGAAGTTGTTTCTCCGTACATCATGTGACAGAATTAAATGTTGCAAGATGTGCAGGACGTCTAATAGAGCTTGCTCAGCCCTGATAGCTATTAGTCAGTAATGTGGGAAAGAGGTGGGAAAGTAAATTGGTCTTTTTGGTGCCATGATTCATTCCACCTTTAAGCCTTTGCCCCTATTCTCCTTAGCTGCTGCTTGTAAAGGAATAGGCTGGTCATATCCGAAGTGGGAAACAGTAGCTTTTTGGGTGGCATTGGCTTGTGCAATTCTGGGAGCTGCAGTCCAAATACAGTAAATAAATAAAAAATTTCCCAAGCTGTGGGTCATAAACTCAGTCGATGTTGAGATATGCCGCATGTCAGGACCAGACATCAACTGCATCCATCTAATTCATTTTTCCTCTGTTACAATTGTCCACATTCAGGGGCTCAAGCCTGGTAGGGCAGTATTAATTAGTGTTTCTGAGTAGAAGCAGAAGAATAAACTGTACACCTGAAGTACAATGCTCAGTCGTATCTCTGTTTTCTCTTGACCTGCATTTCAGCTAGCTGAGGCCACTGTGTCCATTCTGCTCCCGTGAGTGACCCCAGTGGCTCTTAGTGATGTTGTTTTGTTGCATTCTGGCACAAGGCTGACATACAGTACATAAATATTCCACCCAGATAGGATTGCTGTGGTGCCAGAAATCCTAGACGGATGGCATGAGAAGCATGTGTTTGCCATCAACTGTCTCTGTGTTGTTGGCTGTTAATAGGCTAGCCTATGTGTGTAGCGGTTTTATTTCTTCCCTTTCTCAATGGTTTGAATGAAATACAGATCCTGCCTTTTAAGTGTCTGTCTCACTCACACACGCCCAAAAGCCCACCTCTTAATGAATTTTCATCAGTCATAGAACTGCATAGGAGGAAAATGGAGGAGTCATCCCCAGGCTGAGTCTGAGCAGAGAGCTTGTTCTCTTAGACTTTCCATCAGCTTGTTCTTTTAGACTTTCCTTCCTGGTCTGCTTCAGTCAGGTCACACATCTGTAAGCATTTCAAACAATATATTGTCTCATATGTAGTCTAATGGATACAAGAGGAGAAAAAGAGAGCATTTCACTTTCTCCTTAATTTGAAAAGTGATTTTAATACTCTTGGGAACATTTTGGTTGCATGTGTGTGTGTGTGTGTGTGTGTGTGTGAACCCCCAGCAAAATATATAATATATAATTTACTGGGGGTTCAGGTGATACATTTACTGGGGAAGCCAGACAGATCTGCTGACAGTAGCATGAAACACAAGGTCAATTCTAAGAAACCCTTGCACTAGCGATGCGATCAGCACATTGGCGTAATATGGATCTGTCAGTGTCTTCCCAGCTGATTTTGAATTCATTCAGTCCCATCAGCCTTAGATGCTATAAAAGGGTGCTGCTGACAAAGGAAGAAAGATCTAGGCAGGGCCAGCCCCAGGATGCACAGAGGCTCTGGCATGAAACACTTATGGCTAGTTCAGTTGTGTTGTTAAACACAGTGGGAAGGGGGGGTCTTTCTGTGCAGCAGCTGTCAGAAGTGGTCAGGTTGGCTGGGGCATTCCGGTAATGAGTCTTTTTCCAGCCTTTACATTTGAGCAGCTTGTGTGGGATTGCAACATCTACAAAAGAAAAACTGTATTCTGCTAATTTTTTCTAAATCTCCAACAAAATGCATTACACTTGGCATTAACATATGAGAAAGAATTGTACCTTTAAAGATAAATGCTGGGACCCATTGGTTTATTTCTTTTCGAGTCAGTACCTAAACTAAAATAGAACTGAAACTAAATACATTAAAGCACTGGAATCAGTCCCACACCGTAAGTTCTGCCTTAGACTTACAACTGTGCCTAAATATTTTCAGGGTACTGACACATTATTCAACAACAGCTCTCTCTTGGGCTCCAATAGGAAATTCTATTCATAGGATACTAGGAAAGATTAGCTATTAATTGTTCATCTTCTACCTGTTGTAAAATGAAACACAACCAGGCTAACCTCTGAATAAAAAGGCCTAGGTTTTGGCTGCACAATGGAACATCTCATTAGCTTTTGAAGACCTTCGTAACAAAATCCTTTCCCCTTTCCCAGCTTGGGTCAGTCCTGGGGCAGATTTTTGCTTTATTCAGTCTTGCAAAACATGAGCCTTTCCCATGCTGCCCTTCCTTTGAGATGTGTGAATTGTGTTTTACATTGTCTGGAAGTTGAGTCATGGCTACTGGACTTCTTTTTTGAGAGATAGAAACGTTTCGCTGTTCATCCAAACAGCTTCATCGGTTTTACATTGCCACTGAAATAACTCCAACGTGCGGTTACAAGCCTATCTGTGAATAAAGCACAGTGTCTTAACAAGCTGCAGCATCTGCCATTTCCCCAGGGACAGAGAGCACTGGGTTGCCAAATGGAACATTTTCCATCTGTAAAGCATATACAGTATAAATGCTACGTAGAATAGAATTAACCAGGATTGAGTGTACCATCCAGCAGGGTGAAGTGGTTGCCTAAGGTTGAGTGTCTTGAGCATGTTGAATAAAATGACGTTGAAATGTTAGCCATGTACATTGCAGTCACTATATTTTCAGTGCCAAGGATGGGGAAAAGATGCTTATGAGTTTTTTGTTTTTGTTTTTGTTTTTTGTTTGTTTGTTTGTTTGTTTTTTGCCTCATTTGCCAAAGCAACTTGCCCGGATTTGAATATTAAGCAACTGCAGTGGATGCGAAGCATCACTTGGTGTTTGGGTGTTTTCCACTGAGAGACAAAATGTCTTATCCTGACATTTAAACTACTGTAGCCCCCTCCATTTTACCACACAGATTTTATTCACTATGGAAGTACTGTACTAAATACTCACATAGGGTGAGTTAGATAGAAAGAAAGGGGCGGTAACTACACGGTCAAATAATGCCAGATATGTTGTGGGTGTAAAACAGATGAATTTGCTCTTCTTTTTAAAACTGATCATGTGACACAAAGGCCAGGTTGAATCAATCTGGCCTTTTGTTGCTCCCAATATGGATTTTTCCCCTCTCTGCCACTGGGGGCTTCTATTTTTTTCATACTGGAATGATTTGAATGGACTTTTCCCCATGTTCTCACTTGTTTCATGAGAGAGAGAGAGAGAGAGAGAGAGAGAGAGAGAGAGAGAGATTGTGGATGGTGTTCTAGTGACATACTGAGCTGCACATGATGCTTTGGGACACCCGCACCCATGATATTTCTCTGAAAATATTGTTTTAACACTGTATTGAGTAGAGTGTTAGATCACTCTGTCATGCCATTGATATATTACTTTAGCACTAGGTCACCTCTGCAGAGACAAAAAAAAAGATAAGAATCAATATGAAATAGAAACAACTCCAACGAGCTACAGCAGATGACAATGTTTTTGCATTATGTGTGTGTGCCTGTATATTATGGAGAACTTTGTAAAACTGTCCCTTTTCCTTAGCAGCATGCAACACTTGAAACAGGCAACAACCTTTACAATGAACTCTAAAAGGATAGCTGGGGAGGTCAGCAGAGGGTGGAATCAAAGTCTGGGGCCTATGGACTGTGGCACTGATCGGACCACCTCAGTTTGAGGTGTCAGTGTGAACAGTGGGCACTAGACATGGGCACGGAGCGGCAAAATTTTTGTTTCCGTTACTGTTTGTTGTTTCCGTTATGTAATGAAACGACAAACGAAAACTGTGCTGAAAATGCAACGAAACAAACAGAAGTACGGTAATTGTGGTCATTACGTTTCGTTTCCGTTAATGGCGACACGCAATGAAATGAGCTGTTATTTAACATTTAAGTTAAAAAACACCCTGGAATCCATAAAAACGCAGCGATAATTATTTATATTGTTTGATAATACCTACCAGGGGGGTTGGGGTCCTTAAAATCTTTGTTTTTGTCTTCTCCCATTGCGATGTATTTTTCTTTTCCCTTTAAAATGGATGTCGCCACCAGCCACAAAATGGAGGCAAGCCATGTGATGGGATCAAGTTCAACCAATAGTGTGCCCAGGTTGCAGACTGGGCGGGCTGGTCTGGCAGCCACAGAGGGCATAAAAAGCTCTGGCAGGCCCCATCCTCCTTGCAGTCTCTGGTGGGAGTTAGGGTGGGATTGCTGTCTCTGCTGCGACTCTAGCTTCAGTCCTGCAGCCTCCCTGTGTGCGTGCGTGCTGTGTACCTCTCGGTGAGTACCCTCCCTTGCTCTGCAGTGCAGTCACTCTGCGGCTGCCTTGCACCCTGGGCAACGCCCACCACTGCCTTTGCAGCCTCCCTGCATACCTAGTCTATACTGTGTCTCTGCCAGCATCCATTTTTTTAGTGTTCTCCCTCTGGTCTGGGGCATTGGGGGATGCCTGCGCACGGAAATGCTTTAAAAATTGTGCAAAAAGCGGGTAGAAATGACAAACGATAAAACGAAAAATGGTAACGAAATTTTTCAAAAAATTCACGACAAACGGAAACGAACTGAAACAGACCTCTCAACGACAAACGAAAAACTGAAACACCTTTTTTTCTGTTCCGTGCCCATCTCTAGTGTGCACCGAAACAATCCTTAACAAAACATTGCTATAACTCTGCTCCTTTTGGAGAACAAAACATAATAGTCACACACACACCTTCATCCTTTTGGAGAATTAAACAATACTGTAGTTGCAGCCTGAGGGACATTCTTCAGATAATTATTCCTCAAGAGAACATTTTTTCCTAGCCAGCTCACTGAATCTACATAACACTACATGAGCCTGTTTTATATCAAAAGATAAATTAATTTGCTCTTTCTTGTTGTTGCTAAAGGGGGACATGTTATTGCTTCATAACACTAAGGTTGTAATTTGCTTGTTTTGAAAAGTCCTCCATTTTATAGTTCACTTTGACCTTTTGTCACCCTAGTCTGAAATAGTCTCATAAGATGGACAATGGCCTGAATAGGCTCGTTAGGCGAACAATAGTCTCAATAGGCCATTAGGTGAACAATGGCCTAAGGTGCTGAAACCCATAAAGTATGGGTTGGTGGAAGTGTGAAGTATTTTGATATGTCTGGGTATTGTTGAAATCACTGCCTGATAAATGGCAGATAGACTGTGCCTGAGCCCCCCACGTCTGTTGAGAGAGGGGTTTTTCAATACTCACTTGAATGGCTTCCCAAACCTCTCTCTCAAATCACCTATCTGCTCTATCTAATATGTGTACATCTTCATCTTTGAATGAGTGCCCTTTGTCCTTGAAGTGGAGGTATACTGCTGATTCTGGTCCTGACCTGTTGCCCTTCCTATGTTGGGTCATCCTCCTGTTTAATGGCTGCTTAGTTTCTCCAATGTAGAGGTCTGCACACTCCTCACTGCATTGGAGAGAGTATACTATATTGCTCACACCTCCACCATCACCATAGGTAACGACCCATTACTTTATAGGTTTCATCACCTTAGGCCATTGTTCACCTAATGGCCTGTTGAGACTATTGTCCACCTAATGGGCCTATTTCAGAACAGGGTGACATGAGGTCAAAGTGAACTATAAAATGGCGGACTCGCAACTAGTTTTCCTCAGACTGATGAAGCTGTTTGGATGAACAGCAAAATGTTTCAATCTCTCAAGAAAAGAAGTCCAGTTGCCATGACTCCACTTCCAGATGAACTCACTGAGACTCTTCACAATTGTACAATGAGTAAAATGCAAAATGCGGTTCTCTACACAAAACCATTATTCCCAAAAATAAGCAAGTAGCATACTTCTTGTTTTGATATTTTCATCTTCTTCCTCCTCCTCCTCAATGTTCTGTCCTCTTCCTTAACAGTCTGTCAACGTTCCATAGCCATAGGGGTATGCTCAATGGACTGGTTGTTTGAGGGGTTGTGCTTTTAGAGTCAACCCCTCAAATCTCTGTTCCCTGAACCTGAAGATACTTCCTACATGTACATGGCAGGTCTCATTTTGGTTGCGTAAGGTTTCACTTTCAGAGTGTGTGGTGTTTAACTCAGGTAAAAAGGCCTCTGCTTTCTCCTATTTTGCTTGTATTATGGTTTGCTTACCTAACTGGCTCATCTCTCTATGCAAGGCTTTCTCATAAAATGATTTTTTACAGTGCCAAGACAATTGGACTACTTGGTGCCTTATTAAAAAGGAAGGAAGGTTTCAGTTTGTACATTCGTCAAAGTGAAGACTGAGCTTTGCCCATTTTTGGAATCATGTGTCTGTGTGAACCAATTTCTCTCTTCTGCCTTCCATTGATGTATTTTTAAGTGTCCAGAGCTGTCTCTTTAAATCAAATATATAAGCAGGAAACTTGGCAGCACTGGTGGAATTGTTGTGGGCCATGTCTGTACCCATAGCCATAGGAGCAGAGAAGCTCGGCTTCCAGAATCTCCCGGCTGCCTTGTACACTAGCAGGAAGGCATAGCTTCTTTCTAGAGAAAGGAGAGAAATATCACCTACCCAGGGGGGGATCTGTACTAATACGGATGCCAACCCATTCCTTTAAATGATAATTATGTGCCACTAAGTCAACTGAGATTTAAGTTGACATTTTCTTAGTATGGTTTTCTAGGTGGGAAGTATTTACAAATGATTTACCATAGGACCCCCGTATCCACTGATTAATTATCCACTGATTCAGTTATCCATGGTTGGCAGAGGAAAAAATTAAATAATTCGGCAGCTGCAAAGCAAGCTGTTGTCACAAATAGCATCTGTAAAGCAAGCTACTGTCACAAACAGCAGCCATGAAGCAAGCAACTCTCTCAAAACAGCAGTCATAAAGCAAGCTACTGTCAGGAAACAGTAGTTTGGGGGTGGGTGGGCAGGCATTCTCTCTTATCCACAGTTTTCATTATCCACGAGAAGGCCTTGAACCAATCCTGAGCGGATACTGGGGTCCTACTGTACTTCTCTCTTCTTTTTCTGGAACTGTAGCTCACTCAGGACCACTCAGATTCTGGAGTGCATAATCCCTTATGCCACATGGATGAGTTAAACTGGTCCCTCATCCTGGAAGCATAGTGAGGATTCCAGCTCCTGGCTTCTGCTGCTCCAACTCACTTATACAATTTCAACACAGTTGACACTGATTCCTGACATCTAATCTGTATTCTGGTCCCAATAGTATCCAATAGGGGTAGAAGAGAGCAGCCTTGTGTTACCTATTTTGGTATGGAGGATTATTTCTTCTTCCATTATTGGTTTACAAATTGTATTTAAAATTTCCTGCCTTTCAGGCAGTTCCACAATGCAGCAACCCATTTGCTTGCTGAAGAAAGTCAAACAGCACAAGACAAAGAAAAATAAATTCCCCAATGATGACAACCAACTCGTTTTCCGTCTCAAGATCCTGTTGTTGAAATGGTGCATGGAAAATACCAGAAAAGACATTTAGGAATGTGTTGCTTTCTTATTCTTTCATCCTCTGTCTTCAGAAAAAAAAGGTGAGGCAAGGAAAACATTTTTTCTTCCCATAGTTATATTTTCCCATCTGTTTCATTGAAACATTCTAGCATTTTTGTGTTTTGGAAGAGCGACTTGAAATCCATCCAAGATATGGATTGCCTGAAGGACAGGGCAACAGGGAAGAAAAACTATCCACACAGAGAGTTCTCTGAGCAGACGTCTAGCCCTGCTTTTCAACCTGCACATGCATCTTACACAAACAATTGTGCAATCACTTATCTGGTTCTTCTGAATCCCAGTACAATGGCTGTACAATTGTGCAGTTTGCTGCACAGTCCTCTGTTTGTATGTTAGGGCACTTTTACACGACCTCTAAAATCCGCTGGGAAATTAAATTTGGACCAGAGATCGTGGGGTGTTGTTCCTCTTCCTGTGTTCCCACCATTCCTACCTCCATTGCTCCTGTCTGCGTGAGGGGAGGGAGAAAAAAGGGAGAAAAGAATGCAGGCCCACCTCTGCTCACCTCCGTCTGCCTTGAGCAGCCCCGTATTGATTCCTGTCTCTTAAAGGGGTGGTGGGGACAAGAAGAAGAAGAAGAAGAAGAAGAAGAAAGAAGAAGAAGAAGAAGAAGAAGAAGAAGAAGAAGAAGAAGAAGAA
>JAHTLZ010000114.1:5199513-5236532 GCA_023846285.1 Phrynocephalus versicolor | reverse complement strand
GAAGAAGAAGAAGAAGAAGAAGAAGAAGAAGAAGAAGAAGAAGAAGACCGCTGTCCACAGCTTTACAATTCGCATCGGAAGATTTTTTACCTCCGGAGACCAGTTACTTCTAAAGTGTGCTGGGGCGCGCTTAGGTGGGTGTGGTCGTACTTAATTTTGTTTAAAGTTCGCAGCTGGTGGGAAAACAATTTTAAGCTCCGCATTTGGGAGACCTTTGCCTCAGATTTAGGGGTCTTGTAAAAAGGCCCTTAGTAAACTTTAGCCAAGGTTAGGCAACAGGCAGCCAGCCAGCAGCCTTCAGCATTACATGGGGCTTTTTGCATTTTCCCGTACCCCTGATTGGGACTGTGGAAGGACTTCTATACGCTCCCTATTTTTAAAAGTAATTTTAAAATGCTCAGAAAATCTCACTGTCTCCCTCTATGAGGCACAGGAAGCATTCTGTGCTTTCTGGACCCCAGAGGAGCCTTGTGGTGCTGTGATTGTACTGCTGTACTAAAGTTATAATTGTGCTCACAACCAGGTAGTTGGCTCAAGGTTCACTCAGCCTTCCATCCTTCTGAGGTAGGTAAAATGCATACCCAGCTTGCTGGGGGGAGGGGTGCAATGTGTAATGAACATAATTATGTGTAAACCACCCAGAGAGTGCTTTAAGTGCTATGGGGCAGTGTATACGCAGCACACTTTGCTTTTGCTTAGCTTTTTCCATGTTTCAAGGACCTCTATGTTCTCCCTCCCTCCCTCCCTCCCTCTCTGCACACACACAAACACACACACACACACACAGAGGGAGGGAGAGAGAGAGAGTCCACAAGGACATATAAAAGGGTGTGTGTGTGTGTTGAGTCTTTACAGTCATGACTGACTCTTTGTGACCCCATGCCCATGGAGTGTTTTTGGCAGGAATACTGGAATGGCTTGCCAGTTCCTACTCCAGGCGCCTACAGCACCTGGTATTCCCTGGTGGTCTCCATCCAAGTACTAATCAGGGCCGGCCCTGCTTAGCTTCCAAAATCAGGTGAGATTGGATGCGCTTAGGGCAGTTATGGCGAACCTATGGCACGGGTGCCAAAGGTGGTACTCGGAGCCCTTTCTGTGGGCACCCGATATTGCCCCTTCATAGACACCTGTATACAGGTTAAATTACTGTATTGGCACTTTGCAAAAAAAAAAAAATAGTGGGTTTTGAATTGCAGTTTGGGCACTCAGTCTCTAAAAGGTTCGCCATCACTGGCTTAGGGCATCTACGCAGATAAAAGGGGGTAGGCTTCTAAACTGAGTTTTCATGGGTTACAATCCACTTCCTCAGAAACCCCCTCAGCTCCCTCAAATGTGTCTATGGAAAAGGACGGTGAGCCACAAAACATCATACATGCCTGCCCAGTCTTTCAAGTGCCACAACTCTTTTCATATGATTTTTATTACGCCTCAGAAGTCTTGGTTTTGCAAAGAGAAAAGCCTGCCTGGATCATCCATGGGCATCTGTCTGTCTCAGTCATCATGCTCTTTCCACTGATTCTGCAGTGAGCCTGAAGAAGGAATAGCTGTACTCCTCTTGTGCCCTTCACTTCAAGAATGGTGCTGGTATCTTTCACACAAGAAAAGGCCAACCCTGTCCTGTTGTCTTAGGATATAGTCAGGGAGTGCTCCGCCCACAGCTTGGGCAATCACAAAGCAGCCTGTCCCTGATCCCTGCCTGCCTGCACCTTTTGCGGTCATTTTCAAGGGCTGTGGATAGGATTGCTCAGTTTTGTTCAGTTCCAGCATGTGGTGTTGCCAGAACTGAATCAAAGAGGATAGTTTACTTAAGTTGCTGCAGGATGAAACCACTTATCTGTAAATTTAAAGCTTTCTCCTGCTATCCCCATGGAGGTGTTTTGATTATTTATTTATTTATGTATGTATTTATTTATTTATTAGCTTTCTATACCACACACCTGGCAACAAGGGCACTCTGGGAGGTTTACAACAGCAATAAATACATATACAATACAGCGACTAAACAAATCACTTGTACATTATAAAATTAATAAAATAAAATAAAAAAGTCATCATAGCCCAGTTTGAAATTGATTGATCAGCAAGGCAATTAAGTACAATGCCAATAACAGATAATAATAAGAATTTTTAAATGCAACTTCCCCCCCCCCTCCAAATGTGCAATAAAGCAGAGAGGAATTTTTAAGTCACTTTAAAAAGAGGAAAGGCTAAATAGGATCCTTTGTGTGTGGTTTCCTGGACCCAAATTTATTTATTTATTTATTTATTTATTGTACTTATATACCGCCTGTTTTCCCCCGGGGAACTCCGGGCGGTTTACATAAAAAAGAAATATACCCAATCCTTGCATGTGCCACATGATATACTTACTACATCTACAAGTGATCCTGTTTAACTCAATCCATGCAAGGACAATTACCTGGTGATATCTGAAAACCTGTTGTTATGTGCTATGAAGTCAGAACCAACTTATGGTGACCCTGATAGGGTGATCAAGGGAAGTGAGAAATTTAAGCAGTGATAGCAGCAGGGTAGGAATCTGTGGTGTGCCCATATTGACAATCTCTAATAATATCCATCCATCCATTTCATATTCACCATCTGTGATGTTCAAGGGTGCATATTCTTGCAGTTTGGCTGGGGTGTAGCTCGAATATCATAAAATGAAAGGTATCTGTTTTACAAATACAATAAGGACAATGATAGTTGTCTACAGGTGAATGTGGGAGGTCTAAAATCTCATAGTATTTCCTTTGCATCTGCCAGTAGAGGCTGCTTGAATTCCTTTAAAGGCCATCTGTCATGTCACATGTTTTTCACACCTTGTGGAATATGGAAAGACAGCCATCTCTTTAAATGGTCAGAGGGTGAGAGGCCTTTGTAATGTGCAAAAAAGAAAGAAAGAAAACAAAGAAAGAAAGAATAAAAGTAAGGATGTTGCAGAGGTGGCATGGTCTTTGAGCTAACATTAATAAGCCAAATTACTGTATTTATAGGAAATTGCTGGTTATTCAGTTTCATATTGGCAATCTGGAAAGCCAAGTAATACTATTCGCTGTTGCATGCAGATTGGTTCTTTGGCATCTCTGTTTAGAACAGAGAGATACTCACATACTCCCAGGAGGAGCCACGTGATACAACGCCAGAGGCAATACATCAGTGTTATGTTATATATGAGCAAAACAGAGTGAAGTAATCCAGGGTGTTGCTCCTTCTGTCATGAATGCCTGTCCACTGATTTACTTTTTATTATTACACTATCCTCCACCACTTCTCGTTTTAGTCAGTTTATTGAAAGCTGAGCCATTTGATTCATTTTGATGCATAATAGAGTTTTAGTATCTTGGATGTCCATTCAGCCAAGAGATGGAGATTTAAATGACCATCCAAGCACCACTCTAGTCCGAGTATCAGAAGGGCAGTCTTGGGGGACAAGCGATAAAAATGACTGTGTTCCCTGCATATATTGATTTATTTTCCCAACCTAATTTCGGAGCCCAGTGGAAAATGAGGGAGGATGTGACATATTATTGACTACACCGATTGATTGAACCGTCCTAAGAAGAGGAAGCAATGGGCTACAATATCACATTATGTGATGAAAAGAACAAATGATGAGAGGAGATGGAAACAAAGACAGCAGCATATGCAGGGATTGCCAGATGGCTACATTAACAAGCCTATCAAAATGGCACAAATGACACCTTTCTGCCTCTTCTTTTGCTTCTGCGGAAGGGAGCATGAAATTATTCAAATTTATGCAGGAAATACAACCTATTCTCCTGTCTCATTTAAAATAATAATAATTTTGAAATGAACACATTTATCTGTTTATTTTCTTTTAAAAATAGGTCTAAATGCAAATTATAATATTGCAAAAGCAAAGGGGGAAAAGAAGGGGAAAGGGGAAAGGGGAAAGGGTGGAGGAAGCAAAAAACAAAAAACAAATCAAAACACAAGAATTTTATTTTATAGTATTTTCACCCCACCTTTTTCCTTGAAAAAGGACTCAAGGTGGCTTACAGTAATGAGGGACAATATACAGCCAATACAATTAAGACATATTCAGGTATTGAGAGTAGGGAATTGAGGGACATCTTACAGCATTAACATACCTGCCAGATACCTGCTGGAATCCTGCCCTGTTTTAAGGAGGCATTCACTACTCTTCCTGACCAGTCTGCCATGCCTTCTCTGGCAGTTTTTATGATCCATCAAGGGCAAGGATCCAACAGATACTGTATGTGGTGGCCCTCACCTCCCCAAGGGTCCTGACTACATCATCCGGCTGGAGGAGCTGTAAGTTATCCATTAATACAGGACAAAGAGGGTGGGGTGCTTTATGTACAGGCTCTGGATCAATAGCAGCATCCAAGGTAGCCTGGATCTGTCCAACTTTGTCCACAAAGTGTTGTGCAAATTCTTTGCAGCAAGACACAGAGTGGTCTGTGTTATTCACCCATGGGTCAATGTGTAGCAGACTTTTGACTATTCTGAAAAGCTGCCCTGGGCAATTTTGTGCCAAATCCATGGTAGTAGAGAAAAATGCTTTCTTTGCTGCCTCCACTGCCTTGAAGTAAGCCTTCCAAAGGCCCTTAACTGTTTCTTTGTTTCAATCTGGGTTTTCCACCAGTGCCTTTTGCCTCTATGAGCCACTCGTTTCAATTTTGCCAATATATATATCCCTGCATAGTTGTCTTCTGTATGCCTTCTGTATGACATTAACATGTTGATAGCATTGTAAGATCTTCTATACTGGTGATGGGCATCAATCACTCCCGTTCTACAAAATGCACCTTTTTACTGTTGTAAGGGGAACAACGGCTGCTCTGAACAGCCCATCAGTGATGGAAGGGGCTCCTTTGCCTCCCTTTACCGGATGCAACATGCAAATTGTGGACCACATGATCCGTCAGACTAGGATCCTAAATAAGGCTCCCGTGAAGGTTTCCTTATGCCTTTTGCCTCGTGTCATTCTCCTGTCCTTCCCACCCTATTAGGAGAATGAGATTAGTTGATTGCGCCAGGGCTAGATGGGAACTTTTGACTGCTACTCAAATTGGCCAAGAGTGGCTGTGAGTTTTCGCCCATCCCATTCTCCTCAGGTGAGGTGTGGTCATTTACTATTCTACCAAACACAGTTGGCGGTTAGTGCAAGTGGCGACCTAAATTAGTCGTTTTTAGAAAGTTGAGTGTTCATAATTTACCTGGCAGCCCTTGATATTAATAGTCTAGGATATTAGATTATTAGTTAGAGCATTAACATTGGCCCCTAGAGGTTAGATGAGTGCTGGCCAGACCGTTTCTATGAGATGAGTGCTGTGCTGGTGGACAGTACCCGGCTAAATTTAATTAGACCCTGTAATTCATGGCACTTGCACTATTCTGAGATCCCCTCCCCCAGATTTTCATCCTTTACAGTTTACTTAATACAGCTAATCAATAAACTGTATTTATCTCTTTATTTTGGGGCTGGGGTGGCAAAGAGTCCATTCCCATTGGCCAGGGGTTAATCTCCAAGAAGCATGTATAGATATGGTTTAAAACACATAAGCATCAACAAATGATCAAAGATTGGTCCTGCACATTTAAATGCGAGTAATAAATCCTATCCCGCATGAGCTTATAACTCGGCATGAGCACAGCGCATGACAAAGAGATGCATCAAGAGAATCACAGTGACAACATTTAGATTATTTAATTAAACCTTTCCTGAAAAGATATTGCCAGGTCCGGTATATTCCAGGCATGCCCTTTTGTTGGAAGAGTCATAGTTTAAGATCTTTAAATATCTCAGTTGCCCTCTTTCGTTGGTTAGTCAGAATGACATATTCCATTCCCCTGTTTCATTCATGTTTGAGATCTTGTATATCATATTTCTTAACTGACAGTTATTAGTTATAAAGAAGTAATGTAGGTTTGTTTTCTTGAAATGGATAATAAGCATTTGCAACTGTGCAGAGACTCTGAAGCACTCAATGCTACTGGATTGTAATTAGCCATCAGTAGATGCTGTAACTGTAAATACCGCCAAGTTAGTAATTTATGCCTGCTTCTCAAGTAGGCAAATATCAAAAATTCATCATCCTGTCCAATTATTTGATCTAAGGTAAGAATGCCTCCATCTGTCCCTACCCTCCATAAAAGGGTCCCCCCCCTGATTTTTAAATCTGGGTTACCCCATAAAATTAATTCAGCATGTGAATATGGGTCAAACTGGAAATGTCCTCACAATATATGTCATCGTTCTCTTGCTGCAGAGATTATGGGCGGAATGAAGTTTCTTTTGGCATATTTAGGCCCTAAAATGATCCACTCGGAGAGAGGATACAGATAGATTCCCTTTTAAAAAGTCCAAGTTGCTGGATAATATGACTGTGGATCATAGTTCCAATAATTATTTAACAGCTATGCCTGATGATCTAAACTAAGATCAGGAAAAACAGATCCACCATTCGTAAATGCAAGCTGAATTCTCTTCATAGAAATTTGAGATGGCAGAGAACCCCACATAAATTTCCAAACCTGAGTATTAATTTTGTGGTGGTACCTGCTGGGCATATTAAAGGAAACTGCATGAAGGACATAGATAATTCAAGAGATAATATTCATTTTGGGTGTATTTATGTTGCCCCAAAGGGACAGATTTAAAGATGCCCATCTATCTAAATCCAATGATATCTCCAATTACATGTAATACAATTATCTGTGAAATATCCCTGGGAACCCATAATCCAAGATAGCTAATAGCATCTGGGCACCACTGGAATTGCCAACCAGCAAAACAAAACAAAACAAAACACTCTGTGATGGATTGCCCAATGTGTAGCCTGCATAAGTAAATTGTAAACTGCCCAGAGAGTGCTTGAAGTGCTATGGGGCGGTATATAAGCAGAACACTTTATTGTTTCCCATTGGCAATAACTCAGATTTTCTCCAGTTAATTAAATAATCAGACACATCCTCAAACATGTTAATTAATTTTATTAATTCTGAAATGGAAGACTTGGGTTCAGATATACACAATAAATTAAATGCATAGAGTGGCTTTACATTCATGAAAATTATGAATAAAGCCATGGATTTTGTCTAATAGCCCAGGCAAATGGATTCAAAACAAACCATATATAAGTGGGCTGACTTGTCTGAGGAAACAGAGCAGGGGAGGAAATGAACAGAACAAAATCCACTTCAGAAATTCAGGAGGGAGACCAAACTTAATAAGTATGGGAAAAATAAACTGCCAATATATTTTTTCAAGGCTTTTTCTGCATCAAATGAAATAATAGCATTCCGTTCAGATCTCAAATCATTCAAAGCAATCAAATCCATCACCAATTTCCCATCTCGTGCTTATCTTTTGTTATTCATTTTGTGAAAACTGTTAATGGTCTAATTATATTAGAAAGATGCTTTATAACATCGCAGCTTTTGTCTGATGTTGAATAAGTGAGTATGCGTGTCCAAGCAGCAGCTTCCTGGCAAGAACAAAATACTGTACATTTCTTGAATTTCTTTTCTTTTGGCAGAGAAAGAGGAGATACACTTGTAATCAATATAGTGGAGTGCATACTGTACATCCCTACCATTGTGTAGAAAGGCTTTGCTTTAAAAGCCTCAGTTGCAGACATTTTGTTGTAGGGAAAAGTTGTTGCTCTAACCAGTAGTGAAACTACCAAATACTAAAACAACTGGAAGCCTATTGCTGTACCTGTACTCTGTAGGCATGTTGTGTGTGTTGTGTTCACACGCATGCACGCACCCCAACATCTCCTACTTTGAAGGCTATTAAGACCAGTGCAGTAACTTGCCTGGAGATGCAATGGTCAGCCTCCACTGAAAACAAATAATGTTGCCCAACATTAATTGAGGATTAACAAGTCACCGGGCCCAGATGGCATCCACCCAAGGGTTATTAGGGAACTGAGAAATGAAATTGCAGATCTCTTAACGGTTATATGCAACTTGTCTCTTAAAACGGCCACAGTGCCGGAGGACTGGAGGATAGCAGATGTCACACCAATTTTTAAAAAAGGAAGAAGGGGGGAACCAGGAAACTACAGGCCGGTTAGCCTTACATCTGTCCCAGGGAAGATGGTGGAAAGCCTCATCCAAGAGAAAAACTTAAAACACATAAAAGAACAAACCTTGCTGAGAGAAAATCAGCATGGCTTCTGTAAGGGTAAATCTTGTCTGACAAACCTCTTAGAATTTTTTGAAAAGGTCAACAGGCACGTGGATTTGGGTGAACCAGTTGATATAGTCTATCTGGATTTTCAAAAGGCTTTTGACACAGTCCCTCACCAAAGGCTGCTGAGAAAATTGCACAGTCAGGGGATAAGTGGGCAGGTCCTCTTATGGATTGAGAACTGGTTGAGATCCCGGAAACAAAGAGTAGGTGTCAATGGGAAATTTTCACAATGGAGAGAAGTGAAAAGTGGTGTGCCCCAGGGCTCGGTCCTGGGACCGGTGCTTTTCAATCTGTTCATAAATGACCTGGAGACAGGGATAAACAGTGAGGTGGCCAAGTTTGCAGATGACACAAAACTTTTCCGTGTGGTAAAAACCAGAGAAGATTGTGAAGAGCTCCAGAAGGATCTCTCCAAACTGGGGGAGTGGGCTGAGAAATGGCAAATGCGTTTTAATGTAACCAAATGTAAAGTAATGCATATTGGGGCAAAAAATCCAAACTTCATCTATCAACTCATGGGCTCTGAGTTATCCGTGACAGATCAGGAAAGAGATCTTGGTGTGTTGGTGGACAGCTCCATGAAGGTGTCTCCCCAATGTGCGGCAGCGGTGAAGAAGGCCAATTCCATGCTAGGGATTATCAAAAAGGGGATTGAAAATAAAACAGCCAACATTATAATGCCATTATACAAAACAATAGTAAGGCCCCACCTGGAGTATTGTGTACAATTCTGGTCACCGCATCTCAAGAAAGACATAGTGGAACTGGAAAAGGTGCAGAAGAGGGCGACTAAAATGATTACTGGGCTGGGGCACCTCCCTTATGAAGAAAGGCTAAAACATTTGGGCCTCTTTAGTCTGGAAAAAAGGCGCTTGAGGGGGGATATGATTGAGTCATACAAAATAATGCAGGGTATGAGTAAAGTGGATAGAGGGAAGCTCTTCTCCCTCTCCCAACATACCAGAACTAGGGGACATACACTCAAATTGAGGGCTGGGAGAGTAAAAACTGACAAAAGAAAATATTTTTTCACCCAGCGCGTTGTAAGTCTATGGAATTCCCTGCCACACAATGTGGTGATGGTATCTGACCTGGATGCCTTCAAAAGGGGATTGGACAGATTCCTGGAGGGAAAGTCCATCACAGGTTACAAACCATGATGGAGATGTGTAGTCTCCAGGCTTTAAACCAGGGTACTTCAAGGGCCAGATGCAGGAGAGTGGTATCAGGAGACAGATATCTAGTCTCATGCGCTCGCAAACACATCTGGTGGGGCCGCTGTGAGATACAGGAAGCTGGACTAGATGGGCCTTTGGCCTGATCCAGCATGGCTCTTCTTATGTTCTTATGTTCTTAATCTGTGGATCTAGAGTTATTATAGCAGATCACACCCAACGCAGAAACAAACCAAAAATGCTCGCCTTCAACATTTTGACAGAAGGAAGGTTAAAGCAAGGAAGGACTTGTGTAGACTAGAGCTATGGAAACAGCAGTTGGTCACTTGCCGGTGGGGGTATACGCCTTGGGTTACAAGAATGTTTAACAACTACATTAGCCTCTTTCTCAAAGCTCTGAAGCCATTTTCTCACAGCAAGCAGTTTCAAAATAAATAAATAAATACTGTGCTAAAGAAGCACCATCTCTCTTGCCAGCTTGGACCAAGCAATACAAGTTGATTTGTGGGCCAGGGAAAGATTTTGTATGAGAGCCAAATTAGCTGTGGTGGCAGCCATTTGTAGATGCAGAACTGCTCTGTTGATGAATCACCATCACTCATCCAGAGGCCCCAGCCAACCAAATACCAGCTTGTTTCTTAAAGTGACAGCACTCCTCCTGATGATAACTTCCGCTGAGGAGAGGAAATGGTCTGAAAAGCTGTTTCAGCAGGAAAGACAGAGGTAGGAGAAGGAGTCCTATCAGCTCCTCCAACTTTTGTGTGCATCAGGCCAGTGGAGTCCTACCACCTCCTCACCCACTCTTTATTGAAAAGGTGGGCAAGTTTGGACGAGTCTAAAATTCCACTGCTAGCACTTACAGGGACTTCAGTGGCACCAAAAATTAGCAAAAAGAAGAATGAGGAGGTGAAAAGGAATAAA
Source organism: Phrynocephalus versicolor (assembly GCA_023846285.1). Classification (NCBI taxonomy): domain Eukaryota; kingdom Metazoa; phylum Chordata; class Lepidosauria; order Squamata; family Agamidae; genus Phrynocephalus; species Phrynocephalus versicolor. The sequence goes on along the minus strand of JAHTLZ010000114.1, from coordinate 5,226,245 downwards.
GGAGACCAAATGTTGCTAGAGGATGACAGCCAGATTGATTTTTATGGGCTTGGGGCTAGGACAGAGACTGTTGTTCTATTGCAAAACCATTTCCTTTCCCCATTTCTCATGGCTTTTCAGGAGGAGTGAAACATTGCTGGCTTTCCTCTATTCCTTCCCTTCTCTTTTTGCAGAATGCTTTCAATGAAGGACAGCATCCATAGTTCATAAAAACACCTTAGTGACTGCCCTTTTTGCAATTTTCCTGCTTTAGTATGACCTGGAATGGAAACTATGTAACAGCAAATAATTTGAGTTAGCAGCATCAAGTAGAAAAATGGCTGTCCAACATTGATGAAGGTAAATCAGGGTTCATCCACACAGAATATTGACTCTGTTCCTTCTGTGATGTTTCTGGGTCATTCGGTTTTGTTTTTGGTTTGCTCTATTTTGCAGCATTGAACAGATGTTCCCAGTATTTGCATCCACACATGCCTGGATATACTGGGACACACTGCAACTGTCCTGGTACTGTCTGTCCACAAACATCCAGAATTGTTTCCTGATGTCTGCATCAACAAAAGGATCTCTCTCCTTTTGCTTGTCTTCTCTGTCCTCTCTTCACTTACTTAGCTCTCTTCTCCCTTCCCTACCGTTTTGCCCCTACAAGAGGTGTGAAGAAGTAGCAAACTGACTGACAGAAATACCCTTAGAAGGAAATGTCCTTTAATGATTCACACTGGGTGCAAATCACCACAGAACACCACATGATGGTCTACATGAACAGATTCTGCACTGGGGCTAATCAGACCGAAGATACACCACCATCTGATAGTGCGGTTTTAAAAAAGGCAAGCAAGGTTCTCTGTCGTATTTTGACTTTGTTGCCTTTCATTTTAGCCCTATGTTGTGAAGACATCGGGGTATGTCGTATCAGTGTGATGAGTAGAGATCTCAGATAGGCATGAACCAATTTGGCATGGTTTGTTTAGCAGTGCACAGTTGATCCACAGATCGAACCCCCTCACTACTAAGAGACAGTGCCCCAGCTTCCCTGCCCCACCTCCTCTGTGCGCTGCTTCTGAGTGGGTACCCACCAGAGGGGCCAGGATGCTGAACCACCGATCAGCTGTATGACCTGCTGAACTGGTGATTTATGCCCAATTGCCCATCTCTAATCACATGTGCAAGGAAGGTAAGAGCAGCCTCTTGCAGTTTGACCACACTGGTGCTTTTGGTGAAGGCTAGTTTGGTCATTTGAGGTCAGGGAGAGGAGTGATATGGTATTTGGCATAATCCCCATGTTCAAATGCCACACTTACCTTAAGTAATCCTTCAACTCCTTCTGCTGCCATATGCCTTAAACTTTCCCTTTCAACTGAACATGGTCAATTGAAAAGAGGGGAGAAGAGAATGAGACAAATTTCACAAAAAAAGAATTAGATCAAGGGGTTAATCACAACAGTGATGCTCTCTCAAAGTTAAAAAAAATCATATATCCTGTCCCACCATAGAGGACCAGGGAAGGTGTTCAATATTTGTTGATTTTTTTTTTGAAGTGAGTCACTTATTAAGCCACCATTTATACCATAAAGTGGTGGCTTTATGATACCATAAATACCATACCATAAATACTCGTAAATTGACACCAGAATGTGCCTTGGAAGCTTTGACTGCTGCGAGGCTCAATTTTAATCAATCCCCAGTGGGAATGGGCCAAACAAGAGAGAACCAACCCACACCAAAAAGGAGCTTCCAACAAGGGCTCAAAAGATTCAGGTTGGGGTGCTCTAGGGACAAATTGGACCGTGCTAGCATTTATGTCATATGGTTTCCAGAAACAAGAGTGAATCTGTCCCACCCTCCGCCCCCTCTGGCTGCAATGCAACAAACAGTGGGACATATGCCCATCTGAACAAGCTCTAATTTTCATTGTTTTTGAAGTCGTGTTCCCAATGGCCACAAAAGCTTACCAGACACTTGCATATAATAAATACATCAGAGTATGGAAATTGTTTGTTGGCTTGCTTGCTTTACTGAAACTCTAAGAATCTCTCAGCCAGGATGACGACTGTATTCTGGGAGGTGTAGCAAAAAAGAAGATCATTTACCAGCCTCTGCAGAGAACTGATAATTATTCTGAATGTGGATATGTGAGATGCTGTTATGTCTTCTGAGTCTCTGACTCACTGTAGCCTTTTTTAATCATGTTAGATCCGCTTCTTGCAGCTGGTGAGCTCTCCATGCAGATCCTGTGGATCTAAGCTTGACAGCCCTGGAGTGTGCTACTCTTGCTTTAATTTCCATCCCAAGCCCTTTAGGTTCAGCTTTTGCTGTGCTCCATGTTCATCTGACAAGCAGATGACACCAGTTATTCATTATCGTGAGTATTCAAGCCTGTTGCAATTTGATTCCTCACAAAGAACTTAACAAACTGAAATTCCCTTCCTTCTGTCGGTAATTAATAGTGGTGGAGTGAGGAAGCCAAGTAGGCAAGACACCTCTGATTGGTGCAAGGAGTGGGAGGATATCCTGGTTCTAATATTTGGGCTTCAGCAGGATTGAAGGGAGAGAAAGAGAGACAGAGGGCATTTATACATGACCCCTAAGCTCCGCAGCAAATGGCTGCAAGTTCCGGAGCTTAAAAATGTTTCCCCACCAGCTCCGGAGCTAACAGAAAATTAAGTGCGACCCCGCCCACCTAAGCGCGACCCAGCGCACCTTTCAAGTACCTGCTCTTTGATGGTGAAATTTTTTGATGTGGAGAGTGCCGGGCTCTCCTCACTTCTTTTTGTTGGTTTTTTTTTTTTTTGCCTCCCGCCCCTTTAAGAGGAACCAGGAAGTAACGGGGGTAGTCAGAGCAATTTCCACAGCACTCAGAGGTAAGAGTGCATTCTTTTCTTCCTTTTTAAGGCTTTTTTCCCCTCCCTCCCCTCATGCAGACAGAAGCAAGGAAGTGCGGAGTCGTGGGGAGGAAGGAAGAGCAATGAACCCCCAAGATCTCTGGTCCGAATTTAAGGGACCAGCGGATCTTAGGGGTCGTGTAAAAAGGCTCAGAGAGGAATCCCAGGAATAACAATGTGAAATCACAATGGAGAAGAGTGAAAAGCAACAAAGTGCCTCCATGGACTGACTCATCATGGAGAAAATAAAATGATATGACATACTTCACGTTGGATTGCTGTTCAAGAACCTGAAGAATCTTCCCAAACTTTCCAGATATCTAAAAAGCGCTGGCGGTGTTCCTGTTAGGACTGCAGGAAGATAAGACGCTCCCTTTTACTGATCCAGGAAACAAAGTACAATAAATCCCCACCTATCGCAGGGGTTAGGGACCCGACCTGACCCGTAATAATTGAAAATCCACAATATACGAATTCTGGATGAGGTCGGGTCTGGTCGGGCTCTCTGGGGGCTCTTGTACTTACCCCAGGCCTGGTGCTGCCCCAAACGGGCCTGCAAGGGGCTTTCCAGTCCCCCAGAGGCTGCAAAAGTGCTTTCTAGTGATATGGAGGTCACTTCTGGTTTACTGGAAATTACTTCCGGTTTGCGGGGAAGCACTTTGGGGGCCTCCGACGGGCCTGGGAAGGCCTTTCCTCCTTACTCCAGGGGGCCTTTTTTTCATATACTGCGGACCTGCGATATACCGCGATATAAAGGGTGGGGGACAACTGTAAAATGAATAGCAAGAACATGCTATCTCATTCCATGCCTCCTCCCCCCACCCCATCTCATGTTTGGGTGAGTGTGGTACTGTGCAGTTTGGTATCATGAACAGCGATTAGCAGCAGCTACTTGGGTCTTCCTAATTGCACATAAGCAGTCACACTTGCACTAAAATAATGAGATTAGCAGCCACATGCAACACTTACTCCAAAATTAAGTGCTATCTACTGATTTTGGTTGAATCCTAGCTAAGCTACAGTACAAATAGGCTTCTGGCCAGTTTCCCATGGAAACAGTGCTTCTCTGACAGACATAATGAATGCATTTGAGCCAAGCTGGTATTATTGATTGGAACTCATTACATTAGCAAGCCTGTTTTTTATATAAGGCTCTATTTATAGGATGTACTGCTGTGCAGTGCTCTTAAAAGCTTCCCCATTCCAGTGACTTAGCAGTGAACGAAGCAGCAAATGCACATTTCGGGAAGCTCACCAGTTGTTTCCCTGAAAATGTGAGGTGAAGATGAGAATATCACCAAAAAGACATTGTAGGAGGGGTCTTCTGAAGGCTCGGAAACAAAAAGAAGCCTTGGTATTTGTAGAGACATGGTTTAACAAAGGCTTAACTCATCTCCACCAGATACGTCAACTAACAACACAAGCGAAGAAAAAGTGCGGAGGTGACTGGAGGCTAAATCGTACCAAAACGACTACAGTGGACCCTTGTATAACAAACAGCTTGTATGACATAAAATTTGTACAACATAAAAAATTCCAGAGATAGGGAAAATTTGCTTAACATAATTGCCTATGGGGAAAATCTGTACAACATAAAAATGGGATCACTCCGTTTTCAATGCATTCCTATGGGGAATTTGTATAAAGGAAAATTTGCTTAACATAATTTCATTTGGAACGAATTAATTCCTTTATACAAGGTACCACTGTATAAGCACTAGGCATATTTAGCCTGACGAACAGAAGACTGAAGTAAGACATGATAGCAGTCTTCCAGTACCTGAAGGGTTGCCACAGGGAAGAGAGCATTGATTTGTCCTCAAGAACCAACATGTGGTAACTCATCAGAGAGGGAGAGGGAGGGAGGGAGGGACGGACAGACGGAGGGAGAGCGAACCTGGAAATAAGGAGAAATTTCCTGACAGTGAGAAGTTGAACCATTAAACAGTGGAACAGGTTGCCTCCCAGTGTTGTGGGTGCCCCATTGCGGAAGGTTTTCACGAAAAGATTGCTCAACCATCTGTTTAGAATCGTATGAGATTTCCTGCCTTGGGCAGGGGGTTGGACTAGAACAGGGCTGTCCAACTTTGAACAGGCTGAGGTCTACTTTTTCCGGCCCAAAGTGCCTGAGGGCTACTACATGAAGGAGCCACACAGAGGGAGGGAAGCAAAGAATTGGGAGCTGGCCCAACCAAGCAGCACTCCCACCACCATCACCACCACACATATGCCACAAAGTAGGGGGAAAACAAACCAGGAGCTGGCCCAGCTGAGCAGCGCTTCTCCTCCCCACCCCATACACACACACACACACACATTTCACAAGTGGGGTAAATTTTTAAAAAAATCAGTAGCCGGCTCAATTAGGCCTTACCCCCAAAACCAAAAACATGCATGCCTTGCAGCCCCCCCCCCCGGGGGGGAAAATTAATTAATTTTTTAAAACGGCGGCCAAGGGGAGCCATTGTGCACTCAGCTATCCATGAGATGCACACAACACCCCAAGGGCCATCCAGGCTGAAAATTAATTTTTAAAAAACAGCCACTGACAGGAGTGGGTCAATCACAAAGTTCCACAGGCCTGATTACGGAAATCCCCTGGTGGGCTACTTTTTAACCCTTCATGGGCTACCAGTAGCCCGCGGTCTACCTGTTGTGCAGGCCTGGACCAGAAGACCTCCAAGCTCCCTTCCAACCCTACAATGATTCTATGATTCTATAAAGAACTGCATCCCCTCATGTATCTCTTGTCAATCCTTCCAATATGTTATGTGTCGCTGAATGGCTGAAGCTGTTGCTTAGGAACTCTTTTTGCCAAACAGAGGCTTGGCTTGCCTCACCTTTCTATGTTTCCCCTTGTTGTGTGAAGTCCAAATAAAAGATTCCTGGCCTTTTAACCTGCAGCATTACAGCAATTCAAACATTAATTCGATAACTTGTCAATTCGCCTCTGCTTCTGGTCTCTGGTCTCATGATTTTTACCAATTTTAATCTGATATTGCTTTATTATCATGTCTTATATCAGGGTGTTTCAGTTGACTAATTATATTGTAATCATTGCTTTATTTTTATTTTTATCGTTCTCATTTTGCACATCTTTGTATTTTGTTCAAAATGTTGCTCACGGCCCATAGTGGCCTTCAGGGCAGATGATTGTGGTATAGAAACCAAATAAATAAACAGCCCAGTGTAGCTCAATGGTTTAGATGGCATCTGACTGCGGAGCAAGAGGTTGGGTGTTTGATTCCCCACTGTGCCTCCTGAAGGCCACTCTGGGCAGTGACAAAATTTAGAACAAAATACAAAGAGGTGGTCTTGAGCCAGCTGCACAGTTACAGAGGACACCCAGAAGAAGATTAGAATACTTTATACTAAAAGACCTGGAAAGGGTCATCCGAAGGCAGAATTGACTGATGCCCTGCAGTTAACCAAGAACCATTTTGTCACCTTAGCCCAGTGGTGGCCAAACTTCGGCCCTCTAGATGTTTTTGACCACAACTCCCAGAATTCCAAGCCTGTATTGCCAATGACAAAGGACTGTAGGAATTGTGGTCCAAAACTTCTGGAGGGCTGAAGTTTGGTCACCACTGCCTTAGCCATTTGAGGCCTCAATGTGACATGTCCCTCTGTCCCAGGAGGCTTCCCATTGTGTGACCAGTTGCATGACCAGTCCTGGAACCAGTGTGAGATCAAGCACATGATGGTAAGCCTTCCTCTACTGCTGCTGCCCAACAGTTGCCTTTCCTGGATTTTCCTCCCCCATCAACAGTAGAAAGATCCATTCTCATCTGATGATGCAACCCTTCATTCCTGAAGAGGCTGTATTATAATATCTAAAAATATCCTGCTGTTTTTACGCCAACGTCCATCCAATTATTCCTCAGGTTTTACCTATTGGGCAACCTTTTGGCTTTCCCTCCCCACCTCCAAATGCCTTCAGACATTGTTTAGATGTGTGAGTATGGCAAATCCCCAAGCACAACATTCTTGTCATCTCACCAAGAGGAGTTCTTGCCACATGTTTCCAATTAAATTGCACTGAGAGTTTCTGGTCACGATGAGATTTCTGTAATACTTTTTTAATTCATAGCAGATTTGGTGATTTTGAAATAAAGCATTATTCTTAATGCATAACATAATGAACAGAATATCCATGTTTTTCTTTTGCCTAAACACTCAGCATAGGTCCCACATTTGTTCCCCCATATTTCCAGGCACAAGAAATGAGGGCTTTCTCACTGCAACAGAACTCAGACATAACAGAAACCTTGGTTTGCTTTAATGTCAGAACCCAAATCAACCTAGAAATCATGGTTCATTGGGGCTGAAGCTAGGAAACCATATTTTGAAGAAGCTTTTCAAACCATATTTTGTGCCTGTTGTTGTTTGCTTGTATATGTAAATTCACAGACCACTGAATGATGAGATTAACACCTTTTCTCCACTTTAAGGCTGCTCATTATTGACATTCATGTCAGAAGCAACTCAGAGTGTGACTAGACTGATTTGATTTACAGCCTTTTAATGTCTGAAATAGCAGTCAGTGCTCATACAGGGCTGTGGGTTGATTCAGTAAATCACTCTTCATATTGGATGTGATGTGGTTGGCATTCCAGTTTATAGGCTCCTTTCTTTCCTCCCTTCCTTTGGTTGTTTCTCCACTGATCTGATGGAGAAATGACAAGGGCTGCAAATATGGTAAGATGGTCTAGCACTGATCTCATATATATATATAAGAAATTTCTTTTAAAAATTCAGAGGACGATCAGGGGAAGGAAAGTAAGTATTTCTCCAGTCCTGAACACCCCAACTGCCTATGCTGCTGAAATATCACCTACAGCCACACACACTTTATAAGACTATCACAAATAACCCCAAGGAAAGAAGCCTGTTCAAATCATTGCAGATTGAAAAAGGAGAAACCCCCAGGGGCAAAGGAAAGAAGCTAAAAGGGCTGGACTGATTCAAATCAACCTTGATGTCATGTAGTCAGAAAAAAAATCAAATTCACCCATTTTTTTTAAAGTGAAGAAAATCCTGCAGTATATGATCATGCTGTCACAGCCACAGTGGTGCTTCTACAAAGCAAGGATCAGCTGACATGGAGCTGCTTTTGCCGAAGGGATGGATGAATGTGTTCACCACTCTCATTAGAGATGAGATTTTGTTCATTTCGTTATTTGTTTAATTTTCTAACGAAACAAAAAATAATTTTTATTTCATTCTATTTTGTTTTTCATTTTTTATTATTTATTTTGACAAGTGCCGATCTTGGCGATTGTCAAAATAAATAATAATAATAAGCGCCAATCAGCTGGCGCACGGGGCCTTGCGCAGCTGGTTGGCGGGGGGGGAACAGCTTAACGGCCTCCCCATGGGCCAGCTGGTTGATGGGAGTAAAAAATAAACAAAAACCCACCAACCAGCCTTCCCGCAAGCCAGCTGGTTGGCAGGAGTAAATAAATAAATTAATAAATAAACAAAACAGCCAATGAAACGCAGGGAAAAGAAACAAAAAAAAAGAAACAAAATGCCATTTTGGTGTTTTGTGCCCATCTATGGTTCTCATTCTTTGGGGAAGGGGGTCCTTCCTTCTCTTCCCTCAAGGCTGCTGGACCACATTGGTAGGAATCAAATTATGATGCTGACTGAGAGCTGAAATGATTGGGCAATAACTACAATGTTTCAAAGCCCCAGTTTGCCTGTTATTTATCTGGAAGAGCGTTTCTCTTTCTGGTTGTGGAACCCCAGCAGCCGAATACTCTATCCAAAGATGGCTTCTAGGCACCAGGATGATACATTTTGTTTCTTAATTTAGATTGTGCTTATTAGTGACCTATAGTGTGTGGTTATTTAAACAACCTGAAAATGAATTTTAGCAAAGGGTTGTATAGAACTGGTTGTCATTATTTCAGAACTCAGTCACTTCATGTAAAGGGACAGGCAGATGACAGCAGAGTCCTGTACAAGGGTACCAAAGGTTTAACACACTGTTGAGTTCGTTAAGAAATGTGTTTCCTAGCAAATATCTTGAGTTCAGTATTTGCAAGGGCAAAGAGTGAGAGATAAAAAAACAAAAGAACAGAGAGTCATGCTGCCATTCTTGTCCATTTGAAATGCTCGTGGATGACTCTTATAATGATGAGAACCATGTTTTGTTAATTGAAATAAATTCTCTTGCACTAAAAACAAAATAAGGAGATGCAGTATAGCAGAGACTTTTAACAATACAGTCTCTGGCCCACTGCCAATGGAAGCCATTATGTTAAAATGCCCATTCTTTTACAGAATAGAAAAAGGTCATCTGTTCTCCCAACTCACAGCAAAGCCTTTGAGGCTCAAAAAGCAATGGTTAATTTTTAGGCAGGCAGGCAGGCAGGCAGGCAGGCAATTGGAGTGTCTCAGTTGTGTCACGCTGTGGATTAACCCATGAGTAGAATCCCAGGCACCACAGCAGCCAGCACGGACGAAGGAAAAAACTGTAGAGAACAGCAGCCAAAGAGAGAGGCATCGTTCCAGCTGCTGCTGCCGAGAGCATATTCCAGTTGGCAATTGCTTCTTTGTAGATGCCAGACATGTCCCATATGGAGTCAAAGGGTGGTCCCCAGTGCTGGATCGGTGGAAGGAAAATTCAATAGTGGCGGCAACAGAAGAGACAATGCCAAATTAGGGCAAAAATAACAAGTACAGGCTGGTTTGTCTAATCAATTCTATGCAAATGCTGCTCTGCTACATTTTTTGGAATGAAACGCCATATGGTTTCCAGATGTATTGGCGTTGATTATGTATATGCCTCCTGCCAACCTAAATAAGGGCATTATGGAAATACACATGTGAACACATATACCTAGGGCAGTGATGGTGAACCTTTTAAAGATTGAGTGCCCAAGCAGCAGTTCAGAACTCACTAATGTTTTGCAAAGTGCCAATACAGCAATTTAACCTGAATACTGGTGGCTGTGAAGGGGCGATGCCGGATGCCCACAGAAAGGGCTCCGAGTGCCACCTTTGGCACCCGTGCCATAGGTTCGCCAACACTGACCTAGGGGCTTGACTTTGTATCCCGCCATCTCGTACCATCTTCTAGACTGTTGCAATAGTTTCTCAAACTATGATCTGGAGCTCACTTCCATACAATAGAACTTATTACTGATCACTGACTGATGACCACAAAAGCAGCTTGAGGGCCAAATGGAGAACCTGAAGAGACCAGAGGTTAAACATTTCCTAGGCCTACAGCCTGCCTAAAATATTTTGCTACCTGCTCTCGTGGTGTTTCACATAGGTCTTGTCCACACAGCTGGAGATTTTTCGACTATATAGGATTCCTGGCTGTGCAAATGAAGACATCTTCTTCCCATCCTTCTCCCACTGGAGGCCAGAAATCACCATGATGACTCTTTGGACTTGAGCTGCACCAGCTATAAACAATGCTGTTGCGTTACATCCAACCAGTCTTTGAGTTTTCTCGTCTATTAGGTTCTCCTTCCTAGCCTTTTTAGAAAGATGCTTTCCATCCTTCTATCCTTCCCAGGTAAAATGAGTACCCAGCTCGGCTTTCATTTCTCCTTATTTTTTCATCTTGCATGATCACCTGTAGCAATTCATACTTTGTGTTTCCATTCATGTGATCAAAGTAGCTATGCTTTGTGTCTTGTATGTGTTATTAAATTTTCTGTTTCGGTTCCTTCTCCTTAATACTTCCATGTCGGTCATCTTCTTGAACCAGTACATCTTTAGCATCATTCTAAAAATCTATATTTCACATGTTTTTATCCATTTTGTATTAGCCTGGGCTAAAGTCCGGAACTGCTTGCCATTCAGCAGAACTGAGAAGACAGAGTGCTGTCCAGTGCATGTTCTCAAAGCCAGTCATCAGTTTTTGCTGCACCCCCATTCCCCCTGTACATACCATGTCTTGTTAGCTAAGAACACGGGATGCCCTGAACACGTACCTGGTCTGTTCTGCAGTCCCCAGGAGCAATGTAGTAAAAATGGGCATCTTCGCAGATGACTCCAAATGGAACGGCTCATGGCCTGGCTAAGATATTTCACTAGTTGAGGCCAAATACTCTATAAGGCAAAGCCCCTCTCTAAACCAAGAGTAAAGGTGACATTGTTGCTGCATCCTCGGGGAATTCAACTATATGTTGGATGTAACCTGTCATTAGAACAAAATGCATGCCAGGGCAGAGCCATTTTTTCATGTTGGAGAAATCAGACTTACAAAGAAAGAATGGCTTGCAGCCTGATGACCACTCAGAGAATGAAGTGAACTAATTCGCAAGTAATGGCAGATGGAGAAACCCCCAGCTCTTCTGAAATGTTTTCTTCTGGTGCTGTGGTATTTGTAAAATATAGTGAAAATTGGTCATGAGACACCTTCTTCCATCACGGCAGAGAGAAGGCTAGTTTAGGGTCCCCAAAACAGACTGTGTGGCAGAAATCCCTTTGCTCTCCAGCTGATATTCTACTTCTCAACAGCCACCAGAATGCTGCCAAATCATTCCCTTGGTGGCGGCTCAGATCAGATCACAAAATCAAGAAAACAGACTAACCTGGAAACATCATGTAGACTTATCTGGAAAACCCACTGCACTCTGCATGTCGTATTCTGTACAAGCATGGATTTGATTGCATTGCAATGCCGTACTCTAACTCAGTTTGGAAAAGAGGGTGAATATTTATATTTCAACCTTCTTCCAGAGATCTGTTATTAATTCTGATATCTTTCTTGGAAGAGATGGCTTGCATTGAGCTGACAATGCTATTTTCATTATAAACAAATGGACTCTAACAAGACCAGACAGTCAGCTGGCTGTTAACAGCCCACTCTAACCCTCCTGGACTTGGCTGGGGTGGAACAAGAACTCTTCCGCAGTATGACAATATACTAAAGTCAGCATTGAACTTAGCTCTGCAGTTCCTTAATGTGACAACTCTAGCTATTTTTCCCTTTGGCACTGCATTGAAGGTGTATGCTTTGCAGTAGAAGTCAGGAGCACACAATCATCAAATGGAAACAGGACTGAGAATTAGCAAACCTAAGGACTGAAGGGATGACTGTGTATATATGAATTAGATTTCTGTGTCTTTTACTCATTAAAAAATAGCATTCAAGACAGCTCACAGACATGGAACAAGCTAGAGAGAGGCAGAGCAATAAATCTATTAAAATATCTGAACAATCAACACATTAAAAGAAGCCCAAAGCTCAATAAGCATTACCGAGTTTCAAAGGCCAATCTGAAGAGAGACACCTTCACATCCTTCCTAAAAGCAGGAAAAATGGAAACATTACCTGAAGTAAACCAAGGGCACAATCCCACCCCACATCGGGCACTTTTAAATGTTGCTGGTTTCAATGGAAGGAGAAGCTGAGTTCTTTCCATCTCAAGTAAACAAAGCTTAAAAGTGTTCATCATTTCAGCTGAGTCATGCTCCAAGATTTCTGGTATGCAGTGTTGCATTTACTGTCATCATAAGAAGGAAATGAGAGCCATCAGGCAAACCACGAAAGGCTTAACTGGCTACAGGGCCTAACACCTTTTGAAAGCGTGGTGGTGATTTTTAGCAGGAACATTTCCAGTTTATAGAATTTTTTCCTCAATGGCTAGACAGAGACATGCATATATATATGCTAACATCATCAATAACATTCAGGAGTCCTTGAGAATACGTTGTGGATGGTGACCGATGTAGTAACGTGGGGTTAGTGATTTGAGCAAGTGATTTCAGCTCTCTGACATAGCAGGCTGGAGACAGCTTCTATTGTAACAACTCTTTATTCAGGGAGAGAACAAGACTGAGGGACTGGGGAGAGGGAGCTGCATTTATAGGAACGAGGACTGGCTAGGAAAAGATACATTTTGGAGAGAACAATTACAAACAATCACAAAGCTGCCTTTTGGCGGGAACCAATAGGATTGAGGATCCAAATGCAGCAACTTGAATCAACCAATAGGCCTGTTCCCTTTGGAACAGGAAGGCAGTTACTTCAACATAACCAATTACAGATAATAGGAATACAGATCAATAAACAACAGCCAGGATAAATGAAGTCAACAACTGGTGTTTTCTACTGGCCTTCATGGTGCGGAATAGTGAGTGGGCTTCTGCCGGCTGCTTAAATGGAAGTGCGATTTATGGAACGTGTGTTAACATTGAAGTGCCATTTGTAAAAACAATTGTTATGTCTAGACTCGGAGATGGAGATGAAAAAAAGGTGATTCATCATGGTTTGTGATTTACCTGCAGCTGACCAATTGACAAATTTACAGTGACACACTGACAAATTGATGAATAAATTCATCTCTATTTTAAAATGCTCTAAAAATAACCCCTATTATTTAGATGCCCCAAATCTGCAGTGATGCCTCCTCTCAATATCTTCTACAAACGCTGAAAGTTTGTTGATGATTGAGGTTCAAACAACTGAGGTATGTACCCCCCCCAAGACAGCTGCCCAGAAAAGTGCCCTCCAGGCATCTAAAAACACCAAACTTGCAGAGAGACTTCTCCCATATCTCCTTTACAATCCCTGCAAGATTGAAGAAGGCTGGGTTTCAGACACCTGAGTGTCACAAATTGGGGCCCCAGAAAAGGGCTGTTTAGCAAGTAGCTTGGGAAAACCCAACCTTCACCCAATTAGGAGGGATTGTAGAGAAGAGTCAGGGGATGCTTTTCTACAGATTCAGTGTTTCTAGGTTCCTTGTGGTGCATTTAATAGCCCAGTGGATTGACAAATCAAAATGTGCTTTAAAAATCATCTATATGTATTCACTGGGAGATTTTGTTCATGATGAATATGAATTGACAAATTTTGATGAATTGACCAAATTTGTCAGAAAAAGTGATCTCTTTTTCAATTCATCCCCATCTCTAGTTACATCTTGGGATGTGGACATATGGGATGAGGTCTACTTGAATATCTTCTCTTTGTTGTTCCAAAGCAAAGAAACCACTGATAACACTCTGACAGTTCAACCCTGTACACTTCCTCATCTGCTGGACCAACTGGAACAGAGTTTTCCCTGGGTAATCAGTTGTTTTGTACTACAAAAAGGATAGGGTGTGTCAATGGGAGTGACATTCTAGTGACATACAAAGCTGGGTGTGATGCTTTGGAAGTGGGAACAATCTTTCTCCCTAGAAAAAATGAAGTGAATAAGGTGAACTAGTACTAACACACACTATTGTTTGTTCTTTAAAAACAAACGAATAGAAATTCAGATGAAAGAGAAACAACTCTGGTGAACTACAGCAGACTACTGTGTTTCCTTGGTATGTGTTTGTACATTACAGATAATCTTGGAAAACTTCCCCCTTCCCCCAATGCCATGCTACACTGCAAACAGCCAAAAGGCTTTGCAATGGACCATAAAGGAGAGTTGGGAACTGGTAAAGAGCAGGATCAAAGGAAGGGGGACTGTGGCATGGATCAAACCACATGAGACTGGGGGGGGTGTGGCCATTGGCACCAAAACAATCCAGTTTTCGCACGATCACCTAATTCATATAGAACTGTAATATAGGTTGTGAATCAAGCCTCATCAATACCAGGTTGCTCCGTTTCAGCTTGCTGGTGGAGTGACAGCCTAAGCTCCACTGATTTCACTGTTTTCCTACATGACTTGGGGCCTGGTGTCATGTAAGCAGCCGCCTGTCCCATTATGAACCTGCCCTGATGTTATAGTCCAGTGGTGGTGAACCTTTGGCACTCCAGGTGTTTTGGACCACAACTCCCACAGTCCTTTGTCACTGGCAATCTAGGTTTGGAATTCTGGAATTTGTGATCCAAAACATCTGGAGTGCCGAAGGTTCACCACCACCACTGCTATAGTCTTTGGGATAGTCTTTGGGATAGGTGAGTCTTACTTCACAGTAAAATAAAAGAGGGCTTTCTCTTCTGGTGCTGTAGACTCCATTTTCCTCAGAGCGACTGGCAGTTTCCCAGCATTAAAAAATGTGTGAAGAAGGCACATCTCTTCAAACTGAACTTTTAGACTCTTCTCATTAGCATAATACCTTTAATGGCTTCTCCGCTTTAAATCATTTTAACTGCACCTGTCTGTGAGCAGTATTATGGAGTGGGAAAGTGCGAGAAGCATATAAGAAACAGACAAATGATAAGAAATAACCTTGTTGAAGAAACAGAAATATTGAGCTTCAGCTTGACTATTTCCCTCCTCTAGCTTCCTCAGTGCTTTTCTGTCATACACAATAAGAAAATCTACAAAGCTGGTCATTACCTTACAGAGGGATGGGCAGCCTCCCAGTGCCTCAAAGGGTTGGACTCACAGCCCTTTGTGTTCCCTCTTTGTTAGAAAAATGGGAGCGGCAAACATTTTAAAAAATATTTTGGAATGTGTGGGGGTTATGAACAGGCACGCTGTAGGGATCCCCATAGAGGGAAGAGTTTTTTCTAATTATGCGGGAGCTTCATCCCTCCTGTTCTGGAAAGTATCCCCGTTCCTCTCTGCTACAGTAAAAACCTTATAATAGGAAAAGGCTAAGCTCAAACTATGAAGGTCACATAGCCTCTGGATTTCAAGTTCTCTTTAATTAACACATTTTATTGGCTCAGAAATAACCTTGTTTACCTAATAGCTGTCTTGCCAAGGTCACTCGGTCTTAAAATTAACTGATCTTGTGGGCCACTCAAAGCTTGGAGGTCTTTCCTTAATTATGTCAGCAATGTTTAACAGACAAGATATCGAGGTTACAGGCCTACATTAAAAATAAAAGCATGACATGATATGAGATCATTGTAAATAAACGACTGGGCACACACGCTGTCTCTTAGCATGGCACCAGACGTTTGCAAGAAATATGCGCACACACATACTGACAACTCAGTGCAGGGGAAGGAGCAGAAACGGCGGCCCTATTCACCTGTCAGCTACTTGTCACACGCGCCTCCTGCCGTACCTCCAAGGACCTTCACATTGAGTGCAACTATCACAGAGAGCCACCTACCCATGAGTGGCTGCTTCATGTAAGCACTCCTAAGCCATGAGGATCTTTTCAGGTGGTTACACTTCATGAACACACATAAACAATTAATCCACTGGCATAAGGCGATTTATTCACACACAGAGGATGGAAGAGTTGTTTTTCTCAAAGGCTACTGCGCAAGTCCCCCAGACAATATCATGTCTAAGGTTTATGGAGGAGGGGGAGTAGAAGCAACAACAAAAATTGTTTCTGATTACTAGTCACACTTTAGCCCTTAGCACACCCTTTCCCAACTGGCAGCCTCCAGATGGTTTTGAATTCAATTTCCATAATTCTGAGTAGAGATGGGCACGACTCAGCGAAATTTTTGTTTTTGTTTTCGTTTTTTGTTTTCGTTACGCAACAAAAACGAAAACAAAATGAAAAATTTTGCCGTGTTTTTTGTTTTCGTTATGGCAGACACATTACAATGAAAAGAATGCTAACAAAAACGAAAATTTTTCATTTTCATTTTGTTTTTTTCGTTTCGTTTCGTAACGAAAACGAAAACAAAAAATGCGAACCCCCCCGAAAAACAAAAACGAACCGAAACGGACCCCTTAACGAAAAACAAAAAAGGAAAAATTATTTTTTTGAGTCGTGCCCATCTCTAATTCTGAGTATTTGCCATGTTGGCCGGGGCTGCTGGGTATTATAGGCCAAGACATCTGGAAAGCACGAGCTGGGAAGCCTGCTTTAGTATGCTGACTGCATGAAAAGGGCTTGCCTATTCCTCTGTTTTCAGATGCACTGAAAGGTAGCTTTTGAGCCGTCTGTCTACTGCTGTGACTTCACTTGCTCACTCCATGAAGAGAGATGGGTGTTTCGTTTTGGAAGGAGACTGGTTCCGAAACGAAACACACCAATGCAGTCCCATCCTCTGGAACAAAATCAGCCACTGTCTTACGTTGCTTTACCTCGCGCTGGGCAAAACTCCAACCAGGAAGCAGTCTCTGACGTGTCATCTTTCCATCTTCCTGGTGATGGCCAATCAGACAGGGAGGCGGGATGATGCATGTCCTTGCACACCTCCTCAGTGGCCAGTGCCAGGGAGATGGAAAGATGACACATCGGAGGCTGCTTCCTGGTTGGAGTTTTGCCCAGTGGGAGGTAAAGCAAGGTAAGGCAGTGGTTGGTTTTGTTCCAGAAGGTGGGAATGCATTCCGAACGCCAGCTGTGTTGGCGTGTTTCATTTTGGAACCAGTCCCCTTCCGAAATGAAACACCCATGTTGTGCCTTACATGCAGGAAGGACCATCTTGTCCCATTATTAACCTTCCTTAATTTAAGAATCCTGTACAATCTCCTTGTATATGTGATGTGCAGTGAGTAGGGACACAGAAAAAATACTCTCTAAATGGACCTGGGAAAAGGATCTAGCTCTCTGGTTTTGGGGCCATTTTATTTTTGAGGAAATGCCCCAAAAAACATTTTAGAATCTAATTAATGTTACCTGCATTTTTACCTCCAAGCCTGGGCTCTTGCCTGTTTTATTGACACTATGATTTCAGTGTGGTTGTGACAATGTGTTTTGTTAATTTAGTGTATTATTTATTACTTCAGCGTATACACTACCCCATAATGCAATGCATTGGCATCTTCCAATGGAAAGACTAAGTGTAAATTGACTAAATAAAGCTCTTCAAATATAACCATTGTCAAAAATTTAAGAGAGCAATCTATTTTTCTGGCCATTTGCCAACCTTAGCAGCTCAGCTCTTGAAACTTTTAGTTATTTATACATTCATTTGACATCTAACCCATCTTTCTCACTGTGAAGGGACCAAAGGCATCACCCAAATTATTATAAAAACAGATTTTTTAATTAAAGCAATTATAAATGCAACAAAAGGTACTTCTCAAACAATGAAACATATTAATTTTTAAAACATACAAAGTAGAAATGCCTCTTCCATATCTGTACCAGGCATGCTTGTGTGATTGGGGGAGACTGATAGAAACATCTCCCCTGAACATCTTAAAACTGTTGTGGCATCTGACAAGGGGAGATATGGTCTCTTAGGTATCCAAGTGCTTTAGGGCTTCATAGGTCAAAGCTAGCATTATTTCTGCCTTGGGGAAACACTGCCAGTGTCTCCTGCAGCAAACAATATATGCCAAAGTCACAAGGGTATATGTATGACAGGCTGCAGGGATCTGGGGAATTTGGCCAGATTGGGTTTCTTAGATGCCTGTATGCTGGTCTCTGACAAATTCACTGATAACACACCCCCTGCAGTGCTCATGCAAAAAGTGGTATTGTACAGACAAGCCACAGCATTTACAAGGAGACAGGTCTTTTGTCTCTCATGTGCAGAAGGAGCATTTGTCATTTCCTTCGAACTAGGACCTGCTATCTGGCTTGGGTTGGAGTCGCTGATAAAATTAGATCCTCTCTTTCTCTCCTGTGCGGGGGGGGGGGTTAAAGTCACTTTATCCTTAGCATGTCGACCTTTTGTGTGATGAGGACCACTTTTCTGGACTAGAGCTGCCAGAATTCTCTTGGCCTGCCTGGCCACTATTTAGATAATCTGGGGAATCATGGATTTTAAAAAATGTTTTTGAGTTCTGATAGAGGCAGCTCATTTTGCATCCCACCCAAGAGTACCTCATGGTTATGTGACTAGCTCACAAAGAATGCCTCCCGTTTTCAGATTGCTTCCTTAAAGCATCCAACACGATCTCTTACTTCCAAAAGAAAAATGCCTCTGTGATGCTTTTAACATTATACGAAAGTGCTTTCTGCAATTTAGGACTTCTGTCATGCTGGGTCCTCATCATGATACCGTACTTGTGAATGCAGCTTGGAAGCAATGGACAAAAGCAACAAAACATTGTGGGTTGGGTGCAAACCATTCATCAGACAGAAATCCACATGACATCCTAAGCATGAAAGGGATTCTGCAGCTGGACCAGGGACTGACATGTTGGTTTAAAAGCCCTCTTAAGGAAATGGGAGATGCCCTTTAACATCCTTGAATTGCATCCACTTACAATAAGAAGCATCTAGAGAAGTGATCTTAGCCTCAAGTTTGCCTACTTTTTGGAAGATTATACTGACTTTTTCCTTTCAGAACTGAGCCAGTAAGACAGGAGGCCTCCCTGCTGAGACTGTTGTATAAATAAATGTTTATTGCTACAAGCCATTGACATTTTGGTCTTACAAAGCAAATGTCCTTGGCAGACAAGCCTCTTCTAAAATATGAGGTATTGTAATGCGATAGCTGCTGTATGTGCTGAATATATAAAAATAGAGATCACCTTGGGGGGAAAGATAGTAGATGCAATAGAGATGAAGATTGAAGAGCCTTTTGCTCTAGTTCTTTTGTTGTGTCATCCATTACAAGCATGAAGCATTCTTGACTATCTATGAACTCACTATAGAAAGTTTGTGTGTTTCTCTGCTTCATAAAATTGAGGGTAAGGACTATCTAAGCCAACCATCAGCTCAGAACAGAAGAATCAGAACTACAGCATCCCCAAGAGATGGTCCTCCTGCCTTAGCTCACATGCCCACAATAAAGAGAGTCTACTATATGTCTGTGCAATGGATTGCACTGTCAGACTTTTCTGATGTACTAAACAAAACTATCCTCATGGCCAGTCCAAGTCTAGTAGCTTATGCCTATTTCATCAAGTTCTGTTGCAAGAGACTACAGATGACAAACATTAGCATATTTTATGAGTTGCCCTTCAAGTACTAGAAGAGTGCATTCACATGCTCAAGCAGCTATGTTGCCGTGTGCCATTATGCCACTTCTAACTTATGAAGATCCTAAAAGGCATGGGAGGTGTTTGAGGAATGTTTACCACTGCTGACCCCCCAAGTAAACTTTCATGGCCCAATGGAGATTCAAACCCAGGGCTCCTGAGTCCTAGTTCAACATTTTTATCCACTACACCACACTGACCTCCACCCTTGCAAGTTCTGAAGTGCTGGGTTTGTGGGGCTCATCCTTACTGTTGATTTTCTTTTGCTGTTGCTGATTTTCTTTTGCTGTTGTTGTAAGCCGTCTTGGGTTCCCTCGGGGAGAAAGGCGGCATAAAAATAAAGTTTATTATTATTATTATTGGAGTTCTCCTCTGCTGAGGGCTTTAAGTTTGGAACCAGCACTTTTAAATTGAACCCAGTAAGCAACTGTTAACTATGCAAATCTGTTTATAATGGGGTTAACATGTGCCCTTAATACTTGTCACCCATTAACAGAATAGCTGTTGAACATTGATTGAAATGAAAATTTCAGAGCCTCTGCAAGGGTGGCCCCACAAAGAGCACATTGCAGTAGTCAAAATATAAGGTAACAAAGATGTGGATGACTATAGCTAAATGAGCATGACTCAGGCACACTAACCAAAATGGTACAAAGATTGCCACCCTTGCGGCCTGGGCATCCAGGAGCAGCACAAGATCAAGGAGGGCTGCCAGACTATGAACCTGACCTGATAATGAAATCTAGGATATTCTAGTCCAGTCGTGGCAAACCTTTAGCACTCCAGATGTTTTGGACCACAACTCCCAGAATTCCAAGCCTGTACTGCCCATGACAAAGGACTGTGGGAGTTGTGGTCCAAAACATTTGAACTGCTGAAGTTTTGCCACCATTGTCCTAGTCCATAGTCTGGTATTTTATTAAGCAGAACCATTTCTGACTTTCCAGGATTAATATCCTGCTCATTCATTCTAATCCAGCCTGTTAGTGAGCAGCATTGAGGGATTGTCATTGCTCCCTTGGTGTTAAATGACCAAGAGCAAGAGTTGGGTGGTGTGAGCATGTGGGCGGCAGCTCACTCCAAAGTTTAAGTAAGCACTGCTTCCCCACCACCATCCCCACCATCCCCAGTGGTTTATATCAAGCCCTGGGACCACTGAGAAAGAGAGAGAGGCATACCAGTCTCTGACCCATCTTCTTTTTTATCTTGTGATTGCCCCTTCTAGCCCAGGGATGGGAGGGGGAGCAGGCAATGCAATGGATTGGTAAATGTAAGAAGGATTGTTAAGCCATCCTACTGTTTTTGTTGATTCTGGCTTATAGATGCTGCCTTATGATCATTCACTGTTGGGAAATGCAGCACGGGGAACATGTCTGCACTATGTCATTCCATCCCATACAAAGCAGCAGCTTCACTTCTTTCCTTTTCCTTTCCCCCCTTTATGGTAGAGGGAGAGGCCACTTTGTGAAGCATCAAGGCAGCATTAAGGATGAGAGCAGGGTATAAATGAACTGCCTAAAGAGTTTTCACCCATCCCTCCCCTCCCAATTCTCTCTTTCATGCCTTTAGCTAATCGGTGGAAGCGTTCTCTCTGTGTGGTCCTTGAGCGATGACATCCGCCTGCTGCCTATGGACTAACAGCATAAAAGCTTTACATAAATAAAACAGGGGCGAACAAAGCATTGCCCTCTCAGATCACTTCCACACTGTTCTCTACTTCATTATTCACCGCATATCCATTCAGCGGATCATATTTTTATTTCAATTCATGATGATTTCAGCAATATGGTCAGGCAGTCAAAGCCAGCTTCTCTAGGCCACTCAAGCCGGATGACTGCCCACGTAACCTGAGGTTAATTGCCTGATAACAATTTTGCTATACTGTGGTCAGTGTTTCCTGAAGCAAAACCATAGGCAGGAACGATCCTCATGGAACTGGTTGCATCAGAATAAAGAGAAGGGAGGATCCTGCCTGCATCCCACCCACCCATCTGTAAGCCATAGCATATAAAGCCTGAACTCTTAAATTTAAAAAATTGCAATCAATGGGTACAATACCATATAGGAATGTCTTCTTGCACATCCCATGGCTTTTAAAGCGAGAGGATGAAATGAAAAGATGGAAATGACTTGCGTGTGAGTAGTAGAAATCAAAGAAGGCTTTCATTCCCTCCTCCCAGTAAGCACTTTCTAGTCCAGTGGCAACATTATTTCTTTCTATTTTTTTCTTGCTCTGCTCTAAAACTTACCTTCTGCTTTCACTCTGTAAACCTGTCATTGTAATTAATGCCCCCCACTCCTGAGCTTCCTTGACTTGACTATATATGGGAAGAATAGACGAGCAGCCCTCCTTTGTGAATTGAAATAAATGTTAGTGTAACTGCCCAGGGATGAAAAGCTCCATGCTTCCATGTTACAGTCTACACAGTGCAGCTGTGCGATCCAGGCAGCCGTTTTGTCACAGATACGGGTCAATGCGGGGAAATGAGCAGCAGTGTAACTGATCCATTAAAAAATCTAATTAAAATGAAACAGACATGGTTCTGACTGTATTGGACAGGTGCCTGGTGCTGCAATAGCAAAACTGTTCAGAAAATGTATTCCCCACCCTACCCCAAGCTGTGAAGAACCAACAGGTTTAAAGCCAGAAAATGTGCAGCAGAACTCGGTTGTTATTTAAATGATGCCTCTTTGTCTGTCTGTCTGTCTGTCTGTCTGTCTGTGAGACATATTTAAGAGCACAGTTACATGGTACTTCTTCCAGACAAACATAATCTAAACCTGGAAAAAGATAGTAAGGGTCATATAAGTAATGATACAGTGACTTTCCTTTTGAGGAAATTCTGCTACTTGGCTTATCACAGGGACAATAAGGGCCATGCAAACACCCTCAAGATCTCAGTTCACACAGCGCTGGCCCAAGTCATTTTGCTAATCAAGGTGATGAAGAATACATGGTACTCTCGTGAGCTCCATGAACCTGACTAGATGTGACATTTTCCTACAGCACCAACAACAAGAGCAGTGTCATCTGACACATCTGAAGCACCAAGGTAATTGAGAGCCCCTGGGACAGATTCTGTCACACAATTCTCTCTCTCTCTCCTGACACCACCAAGTGTCTGCCATTTTCATTCTAATCGAGCCCTTAACTGCATAAACCATAATTTGTTCCATCTGCCGAGAAACTGTAAAATGAGGGGATGGTGGTTGTTTCACTTCTCTTTGAAAACTTGGGCCTATTGTTCTTTTCTTCCTGGATAAAGGAAGGACGGAAGGGAGAAGCTGCCTGCTAATTGAAATGTTTTGGAAGCTGTATTAGTGTGTGAGAAGGGATTTCGAAGGTCATAAAAACATTCTCTCCTGGTACCAAGCTAATTAGTGAGAATTGGCTTCAGCTGAGAAAAAGAGGGGGGTGGTGGAAGGTAGTTTAATAAAGATTCCACCCTTCTAGGTGTTTAGGGGTTACTTGGGACTTCGCTGGTGGAATACATGTCCACTCAGAGGTACAGTATGTTCCGCTGAGTTCAGTGAGACAGACTCCAAGATAAACAGGTACAAGCATTTTTTTTGGTTGTTGTTGTTGTTGTTGTTGTTCAGTCGTTCAGTCGTGTCCGACTCTTTGTGACCCCATGGACCAGAGCTCGCCAGGCCTTCCCATCTTCCACTGCCTCCCGGAGTTTGTCAAATCCATATTGGTTGCATCGATGACACCGTCCAACCATCTCATTCTCTGCCGTCCTCTTTTCCTTTTGTCTTCAATCTTTCCCAACATTCGGGACTTTTCCAAGGAGTCCTCTCTCCTCATGAGGTGGCCAAAGTACTGGAGCCTCAGCTTCAAAATCTGTCCTTCCAGTGAACATTCAGGGTTGATTTCTTTCAGGATGGATAGGTTTGATCTCCTTGCAGTCCAGGGGACTCTCAAGACTCTCCTCCAGCACAACAGCTCAAAAGCATCAATTCTGCGCCTTCTTTATAGTCCAGCTCTCACTTCCATACATCACTACTGGAAAAAACATAGCTTTAACTATCCTGACCTTAGTTGGCAAAGTGATGTCTCTGCTCTTAAGGATGCTATCTAGGTTTGCCATTGCTTTCCTCCCAAGAAGCAGGCGTCTTTTTATTTCGTTGCTGCAGTCACCATCTGCAGTGATCAAGGAGCCCAAGAAAATAAACTCTGTCATTGCCTCCATTTCTTCCCCTTCTATTTGCCAGGAGGTGATGGGACCAGTCGGGGCATGATCTTAGGTTTTTTTATGTTGAGCTTCAGCCCATTTTTCCACTCTCCTCTTTCACCCTCATTAAGAGGTTCTTTAATTCCTCGTCACTTTCTGCTATCAGAGTAGTATCATCTGCATATCTGAGGGGTTTCTTATGTGTTTCTTGCGACAACCATGCTGGAAAATTTGCTCAAATCCTCTTTTCAAACCATGACATGAGTCCAGGTAGCAGGAGAACATGAAGAATATATATGTCATACTGAACATATATAATAAACTGATATACTGGTAAATGTCTTATGGGTTGATTTAGAAAGGAGATTTTTAAAACAAATTCTATGTTTGATTTACTATTGCAGGGTAATTTACTCCTAAAATATTTATGTAACATCATTTGAAGTCTACCTATTTTTTCATTTTTGTGATCCACCGGAAAATGCATTTGAGTTGTCAATCAGTTACAAAGAAGACTTTTCCTTTAATCAAGTAAAGTTTCTCCAGTGGATATGCTAATGGGCAGTAACCCTTATTCAATGCCTTGTGAATAACTTAATATACCTATAGCCATTCCTCACTTAACAACCTACCTGTTTAAAGACTACTCAGACTAATAACCAAGGCAGCCAGATCGCTGCCTCAAGAAGAACCTGCTGATCCATCTCACAGGGCCTGGGCCAAAGCATCCAGCCTGCTTCTGCTTGCTTGCACCTTGTCAGCAGCTCAGAAGGTTGGAAATACGGCTACATCATCACCACCGCCTTCCTTCTCCTCGGCTGCTTTCAAGGGATGATTGTTCCTACAAGTGTCACAATGCTCGCCTCCATCTCAATTTTCCCCTCATGTTTGTTCTGTTTTCCCGTGACCTCCAGGAGAACCTCTCCACTCTGGCCTGCCTGCAAGGAGAGAAGCCTCAAAACACTTGAAGACATTCCTCACTTAAGAACCAGTTCACTTAATGACCTAGTTGTAGGAACAGAATTCCATCATTAAGTGAGGAATACCCATGTTCTCTTTTAGCACAGTTCTCTAGAGGAAGGGGTGTGCTGTGGGGAGGGCAAGGGGGTGGGGCACTCCAGGCACAGCAATTAGGGGTCGCCAAATCGCCTACCACCACCCCCCACCTCCACCACCCCGCCTGCCATCTCCAAGCCCGTCTGCTGCCCTCACAGGACCCCAGCATGACACTTGCTCTCCTTCCCCCACTTACACCCTTGCAAAGGGCGGCGGCAATGGCGGCAGCAGTGAGAAGGGTGACTGAGGCAGCCATAAGTGCATGCCTGTAGGGCAGCCGCAGGAGTCTGGCCGTGCCCTGCAGCCTAGGCTGGGTTCCATTGCTTCACTCCAGCGGCCACACTCTCTCCACAGCCCTGTCACCAGTGCAAGGGTATATAACGATGTGCTGGTTGGCGTCACCTCCCACTGCGATTTCCTCTTCCTTCCTCTACCTGAGGAATGCCAGGAGTTGTAGGGTTAACCGCGGGAGGCGGAGGAAAGTGGAGAGGCAGGCGACGGGCAGATCTAGAGCTCGTCCGAGTCCTTAGGTTTCAGGATACACAGTATTATTATATAATTGGTATATAGCTGATAAGTTATGCAACGAAAGGCAGGATAACCAAAATGCTCAGAACAATGCAAGAACAACACATTTTAAAAAACCAAAACCAATACTTTACTGACAAATAGCAACTGACTGTGAAGATTTATGGATGATGCTGCGACAGAGAAGGGGAAAACAAGAAGACGTCTTTGAAATGAAATTGAAGCAAGGAAAATGAGCCAACCTGATTTTGAATGGGTTCCCAGGAGACTCCATGTTCTAAGAGACTGTATCCATATGCAATCTAAAAATCAAGAGTAGGTGACACCTCTATTAATCTGCTTTAACAGTGGTACCCCGACCTAAGAGCAGCTCGACTTAAGAGCAATTCGACTTAAGAGCGGAAAACTGTTGGCATTTTATATGATCTGCTCGACTTACAAATATTTTTTTCATTTTTTCATTTTTTTCATTTTTAACTTATATTTTCAACTTTTTTTGTATAGGTACCCCGACTTAAGAGTAGTTTGACTTAAGAGCATGCATTCGGAACAGATTACATTCGTAAGTCGAGGTACCACTGTATATCTGTACTGCACTGGTACACATCAACCTGCACTACGTTTGGTCTGGACTCTGAAAAAAAAAGAATTATAAAGCATAGGGAGACAAGACACAGGCTATGGGTGATTTTCAAAAATGTGTGTGATTATTTTATCTGTTCTACCTGCTTGATTAGTCAGCCCTTGTTGATACATGTGGTAGAGAGGTTGGAGTGTTGCATTTGTCTAAAGAAGAAGGAGAAGGAGAAGGAGAAGGAGAAGGAGAAGGAGAAGGAGAAGGAGAAGGAGAAGTCTATGTGTTAATCATTTCTTTTTCACGGTCAGAAGGCACTGTAGTTATCTACTCTGACCTCACTAGAAAAATATAGAAAAACAGCCTCTGGTTAGTTATAGTGGCCCATTCTGATACTGCTCCTTGGGAATACATATAGCAATACACAAGACAAGACAAGAGAACACTTCTTTTGCCAATTATGATTGAGAAGAGAATGACACAAAACACGAGAAATTCCATCCAAGGAAATCTCTAAAAACAACTGTCAAAGGCCACAAAATTCTGCCCTTTCGTAACTAGAGTCTGCTTACACGTAGCTTCAGAAAGGAGGGGGATATTAGAGCTATTGAGCATAAATAATGCAAACCACAAGGTATAAAAAGGGACCATGTTAAAAGAATCATAAGCACAAGCAGATAAAGGCTTGGAAGTTTAAATGATGAAGATTTGTAATAATCTTCCAGCAGATTTGTTCTAGAGGTTTATTCTGAATCATGCATTATTATTATTATTATTATTATTATTATTATTATTATTATTATTATTATTA
>JAHTLZ010000114.1:5179413-5194065 GCA_023846285.1 Phrynocephalus versicolor | reverse complement strand
AGATAGATAGATAGATAGATAGATAGATAGATAGATAGATAGATAGAAAAGTAAGTAAGTAAGTAAGTAAGTAAGTAAGTAAGTAAGTAAGTAAGTAAGTAAGTAAGTAAGTAAGTAATAAACCCTTTTCCAAGCAGTTTTTTTACAGCTGATGTTGATTCTTCTCTTTAAATCTCTGCACTGGTTTTTCCTTTTGCTCCCAATCTGGCACAATGTTCTAACTTGCAAGACACTACTTGAGGCATATTCCCAAAACAAAAGATATAATAGATGACTTACAACTTATCTTGGATGACAATCAGGAATCCACGCACCTACTCTCCAGCATGAGGGAGCTGTACCAGTTCAGTGTTTGTGCAGAGCTATTTTCCAGACAGGATTAGCAGAAGCATCTATGGTGCGACAACACCATGCCATACTCTATAATGTGTGATGAAGCTCCTCCTTCTTATGTAATTCTGAATTTATTAATCAGACTGGGTGATTAACTGTGTCAGTTAAATGAATTGTATTCTGAAGTATGTAGCATTTTTGTAACAAGACTGGAACATTTCAGTAAAATGAGACAGAGACTTTCTACAAAAAAAATCTTCCCATGAAATGTCTCACAACATATTATTAAAGCTGAATCACACAAAGTATGCAGGCATCTTTATGCAAATATAATTGCTTTTGCATAGGCAAATGTGATATTAAATTATTTTCTAGTTGATACAGTTAGCCGTTTTATACTGCTTATGCATAACAAGTATACATTTCTATTTCTTGTATTTGGAAAGCATCTTTGGATTTTAAGTTCCTTAGTTATCTTTAATAATTTTTATAAAGTCTGTACTGAAAAACTGGAATAATTAAACATTAAGTAGTAGAGATGCTTACTGAAATCTTTTTATCTGACAGTCCTCTTACAAATTACTGTATTTGGGCGTTTATACACGACCCCTAAACTCCGGGGCAAATGGCTCCCAGCTCCGGAGCTTAAAAATGTTTCCCCACCAGCTCCGGAGTTTAGAGGAAATTAAGTGCGACCCCGCCCACCTAAGCGCGACCCAGCACACTTTTCATGTACCTGCTTTCCGAAAGTGAAAAATCTTGATGCGGATGTGCTGGGCTCTCCTCGCTTCTTTTTGTTGTTGTTTTTTGCCTACCGCCCCTTTAAGAGAAGGAATCACAACGGGGCTGCGTCCACCAGCACCGGAGGTAAGCCTGCATTGTTTTGTCCCTTTTTTTCTCCCTCCCCTCACGCAGCCAGCAGCCAGGAAGTACGGAGGGGTGGGGACGCAGGAAGAGCGACAAACCCCTAAGATCTCTGGTCCGAATTTAAGTGACCAGTGGATCTTAGAGGTCGTGTAAAAGCGCCCTTTGTTCTTGTTTCTGAAATAAGAGCAACATGTTGATTCACTCTTTGTGTATGTAAAAACAAAACCAAAAGCATTGTGGCAACTTTAAAAGTAACATAGTTATTTCAATGTGAGCTTTTGTAGATTGTAATCAGCTTTTCCAGACACAGGTGTGTAAAGAAGGGGATGTGTCTGAAGAAATTTACTTTAACACACAAAAGCCCACACTGAAAAAAGTGTTACAGTACTCTTGAACACTTCTCTGTTTCCATTTTTCCTGTAGCAACTCAGCTCCCTCTATGAAAACTATTCTCATGTATTTTACTTATATATTTCTGCACGTCTGATAGTTTTCAGTGACTGGTGGTGCTTTTTAAAAAGTTTCATGTTATATTCTAGAAAGGGCATGAAGACAGAGATCTGTAGACATATTCATGAGCACACACTAATTAAATCCAAAAAAAGGAGGCTTGAAGCTATTGTATCACCTCATCAGAATGCCATCTGAGGTAATTTCCTTAGTGCACCTGGAAAAGTGTGAAGCCCTTCTGGTAGCAAGAGTGAGGCAACCATTTGAGGTAGAAAATACTGGGAGAGGTGGTGGCAGAAGTTCCGCCCTAAGCTTGGAACAGGTTCATACGGGTCATGGAATTCTGGGAATCACAGTATATTGTAAAGAATCAACTTTTCCAAACTCTGAGCCCAAGCATTTATTCTACACCCTTGGAATTTTTATTAGAGGACAACAATGTATGCCACACTTTGTTTCCAAACGAAGCCTAAACAGCTTGGCTGCTCTCAGATGAGAAGAGAGCTCCTGATTTCTATAGGAAAAATAAAAAAGCCAATAGTACCATCCTCTCCTTTGCCTTTAGTTATTTATGTGCCATCAAGTCAGAACCAACATACTGTATAGCCTTGAAGTTGAGTGAGATACTGTATTTACCTTGCCTTCAAGTGAGATGTTTAAACAGTGTTTTTTACCAGTTCTACTCCTCAAGCGTGTTTCCATGGCCAAGTGTCTTCAAGAGTCCTAGTCTGCCACTTTATCCACTACACCACACTGGACAGCAATACAGTGCAGTGGACCCTCATATAACAAAAGGTTTGTATAACATAAAGTCTGTACAACATAAAAAATTCCAGAATGGGGGAAATTTGCTTAACAGAATCGCCTATGGGCGAATCCGTACAACATAAAAATGGTCACGTTTTCAATGCATTCCTATGGGAAATTTGTATAAAGGAAAATTTGCTCAGCAGAATTTCATTTGGAACGAATTAATCCCTTTGTACAAGGTACCACTGTATATCTATTTAGCTAACTCCGGTTAGAACCAGGACACAGTCCGTAATACATTGGGTTTTTAGGGCACGCCACCAGTTACCTGCTGTATAACAGAACATCCTGCTGCGGGATGTACCAGCGAAACAGGGTCTTGTTAGCACAACATATTAAAAATCTAATCCATTTAGTACTTGGCCATTTAAGGAGCCTCTTCAGTTGTGCTTGGGCGGATGTTTCCTGCATTTGGGTACTTTACAAGCGTTAGTCTTGCTGCCCGATACAGAGGGATGCTCTGATTGCGTGTAAGGCAGCTCCGCACAGCGCCCTCGAAGTGGAGTCGAAAAGAGAAAGCAGAGTGGCATTCTGACGTTTCCTTCCACTGTGTGAGCTGGTGCATGTGTTTGTAGTGCAAGGCAAAGCCACGCGGGGGCGTTTGCATTTGAGAGTACACGGGTTGCCGTGGTAATGGTAATCCTTTTATGGCTTGCTCATTGCCCGGTGGAAAATACAGTAGCAATGCGTCTTACATTCTTAAACCGGCACACGAGGATAGCTGTGACATCCTCTGCGCGCTTTCCTTTAAATTAGGTTCGTAACGGGGGCTAAAAAACGCTGCCCACACCTTCTCTTAGGGCACACTGCGTGAGGGCAGATGTCCCAGATCTTTTCAGCACGCTCAATAAAAGGAAGAAATTCCTGGTCAGGATCTCTTCCGCAGGGCGACGGTTTCCTGAGGGAACCCTTTCTCTGTTACACGAAGACTATTACTGTCTTGTGTCGGACGCTGCAGGGCTTGACCAGCCTGGCGGGGTGCGTGCAGGTTAGTTTTGCTGGCTCTGGTGTGCGTGCGGTGCAATGCCTTTCTTGCCTCTCCTTTGCAGGTGTGACGCTAGAAGGGCCACACTACTCACTTCCTCCCGTGTGGAAGGTGTGCCTAAATAATCGGTGCTACAAGCTGCCCCAAACGTGGCTTTTAACTTCCCTTCTCGGGCTTTATTAGTACGTGTCTCCCCTCCGTCATTATATCTCCTATTAAGTTCTCCCTTGTTTCTTGGTGGTCTTCCCCTCCTTTTTATCCCAGAATAGGATAAGAGCTACCTGCTGACCTGTCGGTTCCCATTTACGGCGTACCTTTCCAGGGTGTGCTAGGTATAATACAGAATACTGTATAGTCAGAAGTGATTTGACCTTTCCTTATTGCAAGGCAATCTTTCTGACTGGGTAGATTGCTCAAGGCTAAGTGGTCTGTTTTTCTCCCTTGAGGCACACTGGAGAATCAAAGTTCTGTTTTCTGATTCTCTTTAATAATAATAATAATAATAATAATAATAATAATAATAATAATAATAGAGATGCCGAGCTGGAAGGGACTCTTGTTGTTGTTCAGTCGTGTCCGACTCTTCGTGACCCCATGGACCAGAGCTCGCCAGGCCTTCCTACCTTCCACTGCCTCCTGGAATTTGACAAATCCATATTGGTTGCATTGATGACACCGTCCAACCATCTCATTCTCTGCCGTCCCCTTTTCCTTTTGCCTTCAGTCTTTCCCAATATCAGGGACTTTTCCAAGGATTCCTCTCTCCTCATGAGGTGGCCAAAGTACTGGAGCCTCAGCTTCAAAATCTGTCCTTCCAGTGACCATTCGGGGTTGATTTCTTTCAGGATGGATAGGTTTGATCTCCTTGCAGTCCAGGGGACTCTCAAGACTCTCCTGCAGCACCACAGCTCAAAAGCATCAATTCTGCAGCAATCAGCCTTCTTTATAGTCCAGCTTTCACTTCCATACATAACTACTGGAAAAACCATAGCTTTGATGATCCTGACCTTAGATGGCAAAGTGATGTCTCTGCTCTTTAGGATGCTATCTAGGTTTGCCATTGCTTTCCTCCTAAGAAGCAGGCGTCTTTTAATTTCGTTGCTGCAGTTGCCATCTGCAGTGATCAAGGAGCCCAAGAAAAATAAACTCTGTCATTGCCTCCATTTCTTCCCCTTCTATTTGCCAGGAGGTGATGGGACTGGTGGCCATGATCTTAGTTTTTTTGATGTTGAGCTTCAGCCCATTTTTTTTCACTCCTCTTTCACCTTCATTAAGAGGTTCTTTAATTCCCCCTCACTTTCTGTTGTCAGAGTAGTATCATCTTCATATCTGAGGTTGTTGATATTTCTTCCAGCAATCTTAATTCCGGCTTGTGATTCATCCAGACCTGCCTTTTGCATGATGTACTCTGCATTTAAATTAAATAGGCAAGGTGACAGTATACAGCCTTGTCGTACTCCTTTCCAGGATGTCTGGCTCCAGGTCAGCAACTACGCTATCTTGGTTATCAGGGACATCCAGATCTTTCTGATATAATTCCTCTGTATATTCTTGCCATCTCTTCTTGATCTCTTCTGCTTCAGTTAGGTCCCTACTATTTTTGTCCTTTATCATATCCATCTTTGCATGAAATGCCCCTTTAATATCTCCAATTTTCTTGAATAGATCTCTGGTTTTTCCTTTTCTGTTGTTTTCCTCTGTTTCTTTGCACTGCTCGTTCAAGAAGGCCGCCCTGTCTCTCCTCGCTATTCATTGGAAGTCTGCATTCAATTTTCTGTATCTTTCCCTTTCTCCCTTGCATTTTGCGTCCCTTCTCTCCTCTGCTATTTGTAGGGCCTCGTTGGACAACCACTTTGCTTTCTTGCATTTTCTTTTCTTTGGAATAGTTTTCATGGCAGCCTCCTGTACAATGTTACAAGCCTCCATCCATAGTTCTTCAGGTGTTCTGTCCACAAAATCTAGTTAATTTAAATCTATTCTTCACTTCCACTGTGTATTCATAAGGGATTTGACTTAGATTATACCTGACTGGCCCAGTGGTCTTCCCTACTTTCTTCAGTTTAAGTTTGAATTTTGAAATAAGCTGATGATCTGACCCACAGTCAGCACCAGGTCTCGTTTTTGCTGACTGTATAGAGCTCCTCCATCTTTGGCTGCAGAGAACATAATCAATCGGATTCCGGTATTGTCCATCTATGTCCATGTGTAGAGTCGCCTTTTGTGTTGTTGGAAAAGAGTGTTTGCAATTACCAGCTTGTTCTCTTGACAAAACTCAATGAGCCTTTGCCCTGCTTCATTTGGAACTCCAAGGCCAAACTTGCCAGTTATTCCTTTTATCCCTTGACTCCCTACTTTAGCATTCCAATCCGCTATGATGAGAAGAACATCTTTCTTTGGTGTCAGTTCTAGAAGTTGTTGTAAGTCTTCATAAAATTGGTCAGTCTCAGACTCTTCAGCACCGGTAGTTGGTGCATAAACTTGGATGAACTGTGATGTTGAAAGGACTGCCTTGGAATCGTACCGAAATCATTCCATCATTTTTTAGGTTGTATCACAGAAATGCTTTTCTCACTCTATTGTTGACTATGAGGGCTACTCCATTTCTTCTATGAGATTCTTGCCCACAGTAGTAGATGTGATAGTCATCTGAACTGAATTCACCCATTCCTGTCCATTTAAGTTCGCTGATGCCCAAAATGTCAATGTTTGTTCTTTCCATCTCACGTTTGACCACATCCAGCTTACCCTGGTTCATAGATCTCACATTCCAGGTTTCTATGCAGTATATTTCTTTGCAGCATTGGACTTTCCTTTCTCTTCCAGGCACATCTGCAGCTGAGCATCCTTTCGGCTTTGGCCCAGCCACTTCATTAGCTCTGGAGCTACTTGTCCTTGTCCTCCGCTCTTCCTCAGTAGCATGTTGGACGCCTTCCAACCTGAGGGGCTCATCTTCCAGTGTCATATCTTTTAGCCTTTTGTCTCTGTCCATGGAATGTTCTTGGCAGGGATACTGGGATGGCTTGCTAGTTCCTACCCCAGGAAGTCTTATTACAGGCCTCATTGTCACCAGTGTAATTAGCCTTACAATGATGAAAGCACAGTTCAGCCTGTTTTATTTTGTAGCCTCACTGATCAACTGGGACACAAAAGTAGAAATGTGCCCCATTTATAAGATATTCGAGACTGAGGGATCACCAAATCCAGTGGAAAATTGGACTCCCAGATACCTAAGTGACTGAGCTGTCCAGCAGATTCCTCATTGAGTTATTTAGCCAGCCTAATAATAAGAGCAACCCTTTTCAATGTTTCCAAGATGTCAAGTGTTCATAAGTGGTTTGCTGTTCCCTAGTTTTAGAGGCAAGTGGAGATGTTGCAGCTCACCCAAGCTTCCATGACCTCTATGGGACGCACAGTCCAGATGTCTACCCAAATAATTGAGCTACCCAGCTAGTCCAGTCAGCCGATAGAGCAGTGGTGGGGAACCTTTGGCCCTTCATATGTTTTGGTCCATAACTCCCAGTATTCTGAGCCTTAGTATATTGGCAGTGATAGAGGACTATGAGAGTTGTTGTCCATAACATCTGGA
The DNA here is from genome assembly GCA_023846285.1 of Phrynocephalus versicolor. NCBI lineage: Eukaryota > Metazoa > Chordata > Lepidosauria > Squamata > Agamidae > Phrynocephalus > Phrynocephalus versicolor. The sequence continues at coordinate 5,187,034 of JAHTLZ010000114.1, read as the reverse complement.
AGGCCAAGGTTCCCCACCCTTGCAAGACAGTTTAATGATTAAGGAAATAATAGTTGCTGGTGTGAGATGGTCTTGGTGTGTTTAGCTGTGGCAAATATCTGCTCATCCCGTGTAGGAATTGTTAGATTGCAGGGAATTCTACATACAGTACTGTATATTGCTCTGAGAATTAGACTTGGTTCAAGATGAACTCTGTGGGAGGGTAGAATTTTTAGGTATATACAATATCTCACTCCCAAATGTTGTATTTCTTCTTTATTTTGTGTTGAAAAGTAAAGGATATTACAGAATGTGAAGACTGAAGAAAAAAAATCTTTAAAATTCAGGTATGGTTGCTGTGGCCCTGCCTGTACGCTCCTGTAGTCACTGAGAGGGTGGCCCAAGAATCATAGGGAACATGGGAGGAACAGAGAGAGAGAGAGAGAGAGAGAGAGAGAGAGAGAGAGAGAGAGAGAGAGAGAGAGAGAGACTGGTTCATAATCAGAGAACGAATGGTGAAAAGGAGAAGGTGGATCTTTGGATCTCTAAATGGGAATATGCTTTTGATGCAAAGGATGCAGAGCCCAATAGTCATCAACTACTTTCTTGGCAATGGGGTTTTGGGGGAAGAGACTAATGCAGGCCTGCCCAAAGCCCGGCCTGGGGGGGGGGCAAATCCGGCCCGTCAGGCCATTCTGAGTGGCCCGCGGGGAAGAGACTAATGGCTGGCCTGCCCCTCCCTCCCCCTCCTTCACCCCATGTTTTTTGTTTTTTAAAAATATTCTGCCAACACTGACACCGACGGGAAGCTTGAGGGACTGGACCGGTCGGCCGGTGAGCAGAAACTTGTGGGGCTGGGTGGGCGGGCGAGGGGGCAGGCCACCACCACCAGCACCGCCAGGAAGCTTGTGGGGCTGGGCGCGCACGTGGGGGGGTGGCACGCAGGTGGGCTGCTGCCACTGGCATCACTGGGAACCTTGTGAAGCTAGGCGTATGCGCACCGTCCCTCCCTTCCTTGTTCCCCACCTTCTTCCCTCCCTCCCTTGGTTCCCGCCTTCCTTCCTGTGGGTGGGGTTGCAAGGGGTCAGTGGGTGGGGCTTGCAGTGGGGTGGCAGGGTCAGGGAGCAACCGGCCCCTGACACATTCTCAGCCACCAAATCTGGCCCTCCTTACAAAAAGTTTGGGCACCCCTGGACTAATGGTATCTCTGGAGGATGGATAAATAATTTCTCTATGTTGGATAACAAACACGTTTCTCTGTTTCAAAGCACTTTGAATTTTCAGGTTGGATTGTCCTGTTAGCATAAATATTTTGGAGTAACTCACTGATTAAATTCTGTAGGATTTATTGCCAAGAACAGGTTGGATTGTCCTGTTAGCATAAATATTTTGGAGTAACTCACTGATTAAATTCTGTAGGATTTATTGCCAAGAAAGCATTGTTTGCATTTAAAATGGATTCATTATGTTACAGTACTGTCTTGAGAAGTAGACAAGTACATGTATTTAGAAGGCATAAAGGTGTCTGTTTATCATAGTATGCAGTTTTGTTCACTTCTGTACTTTGCATGTTGTGTCATTGGTCATTTGAAGAGAAGCCTGGGCTTAATTTGCAAGTTTTATTGCTCAAGTAGATACTTTTGAAGAAATCTTGGTTGGGGGAGGCAACCAAGATTGGAAGGAGTAAGTGCTCCCCTTCACATCCACTTTTACCTTATATATTTTTGCTTTATGTTTACAACTCCTCACTTGGGGAAATCCAGTTGGACTTTGACTTCTCTCTCCTCAGATGTTTGCATAGTTACTTATCTGAGTGTGTTTGCTTTTCAGACTGCTCATCTGTTTGTCTGCTCTTTGTGGTACACTGCATTCAGTAGCTGAATGAAATGACTCTAGAGTCCCTTAGACTGTGTTCTGCTAGGCTGTTATGGACTGGGAAAAGCTAAAGTGTTCTGCTTATATACTGCTCCATACCACTTCAAGTAGTCTCTGGGTGGTTTACAATTTAATTATGCAGGCTACACATTACCCCCCACCCCACCCCCAGCAAGCTGGGTACTCAATTTACTGACCTCGGAAGGATAGAAGGCTGAGTCAACCATGAGCCAGAAAGCAGGGATTGAACCTCAGGAAGTGAGCACAGTTTTAGCTGCAGTACAGGCATTTAACCACTTTTCCACAAGGCGCTTTATTGTCATCAATATTGAGAAAAACCAAGTGGCTGAGTAGTTAAGAGAAGGAAGTATTTGGAAACCTTACTGTCCTTTGAATCAACATCTGCTTGTTTACTTGGCATCTCTTTGACGCTGTGAAATCAATTTGAAGCTAAGTGTGGATAGGATTACTTCCTAATCTGACACCTGTCTTCCATTTGTTCATGGTCTCTTAACATTTTTTCTTATTAGTTCTAGGGAAATTAGAGCTGATGAAAAAAAAAAAAAACAACCCACCCCAACCCTGATTTTCTTTAAGAATATTCCAAGGCTATTACCCAAATATTTCTCCTAAAACATAATGTGTGAAGATTTGACAGTGAAATGTCACAGAAGCGTGCACAGAATTACAATCACTGCTGGGCAAAAAAAAAAAAAAAAAGATATAATTTTTAATTTTATTACCAACTTCTTAACATCCTTCCTTAGCAGTTTAATTCATACATCATAGTGATTATTTCCAAATTTGCTTTACCATGAATGTCTGTCTGCTTTTAAACTACCCTAGCTTTGCTTGCAAATCTGGGGTGGCTGTGGCTGATTGAAGCACCTCTCTAGGCCAAAAATTATGTTCACGAACGGAGCAGATTACATCTCCCCACCTCCCATGCACAAGATTTATACCTTCTATTAAGGTAAGGCTGTTTGTTATTCAAAGCAGGAATTCATTAAACCATGCAAGCACAGAAATATGGTTTTCTTGCTTGATATAGCCCAGAGCTGATTTCTAACCCGAAGAAGATTGGGAATGCCTCTGTGTAGGATAAGAATAGGGGACTACAACTCCCATCATCCTTCTCTATTTGGTAGGCTACGTAGGGCAGATAGGAGTGACAATGTATCAACATAAGCTTCCCATCCTGGTTGGGGGTACAGGCGTACCTCAGTTTATAAAAGCCTCTGCTAATGTAATTTTCAGTTCAAGAAAGGAAATCCATTGAAAATAATACCTCGGTTTACTTTTGTTTTTGGCAATACCTTGGTTTACAATTTTTTCGTAATGCATTGCAAAAAAACGCACCCAGAATGCATTGCGCCCCCTGCGTTTCCTGTTTACAAATTTTCCACAGTATGAAACATCCCAGAGAATACATTAATTTGGAAACCGAGGTATGCCTGTGCTTTTGTATACAGCTTAGAGTCCTCTATTTTTTAAAATATTCAAAAGGTTATGTTAGCAAAGAAGTGACATCTCACACACTAAAAGGCCAGGGGAGGGGGAAATTAAACAAAACAATCGTTTTCCTGTTCAAAGTTTTAGGACTTTAAGTAGCATTTGAATATGTATTGATGATGGAAGAAATTGATTAATAATTGACTTATATGGGGATTTCAACTGTTACATTCTTTGTCATGGTAGAGGATTACAGGTTACAAAGCACACATTATGTAAGCTTGGTGTTCATGAAAGCTAAACAGAAATAGTTTGACAATGCAATACAACAAGTTCATGGTGGTCCTTTTTGTTGATACTGTACATGCTGGCAAACAGGTTCTGACTTCTCCTATTGTCTGGTATTGTTTTAAAATCTGAATTGTGGGTGCTACTCTTTGACTGTAGCAATTTCAGTTCAGTTCAATTCAATTCAGACTTGAATGGTCAATGTTTATCAGTACATTGTTGCAAAAATTGCTTGTGTTACTTATGTGTTGCAAATAGAAAGCTTTCTTTCCATTTGACTACTTAATGATTGGATATTAAATATAAAATTGAAACCTTTTAGGGAAAAGTGCTTTGAGAAATATTTGGTATGAATGATTTTAACATACATTTAAAATCCATTAGGGAATGGAAATGACTCTGATTATATGTATGTGTTTTGAACTAATCGGTTCAAATAAGCAAAATGTATAGATATTCTTTGTAGACTGCAGCAGTGTATACTGCATGTTACGAAGGATGGAAAGCGCAGGCTACTCAGAAAATCACATCACTAAATTCTACGAGTGAAAGAGTACTCCTAAACACCATAGGCAGGAATGGAATGGGAAACTGTATGTGTTTTCCTCTTAGCTTTGGATAATGGAATGTTCTCCCAATTTCTTCTCATGCATGTTGAGGGCCTCTAATCTGTTTGAATAGACTAGTTTGCAAGATGGTATTTGCAAGCAGTTGTCAAAGATTGTATCTGTGATCAGATTTGGTGACCAAGCAAAATGTCTGATCTGAGTACCACTAGAAACTTCCAAGTGATAATAATCAATTAGTAATGGAAGAATGGTATAAGGAACTATGGAATCTAGCTATTAATGATAAACTGACTTTTGAAATTAAAATTAGGAAAGGGCTGAGCAAGTCTAATGACTATAATGAAATATTAGTATATTCCAAAAGGGTAAAGGGTATATACCTGGAGAAGACTCAATGTATTTCTGGAGGGAAATGGGCTGGTCAATATAATGAAAGTTGTAATTTTAAGTCCTGAGGGGGGTGGGTTGCACAGGGTTTATGTCTGTCATATTTGTTATATTTTTGTTACATTGACGTGTGTTATTCTTTCTTCCTTATGTTATTTTGCTGTTTTATCTGTTCTTTTATAAAATAAAAATTAAAAAAAGAAATTAAAAAAAAGAAATTTCCCAGTGATGTAGCACCACTGCCAATCATTCTGTGATCTGAGATGGCTTTGCATTTGCTATGTTAGCTCCTTGCATTTCTAATTCTATCCTTTTCTTTCTTTTCTTTCTTCTGTAGTCTCTGAATATGTGGGAAATGGAGAATGAGGTTTTCATAAACACTAGTTTTATCTTCTGTATTTTATTAGTTGTGTCGGATTTTGCATGATTGGTATATGTGTCATTTGTGGTTTGTTTGTTTGTTTTATGGACTTCAACTCCCAGAATTCTCCATGAATTCCCTAAGCATAATTAACCCATAGATCCACAACTGCAGACACTTTTATTTTGCTCACATGTGAAAAAGCCTAATATCTCCAAGGCTCCATTGGATTCTAAGCATTCATTTAATGCTGCAAAACTGTCTGGGAGGAAACTGCTACAATGTGTCTCTGAGGATTCTCAGTAATCCAGGTAAGGTTATCTGGAAGTTGAGTCATGGCAACTAGAGTATCTGAAAAGCTTTAAAGGATTTTGGGCAGATACCACATCCCCGTTTACTTCAAACCCGCAAACACACTAAGTCAGAGACTCGTCCACCCAAAAGACCTGACACCAAAACACAAGAGGAGCCATATAGTACAGTTTCCTCGAAAATACGACACTGTCTTACATTTATTTTTTCTCAAGAAGACACACTAGGGCTTATTTTCAGGGGATGTCTTAATTCAGGGGTGCCCAAACTTTTTGTAAGATTTGGTAGGTGAGAATGTGTCAGGGGGCGGTTGCTCACTGACCCCACCCACTGACCCCTTGCAACCCCACCTGCAGGAAGGAAGGCGGGGACCTAGTGAGGGAGGGAGGGACGTGGAAACCAAGAGAGGAAGGAAGGAAGGTGGGGAACAAGAAAGGGAGGGAGGGGGAGACCAAGGGAGGGAGGATGAAGGAAGGAAGGTGGGGACCAAGGGAGGGAGGAAAGAAGGAAGGTGGGGACCAAAGGAAGCACAGGGAGCCATGGCCACAGGTTGGCCCTTGGAAGAGGCGATCTGTGTGACCTTGCACCCCCCCCACACACAAGCTCCCCAGTGGTGGCAGTGGCTCGTCCGCCAGCCCACCCCAAAGCTCCTTGGCAGTGGTGGAGGCCCGCTGGCCTGCCCACCCCCACACATTCCCCTGCAGTGCTGGTGGTGGCAGACTGCCCAGCCGCCTAAGCTTCCCAGCGGTGCCAGTGGCGCGGCCCACCCGATCACTGCCCTGCACGTGTGCCCAACCTCACAATGTTCCGGCTATGCCGGTGGCAGCGGCCCGCACGCACACCACCCTGTGTGCGCGCTCATAGCTTCACAAGGTTCCTGGTGATGCCAGTGGCAGCGGCCCGCATGTACGCCCATCCCCACAAGTTTCCCGGCAGTGCTGGTGGTGGCCCGCCCCCTTGCCCACCCACCCAGTCCCACAAGCTTCTGCTCACCAGCTGGCTGGCCTGCCCAGCCCCTCAAGCTTCCTGGCAGTGTCAGTGTTGGCAGAAGATTTTTAAAAAAGCATGGGGCGAAGGAGAGGGAGGGGCAGGCCAGCCAGCTGCGGGCCACTCAGAATGGCCAGACGGGCCAGATTTGGTCCCCGGGCCGGACTTTGGGCAGGCCTGTCTTAATTTATGAACTATAATATGCTTGAATGTCAGTCCTGCATACAACCATAACCATGCCCCTTCACTAGGTTTTATTATCAGGGTAGGGCTTATATTTAACAAATGCATAGAAATCCTGGTAGGGCTTATTTTTGGGGGAGGTCTTATTTTCAGGGAAACAGGGTATATGTGATCCAATGCAGTGAGGAGTGTGCAGAGCTCTGCATTGGAGAAACTGAACAGCCACTAAACAGGAGGATGGCCAACACAGGAGGGGCAATAGCTCAGAACCAGAGGTGTACCTTCATTTGAAAGACAAAGGGCACTTATTCAAAGATAAGGATGTACACCTATTAGAGAAGATAGGTGGATTCAGAGAGGGGCCAGAGAAGCCATTCATGTGTTTATTGAAAGCCCCGCTCTTAGTAGAGGTGGGGGACAGCCACAATTAGTGTGCCACTTATGCTGCCCTTTCTTCAATCTCCAGGCAAATCAGAAGCACTTCACATCTCCACCAGGAAGAGCAGAGTTAACGACCCATACTTAATGGGTGTTGGGAAGGGTTGCTTGGACCTTCACACAACCCAGGCCATTGTCCACCTAACGAGCCTTTTCAGGCCAGGCTGATGTGAAATCAAGGTGAACTATAAATTGGAGGCCTCGCTACCAACTTTCCTCAGACTGATGAAGCAGCTTCGATGAGTAGTAAAATGTTTCGATCTCAAAAGAAAAGTCCCGTTGCCATGGCTCCACTTCCAGAAAACTGCTGCAATGCTTTGTGGCTGAGATACTTTAAAAATTACATTCTCTAGAGTCTAAAGGGTAATGAGACGACCATGCCGAGGAAACATTACAGCAGAGTCCCCCACCCCCACCCGGGCAGCAGGAAACAAGGCTCGACTAATTAAAGCATTTTTTTAAAACAATCCAGAATTGCCATGGAGCATAACTTCAAAAAGGTTCAACAGATTCAATAGGCAAAGTGCAACCCTCAGCATTGTATATACTTCTTTTTTTTTGTTTTTGTTCCTCCCCACCCCCCGCCATCTGCAAAGCCATTCTTTATTGCTTAGTTTGGTTATTTGTGTTAAATTGTTTTTAAACTGTCTAATTGTTTCTACTTAATAGTTGTTATTAGTATTTTCTTATGTTGTAAACCGCCCGGAGTTCCTTCGGGAAGATGGGCGGTATATAAGCCCAATTAATAATAATAATAATAATAATAATAATAATAATAATAATAATAATA
>JAHTLZ010000114.1:5163506-5176980 GCA_023846285.1 Phrynocephalus versicolor | reverse complement strand
GACGACGACGACGACGACGACGACGACGACGACGACGACGACGACGATGACGACGACGATGATGATGATGATTACAATGGGCTGCATTGCTGGTTGCATTGGAAAACCCACTAAAAGATCTAGCATGAACAGCTATTGAGGCATTTTGAACTGCTGGATAGCTCTAGTGGTTTAGGTCTCTAGCTGTGAAGCTAGAAGTTGGAAGTTCAATTCCCCACTGCGCCTCCTTGACAGGGGCTGAACTTCATGGTCCATTGGGTCCCTTCCAGTTCTGCAGCTCCAAGCTGCTGGTGGTGATTAATTAAATTTTAAAACCTTACCATTTTGCAGACTTAAGACCAGGATTAAGAGGTGGTTGTAACAATCTATTATAACATTAGTCTTTGTTTTAGATTTTACTAAGTTTTTAAGTACAGTGGTACCTTGTATAACAGACAGCTTGTATAACAGAAAATTTGTACAACATAAAAAATTCCAGAGATAGGGGAAATTTGCTTAACATAATTGCCTATGGGGAAAATCCATACAACATAAAAATGGGATTACTCTGCTTTCAATGCATTCCTATGGGAATTTGTATAAAGGAAAATTTGCTTAACATAATTTCATTTGGAACGAATTAATTCCTTTATACAAGGTACCACTGTATATGACAGTAGTTTCTGTATGTTTTTAAACAGGTCTGTGGTATGTTGCCCATTCCCAACTTTTCATATGAACTCAAAGTTGATTTTTCAGATGGTTCTAGAGAAAGGGAGATGCATAGGTTTGTAGCTGAAAAAATATTTGCTTGTTGGGGTTGAAAAATGAGGAGGGTGGGAGGAGCCAACTGAGGTTTTTCTACTTCAGTTTTGTATTTGACTTTTTTTAAAAAAACTATGCTGTATGTGTTCCTGTGCCCCTTTAAAGTAACAAAAAAAAAAGTGATTTGCCAATGCTGGAAGTTAATGTAATTAAAAAGTAATTTTGTATTTGAGTGAAGTGGTATATTGTATACCTCAAAGATCGAATCTCACAGTAAGAGAATCTCACAGTGCTGAGATCATCAGGAGACTCCTTTCTCTCCATTCCGCCACCCTTATAGGTAAGTCTCGTGGTAACACATGAAAGAACCTTCTCGGCTGCTGCACCCAAACTCTGGAACTTCCTCCCACTAGAGGCCAAGACTGCCCCATCCGTGCTGTCTTTCCAGAAAAAAAGGCAAAGGCCTTTCTCTTCAGACAAGCTTTCCCTGAATGATGGACTACCTACTGTGTCTTTTATATGAATCTACCATACATGGCTACTCAGACTTTGTGTTTATAACCACTTATAACATTGTGCTTATATCTCTTCTTTTGTGATTACATTGACACTATGCTATCAATTGCTAGTTCCCATCCCTCATAAGTTTTAAATCAGTGGTTCTCAACATTCCTAAGTCCACAGCCCCTCAGCCTCATCCGCTGGAATTTTTTTTTTTTTTACAAAAAGCAACAACCGTTGTGAGGGGTTCAAAAGCGCCACAGCCACCCTGCCGTGCATCATGGCCCTCCCCTCCCAGGCTCAGATGCCTAATGGAGGCCTACTCTCTCCACCTGGCCCACTAAGGCTGGACTTTGTGGGCATGCTACCACCACCCTACTCACTTACTTCTCTGGGCGTGTTCCAAGCCCCCCCCCCCCCCCCGGGCTCAGTTACCTACTTTGTTGTGCCACCAACGCGGACTTTGCAGGGCCCAGCCCTGCGTCGGACCACCAACGCACCTACATTGCAGGTGGGGTGAGGGGGTGGAATCCACCCCTGCCCTCCACTTCCTCATGCTTGTCGGGCCCATGTGGCTCTGGTGTGGCTTTACGTTGGGGTTACAGCTCACCGCTTGCCTCAGCAGCAACCCCTGTGAAATGGTTGTTCGCACCCCAGATTGAGAACCACTGTTTTAGATGGTCTAGCACACATGATTATGTTGAATTCATACTCTTTTCTTAACTGCTCACTTTATCTTTTAGCTTTAATGTTGCCTTCTAGTGCTGTAAGATACCCCTCAATTCCCTGTTCTTAAATGTTCTTCAATATGTCTTAATTGTACTGGGCTGTATATTGTCCCTCATTCCTGTAAGCCGCCTTGGGTCCTTCCCAAAGTGAAAGGTAGGGTAAAAATTCAAATAAATAAATAAATAAATAAATAAATAAATAAATAATATAGCAATATTCATTCTTTGGCTTCTGACTTTATAACAAAACAAAAAGAAAAGAAAAGAAAAGAAAAGAAAAGAAAAGAAAAATGAAATAAAGGAATTTCTACCACAATATAAATGAAATGTAAGGCTGTAATCCTGTGCCTGCTAATTTGGAAGTAGGCTGTATTAAGTTCCTTCCATCCTGTGGCTCCTATTGCCTCATGTGATGGAAAAGTTACTCAGAATTTGGAAAAGCCAAGGGACATGTAGACTGTAGTACTATAATTGTTCTATGTGTTTTAGGGCAGTAATACAGGCAAATCTATAAGGATAAGCAGATGAAAAAACATATTGATATAAAAGTCCCGGTCTTTTTTCAGGCCAAGGGAGACAGAGTTGAATCACAGCTGCATTCTTATTCAGCTGTTTCCCCTGTGACTTGTTTTTGTAGTTCTTTTGGTCACCCCCCCCCCCAACACCAATAGAAGTCAGAGACAAAATGTCTAGGGAGAATGAGGCATTTCTCAGCTGTTTCTTTTGGTTTTGGAGTTGTTACAATTTCTAAGACCAAATTTGTGTCCAATTGTGTTTAATTTGTCTTTTTAATTTGTCAAGTGTAAAACTTCCTGTTTGTCCCATTCATTCATTCTATGGTGCATTCATGTTTAGGTGAAGTGTGTCTCGTTCAGGAGTAAAACCGAATGATAAAAAATAGTGGCCAAAATCATGTTGCTTAGTGTAGTAAAGTGCGGTAGATCAGGCTCATTGAATCAGTGTGTGTGTAGGAGGGGAGGGTGATGAGTCAACACCGAAAACTTCGATTGATCCAAATGAGCCTACTTTAATTTTGACTTGCTTTAGGTGAGTTTGTTTCTTTTTATTACACAAAGAACAGAGTTTTGCTGGTTTTTAATGTGATCCCTATGAACAACTGTTGAAGAGAGAAATGTTCTTTGTTTTGTTTTGTTTTTATTAGTCCAGGAATAATAGCTGCAGAACAGAACAACCTAGTCTGGTGGGCATCTATTCCACGTCTGGGTTTGAAGTTTGGATGAGCTCGTTTGCTCTCTTTTCCAGTGGCCATGTGATGGACATGCCCCAATGAGCTAGCACACCCCAATCAATGCCTACATTTTTGTGTCCCTTTCAGGGGCTACTTTCTTTTATTTATTTATTTATTTATTTATTTATTTATTTATTTATTTATTTATTTATTTATTTATTTATTTGGTACCAGCATGCCTGTTTGCTAGGACTGAACTGGAGCTGCTGTCCCTTTACTTAAGCTGCTTGATGATCTTAAGAAAAGGGAAGGTTTCCTTGCTGCTTGCCTGCTCTTTGGGGACCCACCTACCACGGGAGGTAGCTATTTATTCTAGAAAGATTAAAATGGAAGCTTTATAACCTCTTAATGCATATGTGTAATGGGTAAGACTCCCTCCTCTTTGGTGCCATTTTTCTTTATCCACTTTGATCATAGAAGGGTGCCTGTTTATGTGGGTGGGGGTGGGTCTGGGGTTTATCACACCTAGCAGGGGCACAGGAAATGCTGGGAAGGGGCAGGAATTGTGTGAATCTCTTGAAGTTGTTGGACTGCTGGGTGATCAGGGGAATGCTGTGGATATTGCTTATTTGGACTTCAGTAAGGCCTTCAATAAGGTTCCTCATGGTATTCTTGTTAAGAAGTTAGTAGAAAGTGGGATAGATAGTGCTACTGTTAGGCGGATTTGTAATTGGTTGACTGATCATAATCAAAAGGGTGATCATAAATAACCTCTCTTCAGCTTTGAGAGATGTGACCAGTGGGGTGCCCCAGGGTTCTGTTCTGGGTCCAGTGCTATTCAATATCTTTATTAATGACTTGGAGGAGGGAATAGAGAGTATGCTAATTAAATTTGCAGATGATACCAAATTGGGAGGGGTTGCTAATTCCCTAGAGGATCGGATGAAAATCCAAAAGGACCTTGATAGATTAGAGTGCTGGGCCAAAGTTAACAGAATGGGTTTCAACAGAGGGAAAAGTAGGGTGCTGCATCTAGGTAAAAAGAATGAATTGCACAGGTATAGAATGGGTGTCCGGCATTATTTATTTATTTATTTATTTATTTATTTATTTATTTATTTATTTATTTATTTATTTATTTTTACAACTTATATGCTGCCCACTACCCAAAGGTCTCTGGGCGGCTTACAATCAAAAGAATTAAAACAGTTAAAAATAGAATATCAATAAATAATCAAAGCAATAATAAAAACCATACACTAAAATCATTACACTAAAATTGTCATCAGAGGACCCACAGTCTCTATTGTATCAATTAAAAAACTTCTGGAACAGGAAGGTTTTTACCTGGCGCCGAAACATCACCAATGTTGGCACCATGTCACGTCTTTATTGAACACACTCATTCAATATTCAAAATACTAAGGGGGTAAGTGAGTGAACCCTTATAATCAATAACTGGTTGACACCGACCCACCCACCCCTGGCAGCAATGGTCTCAGCCAGGCGCTTCCTGTAGCTGGGGATCAGACCTGCATATAGTTCACAGGAGGAATTTTAGTCTATTCAACCTAGAAAAACTGCTCTAGCTCTGTCCTATTCTTTGGATGTCTCATGGATATGGCTATCTTCAAGTCATTCCATAACGTCTTTATTGGGTTGAGGTCTGGGCTCTGACTTGGTCACTCCAAAATGCAGATTTTGTTTTTCGGAAGCATTCTGTGGTGGACTCGCTCTGGTGTTTTCAGAGGGAGGGAGGGAAGGAGAGGAAGGAAGGAAGGAAGGAAGGAAGGAAGGAAGGAAGGAAGGAAGGAAGAAAGAAAGAAAGAAAGAAAGAAAGAAAGAAAGAAAGAAAGAAAGAAAGAAAGAAAGATGTTCACTTAACCAACCCTTATGTATGTAGAAAAACCAAGCCAGATACTTGCAGAGTTCCACGAGTAAAGAAAGTGATAGAATACAGTACTAGAGTGTTTGCGGGGGAAACCCTTGCTGATTTCCGTGATGTGGCCTACAGCCAATGTGATGGGACTATCAATGAATGTAAAATGGGATTCAAGGACTATATGCTGCTCATGGGCTATACATTGCCCAGCACCTGGATTACAATGGGAGCATACAATACAGCAGAAATGTATTGGCTTTCATCTCCAATTATGGGAAGTAATGTGCCTTGCTTACAATGGGATCTCTTCAGTTATGGCCCAGAAAGCCAGGCGTCTGATCCTAAAGTATAACAGCAGAAGTACACTCTGCCCAACATGAGAGGAAGAATGGTACCAGCCTCCTCCACCTTATATCACCAGGTCAAGTTGCTTTTTCTACAGGTATTAAGAAAAAGTTGTCTAATACACAGAACAGATTCCTAATGACATTTCCACTATAGAGACTTCAGGTATATGTGCAGCTACACAAGACTCTTTCAGTAGTTTGGAACTAACATAAACTTATTTCCCAAATCAGAAATTGGTAAGTGGCTTAGCGACCTATGTTACATTACTGCAAGTGAATGGTGTTCAAGACAGGTCAAAGAAAAGCAGGGCTTCAATACTGATTGAAATTGACCAGAACAGCAACATCTGAGTACAGTTTTTTTTTTTAAAAAATGCAGTGTTAAAATTACTGTGCAGTAGAGCAAAAATTACTGCGGAGGGCTTATAGCAAAGGATAGGGATCCAGTGGGAAAGAAATCATGAGTGAGGGCTTGACAAACCATTTGTCAAATAGTGACATCTGCCACATCTCTTGCTGTTGCAAAGCATTCCCCAAGATCTCAAATGTGCCAGAGGGAAGGCACCAGGAGTTCCCATTGACATCACACTAAAAGAAGCCATCCTGTTCATGGAATTCCATGCATGAAACTCCCGAACCAGTGCAGAAGCCTTTAAATATCACCAGGGTGGATTTTATTTAAAATTTAAAAATCTGTTTTTTTTTTTACAATTTAAATTTAATTTTTTATTTTAACAGTGATTTTAAATCAATTTGATTTTTAAAATATCATTGATTTTTATCCATCCTCAGTATCTCTAAGCAAGCTTGCAACTCATAAAGGATGTATATTCACAGAGAGAGAAAGACACACTTTTAAAACTAAAACTACATTACTATGCTAGTTTGATCTGGATTTATTCTTCTTACAAGATATTTCAATGCAGCTCAAACAAAAAAAGAAGACATGTTACTATATTTCTGATAGCTAAAAACTGAAAACACATCAGTGAGCAAGTAAATACTGAAACTCACTTTTTTCAAATAAAAAAGAGATTCCATAACTCCCATTTTTTAAAAAAGGGGAGGGATATTAATACTTTGATTTGGAAGCATGCACTTCAGATGGTGGTTGTTTTTTGAGCAGAGTAGTTTGTTCTTGAGTTATTAAAAGCAGAATATTAGCAACATGAGTCAGGGTTGATTCTTCTGATTCTTTTTCAGAAATGGCAGTCTTCTTATGGAAGAGGTTCCATCACATTACCAACCCAAAGCTGTTGCAGCAAAGAGCGATGTCTCTCTACAACCACACTCATGGTTTTGAGGAGGATGCAGTAAAGAAGAAGCTTCAGCAGTTCCCGGGTGGATCTATTGACCTTTCTAAAGGAGATAATTGCATTGGGATACTCACAATGAACAACCCCAAGTTCATGAATGCATTTACAGGTATTAAAAACGTAATGGATTTGTGTCCATTATGCACGTGCAAAAAAAAAAAAAAAGGTATCCTGACATGTACCATTAGTAAGGAGAAAAATTATCTTTGAAACATAGAGGTATTAATGGGGAATGTGTACTTCACAGAAAGTAGTGTAATAATGTAAAACTCTTTTGGGTTTGCAAAACAATTTAATGAACTTTAGGGTGTGGTTAGATTATTATGCCTGACTGTACCTGGATCGACCACTTATCCTTCTATCTATTGAACAATTGCTCGAGCCTCGTCTCTGAAAGTAGTAACCCTACAATTGGACCAAAAAGGTCCAATTTGGGAGCGGATTGAGATCAGGTTGAAGGCCATTTCCCTATAGATCATGTGATGGCCAACATTTAAATAAAATATCTGAAAATGTCATGTGTGGTTTTCTTTCTCTTAGGATTATCTGTCTTTCCTAGTCAGTGCCCCGAATGTATTGCCTAGTACAGGCAAGCGAATGCTGTTCACATTACAAAAATGCTGATACCTGTTTCGCTGATGGAGAGATTCTCTGGCCTTCCTTGTCTGCTTTCAGAGAGCCAGGTGTGGACATCAGTAGCCCTCTAGATATTTTTGAATAGCAGCTTTCCTCTCTGTATTGACTGTTTTGGCTCATGCTGACAGGATTTGTAAGCCAAAAATATTTGGGTGAGGGTCACAGTAGCCCACACATGCTCTGTATCTTATGCTGCTACTTTGTTATTGTTACAGTGGTCCCCCGCCCTTTCGCAGTTCATATACTCCGGTCCCACTATATTGCGGGACCACAGTATATGAAAAAGGCCCCCTGGGTTAAGGGGGGAAAGGCCTGCTTCAGGCCTCTCATACTTACCCCCAACCTGGCGCTGTCCCGAATGGGCCTGCAAGGGCCTTCCCAGGCCTTCTGGAGGCCCCAAAAGCGCCTCCCAGCGAACCAGAAATGACTTCCGGTAAACCAGAAGTGACTTCCGGATTGCCAAAAATCATTTCTGAGGCCTCCAGTAAGTACAATAGCCCCCAGCTAGACACCCCAGGGCCGACCTGACCTGCATCTGCATATTGCAGATTTTCAATTATTGCAGGTCGGGTCGGGTCCCTAACCCCTGCAATAGGCGGGGGGGGGTCACTGTAATAATAAACCTGCTGATTTAAGAAAAAGATTGACATCAATAGCTGCCTCTTTTGTTCTGTTTTGCTGGGTGGATTACAAAGCCGCAGAGTAAAAAAATATCCCTTGGCTGTGCTTTTTCTTTAATGGCAGGAACCATGATGGTAGAATTACAAGAAAAGGTTGCTGAGTTGGAAAACTGGAAGGATGGGAAAGGACTTATCGTCCGTGGTGCAGAAAATACGTTTTGCTCAGGATCTGATTTGAATGCTGTCATGGTACTGTCTCAGCCACAGGCAAGTGTTGGGGGAAATCAATTTGCCATGCACTCTTTGAAGTTCGGGAGCATTGCTGTCTCCAAGAAAGTTAGCTGCAAAATGTTCAGGGCTGCCTATCAGGACTGATAAAAACTAGAAATTATTCCATTCTGTTTGGGTTACTGAGCATGCTATCGGGATTCTTTAAGCTCCTGTCAAGTTGGTGATGCATTTGATTACCAAGATAGCCCAAGTTAAAGAACCCCTAGTCTTTCTTCAGCATAGTCATATCAAAAACTTTCTTCCATCCTTGTTACCATGCAGAGGAATAAGAATTTATGCAGATGGAAAGATGAGCCTGATTGGTTTCCCAGACTGTTGCGGTTCAGGTAATAGGAAAGGGGGGGAGAGAATCAAAGCCAAAAGAAAGCTATTTAGGCTGCCATTCTGTGCTTACTTGCCTGGGGGTACGCCCCGTTGAATTGAATAAAATTTAATTTTGGAGCAGACATGCATAGACCAGTACTGTTAATTTATTTCTCTGCTCGCAAATTGCTGACTACAGTCACAGAGGATCAGATAGAAATTCCTAGCATTGCACTGGTTGCTGTTCTACCTGGCACGTTTTTACCAGTTTGTCTTAACACTGTTGCTTCTTACTGCAAAAAATCTCTGTGCAGCTCTCCTTTTGCCATATCCCCTTGTCTTCATAATTGTAAGCAGGGCCGGTGCTGGTTTTTTTTGCGCCCTAGGCGAAGGGCCGGGGGGAGGGGTGGGAGGCGGGAGGCGGGAGGCAGGGCAGGGGGCGGGCACGGGGGTGGATGGCGACGGGCACAGGGGATGGGCGGCAAGGGGCGTGGGGGGCGGCGGGTAGACGGCAACAGGCAGCGGTGGGCAGATGGCGGTGGGTGGTGGGGACAGACAGCGGTGGCCAGCGCCCTCTCTCCATTTTGGCACCCTAGGCAACTGCCTAGTTCACCTTAATGGAAGCGCCGGCCCTGAATGTAGGGTTAATGTGGATAACATACTTGGCTTTCTTTAAAAAGCACTTGAAACCATGCCAACTTGGAACAGCCAGTGGTAATAAATAATCTGACCAGACCATAATGGGACATTTTTCAAGCCAGAACTTGAAAAGCGCTGCTCACATTTGTGGGTTCAGTAGATTAGGGCTGAAGATGAATGGCGGTGATGGATTTTGTTCATTATAATAGCAAATTCTCAAGATGTTGCTCTCGTAGCTAGCCGCAATACATTTCTTTCTGTGCTTTTTCATGATGTAAGAAATAAATTTCCTTCTTGGATTGAATCCTCAGCCTATGCAGTTAATTTCATCCAAGTCCGGTTCAATAAAGATCCTTTCTTGAGTGGCGTCTGGCTGTGGGACAGAATGTCTCTAAGTAACAGTAAGAGAATGTCTCCAAGTAACAGCAAGAGAAAGCTGTTGTATTCAAACCTGGCTTGTGGGCTTGGTTGTCACAACAGGCAACCAGCACCTGATTGTTTGGGGAAATAGGGTCAAGACTTTGGTCCGAACTTGCACAGCCTTTCTTCTGTTTAACCTATGGGTTGTTATAACTGAAGTTAATCATCTTTACATTCAAGCCTTTTCAGTGAATTATGCCTATCCTTGCTTTTCATCGATATGGTATTCATAACCGTCCATGTTCCATAGACTGTGTTTCTGGCTGCCAGGCAAATGTTAACATAAGCCCTGTAAAAACAGAGTTGTACCATGATCGTTGCTGTGACTTTGTATTGAACATTTCCATTATGAATCAGTCTTGTCTTTGGTTTTTGTTCTCCATGAACAGACACATCCTTGTGTTCATTGACAGTTTAGATCTTTGTTTTGCTTTCCCTAGCACACTGTTTGGTTTTCTTAAAAAAATACTGACAAGGCTACTATTTGAGAAAATGCCTTTGATGCTCCAAACACTACTTTTTCATTGCTTTTGTTTTCATCTCACTTTGTATATTTACTTCTAGTTATTTTGTTTGGTTAAATCTACAGTAATACAACATAAAAGCAACTTTGAAAGGTGAAATTCACAGCCATTCTGATTATCTTCTAGTAAATCAAAAGCAAAGCAAAACATGTTACTTATATACCATCCTATGGTGCTTAAAGCATAGGATTTAATTATGCAGGCTACACATTGCCCCCTTTCAGCGAGCTATATACACATTTTACAGTACTCCCCTGCTTATAGCGGAGGTTACGTTTCTGACCCAACCCGTGATAAAGGAAAATCCGTGTTATGCGGATGCCTTTATCTTTGGGTTGGGTTGGGACCGGGGGGCCTGTTTGGGCCCTCCTGAATCTACCCCAGGCCTAGCACTGCCCCAAACGGGCTTCTAAAGGGCTACCTTGGCCTGTACAGGCTGCAGAAGTGCATTCTGACAGACTGGAAGTCACTTCTGGAGCCTGTAACAGGGTCTGTCGGAGGCCCCAGAAGTGGCTTCTGGTGAACCAGAAGTGACTTCTGAAAAATCGGAAGTGACTTTTGGGCCACCAGAAGCCATTTCTGGGACATGTCACAGGCCCAGGAAGCCCATTGGAGGCCCGTTTGGGCAGCGCCAGGCCTGGGGCTAGTACAGAAGGCTTAAAACAGCCCCACACAGCTTGCCTCAGGCCCAGCACCGCCTGCCCATGTCTTCATATACTGTGGTCCTGCAATATACTAGGGGAGTACTGTGCCAAACTCAGAAGGTTGCAAGACTGAGTCAACCTTGAGTCCACTACCTGGAATTGAACCTCAAGTCATGAGAAGAGTTTTGGCTACAGTACAGCAATTTAACCACTGCTCCACAAGGCACCATTTGGAGAAAAGAGGAGAAAATATTTAGAAGTAAATATAATATAATCTTAAAAAAAACAGCAAATAAAAATAGGGATTACAGTTGACAGACTGAAATATTTGGAAAATCTTGTATCACAAAAGTTTGCCTTTTTCAGAAAAGTGAGAAATTCCTAGGTCATAAAGACAGTGAAGGCCTTTGTCTTTTATATAGATCCCAATGGCTATCTTCATACATTCGTCCTTGACTCTTGTTTTCTGTAGCCATAAAAATAACAGAGTTCTTTAGGAGCTTCCTGGATCCTTTTTATGTTCTAGAACAGTTCAAGGTGAACAGCAGGAAGATTTGCTATCTCTCTTGCTTGTGTGCATTGCATCGAGGGATACATGTGCAAACCTTTACATATCTAAATACTAGTGCTCAAAAAAAACTGAGGCTTTTTATTGGGTTCCAGTAGAAGTGGGCAGCTGTGGTCCTTAGGCATTGCCTTGTGATTTTCATGACTCTTAGTCGCTAGAGTCAATAATGAAAGATCGTGGGAGTTTTAATCTGACCACATCTGATCCCACCGCTGCCAAGTTCTCAAACTACTTGCAGAATTTCCAGAGAGCACAAAGAGGTTTGGCTGTATCTTAATATTGCCAGCAGTTTTGCTTTAAAACAAAGGAATTGAATACTGTATGAAAACAAGAGTCAGTCAGCTTGACTTCAATTCCCAGAAAGATCCTAGAGCAGATTATTAAGCAGTCAGTCTGCAATTATCTAACAAACAATGCTGTCATTACAAGAAGTCAACATGGGTTTCGTAAAAACAAGTCATGCCAGACTAATTTGATCTCTTTCTTTGATAGAATTACAGGCCTGGTGGATGAGGGGAATGCTGTGGATATTGCATATCTGGACTTTAGCAAGGCCTTCGATAAGGTTCTCCATGGTATTCTTGCTAAGAAGTTAGTAGGAAGTGGGATAGATAGTGCTACTGTTAGGTGGATTTGTAATTGGTTGACTGATCGCACCCAAAGGGTGACCATAAATGGCCTCTCATCAGCTTGGAGAGATGTGACCAGTGGGGTGCCCCAGGGTTCTGTTCTGGGTCCAGTGCTGTTCAATATCTTAATGACTTGGAGGAATCAATAGAGAGTATGCTAATTAAATTTGCAGATGATACCAAATTGGGAGGGGTTGCTAATTCTCTAGAGGACAGGATGAAAATCCAAAAGGACCTTGACAGATTAGAATGCTGGGCTAAAGCTAACGGAATGGATTTCAACAGAGGGAAATATAGGGTGCTACATCTAGGTAAAAATAATGAATTGCACAGATATAGGATGGGGGACACTTGGCTAGAGAATAGTACCTGTGAAAGGGATCTGGGAGTCTTGGTGGACCACAAATTGAACATGAGTCAACATTGTGATGCGGCGGCCAGGAAAGCCAATGCAATTCTTGGTTGCATCAACAGAACCATAGTGTCTAGATCAAGGAAAGTGACAGTGCCACTCTATTCTGCTCTGGTCAGACCCCACCTGGAGTACCGTGTCCAGTTCTGTGCACCTCAGTTTAAAAAGGATGTTGACAACCTTGAGCGGGTGCAGAGGAGGGCGACCAGGATGGTTGAGGGTCTGGAGGAAATGTCTTATGAGGAATGGCTTAGGGAACTGGGAATGTTTAGCCTTTCAAAAAGAAGACTGAGAGGGGATATGATAGCTATGTTTAAATATTTGAAAGGATGTCATATTGAAGAGGGAACATGTTTGTTTTCCATGGCTTCAGAGACTAGGACTCGGGGCAATGGTTTCAAACTACAGGAAAAGAGATTCCATTTGAACATTAGGAAGAACTTCATGACAGTTAGAGCTGTTCGGCAGTGGAATATGCTGCCACGGAGAGTGGTGGAATCTCCTTTGGTGGTTTTTAAGCAGAGGCTGGATGGCCATCTGTCGGAAATATTGTGAAGGGGTCCCTGCATGGCAGGGGGTTGGACTAGATGGCCCTTGAGGTCTCTTCCAACTCTATAATTCTATGATTCTATGATTCACATCTGCAACTGGTCTCCTGTTTCTGATGTAAGGCTCTGCTTGACTCCTTATTCCCCCCTTTATCTGTTTATTCAATATGTGTACATTCTGAAAGAGGTTTGCTTTTAAAAGTAAAGGTGTCATAAGAAAAATAACCATAGTTTACATAAACAAGCTTGGCAAGCAAACAGCAAATAGAGATACTTCCATATGCTCAAAAACCTTGATATCTCAAATAGTGAAGGTGTGACACTGTGTTTTTTTTTCTTATTGTTAAGAACGCATAATGAGTTGAAATAATGAGAAGTGGACTCATTGCTTGTGGATCACTTTATCTGTTTTATTCCTTCTTTCTAGGATGGGATGGACATGTGTATGTTCATGCAGAACACTTTAACCAGACTCATGAGGTATGTTGTGTGTGTGTGTGTGTGTGTGTGTGTGTGTGTGTGTGTGTGTGTGT
>JAHTLZ010000114.1:5150490-5163496 GCA_023846285.1 Phrynocephalus versicolor | reverse complement strand
TGTGTGTGTGTGTGTGTGTGTGTGTGTGTGTGTGTGTGTGTGTGTGTGTGTGTGTGTGACATCTAATGTTTGAATTTTGCTCTTTGTAAGCCTACCTAGTTTTTGCAAAACTGAACAGTTGGTTCCTATAAACAGATCTGGCATTTAGGATTCTGGCATTACATTTTTTTTTCTTTTGCGAAATAGCAAAACCCTTGGGAGGAATAAATTCACAGAAATTAGAAAGCATTGATGCTTTTTGAAAGACATAGACACCAGTCATCTTTTAAAAGTTGGCAAGCAATAGCACCACATCCTACATTGGCATCGGGAAGGAACATGTGCAGGGGAGGATTATGCTGGTTTAATATTTCATCTGTTCTCCCCTGACACAAGTACAGTAGGTTTCTTTTTCTTCAGTATTTATTATTATCTCTATTTATAATCAGAAATCCATATTTTTTCTGTGCCTACATAACAGTCGTTGATTTCTGATCTTCAGTCTTGTGAAGACTCTTTCTTTGTAAAACGACTAACGAGAGGCCTTGGAGATGAGAGAAATATTCTGTATGCTTCTGACATTTAAACCCATTTCCTCATTATTCTAGACATTTCTCTAACAGACTGTAGACTTATGGCTGCATGGGCTTGATCACAGGCATAGATCAATTGCTATCCAAGGCCACGGAAGAATAATGATACTGAGGATGGCCGGCTGTGAGGTGAATGAGAAAAAGATGTCACCTTGTTCACATTTTGCTTCAGGGAAGAAAATCTGCTGTGGTAAATTTTTTCTAGCAGTAGCGTGTTGCACATGAAGAAGTACTCTGAGATTGCAGTCTTCTTGGTCATTGATTGAAGAACCCCTAATGCCGGGGTTGCTGAAATCTTCTCCTCATGTTTCTGGGCTATCTTGCCCAACTGATGTGTCAGAATTGTGTAAACAGTGAGAAAAAGTGTTTGTCTAGCGTGAGGCTGACAATACACCTAACAAAAGTGATTTTGTTGTGAGTTTACCGCGGATAATCTTATTTTTTTAAAGCTGAAAGTATTGACTGATGTGTGAACTAAAACAAATGACAGTGTTTCCCTCATGTTTTATCCTTGCTGAAACCATTAAGCCCTACCTTATTAAACAAAATTGAGGGCCAGAGCCATATTGTGTAGCTCTATCTATGCAGCAGGAGTGACATCATCATCCACAGCAAATTGCTGCTGATTAAAGACTTCATTTTTATTTCAAGGTGCACATGGCTGGCAAACAATGAGATAAAGTCACACACACCTCACAATCGAATAGCAGTCTTTAATTACAGCAGTCTTCTGATGACAATGACATCATTCATGTCGTGCAGCTGGAATCAAATAAGAATTCCACCACTGACTAGTTGTTTTTGTAGAACTACAGATGGCTATATAAGTCTATGTACTCCAACCCTGTGTCTGCGCAGAAAATTTGCAATTGTGCCATCCATAGGAAAGGTCAGGCCAAAGCCTCACTACCATTATTTTTCTGTGGCTTGAACGCTATATGCCCAGTTGCTAAGCCTAAAATTACATTCGTCTTTTTAAGTGCCCACACAGCAGTCCCAGATTTTTAAGTGTGGCAGACACCTGCACATCAACCACCTCAAACTCCTAGCAATTTTCAAGGCGTTCAGGTCATTCGAATCCATCATCCTCGGACGAAATGTACAGGTGATCACAGACAGTACCACCACCTTATTTTACATTATGTGATGAGATCTACATTTCATACCAGATGTTCATTGGTGGATAGGGGAGGGGGAAGAGGAGGGAGAGATGATTAGTTGTAGAAGTGGCGGGAGGATTTGGCCAGGAGTTACATATATATATTATACAAATGGTGGGAAGGAAGATTTGGCTAGGGGTCATAGATATGATAAGTATTGCTAATGGCTCTGTAGCCAGGGTCTATAGAAATGTTAAGTGTGGTTTCAAGGTAAATTCCTCAAGAGTCAGAAACCAAAACCAGATAGAGTGGGGTGAGGGGGGTGGAAGAGATGGAAGTTTTTACCCTAGGGTCCAGGTGGGGAAAAAACTTCCATGAAAAAAGTGGCAATATAGTAATATTAAATTTGATAATGACTCAAGAAACCCAGACTTATGTTTAA
The DNA here is from genome assembly GCA_023846285.1 of Phrynocephalus versicolor. Lineage (NCBI taxonomy): Eukaryota > Metazoa > Chordata > Lepidosauria > Squamata > Agamidae > Phrynocephalus > Phrynocephalus versicolor. Next base: position 5,161,382 of record JAHTLZ010000114.1, on the reverse strand, counting down.
TCCATTCTTGTGTGCGTCCATCATGGATATGAATTTCATCTCAGCTGTTTCTCTTTGTATTCTGGATTTGTAATGATTCTGTTCCAAAACAGTAACCTTCAGATCCTTCAAGGAGTGTCCTGGTAGATTGAAATGGTTTGAGACAGGTAGATGGTAGCTTTCCACCATCTTCCCTGGGACAGACATAAGGCTAACTGGCCTGTAGTTTCCCGGGCCCCCCTCCTTCCTTTTTTAAAAAAAATTGGTGTGACATCTGCTATCCTCCAGTCCTCCGGCACTGTGGCCGTTTTAAGAGACAAGTTGCATATTACTGTTTAGACATCCGCAACTTCATTTCTCCAGATGTTTTGGACCACAACTCCCACAGTCCTTTGTCATTGGCAATCTAGGCTATGCATTCTGGGAATTGGGGTCCAGAGCATCTGGAGTGCCGAGGGTTCACCACCTCTGTCCTATACTATCTTGTAAGCTTGGAGGAGACCGGCAGGTCTCTTTGCAGGTGCAGGGACCCTGTCTGTGAATTCACAGATGCACACTCGGAGAACCACAGTTACAGGTAAGTAATTTCCTTTTTTTTTCTTAACAGAGGCATTAATGCTTTTAGCCACTGCCATCACCTGCAATCTTGCTCTGATATATGGGACCACTTCTAGCTGCACATTGATGCAGGGTGCCTGTAACTAGTTATAATCCAATGATGCCGCAGACACACCAATATGATGTTACCACTTGAGCAGAAGTCTCAGCGTTTTAATAACTACCACCTCCTTCATTCGTTTGTGATGGAAGTTATGTGCAAAAGATTCCCTAAGGTCGGTCCAGGCACTTCACTGATTCATCAGAGGGACCAAGATTTTGCCCTGGATGTTGCTGTTTTATCCTGTTTTAATCCCTAGCAAACACCCCAGCTGTTTATTGTCCCAAACCACAATTACTGTACATTGTTTGTTTCTTCCCATGTGGTGTTCTTCACCAGCATCCCCTCTACCTGCTTCATATTTAGAATCAACTACTGAGTTGGATCAAGGTGAAATCAGTGTCACCCAGACAATTATGTAGAACAGTGATTCTTGATCTGTGGTACACTTGCTCCCAGGAGTACAAACCTGGACATTTAGGAGTACTACTGCTGCTGCTGCTGCTGCTGCTGCTGCTGCTGCTGCTGCTGCTGCTGCTGCTGCTACTACTACTACTACTACTACTACTACTACTACTACTACTACTACTACTACTACTACTAATAATAATAATAATAATAATAATAATAATAATAATAATAATAATAATAATAATAATAATAATAATGGCAGAAAAGGCACAGTATGTCAACAGTGCAAGATAGGGTACAAGTCAAAAGTTGTGAAATTAATTATTCATTAAGATGAGCATTGGAGCAGATATCCTTTGTTATTTAACCTCGAGTAAAGCCCCATTCCCTTGCTTTGTTATTTTTGCAAATGTGGTGTTATGAACTAACTGTCTCTGCTGCGCACATGCTCATCCGCATCCCTCACAGGCACATCTTTTGCCTTCCTCCAAATTGCAAACGTGCAAGTGCTGTCATACCAGTACTGAGGCCCCTTCCAACTCGGTTATTCTGTGAATCTGTGAATCGGTGTTTGTCTATCTGTCAATCAATAAAGCAGACCCCTCAGTCAGTCCTGCAAGGAGTGTTCAGCGAGTGACATCTTTCCAGTCTTCTATGATGTATTTACTGGAATTCATTGTATTCACTGAGTTTTAAATGTAAATATATTTGTGCCTTGTTTATCCTTCTATTTCTTTGCTTTTTAATCCTTTTATTATTTATTATTGATATGTCACCTGTCATTGTTGTTTTCACTCACATTTATTTATTTAGTTGATTGTAAACCATCTGGAGTAGTGCTTTCAAACTGATGGGATGGTATACAAATTAAACAAACAAAAATCTACCAAAGCGAGCTTCATTTCATATGTACTGTTCTCAAATCAAATGTAGCCCTTCATGGATTTTTGCATCTGATTTTGCTGACCTAAATGCAGAATTTCACATATGTTTTTCTCAAAGTTTGTTTGTGAAGAAAGATAAGGCAATAACTGCCAGTATTACTTATGTCAGAAAAATATTTATTTATTTTTTGCTCTTGTGTACCATGGTTAAATTTTTAGCGTTCCTTTTCCCAAAGCAGTTATTAGCCTTGATTTGAATATTAGAACTATTTTATTTTATTTATTTATTTTGAATATTTTACCCCACCTTTCTCTTAGAAAAAGGACCCAAGGTGATTGTTTAGTTGATTAAACTATTAATTGTCTAAATTATTGATTGTCTAATATGGTACTTCTGATATCTCTAAGGTACATTTTTTCTTCTTCATTTGTATAGGTTACCTCTGATTACAGTTGCTTTGATTCAGGGGAAAGCTCTGGGAGGGGGAGCAGAACTGACCACTGCATGTGACTTCAGGTAAGATTAAAAGCATCACAGACTAGAATTGGGCCCTGTTCATACCTTGCTTTCACCTGGGATGGAAGCTAGAGGAAGAATGATCTGTTACCTACATTTCACACATTTTTGTGTAATGGGGTTGTTGTCCCTCACTCCTGTTCTGGTCTTCATAAGCGACTAGTTTAATTCACGTTGTACTCTCCTAGGTTGTAAAAAAAGGTTGAAGTATGGATGGAAAACCTTTTTAGCTTCCACAATAAAATAATTTGCTATCTTTTCATTTTATTAGATACCCCCAAGGATTTTGTAAATTGCCTTTTATAAATGATTACACATTTTCATTTAAAATTGGCTTTAAAAGAGACAAACACTTCCCAGTTTATTTGAACAACTCATTGGAGAATGAACAGAATGCCTTTTTTGTCTGTGAGAGTAATGACTCTATCCTAGTGGTCCAGTTTCTCCCTTAACATAATAGGATCACTTCACTTCCTACAGGTGTTTAGGATAGAATCTTATGGTATATGTTTTGCTGCTAGGTCGTGGCTTCCAGGATTATACAGGAAATCTCTTCCTGTTATTATCCTTTGCTTCCAGCTTCTTGGGGGTCTGGAAAGTGTGAGAGGTCCTTTTCTATTGGTTGGGTGTGTTGCATCATAAACTTTGTCCTAGTGGTATGCCACATAACATGGCTACATCTCCTCCCCTACAAGGTCCTGACCTCCGGTGTTCACTAGAGAAGTATTCAGCCTTAATATGCCCCCAAACAATTCTACTGCTGCCATCTGCTGATTTACGATGAAATAAAAGACTCTGCTGTTTATGTAGTTTGCTGTGTGCTGTAAAGCCAGCATTCAAAGGTGAGAAGTGTGCATGTATGTGTATGTGTGTATAGAACATAATTGGATGTTCTATTCCATTATATATAATAGAACATCCAATTATTTGGTCCATAACAATAAAGAAGTGCATTTCTGATTTATTACTGATGTTCTCAAACATTCCTTCGCTCTGTCCACATCCATTATTACATGTCACTCTCCTGCTGTTAGTTGGTCCTCCACTCATTCCGGTACTTCTTAGCAGAGTGCAGCAGGCGAATAAGAGCTTTACACCTGTGATTGAGAAGTAATCCTACATTATGTTCATGATAAAGGCAACATGTGTTTGGGGGGAATTTATTTTCTCAACAAATCAATAGAGGATGAAACTTAAACTTGAGCACAAAAGCCCTTGGAATTGGCTTCTCTGTGTGCAAATGGATGCTCAAGGCCAGCATGGAGACATATTCACAGCTGGCTTTCCCTGCTGAAAAAGAAAGGAATAAAATGGACAGACTACTCCCTGGCAGAAGGGGAATGACCTAAGGAGGAAGTGATTCACGACAAAGGTCAAGATGGGAAAGATACCCAAGCCCACGTAGTCATCTATTGTCTCCTCATTGGTTATTTTCAGACATAACATTGTTGCACTTATTTGAGTACCGGTAACTCTTTGATCTTTTTGATTTCCCCTCTTAATATGATAAGGGTTAACGATGAAGTTTATTCCTTATGTCAGGCCTGCCCAACAGGTAGACCGGGGGCTACCAGTAGCCCACGAAGGGTTCAAAAGTAGCCCGCCAGCCATCAATAAAAAATGTGAGGGGATAAGTTCTCCACCTCTACCTCCCCCAACCCAAGGACCACCACTGACCCAGCAAAGCTCTGGGTCTGCCAGCCTACTGTTTCATCAGTCGGGGCAGTTCAAGGGCTATGGGCACAGTCCCCTGCTCTCCCTACTGGCCAGATGATCAGCGTGCCACTGTCTCATGACCAATTGAGTTGTTGATGGAGAGCGGAGCAGAGGGGAGAGGAGGGGACAGCAAGGGTGGGGTCATGGGCGTGTCCACCTCCTTTGCGTGGTGACATCCCCCTCTTCTCTCCCCCCCCCCCGGAGAATTCCTTCCACCCATCCTTCCTTCCTCCTCCTCCTCCTCCTCCCACCCACACAGCTGCCTCACAGCGACTGTGACCTGCCGCGCCTCCTGCTCCCCTTCTGAGCCATTCTCTCCTCCTTGTGCCACTGTGGTGATGTGATTGCCCCGCTGCTGGCTTGGCCCATCCCAGCTGCACAGACAACATGGCAGAGGTGAGTGAGAGCTATGGGCGGCAGCAGCAGTGGCAGCGAGGGGGCTGGAAGGGAGAAGGGGGAAAACAGGAGGAGAAGTAGAGTCAAGTCAGGCCCTGGGGAGGTTGGAATGGAAAGTGCACATTTTTTTAAAAAAAGTCTTCCAGCAGCCCGGGGAGGCAGAAGGGGCGATCTGCACAAGCATGCATGCACCTCCTTTGCACCTGTCCACACCAGCTCAAGTGGGTGTAAGGGAAGCGTGTGCATGGTCAGCCTTACCATATGAATGCATTGAAATATGTTCCCTCCAGAAAGGATTAATTGAATTTCAATGTGTTCCTATGGGAAACTGCTGCTCTACTTACAATTTTTTTTTTACTTATGAGCATATGCTTGGAACAGATAAAATTCATAAGTAGAGGCTTTAGTGTAGTAGCCCTCAGGCACTTTCATCCAGAAAAAGTAGACCTCAGCCTGTTCAAAGTTGGACAGCCCTGCCTTATGTGAAAGCCTGTGGTCCGCCAAATGTCATGGATAGCACTTGCACCTTGAAGATGTGCTTTGAGATCTGAGTGTAAGATGGTCTGATCTAAATAGCCTGAAGAAAAAAATTCCCTGTCATCTTTAGCTAACTTACTAATTTTGGTGAAAGTTCACATCTTGAAAGCTGAGGTTTGACAATGTATGCTTAACAACAGTGAGATATTTCCCCTGCACAGCAGGCTTTCTCATTTATGCTGCATGTTTTGAACTAGGGAAGAAAGATGGGAGAGAGTTGGATTTGTGCAGTAGTGGCAGGGAGTTGGCTGATAGTTGCTTCCTCCTAAGTGGACAATCACCTGGCCGCTTTTGGAGGTCCTCTTGTGCAGGAGTAAGGCTGAAAAGAGAGGAAGTGGCGGGTCTCACTGGCAATGGCGGCCAGGCATTCTCATTTTCCATAGTGCACAAGTAGAGCTTAGCAGTACAACCTTGTCAGAAAGATGCTAGGGGTTTGCAGGTCAGGGGCCAAAAAACATTGCATTGCTCCTGCAAGCTACACTGTTACTCATAAATACAAAGTCAAAAAAACATGGCGGGGACAAAAGTGGAGGTGTGCCGGTTTGAGTATTTTGGACTACAACTCCCAAAAGAGAAAGAACACAGAAATCTGCACACCTCTACTTAAAAGATACTAACTGTATTGCCTCCCGAATAAGGTTCAAGGTGTTGGTTTTGGTTTACAAAACCCTCCATGGCTTGCGACCTGACTATCTGGCGAAGCGGATCTCCCAGAGGTCAGCTTCGCTCCGTCCAACCACAGCTTCATTCTCCCTTTCGCTCCGGGTGGCCACACCGAGGGAGGCTCGCAGGGTTTCTACCCGGAGCCGGGCCTTCTCAGTGGCCTCTCCAGCACTTTGGAACAGATAGCCACCGGAGCTAAGGCTGCCTGAGTCACTGCCAGCCTTTAGGAGAACATTTCGGCAATCACTGAGTCCACAATGATACATGTTGTTGTTGTTTTAGTTGGCCCCCTTCATTTTATCCTCTTGCCAGTTTCTTTGTCATACATATGTTGTTGTTGCTATTTTTATCTTTTTCCCCTCCTTTAATTGTTATATTGTTTGATTTATTGTGGGGCTTTTGTGTTTGCTTTTGGGCAAATTGATTATGGGATAACTTGTTGTACACCACCAAGAGTTCCCAATGGGAAATTCAGGCAGTAAGTAAGTAAGTAAGTAAGTAAGTAAGTAAGTAAGTAAGTAAGTAAGTAAGTAAGTAAGTAAGTAAGTAAGTAAGTAAGTAAGTAAGTAAGTAAATGAAATAACTGCATGTACAGAGGTGACTTGATAACACATAACATCATCTGGTACCACCCAGAGGTCTGTTCCCCAGTGCTTGGGCTCAGCTGTTAATGGCCGCCTCCCTATGCAATTAGCTTCACTGGCTTCTGCAGCTCTTCCCAAACTGGTATTTGACCCCAAGACTGCGAAGGGTCCCCTCCCCAGAGGTTTCTTGCAGCAGGACTCCCACATGGGGTATGTTCCTGTGAATCTCATTATGCCAGTATTGTTAATTTAAATGTCACTTGCATTATTAATCAGAGCTGCAGCCTCTTGTATCTTAAGTATCCCAACAGGTGAAATATCCAAGTAAACCTAATCTGAAATACAGGTGAAACTCAAAAAAATTAGAATATTGTGCAAATGTTCATTTATTTCAGTAAGTCAATTCAAAAGGCTATATGAGATAGACTCATTACATGCAAAGTGAGATAGGTCAAGCCTTACTTTGGTATAATTGTGATGATTATGGCATATAGCTTATGAAAACCCCAAATTCACAATCTCAGAAAATTAGAATAGTGTGAAAAGGTTCAATATTCTAGGATCAAAGTGTCCCACTCGAATCAGCTAATGAATCCAAAACACCTGCAAAGGATTCCTGAGCCTTTAAATAGTTGGTTTGGTAGGAATCATAATCATGGGAAAGATTGCTGACCTGACAATTGTGCATAAAACCACCATTGACACCCTCCATAAGAAGGGAAAGCCCCAAAAGGTAAAGATCGCAAAAGAAGTTGGATGTTCCCAAAGCACATCAATAGAAAGTTATGTGTTATCAAAGCACATGAATAGAAAGTTATGTGGAAGGGGAAAGTGTGGAAGAAAAAAGTGCACAAGCAGCAGGGATGACTACAGCCTGGAGAGGATTGTCAGGAAAAGGGCTGACAACTTTCACAAGGATTGGCCACCACACACAGACAGATCCTGGACTTGGGCTTCAAATATCATATTCCTCTTGTCAAGCTGCTCCTGAACACTGTTGCTCAGTGATGCAAAGTCCTCTTTTCTGATGAGAGCAACTTTTGCATCTCCTTTGGGAACCAAGGACCCAGAGTCTGGAGGAAGAATGGAGAGGCACACAGTGCACGATGCTTGAAGTCCAGTGTGAAGTTTCCACAGTCTGTGTTGATTTGGGGAGCCATGTCATCTGCTGGTGTTCATCCACTGTGCTTCATTAAGTCCAGGGTCAACACAGCTGTCTACCAGGAGATTTTGGAGCACTTGATGCTTCCTTCTGCAGACAAGCTTTATGGGGATGCTGACTTCATTTCCCAGCAGGACATGGCACCTGCTTACACTGTCAAAAGTACCAAAACCTGGTTCAGTGACCATGGGATTACTGTGCTTGATTGGCCAGCAAACTTGCCTGACCTAAACCCCATAGAGAATCTATGGGGCATTGCCAAGAGAAAGATGAGGGACATGAGACCAAACAATGCAGTGGAGCTGAAGGCCACTATTGAATCATCCTGGTCTTCCATAACACCTCAGCAGTTCCACAGGCTGATAGCATCTATGCCACTCCGCATTGAGGCAGTAAATTGATGCAAAAGGGGCCTAAACCAAGTACTGAGTACATATGCGTACTTATACGTTTGAGAGGTCTGATATTGTTCTATTTCCAATCCTTGTGTTATTGATGTCATGTAATATTCTAATTTTCTGAGACTGTGAATTTGGGGTTTTCATAAACTAGATACAGTGGTTTCTGTCTGTTACATTATAGTTCATTTTGGTAGACATAACATACCTCTTTTTAGTGATACTTTCCTTTGAATGGCTTTTTCAGTGTCGACACTTTCTTTTGCATTCATGTTTGATTTATGTACCATTAACCAAAGCTTAGAGCACATGACTTAAATGTCAGGTCCTTGTATGCAGGAATTTGTGTCATTAGGTAAACAAGGTAGCGTAATCAGGCACAAAGCCCTAAGCAAGCTGTTTGGCACTGAATAAGATGTTAGAATAGCTCAGAAAAGAAACAATTTTTCAGTTCCATAAAAAACATTCTGAAAGAGTATTGCTTCTGCTAGTGGTTCCTAACCTTAGATAACCCAGACATTCTGTAACTACATTTCCCAGAAACCCTAGCCAGCATAGCTAGTGGTCTGGGCATTTTTGTCCAAAAACGGCATCTGGAGACCCAAGGTTGGGAGCCCCTAAGCTATATAGTTTGGATAATATTGTATAATAATAAGTTTGCTTGTGATTGAAATCTTATAGAATTACATGCCAGCAAGTTGATTCTTAGGGTGATTCTTTCCAGGGTTTTTAAGGTACAGAACTCAGAAGTGGTTTACCACTTCCATCTTCTGGGGCACTCTGGTATTGTGTAGCTGATTCAAGGCTACACAGGCTGGCTCTTCTGCAATTGAGAACTAGACTCTTGAACCAGGTGCCCCATCTCACTAAGCTATCTAGCCAGTGTCTGATATCCCATGCTTAATTCTTCTCCTAACTGAAGAATTGGCTTTGGCTTCAATTATTTGGATTGCTACTAACAGGCTGATGAACCCTGACTTGTAGTACAAAGAAGTAATTGCCACCGTCACCCAGTACAGACTGTCCATGGAAAAGGTAGATGGCAAGTGAAAGATTCCAGATAACTCAAATCTTTCATGTAAGTTCATACTCAACAAATCACATGAAAAATAGTGAGCTTGAGATAGCACTGAACTAGAAAAGGGGGTGTTGCTGAGTGCACAGGTGCCACCAAGTGAGAGACAGTGGGAGGGGAGCCGTGGTGGAATTATTTAGACTGAGAGCATCACTCCAGATGTGCCTTTTCTGGTAGGTGTTGTTCATCAGCATAAAGGTTTGAAATGGAAGCTGAGAGGGCTCTGATGCCTGTCCCGAGCTCTCTGAACCTGCAGTTTCATGACTAATGTTAAATGTGTCAATTTTTGGTGGTGCTATTCTTGCTGTTGAACTAGCAGTTGGCTTTAAGAGTCAGAAGCAGTCTCTTCTTGACCTAAAACTGTAGTCCTCATCCCTTTTCTGGTCTTATGAGAAGAGTCTCATAGCATCAGCTACATGATTTGTGAGACTTCAGCAGCCTGCAAAATGCAGAGAACCTGTGTCCTCACACAGAGCCAGGTCCTGATGCTGACTTCTTGTTGGAAAACATTGCCACAGGTGAGCAAAATGCACCCCCATGTGTGTGTGTGTGTGTGTGTGTGTGTGTGTGTGTGTGTGTGTGATTGAGAGAGAGAGAAAGAGAAAGAGAAAGAGAGAGAGAGAGAGAGAGAGACCAAAGCAACTGGATTTTAGGTCATACAATACTAACATACGGTTTCATAACACTATTCCCTCCTCTCCAATCCTCCCACCCCCTGCTTGCTTATTCATGTAACTTTATAGCAGTGATCAGCTTGGCTTTCGTGCATTTCATCATTTTCCCAGGGGAGAAGTATCAACAACCGATCAAATTACAAGCAATCCAAGGCTTTTAAATCTTGAGCTCACAGCTTTAACATAACACGGAAGTGCTGTCTTGTAATGCTTATTGCATTTTTTCTTAAATGCAAAGCAGCTTTCAAGTTAACAGGATGTTTTGGATTTGAAACAAAATCACCTTCATTCACAGTGGTCTTTTCTTAATGAGGCGGAATGTGGCCTAAATTTCAGGCAGCGTGTTCACATATTCATGAGCTGTTCTTGAGAAAGACAAGCTGACTAAACCCGGAGGGGAGCTTGGCAGGGGCGTGCTTGTGTGAGCCAGCAATATCCCAGAAGCTGCAGCGCAGGCTGCAGAACAGAGAGATTATTCCCTGTATGAAGGTTGGTGGGCTTTGCTTATTTCATTCTCTTGTTGCTAGTTGGTTCATCCTACCTCAAATCTGTGTTGCCTTAAAAACTGCAGAGTGCCATTTTGGAACACAGTGGTAACTCGACTTACACATTCAATCCATTTCGAATGCATGCTCTTAAGTCAAACTACTCTTAAGTCAGGGTACCTATCTAAAAATTGAAAAAATAAGTTTAAATTTTTTTTAAAAATTGTAAGTCGAGCATACCATATCTAAAATTTGTAAGGTGGCAGTTAAAATGCCAACAGTTTTCCCCTCTTAAGTCGAATTGCTCTTAAGTTGAGTTGCTCTTAAGTCGGGTTACCACTGTACTTGCATTTTAAAGACATTTTTGGAACTGGTAGAGATGTAAGAATAAAGTGTTTCAATACTCCGATCATGACTTCATTTTTTAAAGCTCTAAAACAGTGGCAGGGTAGCCCCTCTCCCTCAAGGGTTCAGGATGAGCTATTGTCCAAAATTACATTGTTGGGTAATCTGTTGGGTAGTCACAAGGAACTTGTGGCTCAAATTTGGGGTGTTGTGCCATCCTGCTCAACCCACGGGTGATCTTTTCTGCTGTTTGGCTAGTTCTGTGACAGGGCCTTTCTTGGTACAGCTGCCACCACCGCATTAGATCCAGATTACCAACAGAAAAAAATGCACCCATGAGGCTGCTCATCCCTGGAGAATGGTGGAAAGAACCATGTTCATTCACTCATCTTGAAGTTTGTGAAGATT
>JAHTLZ010000114.1:5127459-5150450 GCA_023846285.1 Phrynocephalus versicolor | reverse complement strand
CACACACACACACACACACACACACACACACACACACACACACACACTTTCTTATCTGTAATAAAGAACAAAAGAGTGTTCCTGTGGGTGGCAACCAAAGGCAAAGTCTTGACTGCAGTAACAACTAACTGTTCCTTACTACTTGTCACGAGAAATAGACAAAATGTCTATGTTTTTTATTACTGACCAGATCTTTCTTTTCTTTGCTGCTGCCTCATTACCAAGTACTAGAAGCTGTCGAGTTTTTTTCTCAAACACATAAGCACATAAGAGCAGCCTTGCTGGGGCAGGCTACAGACCATCCAGTCCAGCATTCTGTCTCACACAGTGGCTCACCATTTGCTTCAGGGTATTCTTAAGCAGATGTCTTCACCTGCTTATGATTCCCTGCAAATGGCATTGAGAGATACCCTGCCAATCTCTCCAACCCAGAGGTTGTCCTTAGGTATCCATAACGATAGCCATTGATACCCTTGTTCTCCATGATCTTGTCTAATCCTTTCTTAAAGCTGTCAAGGCTGACAGCTGTCACCACTTCTTCTGTCAGGGAGTTCCAAAGACCAGTGATCTTCTGGGTGAAAAAGTTCTTTCTCTTCTTTGTTTGAGATCTAACACCCAAATTGTCATGGAATGCCCCCTCATTCTAGTGTTGTGCGATAGGTGAAGCCAGTTTTTCTTTTTCTACTTTGTCCATACTCTGTATGATTTTATAAACTCCAATCAGGTCACCGCTTAGGCACCATCGTTCAAGAGTGAAGAGGCCCAGCCTTGCAGCCTCAGATGGTAAGGAAGGTGTTCCAGTCCCCTAATCATTCTGGTTGCCCTCCTCTTCACCTTTTCCATTTCCATAATACCCTTCTGGAGGTATGGTGACCAAAATTGTACACAATACTCCATATGGGGCCTCAGATTTATCAAGAGGCAAAATGATACTTGCTGACTTATTTTCTATACCCTTCCTAATGATGCCTAGCATTGAGTTGGCTTTTTTCACTGCTTGTCCTGGATCAGCAGCTGAGTTGACACCTTCATTGAGCTGTCCACCAGGACACCAAGGTCCCTTTCCTGGTTTGTTGCACAGAGTTCAGAACCCATCAGTTTATAAATGTAATTGGGTTTTTTTTTGCACTTACTAATGTTGAAACTCATTTGCCACTGGTTTGCTCCCTCCCCCAGTGTCAAGAGATTCCTCTGGAGCTCCTCACAATCTCTGTTTTTACTACCCTGTAAAATTTAGTGTCGTCGGCAAATTTGGCTACCTTGCTATTTACTCTTCTAGATCATTTATGTAAAGGTAGAAAAGCAGGAGTCCCAGTACTGAACCTTGGGGGATCCCACTCTTTACCTCCCTCCACTTGGAGAAGTGTCCATTTAGTGCTACTCTGTTTCCTGACCCTTAGCCAGTTGCTGATCCAGGACAAGCCATGTCCCTTGATTCCATGACTGCCAAGTTTATTCAAGAGCCTTTGGTGCAGGACCCTGTCAAGAGCCTTCTGAAAGTCCAGATACACAATGTCAACTGGATCTCCCTTATCCACATGCTTGTTGACACTCTAAAAAAATTCCAAAAGATTAGTGAGGCATGATTTGCCTTTGCAAAAGCCATGTTAGCTCTCCTTCAGCAGCACCTTCTCTTCTATGTGCCTATTAATTTTACCTTTTAGGGTGGTTTCCATCACTTTACCTGGGACACATGTCAAACTGACTGGTCGGTAATTTTCTGGATCACCTCTGGATCCTTTTTTGAATATTGGTGTTTCATTCGCTACCTTCCAGTCATCAGGCACAATGCCTGATTTATTTATTTATTTATTTATTTATTTATTTATTTTAGAGTATTTTTACCCCACATTTTTCCTTGGAAAAGGAAAATATATTTTGGCTAGAACATCAGCAATTTCATCTTTAAGTTCCTTGAGAACTCGTGGATGGATGCCGTCTGGTCCTTGAGTTTGTCTAAATTACAAGACTGTCTTTGACCTTCCTTTTTCTTACAAACGGTATTAAAATTAGCTGTCTTTGCAGTTCACTAATCATTATCTGGACCAGATTCATGTGTATCTGGGCTCAAGCCCCAGAATCTCTCTGCTCTTTTAATGACAATGATTGTGTTGGGCAAAGCATTTCACTGCAGTGCTAGTTTACTGTACCTGTGCTTTTCCCCCCAAGCCTATGCAGTTCTGGGTTTTCGGAATACAGTACTCTCCAAGTGTTATTAGTACCTTATTTTGGTACTTGAAAACCTGTAAAATTGTCTTTCTTTTAGTGGATTGGATCCAGAGGTAGTCATATTTGGAACAGACACATTGAATATTTTTTGGCAGATGGGGACATTCAGGGTAACAGAACATGTAATTTATGGTAACAGCGGAACTGGAAGAAGCAGGAATCAGGAAATGCCAGCCTTCATTTAAGTAGCTAGTAGTTCCTATTAAGGTACTCCCCATATGCAGTTTGACAGTGGATGAATATAAAGATAGGATTTCTACATCACAATAGATTTGGTGTTAGGAGTAACCATATCTTCACATAGATGCTTGCTTATGTCTGATACTATATACTGGTATATAAGCCCTCACCTCATACTTTACCAGAAATGAAAGTGTGGAATGAGAGGGGCTTGTCACTGGCCTTATAGTGCTGAAGCGTAAACAAGGATTAAGACTGTGCTTTGGGACACATCAAGGAAACCCCATATAGGGAAACAGCATTTAAGTCAGCACTGGGATTCATATCTAAAGAGAACCTGAAGACAATGGCTCTGATGGAAGAGGGAGCAGGGTGCCGATCACCACAGCCTATCAAGACCAGCCAAAAGGTTTGCCATGTATTCACTTTTGTCTCCAGCATGTATTACATCCACTTGATGGAGGCGTGGTCATAAATGACCACAGTGATTTATAAAACAAACAGGAAATACATTAGGATAGGCTGACTTGCATTTTTTCCATTGACCACATGGTACAGAGAAAAGTAATCCGCCCAGTTTCCCCTCACAATTCTATATTTTCCCTTCTGCTTCTGGGGCTTCTATTTTTTTTTTTAAAAAAAAACAAATCCATCACTTGAGAGAATGCAGAAAAGAGAGGGCAAGCCACTCATACTCTCACACCAATCACTGTTTTGCTGCTTCAGACATCTTCCCCGTCACCAGTTGCCTGCTGTAGAAAGACAAGCTATTAATATAGCTACTAATGACAAAGTAACATGTAATATTGAAGTAAAAGAGGAGTTGATAAGTGAGAATTTTTAAAATAGATTTTTGGGAAGAATTTATTGTTTCTGTATTCATAAAGGAGAAGGGATGTGTGCCTCTGCAAAAGTCAGTGCAATCTTGGAAGGGGAATGGGGCTCCATGGAGAGAGAAAAAATGGTTATGTCTCCAAATGGACCTGGGGTGGGAGGGAGAGCACAATAAGTGTTATGCGACATTCAATTTTTGTTTACATGATTATTATTTTTAAAAGGTTAAAAATGACGAGTTACAGAGAAAGAGTTAAAAAACAGTCATGCCAGCAAATACCTCAGCAAAGCTCTGTGGAGGCTCTTACTCTTTTTTGTTTCTCCTCTCCCCACAGACAAGATTCCTTTTACAACTTAAGAATGGAACTTCTCTCCTTCAGCAAGTCTTTTATTTAAATAATTTTTTAAAACCCAACTAATGGGACGAGGGAAGCAAAGGGGAAAACCCTTGTTACTACTTGTTAAAGCAGTTCCTTTTAACCTTGCCTTCTACAGGACTTTGATAATGCTGTATGCAACCATCAGACAAGGATATTCTCCCGTCTCCCTGTGTAACCAATGCCATTTAAATTGAACAGATCCCAGTTCCCCTGTGTGACCTCACAACAAGTGGATTTAAATGAACTCGCGTTTCCCTCACTGTGTAAACCCTTGGTGGGAATAGGGCGGTATAGAAGTGTGAATAATAAATAAATAAATAAATAAATAAATAAATAAATAAATAAATAAATAAATAAATAAATACACGGTTTAGTCACTTGTGGTTCCCTTGGGCCTTAACTTGATTCTGCTACATCCCCATAAGGTTGCAGGTGTTCACTGCAACTGCTACATTTTTATGTTTCAGTAAAAAGAGGTTTGGAGCTGTGCAGCCATTAAAACAAAATCAAAACTAGACTATGGGTGATACCTTTTATGTTTACAACAACAGCAAACACTTGTGTGGAGGGAAAGAGCTACATCTGAATAAAATCTTAGTTAATAAAATCTTAGAAAATCTTAGAAAAGAATGCATGTCCCACATACTGAGTTGGTTGTGGAGGGAAACACCTAATATTAATGAACCAGTAAGTGTTAGTGTTATTTAAATACAAGTGTTTGAACATTTGGAATGAGAGGATTTGTTATTTTAACAAAACTCTTTGTTTTCTTTTGGATACAATAACTGATAAACCGCTTTCCAGGTACTTGGTGATCTTGCCTGGCATTAGAAAGTGTGTCCTTGTCTGCAAGTCTTGCTGTTTGGAATTGTGCTTTGCATAGAAATGAAGCAAAGAAAATCAAGAAGGCATGACTGCTAAGCTTTGGTATAAATTAACAACAGAACGCTTATTTCTCACTGACAGGTTAATGACCCCAGAGAGTGAAATAAGATTTGTCCACAAGAAGATGGGCCTTGTGCCAGGATGGGGAGGAGGTGCCAGGCTTGTCCAAATCCTTGGCAGCATCCTGGCCCTCAAGCTGCTGAGTGGGGCCACCAGAATCGACCCGGAGGGTGCCCTCCACATGGGCTTGATAGAGACTGTGCTGCCCTCGTCCAGTGAAGCCGACTCTCTAGAAGCAGCATGCACCTGGCTCGAGCACTACACCCAGGGCCCCGCCGAAGTCCTTCAGGCTATCAAGAGGGTCGTTTCAGGAGGACGAGACCTCCCCTTGGAAGCGGCCTTGAGGACAGAAAAAGACACTTTTGGAACAGTTTGGGGTGGCCCAGCCAACATGCAGGCCTTGGCACAGAGAACAAAACATAAATGAGCAGTGCTGAAAACAAACTGGATTTGGTCACTCCTCGGCACACAGCTGCTGCAGAACAGAATTACAAGAGAAACCGTGCCAAAGTTTTAAGTCACCTGGGCACTGGTATTCTGAGGCTTTGAATGATAAACCCTTATGCCTGGAGTCAGTGATGTGACCGTTTCTTTCCACATCGGGGCACCCTCGAGGCGCCACCCTCTTTTGATCTAAAATAATACTGATGGTGTGTGTGTGTGTGTCATTTTGCTACCTACATAGTATCTTCCATGTAGTACCATAATAGGATTGTTGGGTGGGTGGATGGGAAGCAGGCACAAAAATACGAGGAAAGTTTCTGGAAATAATTTTGAAAGGTGGCCTTTTATTTCTAGAGAAATGGGAAAAAGCAATTTTCAGAATGTTTTTCAAGAGAATGTATTTTTAGAATTTTTTGCCTCAGCGCTTGATTTGTTTTAATTTAGCATATTCCTCAGATCTTCCAAACGAGGGTCACTGTAAATAGTTTGTCTTTGCTGCAGATGCTTATAATACACATGCTGTGTTTATCTTTCTAGTAAACAGCTTATCATCACTCTGCAGCTTCCCTCATGCCAACATTTCTTAATACAAGAAAGGCCTATGGAAGAGTTTTCTTATGATGTCTTCCCCTCAGCTTTTAACTGAATTGTAGGAAATGGATGGGTGGGGAATTTCCAGTGAAACAAGAGCCATGACAAATTCTTCAGACACCTCATATGGAAGATAATAACAATAGTAGTTAATCTCATCTGTAAAAAATTATCCCATATTTCTTTTCCTTTGATACTCTTTTCAAGAGATTTTCAATCATATTGATTGGGAATTGTCAAAATTCTTATGAGGGAATTCCAGATGTGCAGGGTAAGCAAAGTTCCATGTGTTAAAAATACATTTATTTACAAGTTTTGGGAAAGTGATTGCCAGTGTCTCCAGCTTCCAACGTCTGGACAATTGTATGAACAAGTTTTGATAGTCTAAAAACAAGTTTTGAAATGTGCAACTGACATGGGCTAAAGAGCCTATATAGTGCAGTAGATATTGTGGAACTAAAACATCTGGGTTCAACTTTACATTTTCCATAGAAACTCAATGGGAGAAGTAATGGCAAACCACTCCTCCAGTATCTCAAATGACTCAAAAGTCTTGTTAGTGGCTTAGTCCCATAGCAACATCTTGTGCTTATCAGAAACTAGCAGATTGGAAACTGGTCTGCCAGGACAAAATTGAAAATTCAAACTGGTAAAACTATCATAAGAAGATGACTGTATTAAGTGACTCTTAGTGAGTTCACTGTCTTATATGTAAAACTCCAGTGCTTTTCTCTTCACTATATTAAACACTGCAAAACATGTTCTTGATTGTCTGCACATCAAATTTTTCGATACATTAATACTGATTAACCAATAAAGAAAAACAACTTCATTTCCTAGGGCTTTGCATGGCTAAAAGTGGCCAGCGTGTTCCTTGTTACATAGCGATGGTATGGCTTAGATAACCATATGGTGTACCTATGGAAATCTCAGCACTGATGGCATGGAGATTACACATCAAATCTATATCCCGGGTTTAATAAATTTGTTAGCTCTCTTATCTGAAGACAAAATTATCTCCAATTTTTGAGTAGATCCCAGTGACTAGAATTATATTTAACTGCTCCAGTCAGGTTGGACAAAGAATCTTGAGGATGACTTGCACATTTCCATATGCACACTCAGACAGCTGCAGTCTAATCTAATGTCTATGATATTTAAAATAAATGGTTTGTGAACCTTGTCCTATCAAAACTACTTTGGAAATTAAAACTGCTGGATTCTTCGTCTGAAAATGAATCCAAATGAGGCCTGCGAACATGCAGGGTGAATGTTCTGCTTGGAAGACAATTCTCAGGTATGATTTCTAATATTACATCTTAGTTCCCAGTAGGATTGTACAAATTATAGATGCAATTTAATTTTGATTTTATAATCAATATGCATAATGCATTAAAATGCAGAAGACAGTTTCTTTATACTTCAATGAGTTGTACTGCACTCATAGGAGGCTCTAGGAACTTTAAACTATACCAAGAAATTGGATATGTTGGTTCTCATCTGAGCAGTTTTTTGTTTTGATTTTTTTGCTTTCCAGTGATGATCCTCCTGATTTTTTTTTCAGACATATTTTAGGAAATGTGATTAAAGAGCTGTTCATTCAGGCAGAAGAAAAGCCATGTTTACTGACTGATACACCCGTATCTCTACTCAGACTGTCATTGATTTTAACAGGTAGGGGAGAGATTAAATTTCTACCCCAGGATACAAAATTGTGTCAGGAGCTACATAGTTCAGATCTGCATGTCCCTTTAGCTTCTTCCTAAATCCAGTCATCCCTGCTGTCTGATATGTAAATGTGTCTGCGCATTGAGGAAAGCTAAAAAGGGATGTGTATATCTGATCATATAGAAGTTTGCATATACAGGTGAAACACAATTTGAAACATCACATCAATTTAAGGTTGCTTTGGTGAAGGTATTATAACACTAGTCAGGAGTTCACCTGAACAGATGGAGGGCTAAATGGGTGCTGGTCCATGGGCAAGTCCATAATCATGCCCCATCTCCAAGGGTCCCCCACCTAGCAGCACCAAAGACCTTCCTGAATGCAAAGCCACGAAGGGACTGTTGTAGCATGTTAATTTTAAGATCTTCTAAGGAAGAGAGCCACAAATAAACTCATTGTCAACATGTTAAGTACACAGAAAATTCAGAACAGTTGCATTACTTTTCCCTAGGTTGGATAATACCAATGGGTCACTCTTGACAGAGTAATTAATGTTGATGGAAAGACATTTTTGAAATATCCATATTTGTCAGTGTTTTCTGGGTAAACCTGAGGGTTATGCAAGTAAATGAGAGTTCTATTCTTCTTCACTCACAGCTTAAGCATAAAGTTAATATCAGATATTATGCAAGTTAGTGTCAAGGTCACCCATTCATTCTAACCTAAGATTAAAAGTGTTTGTTCAGCAGAATATGAGTATTTGGGGAGACTGTATAGGAAGCATTTATATTTTTGGTCGATAAAGGTTTACCTAAACATTATGTTAAGAAAAGATTTTAAATTATATGTGGATTAAATTGCATAAATTTATTTTATTTATGGTGAGATGGGAAGTTAGTTAAACATTGTAGTAGTTGACATTAGATAGCTAATATTTTTTGATCAAGGCTACTAGAAAAAGCCATGTATTGTTTTATAGGGATTCATTGTACCCTGTACAATGTACCTTGTGCATTGTACCCTGCCACACTAAGTGAAATTAGAGCAACATGGATGCAATGTAAAGGCCACAATGCTATTAGTAATTTACATTTGCATAGGAGGAAAATGATTAAGTCTTGGTGGCACCTGCTACTCATTAATCTTCCCACCAAGATTTTCACACACTCCTTTCCACAAAAAATAATAATAATCACCAATAGGATTCTGACCCTTATAAGCCAATTTAATTGCCATGTCTGAGGTGAGGATGACATTGGCTGCTTGCTTTAGAAAGAGAGCAAGAATAGAAGGTTTACACAATTTTATTAACCAATGTCTAGGCTTGCATACAGAAACCTATACTAGAAATGTCATACTAGTTAACATTTGGTGGATTCTGTCACACACACACCCAGTATGTTGAACAGGGGAAAAATACTAGAGACTGTATACTGAGTAGAGCCAAGTGTCAGCAGATTTCTATCCATAATACAAAAATATGTAACCATGATTTTTCAAATGTCTGTTTATATATTATTTAATGTCTATGGTATAGATGAGTTCCTCTTCTTGGTCACTAGGATCTAAGTTTAGTGTGACATAGTATTTCAGGAAACCATATAATACAGGCTCATGTTGATCTTGAGGGAGGAAGCCACTTGTGCCTGGTGTAGGCACTCAAAAATGGCAGAAAAGGTAGGATGTGAAGTAAAAGATTCCAGTACTTAAAAGGATATTGTCATTACATATTACATGTGCAGATGTAGCCCTGAAAGATTACTTTTTTCATCTTCATTTATTACATTGAGAATAAGACTTTTATTATTATTTTTAAAACACCTTTCCTGAAAATACACATAATTGACAGAAATAGCATTTTTGCACAATTTAACAGATTTAAGGGAAAAAAACAAGCCTGAATGAAATGGTTCTGCTGAAAGATCAATTGAGAAACATATCAGGATAAAACAAAGGCAAGGATATTGATGATGCAAGGATGACAGATACCTGTGAAAAGGCTGCCTGTGGTAAAGAACATCAATTTTTAGACAGCTAAATGAAAGTCACCTTCAAAGCTCTTGGAATAAGTACTGTAAATCACCAGTAGATGACACATCAATAGAACTAGTTAGGATACTGATACGAATCCTAACAAAAATATGCCGACAAGCATGGGGGAAAAAACAATGGCCTATAGTTTAGAATCATTCAATAAAACATTCCAAACCCCAAAATGAAATGCCAACAGGTGGAGTGAACTACTAGAGGATCACTGCACTATTGTCCCATGAAAGTGACCAACGCTTTACAATAATTTCTTTCTATATATGGCACAATGCTTACATTGGATTCAGAAATTAAAGAAGGATTAGGCATGTTGCAAATATGTATGAAAAAAAATTAAAAACTTTTTTCGAAGACTGGAAAAGCCTTTGGCTATGTGGATTATCAAAAGCTAAAGATGGTTTTGTAAAAAAAGAAGAAGAAGAAAGGTGTGTGTCACAACATCTGTTTTGTCCTAGTGCATGGCATTGGCATTGGCATCCTTCAGTCTCGAAAGACTATGGTATCATGCCTGGAGTAGAGATCCTAAAAACAACACCTAGTGTGACTAAATAGACCAATTCGAGAATGGCAGTCTCTACCACACTGGGGGCAGATGTATTCTGTTTCTTGCCCGGTCCTCCAGTTTCGTTCTTTCCGTGTCTGCCTCTTTTCCTCTGCCCGTTGGACAAACACCTCTTCAAATTTATGTAGACCATGCTGTATCTCTTGCCTCCGGACAGTGCGATCGGAGGCAAGAGATAATGCATGATGAATACTAATAGAGAAGTAGTTACTCTGAGGTAGGACATGGAGAAAGAATAGCTTCACACAAGCAGAGGTACCAGACAAGAATATATGGGTTTCTACCACATTACAGGTAAGTAACGTGTGTATGTGTGTGTGTTTCCTGTTGCACTCTGTCTGTTAAACCTATATAAACAATACGACATTCATAAAGCTGGGATAGATTCAGATGAAGGAGAGATGAATTTATAGATAAATCCTGGATGTCATATGCAAATGACGTCATATTACTGGAAATACTAATAGAATATATGCCAATGACGCAATTTTACTAATAGAAATAACCTGAAATGACTACTAGTGAAGGCGAAAGAAAATGGAAAAGCAGAATCACAGCTTAACAAAAAACACAACTACAGAAAAACTATATGACTTTAATGCTGACAATGATATCAAAATTGTTCAGTCATCAATTCATATGGAGATTGTGGTCTAAACATGACAAGACTGAGATTCAGCAGGGCAACTAGAGGAGGAGGAAAAGAAATCCTCAAATGGAAGGATGCATCACTAGAGACCAAGCCCATCCATACTACAGTATTCCGAATTACTATGTGGAGATGCAAAAAACTGGATAATGAAAAACGAAGATAGAAATTATAAAATATGGTTTAGTGGGAATGCACTACATACCAAGAACAGCCAGAAAAACTAAAAATTTAGCACTAGACCAGAACAAGTCTGCATTCCTGCTACAATTAAATCAAGGTTATTTTCCACATCATGAGAAGACAAGGCTCACTGAAAAAGACAATAGTGCTAAGAAAAGTTGAGAGCTGCTGGATAAGAAGGCTCACTCGAAAAAGTCACAACACTGAATTTGCAACACCTGAGCAGCAGTGTTAATGATTAATATCTTTTGGAGTTTATTAATTCATAAAGTCATCAAGTCAGATTCAACTTGAAGCATTTAAGAATACCACAAGGTGTTTTACATAGCAAACAAAATATCTTGCCATGTAGAACAATCCTACAGCAATATCAGCGACAGCTTGCAGCTTTTCTGTCATCCTCACAGGGACCACTGTACTGCACCCTTTATTTTAAGTGTATTCTTATAAAGTCTATGCCAGAGGATCTGTTAATTCTTCTGCTGTTTCTACAAATTGCTATAATGTGCATATTAAACCCTTCTTGATGTACGTTTATCTAAATATGAAATATAAATTGAGAGACATATGCTGACAGAAGGTGCTTTGGCAGAAAGTCAAAACCACAGGTTGTTTTTCACAAATTTCACTACATAAATTTCTCTGATTTTCTATTGTCCTATAGGGATAGATGTCAGGAGAAATGAATGGAGATTAGTAACAAAGCCAATAACGTATCTACCAAGTAGTAGAAGCATCTGTCCCAAGGACTGTAATATACAAGAACCTGGCTTTATTAGGTGCACACAGTGTAATTTAGTACTCTGACCATCTTGGACACAGCAAGTATGTCCTGTTTCTCCAATAGACTTAGAGCTAGCCAGCATTGTGCAAGGCTTGTTTGAAAACTGCCTCAACATAATATGGGCACAGTCCCATGCGGAACCAGCTCAAATTGTCGATAAAATGTTGTTTATTAAATTATAAATTTTGTAACAAAAACAAGACAGAACAAGAAAGACACAAACAACCTACAGGGACTAGACATGAGAGCCAATGAAGACACAATGACATGTTTACAAGTAAATGCTGCAACAGAAGTTATATTACATTTCAGTTGGAAAGATGATTCTTCATTTTAGTAAAGTTTCTGAGCTTCAGAAGACACATCTACTTTATGTTAAAATTAAGCATCCTGCTCATATCCAAACTCATGTTCATTTCCAGTTTTAATATTCCTTCCATACATCAATCCATGCATATACTTAATGCAACAAATAATGACAGTTCCAAGTTGTACAATGGATATACACTGGTCAAAAAAAGGGACAGGCGTTCCTGGGGGAAGGGAATGTACTACAAAATAAAACATGAGACATTTATAAAACTGGGTATTGCTAAGCAGTTGTCAAAACTATTAACATGTGCCCAGTTGTTGCTTTTAATATTGAGTTCTCCAGCCAAGACATGTTAAGAGACTGCTTTTAAACTCAGATGATCAAGTTTGGTTTTCCCTTTCCCCTCCTCCCACACTGAAACCACTGCAAGGCTGGAGTGCAATGTCAACACAGACAAAATGTACAGGTACAAGACTGAGTTTTTAAAACATGGCTCTTGATTTTAAACTTCAGTTATTGTGCACTGTCCATCAGGTCTTCTGGATCTTACACTGGTGCTCCCTACCCCATCCCCTGTCACTGCTCTATCCGAGGCTGGCTGGCTTGCGTTCAGGTGTCTCTGCTGAGCGGAGGATACAGGCAACTGAAGTTGGGCAGAGACATCCTCACTATCGCTGCTAGCATCCGATTCTGTTTCCTCAATGGAAGTGTTAAGAACTGGCACCCTACCAGAAGAAGATGATTCATGGTCTTCCTCTCCCTCACCCCCATGGCTCCTTTCAACCATACTGTTGCCATTTATCTGCAGGTTGGCAAAAGAGTTCTCTAGAGTGCTTGCATCAGGTGATGGCGTTGCAGGACTTGTCAGCTGACCATCTAATGACGGTAGGGGTCTAACCGAAACAGTTGCTAGAGGCTGCCCAGCAGCAGCTCCCAGAGCTGGTATACTGTCTGCACCATCAGCAGAACTCTCTCTGGCTAGATTAACAGCGTTAGAGTCACAGTCCAACCTAAGCCCAGCCACTCCCTTTTTTGGAATATCTATTATGTCCCGTTTTATTTTCCTGCGACGTCCATGCTCATTTCTCCTATACTGAACCATGTTCTCAAGGTCTGCCACATACAAGAACCCCGCAATTAACATTTCAGTGCTCTTTTTACCTTTAGAAAAGGCATCTTCCAGCTCCCTACTGGTACGTTCATCATATTGCCACCAGCCATTTCTGCCTTCATAGTACCAAGCATATTCCCCATTTCCTCTACTGGCAGCTTTGAGTTCCTCAGGTGACAACAAGGTTGGCTTATCAAGAAAGTCCTCGGGGATCTCCTGCCGACAGAGTGCACAGCGCTTTCCCAGCCAGGAAGCTCCTTTCACACACAGATAGCAGAAGACATGTTTACAAGGCAGACTCACAGGGTGGACACATGTTTGCAGACAGATAGCACATTCAGGGACCATAAGAGGCGGCGCTGCGCTGGAACACGATTCATTTGTCTTCTTGTTCGTAGGAAGCATATTGATTGAATGATCAATTTCGCCACAGCCAGCCATCCTGAAAGGAGCAAAAATACTTGGCATGACTTATTACTAACCAGCTTTGCCTAGCCACATATGAACTAAGCTCAGCTGCTTATGAGTTGACTATTTTAAAATTTCAGAAAAGTATGCATTATTTGCAATTTATCGGGCTCGGGGTATATATTATACTGCTTCTTTTAATGCTCATATCAAACATATGAGAGCAGCACTTCAACTCCAGGTGTTCTCACCTTCACCCATTTACTAAAGCACAACAGTTATCATTGCCATTTGACATGTTGCAGTCACTGGTTGTCAGTATATTAAAAGTTTCTGTCTCTTTCCTGACAAAAAACTGAACACAAGTTTGTGGCACGCAGCAGCTATCTTCCATAATCACTTTGACTCCAATCACCAGAGTTCCATCAGGCATTATGTATGTGCCTTTTTTAAAACTACAAATCCTCTAATTCTCTCGTCTGTGAGTTCCATCTGACAGACATTGACCTAAATGTGGCTCACATGGAAAAATGGCAGAAATTGGAAGGTTGTGTATGCACACACTACTCATCCTGTTAATGAATTTAGTCAGAAGTAGTAAGGCTACAATGTAACATTTTGGTGGATTGTGTGATATGCAAGCAGGAGAAAAGAACTCAAAGCAAAACTGAACTTTTAATTGTACACTTTTATAAAAAAATGAGATATTTAATAAGCTTTATAAACTTCATCAGTCTGAGAAAAGCTAGTTGCGAGTCCTCC
The DNA here is from genome assembly GCA_023846285.1 of Phrynocephalus versicolor. Classification (NCBI taxonomy): domain Eukaryota; kingdom Metazoa; phylum Chordata; class Lepidosauria; order Squamata; family Agamidae; genus Phrynocephalus; species Phrynocephalus versicolor. Next base: position 5,136,358 of record JAHTLZ010000114.1, on the reverse strand, counting down.
ATTTTATGGTTCACTCTGACCTCATGTCACCCTGGTCTGAAATAGGCTCATCAGATGAACCATGGCCTGAATAGGCTCGTTAGGTAGACAATAGTCTAAATAGGACTTTAGGTGAACAATGGCCTAAGGTGCCCATAACGTATGGGTCGTTAGCTATGGCCTTGGTGGTGGAGAGGTGAAGTATTTTTGATGGAAGGCCTGCTTTGGATATCCACAGGCCTTAAGCGCTGTCTTCAGGTGCCTGTCTTCCTTCTTCTTGGCTTCTGTGGAGTTGGGGATGCTCTCTGCTCTGTGGTTTAGTGTCCTGATAACTCCTAATGTGTGTTGCAATGGATGGTGGGAGTCAAACAGTAAGTACCGCTGTGTGGGTGGGTTTCCTGTAAACTTCTACTCCCAGGCCATGGTCAGGTCTGATGATGACTACACAATCCAGGAAAGCCAGCCTGTTGTCTTGGGTGTCTTCCCTAGTGAACTTAGTATTAGGGTCCACCACATTGATGTGGTCTGTAAAGGCCCATAATTCCAGAGTCTTGATTTTTCACCCAGGTATCATCTATTCAGGCCACGGTTCATCTGATGAGCCTATTTCAGACCGGGGTGGCATGAGGTCAAAGTGAGCTATAAAATGGAGGACTAACAACTAGCTTTCTTCAGACTGACAAAGCTGTTTGGATGAGCAGCAAAACGTTTCAATCTCTCAAGAAAAGAAGTCCGGTTGCCATGACTCAACTTCCAGATATAGCCCTCATATATTTACTAAAAAGAATATGTGCCCTTGGCTAATCGAAGACTATTATCACAATATAATGGAAGACTGGAAGTTGAGTCATGGCAGCTGGACTTCTTTTCTTGAGAGATCGAAATGTTTCACTACTCATCAATCTGACAAAGTTGTTTGGATGAGTAGCAAAACGTTTCGATCTCTCAAGAAAAGAAGTCCGGTTGCCATGACTCAACTTCCATATAACCCTACTTGGAAGACTGAGAATCTTCACAGAGACAATGGAAGACTGTTTTCACTTATCAATAACTTTATGACACAGAAGTTCCAACCCCGTAGCTGACTTTACAGTGCACACAGAAACGCAAATATAACAAAAATACAGTAATAAGGAAGTTTCCCTTCTGGACTAGTCTCATTTTAGTTTGTGAAATGAGTGAAAGTTTAATAGCTTTTGCTTTAACAAATTAGGTCTTTTTTCTAACATACTGAAGCCATGGAAATCAGCTATAAGTTGCTATACTTTATCCATCTAGTCTTATCATTTGAATATTCGTCATGTTTGCAAGAACTTTACTTATGATTTCTGGATTTCAGAAAGCCCTATTTAGTAAGTTTTAAAGTTTGTGTCCTTGATATGTAATTGGCATTGGGAGGGGTGATGCTCAGTAGCATCACTCTCCGCACTGCTGCTTTTACCACGTGAAAGTGACATTCTAAGAAAGAAAGGCTATTCTAGTAGGTTTACCACATGAGCCAGACCTCAAGCATATTTATTTTAATTCTTCTCTAGAGAATTATTCCCAGTGTTTAGTGAAGCTTATTCTAAAACTCTTTTTGTTGCAGCTTCTGTCCACAACTTATTAATGCACCTCCACAGGTGGTTTGGGGAAATTGCCTTCTCTTCTTTTCAGTGTTAAGACTGAATATATGCATAATATAATATATGCATTTGTATATTGTGTATTTGTGCTTTATACCAGTTTGAAATATTCACGGTTAAATGCCTTATGAGTACTTGCAAATAAATGAATAACAACCAATTTTTCTAAATTATTTTAGAAAAATAATTTCTCAAATTATTTGTCTCACTCTAACAATTGTTTACAGAAACAAGTGTGAGTGGTTCTGTCCTTTTGCCGTAAGTAAATGTATTTGAACACATACAATATACAGTATTTTCTTGACCACTAGCTAAATGTAACAACTTTCAAACATACTTCAACCATTATCCATTGCACAATCAGAGACTGCAGAATCCACCCATTCATGATAGCAGAACTTGCACAAACAGTCACTGTACACTTCTTTGCATGAGTTCCATGTTCCACTCACCCAATGGCTTGTTTCAGAAAGGGATTGACTGAATAGGATTTTGCCCAGTACCTATATCATTCTGAATAGCTTACCTTCTGTTCTTCTTATTCCTCTTTTTGGAACATACTGCAAAATTAACAGGGCATCTTTAACTGTGTGCAATCAAAGCTGGATGCCTCGTATTCCACTCATAAATTTATTCCTCTTGCATTGTGTTTGCTGGACAGAAGTAATGCCAGGGTGTCACTGTGAATTCAGAGAAAAATATAATATCAGACCCATGGGGAACAAATACTTGTGCCTGCATTTTTCCATCCAAATCATAGTGCTTATTTACTCTTCGTAACAAAGGTTTACAACAGGTTATTATGCAAGAATAAAATGTAATGAGGGGGATGGGGAATCGGCAAACTTAAGTAGTAGCTAATGCAGCAGTGACATACAATGGTGGAATGATTTGCATGAGACAGTTCTAGCAGAGAAAGCAAATCCAGGTTGGTACCAGTCATTTCTTTGCTGCACCCAGATGGAAATGCTCAACAAAGGTAGCAAGCAACAGCTGGCTTAAAAGTCAGCAGTCTACCCCCTGAGAAGTCGTTCACATATTAGGTCTGAACCAATTTTACATCCATAGCATACTCTCACGTTCCTTCAGGATCAAAGTGGCAATCTGTAACAGTGGGAATTAAATCAAGCTGCCACTTTTAGAAATGTAATACATCTACAAAAATTAACCAAGTCTTGTGTCCCTGTTGGTTTTACTCCAAAAAAAGTTAACATGGTTATTCCTTTGTAAACTGAAAATACAGCTCAAGCCTTACCAGTTAACATGATACAATTCTCTCCTTTATTCAGCATCACTTTCAATGATCTCTCATGGAAGTTATGCAATTCATCCCGGCAACGGAAATATTATTTTCTACACAACTGAACAGGTGTGTGCAGTTTTAGTTTATCAATACTATATCCAGAATCCTATTGGCAATTTATGCTTATATAAAGAAAACTCTGTACGTTTTGATGGCCAGTTGCCATTCATTAAGCAGTGTACTGGTGGTGTGCCTGGGTACATGCTAGATCAGGCATGTCCAAACTTCAGCCCTCCAGATGTTTTGGGCCACAACTCCCACAGTCCTTTGCCACTGGAAATATAGACTTGGAATTCTGGGAGTTGTGGTCCAAAACATCTGGAGGGCTGAAGTTTGGATGTGCCTGTGCTAGATCATGCAACTGGGTGCATACCCAGGAACCCAACCAGTTCCTCCTTAATGCTAATCTGCTGCCCAGAATAGCATAGTTTCCCCTATGCAAGATTCTGGCTTATATTTTGTGTCTAGACTATCTGTCTAACCAAGCAGCATTGTCTTCCACTTGCTGCAAAGAGGTTACACTGAAAAGCCCTTTTAACTGAACTTGAGTATGCTGCACTTTCAATTGCCCAAGCATATCTATTTAAGTGACATTTTACTGCATAAATTAGGCTCATCTCATAATTATGCAGCTGATTTAAAGATAAAAAATCAACAGGTCCTCCAGAGGTTAATGATAATGTATATAATTGAAGAGAGCTTTGGGAAAGGTTTAACTGATCTTTCGTTAAATCTTTTAAGTATTGACCTGCACTCTGAAATCTCATTTGCTATACTGAACTGTTTTACAAGGAGTATGCATCCGTGCAAGCATGCCTACAGAGGGAACCAAATTAATACCAAAGGACTGAAACGTTGGTATGTCCATAAAGGTACATCAGTATTATAAGCTCATGTGGAGTTAAATCCAGGCAGACTGTGTGTCTTCTTACAGTACACAATGACCCACGTACTAATCATGCAATGACGAATGTGGGCAAAGCTAAAACTAACTGTATATTTTTGCCCACAGAACTGCTCCCTGGATATGACTACTGCCTTGGTGAAAATGCTTCCAGTGGCTTACACACAACTTCAAGTTATGCATGCAAGGCTACACAACAGTGTTTTGTCAACAGTTCTGATATTCTGATCCTCAGCATATCTGCTCTTAAAACCGCAATGTTTTTAATCTTTAAAGATGAACTATTGTGCAGTCCACTAGGTACAGGGAAGGCAGATGAATTATCAAATATGAAGACATTAGTCAGTGTTCCTATTTAGTTATCTGTCAATATAATTTGTTGGTACTTCTGACATAAATAAAACATTCCCACTGAACTAGATAACCATCCAATGATTTCTATAGAAATCACTATAATATTACAACATTATGTTAAAATATTTGTTAAAATACTTAAAATGGATGTAAGACGTAAAAGCAAATTTAGACTTTTTCAGCTGAGTACTTACATAGCAACAAACATTAGATTCTATACTTTAAAATCTACTCATCAGACAAAATACTTGTATTATCTATATATTTCATCTATATATTTAAAAGGCTTTGTGCTTTACACTGTAGAGCTCTGCTTCTTTACTTCTATTTACCTGAAGAAAATTACAACCAAGCTTGAGAAATAGGGATCAACCCCGTCCAACATCATATGCAGACTTAATGAGATAGAGCAAGCAAGTGGAAATTGGTTCCTGATAATTCTGCAAGACTAAGAGTGTGATCCTATTTATCTATAATTTGCCATATTTTACAGATGAACTGCATTTTAGGAGACTTATGCCCAATCTATAAATTCTAGAATTCAGGGCTCCCCAAGGTCACTGCCTTTCATTCAGGCAAGAATGTAAGTACATAAATCAGATATACAGTATGTCAAATCACATGTCTTGGTGCAGGTACCATTTTCTATACTACATTCCTTTTGACAATGTGTATATTTGAATGTACATTCTAATTTAGAGTCTAAATAGAAATGCATGCCCCAGTGAAATTAATATCCTGCTGAGAGTATCGGCACTGAAATCCAACATGCATCAGTTTTACAAGGACAAGTTTCCCTTTTGAGGTTGGGGCAATGTAGTACAGCTAGTGAAACCAGCAATATCCATCACACTGTAGTGCCAGGCTCTCTTTTCACATTGATGCTGTCTAATCTCCTTGGTGATCAAGCTTCTCAACATGCAGTACGGCATTTAGATAAGGATGATGAGTTTTCTTGTAAGAATCCTAGGTTTCAGTCTAAGCTATAAGAAATTGGGGGATGGAGGCTGTTACAACCGAAAGTTTTCTTTGAACGTCTTATACACTGGCGTGGCTGGTTGGTTATAGTCAACTATATACAGTGGACCCTCGTATAACAAATGGTTTGTATAACATAAAATCTGTACAACATAAAAAATTCCAGAGATAGGGGAAATTTGCTTAACAGAATCGCCTATGGGGCGAATCCGTACAATATAAAAATGGTCATGATTAGGGACTACTCTGTTTTCAATGCATTCCTATGAGAATTTGTATAAAGGACAATTTGCTTAACAGAATTTCATTTGGAACAAATTAATTGTTTTATACAAGGTACCACTGTATTATATAAGATATGCATACAAAATTTATATACAATAAAAATGTTTGATTTAGGAGGCAGAAGTAGACCTGGTCACATTTTAGCCTGATATTCTTTGATGCCTTTCAATATGCAGTAAGGATAGCTTTAATGTGGAATATCATTTGCTACTTATCACAAATTTAAAAGATTAAAAGACTCTATTGTAGTTTTTTTTTAAAAAAAATGAAAAGTAACAGGATGGTAAAAAGAAATAACAAACAGCACAGTGTATTATGGCATTTCTCTGAAACCTAATGTATTCTTACATTCACAGTCAAACCAATTTAGCACTTAGTAGCTATAAAAATGATTTGCTCTCTTATTTAATCAAAATTTTGTATTATAATGGTTATAATATAGAAAAATGTTAGTCCTAGTTCACTTATCTTTATTTCACAAATTACAGAATATGCAATTATATACAATTATGTTTTGATCATGTTCTGCAGAGGCCACTCACTAAATTATAAAGATGTATTATGTACAGTGGTGCCACATTTATACTGTAGTCAACATCAAATGTGAACACAACCTAGAGAAAACATGGGTGATCTTGCTTCTAGTGATGTAATAAATGTTAAAATTTGAAAGACAGAATATATGTGCCCTAGTATATACTCCACAAGATACTAAATTATTTTTCTGACATAGGTTACTTAACTTTCTGGTCTTTAAAATCCAAGTTCTACTTTTCCCAATAGTTTTAGATTCACTGCAGAATCAATATCTCATTTTTTTAAAAAAATCATAAACAAGTTTTCAGCTCTCTTCTACAGCAGTTCTGTAAAGCCCATAAGTGTAAATATGCATCCTGCCTATATATGAAAGGATTAAGAAACAGTGATGCACAAATCTGGTTAACTGTTAAATCTGTGCATGTCTGCCCCAAACTTCAGTTAATGAAGAACAACTACTGCAAATATGGTCCTCTTTTCATTCTTATATACAGTTAAGTTCAGGACATGAATTACTGTAGTCAGTCACCTCCCTTCTGCTCAATCTCTCACAGTGCTCAGAGGTCATCTTAATGCTCTGCATTGTTAAGACTAAGAGGAAAATGGCTCATCTCAATTGATGGGACAGTGCTAGAATATGCTTTCTGTAGCCTAAAGCAGTGGCTCTCGATTTGGAATTTCAAGATGTTGTTGCTTTTATCTCCAAAAAGCCTCAGATAACATGGGCAATGTCTGGGTATTCTGAGAGGCACATTTCCGAACATCAGGAGTAGCAGAGGTTAACTTAAACAATGGCAATTGGCGTGCAAGAACCTGCTGTGGTGGTAGTCATCGAGATAGTGAATCTATCTGTTGTTTTCAGACCAGCTTATGCTGGTCACTCTGAGACACCCACATTGCCTTCTAGTAAGAAGACAACTCTCTCCCTGTTACAGTTAGTATAAAACATCTTACACTGGTTAAACATATTTATCCACCCCTACTATTAATATGAGTATTACTGGCTTACATCTGTAAATATTTGAAAGATTAGAATCTAAGTTACTTGTTTACTCCAAATGCTGTTGCTATGCTGCACGAGTGGGAAAAAGTAGCTGAATTTTCAGCATATACAGTTGTGATAAAAGAGATCCATAAATACTGTACTGTATATGGCAACATCAAGAATTAATTACATTAAGAAAAAAAAGCTAAATCCACTTGTTAGTCCAATCTAATGTAAACCCAATGAATTATTTGGACTTTTCATCTATACAACATATATGTCTCACTAGTTCAGTAGAACTATTCCTATTAGGACTAACCATGAGACTTAGCCTACTGAAATTAATGAGACAGGTCGGCTATTAGCCATAGAAGCCCCATTCTTACACAAACCACGAAAACTGTGTTATTCAACCTTAATGAGTTGAATTATTAAACAAAGGTTTAAAAAGTGGAATTTGATCCACAAAATAAAAAAATCTTAGCATATTTAGCCTTGAGAAAAGGAGATTGAGGGGACATATGATAGTGTCTTTCAAATACCTGAATGGCTGTCTTACAGCGGAGGGTCAGGATCTGTTCTCGATCAACTCAGAACACAGGACATGCCACAATGGGCTCAAGTGACAGATTTTAGTGGAATGTCAGGGTAAACTTTGTTAGAGCAGTGTGGTAATGGAACTAATTATCTCAAGAGGTGGTGAGTGCTCCAACAGTGGGGGCATTCAAGAGAAATTTAGACAACCACAGGACAGATGGCCTATGGTTTATATTTTTGTCTTGAACTTGACTTGATGGCCTTGCAGGTGCCATTTCAACTTCATGATCCTATAATTCTATTTAAGGTGCTAAGTATTTTGCCCCTCCTTTTTTCTCTTCTTTTGTCAACAGGTTTATCCAATGTAAATGCTTAAACTTCAGATTCCATCCCGACAAGGCCAGTCTATCTAAATTACTTAATGCAAGTAGCAACAGGCCTCATGGTCAGTGAACCATCTCTTCACTTGAGATGTTTTCCCAACATTATTTTTTTTAAAAAAGCGGCAGCTTTCAAATGATACGCTGGTGGTAAAGATCGAGTCTCCATTCTCAATGCAGTTCAGAACAATAAAGTCCTATTAGTCTGCGGATCGTATTGCTCTCACACTGTTAGATCTGGAATACCAGGTGCTGTCAATGGTGTCATGTGGCTCTTTGTTCTGCTCCTCACAAGGAGGGGCGGTGGGGATGGCAGGAGACAAGCCAGGCCATTTCCTCTCCCGTTTCCACCACCCCCCAGACATATTTTTCCCCACCTTCAGTAACCAGCTAAGGGGAGAAGCACAAGCAAAAGGAGACCCTTTCATTGTTACAAGGAGGGGCGGGTTGCATTTTGAAGCCTGATATGAAGCCCTCTCGTTAAATGGGAACGAGGAGGAGTCCAATGAAAGTTGTAATCCCGCTTTCTTTATCACAAGGTACAGGGACTGAAACACTCCAGGAAAGCCGCCTTCCACCACATTCAGCCTCCTTCCTCAACCTCTAAACAGAAAGGGGTGGGCCAAGAGCTGCGATTATTTTACACTGTCTTTGGGAAAATTAAAGAGAAATAAGCAGAGGATGGGCGCCCGGGGTTGTCCAGACCAGGAGGTGGTAGGTAGGCAATCTGTGACAGCAACCGTGGTCACACAGTGACTGAAGCCCCTTTGATGAGCCCCCCACCCCCGATCTCCAAAACACAAGAAAATGAAAATGCCGCCCCTCTTTCTCTCTCCGGGGCGGGGGGGGGGAAAGGAATGTCCTGGTTGAAGAAGGAGCAGGTGGGCAATCGGAGGAAAAGAAGCAACGTTTTGGTGTTTTTTTTGGGGGGGGGAGAGGAGGGGCGGACCCCCAATCGTGGGGATGGGCGCGACGGCGGACGTACGTGTGTGTGTGTGTGTGTGTGTGTGTGTGTGTGTGTGTGTGTGTGTG
>JAHTLZ010000114.1:5105651-5127419 GCA_023846285.1 Phrynocephalus versicolor | reverse complement strand
TGTGTGTGTGTGTGTGTGTGTGTGTGTGTGTGTGTGTGTGTGTGTGTTTGTGTGTGTGTGTTTGGTGTTACATTTTTGGAAGCCACTTAGATTAGTGGTTTTGTCTGCTAGACAAGTGGTGTAGTAGAGGTTTAAAAATAATAAATAAACCTCCATAAATCCCTTCTGCAGCAGCAGTTTACGTATTAAAAGCCTGCTTGAAGAGGTAGGCCCTTGCTACCAGCAGAAGGATTGAAGGGGAAGGGCCAACCTGGCGTCCCATGAAAGGGAGTTCCATAATCTGGGATCGGCCTCGGAAAAGCCACTCTCCCATGTCTGTGCCAGGCTTCACTGTGAGGGTAAAGGGAGAGAAAGGTTTTCCCCCAAAGAATTTAAAGTCTAGGGAGGCTGTGGGGAGACACGGTCCCTTAAAAAAAACTGCCCTCAACTTGTTTAAAGTCCTATAGATTAAGACCAGCACTTTGCATTGTATCCACAAGTGGACCAGGAGCCAGTGAACTGTTATAACAAGAATGTTCGGTCCTCAGTTTAACAAGCTTTCATGTCTAGCAGATGCCTGCAGGAGCCTCTGAAGTTTTTTTTAATGCTTTCTAAAAGGAGTCTCGCACAGAGCATGTTACATTAATCTAAGTAGAAAGTAATTGAGGAACGTGGCCAAATCAGACTTCTCAAGGAATGGGTGTAGCTGATGCACTACTTTGGACTGTGCAAACACACACCCTGCCACTGCTGAGAGTTTGACAATGAAAAAGTCACTCTAGAAAAGAAAACGATAGAATAAATACGAAATGGATTAACTTAATAACAGAACCACAAACTTTAGTTTGCAGGTTCTAAGCAAACTGTTAATAGTAGGACCTTTTGAAGACTATTGTTTTATAGCATCACTGTGTGTTTGAAACTTCTTGATGGCTCACAACAGCACCCATTTAATTTACTATATATATCTCGCTCAGAAAGCCAGGAGACAGATATAAGTAGTGCTAGTTCTTCAAAAACAACACAGTTTCCTAATTACTGTTTGAAACCTTTTTCTAGAAATTTAAGTTTCATAGCCATCAGCAACCACAACAATAACGGACTGAAGCTTCTAATAATTTATAGTCCTTTTCTTCTTCATCTCTTGGGTCAGCAAGTTAACCCCGTGTCAAAACAGTAAATGTAGCAAATTTATAATATCATAGATTGGGAAATTTCAGTTCCCATATCCAGAGTTAGCCATCATTGCTATGTGGCCATTGCTTTCTATGCATTGTCCAGAAGCAGCTCTGCAAACAGATTTCAGATTTCAAAAAGGTTCTAGGTACCAGACATTCCCACAAGTGCAATATTAACCAGAGCCATTCTATATACAATTTTTATTTACATAATATATTTTTGTTTAATTGTGGATGACTTCACTAGCCAGGGACATGGAAAGGCTAATTTCTTACTAAATAATTGGATAAAACAGTGACTATATGTTTTGCTTTGTATCTCCGATTGTATAAAGTTCTAAAAACATTGTGTAACTCAGTTAGAGTGATGGTTCATTACTATTTATTATATTTTTCTCCTAATAGCAAATTCAAGAAATGAATGCTGACAAAAACGGAGCCAAAACAGGAACACTGGGAAACATGTGAGAGGCCAGGAATCCTGAGGTTTGACAGGCCAATATATTGCAAAATCAGTCCAACCAAGACTGAGCTGTAAAAGACTGCTATGGGGAAGGGTGGTGGCATAAAAATTTGGCAGGAGAACTGGATGTATGTTTGAGCCCCTAATGGCTTATTCAAGTGTACCGTACTTTAAATAAGGGCTATTTGGCTGGTAGGCTAATGCCACGAAGAGGAACATTTCTGCTAGGACATGATAACACCGGTTTTGTTGTGGGACTCACTTGTGTGTCCAGTTAAATAGATCCTGTGGGCAAGTAGTGAAACATGGAGAGCTTCCATACTAGTTTGTTTTTGCGTTCTGTTGTTAGATGGTACCTCACAATAGATGGAACCTGTCTTAGAATATTTTTGGCTGGCATCCTGTTCAGTATCTACACACACTGATCTCCAACTGCAGAAGCTGCTGCGGCCGCCTGGTCTATTGCTGCCCCTGTGCTTGGCAGTGCCTGGCTGGCACCCTGCCAGATTTCTGCGACAGCATCTCCAGTTGCAGCTCTGTGCACACGTAAAGGCTGCACAGGATTACTGGCCTGTTGCGCCCATCCTTTCGGCCTTCCCCTTCCTCCCACAGTTTCTCTTGCGTTCCCATCTCCACTGGCACATTTCAGATGACAAACACAATTGTCTTTGCTGAAACAGCATAGCTTTTCATTCAGTGCACAAGCTGGTAATAGTAGCACAGGACACATTGTACCGAGGCAGGCTCTGATGGGATTGTGTCTCAGTCATCCAACCAAATTGTACTGTTAAGGGAATGCATATTTAGATGCTAACTTTTATTTAAAAAAAGTGTAACCTCATTCCTGCTCTTTGGTCTTAAGACAATAGAAGTGGCAGTCAAGTGTCCATTGATAAGTGCAGCTCTGCAGTCATTCTAACAAGACTAACTTTTTGCTCTCTAAACATGACTTCATAGAATCAGTAGTTAAAAGTCTTCTACTGGAAAGCTGGTGCAATCATGGTAACAGTATTTACACATATACTACAGAAATGCAGCAAGTAAGCTGTACTGGCTTACCCCTGTGTAGAGGAAAGGGAAGCCCCTGAAGCTCTTGGATTCAAGCCTCAGAGAAGACAGGCTGATTTGGCAAATACCAAACTCAGAGCATGGATGGAGCCAATGATGACACCAGCAAGCCTATGGTAGGCTCCTGCACAGTTGAAAACCATAATGTGAAAGGTTCAGAATGGCTCCTCTGAACCGAACAAGGGATTTGTCTCTGTCTCTGTAACCTTCATAAGCACAGCAAGATGGGTTATCTAGGCCACAATCAATGGAGAGTCAGCCTCTATAAGCATAGCAAGATGGGTTATCTAGTCAATAATCAATGGAGAGCCATCCCTCATGAGCACAGCAAGATGGGTTACCTAGTCCACACTCAAGGGAGAGCCATCCCTCATGAACACAGTAAGATGGGTTATCTAGTCCACAATCAGTGGAGAGCCAACCTATGTAAGCACAGGAAGATGGGTTACCTAGTCCACAGTCAAGGGAGAGCCAGCCTCTATAAGCACAGCAAGATGGGTTATCTATTCAATAATCAGTGGAGAGCCATCCCTCATGAGCACAGCAAGATGGGTTATCTAGTCCACAATCAATGGGGAGCCAACCTTCATAGGCCCAGAAATATGGGTTACCTAGTCCACAGTCAAGGGAGAGCCAACTTTCGTAAGCACAGCAGGATGAGTTACCTAGTCCACAGTCAAGGGAGAGCCAACCTTCATAAGCACAGCAAGATGGGTTACGTAGTCCACAGTCAAGGGAAAGCCATCCCTCCTGAGCACAGCAAGATGGGTTATCTAGTCTACAATCAATGGAGAGCCATCCCTCATGAGCACAGCAAGATGGGCTATGTAGTCCACAGTCAAGGGAGAATCATCCTTCATGAGCACAGCAAGATGGGTTATCTAGTCCACAGTCAAGGGAGAGCCATCTGTTGTAAGAGCTGTCTTCTTGCACTTATGAACACATCTTGCTGTGCTTATGAAGGTTGCCTCTCCCTTGATTGTTGACTAGGTAACCCATCTTGCTGTGTTCTTGAGGGATGGCTCTCCCTTCACTGTGGACTACATAACACATCTTGCTGGGCTTATGAAGGTTGGCTTTCCCTTGACAGTGGACTAGGTAACCCATCTTGCTGTGCTTACGGTTGGCTCTCTCTTGACTGTGGACTAGGTAACCTATTTCAAGCCAAAGAGCTAGTGTTGTGCAAGTCTGTGGCCATGTGGCTCGCATGGCCGAACGCATTACTGGGCATGGAACACTTTACCTTCCCGCTTTTATGGCGGTACCAGTATTTATCTACTTGCACTTGCATGCTTTCGTACCACTAAGTTGGCAGGAGCTAGGGTTAACAGTGGGAGCTCACTCTGCTGCATGGTACCCAGGACTTGAACCACGAAACTGCCAACTTTGCAGTCGACTGTTTCTGCCCTCTAGTCCGCTGAGCCACCACGTCCCTTTCTTTGTAGATAGTACAGAGCTATTTTAGGAATCCCAGAGAAATTTCATTTTTTTCACAAGCTGTACTGGATGCAACCTCCGGATAGCAGGGAGTTTTCTCCATTTGTCCCCTTTCAGAAAAAGGCTTAAATAAGTGTCCCAAAGTAGGGAGGAATAAGCAGGTGTTTTATCTCTTTGAGTATCACTTATGGATCTGTGAAGGTAAAATGAGTTGAGTGCTCCAATGGAGAAAGAAAGGACCATTTTTTCTGTAGCCAGACCTGATTGCTTAATGTAGAGCTGGCTCATTCAGAATCTCTTTTGGTCTTGATTCTGCCTGCAGGTTCATAGGTGTAAAAGTCTCAAAACAGAGCTGTCCCTTTTGTTTAACTCATTATTCCTCTCCCCGCCCCCTTGCCAGAATATATCTCCGACATAGCTTATAATAATTTTGTCACATGTATGCTATCTTCCGTCAAGCTGCTTCATGTAAAAATCATACATTCATAGTTGTCTCTCCCAAACATTTTTTGTAATTCAAAATTCATTCTGGTATTCTTGTCATCCCCATAGTTGTTCAGCTTCGGATTTACCATTCTGTAGCATGGAGCTGAATTATTGATGAAAAAAACCATATTGGAAAATAAAACCACAAAACGATTTCTGACAAGGACTTCTTTTTAGGGTTGCTTGTCTTTTGCGCATTTGGAGGGTTTCAGTGTCGTTTATACCTTCACTTGTTCTCCATGGGCTGTTGTCAGATTACTTATCCATACCCTAGAATTGCTGCTAGTACATACTTTTCTCCCTCCTAAGGTTAAGGCTGTCCGTCAAAACCCCAGTTGCTATAATAGGACTTACATAGGAGTTCAGTTGTCCACTGGGTGAGATTGACTTGCCCCCCTTTAAAACAAAATGACAGTGCTTATTTCCCAGTGACATGAAGTGTTCATTTCCCAAATGCATTTGGATCACATTGCTGACCAGTGGGGTCAGACGTTTTATGGGCAGAAGCTGTGAAAAAATATGATGACAGTAGAGTGGAAGATGAGGCTTTTCAGATAAGAGTCACAATCTCATTCCCATTTAATAGTTTAATAGTCCAATTTATTATGTTGCATTAAAAGCTTTCTAGGCTCAACCAAGTATCAAAATGTGAAGAAAATGCAGCTGTTTAACACTACACCCTTCAATGCATTATTTAGGGTGAGGATCTGCTGGCTCATATTCAGCTTGTGAGAGGGGCATGAAATGTAAATATAGTGTTTTGTTTTGTTTCTTTAGTAGTTTTCTTTCATTTTGTTACTAATGAAATTTTAAAAGAATTTTGGAATGATATTAAATGAAACACTATATAATGGCTCTCCTCGGTCCTAGAGGAACCAAAACCACAGGGGAGCTTCCTCAAGCTCTTCCCTGTAAGCACCCCCCCTGCAAATTTGGAGAAGTTCAGGGGTCTGAGTTATTAAACTCCAAAGGAGTCTCCCTAGGAGAAAACTGAGTTGGGAAGCCGCTAATAGCCCCCCACAGGCAAGCAATTAGCGGCTTCCTGATTCAATTAGAATGATTTTCTTCTGGGGGACCCCCTTTTGGAGTTTAATAATTCAGCCCCTTGAAACCCAAAACTCTCCAAATTTGGGGGGCTTACAGGGAAGTGCTTGTGGAAGCTTCCCTGCAGTTTTGGTACCGATACATGGCAGCAATCTGTATTTTCAAGTACACAATATAAGCTACCCACGGTAACTTACAACAGTTAAAACAATGAGTAAGTAATAATAAAAAAAATCAGCAAGAACAATAGCAAAAAAAAGGTTAATAGCCTGGAAAGATAAGGCCAGTCAAGTGTCCTTTGGGAGAGACCTTCAGAATCTGGGGGAGGCAGTAGAGGGACCAACAAGGTAGCAAACCTGGGGGCACAGTTCTATATGCATCTGTTACCCCTACTATAGTAGAATCATTGAAAGTTTTTGAATGGATCAGCCAACTCTTATAAAAATCCTAATTTGGAACCCACTGAAAGTGAGGCTTTCAATGGCAAGTGAAATATTGAAAACATGGTTTACCAGTCCCATGCTTCCAGTGAGTTTCCATAGCTGCTTGGGGATTGAAACAAGGGCCTCTTGATTCTATTCTGCTCGCTACACCACACTGGAGATTCAAGACTAAGCTTAAATATGATGGGGGTGGAATCCTGGAAGTTTTAGGTCAAAGAGGCAAAGAAGCAATTTCCCCCAAGTTCTATCCAGAACACCCCATAATGGGAGACTCTCCTTCACCACACCACATTTTTTTCTTTCACACTGAAGGTCATGGCAGCATTAAAAGTGAACAGGCACCTGCTCTGTGGGCTGAGTGGAGGCACATTTTGATTGGCCAAAATGCTATGCAGACTGGTCCATCAGAATTCCCAGAAGTTATGTTTCTGCAGGGGTTGTTGTTGTTGTTGTTGTTGTTGTTGTTGTTGTTGTTGTTGTTGTTGTCGTCGTCGTCGTTGTCGTCGTCGTCGTCGTCATTGTAAAAGTGTTGTGTAGAAGCAAAATCACACTTTAAAAACCCTGTGCCCAAATTTCAAAAATTTCTCAGAGCTCAAGAGCAGCCTTTCTGCTACATTCATGCTGAATTTGGAGCTGGTCCAAGGTCAAGTTTCATAGTTTTAAATTGTTGTTTGGGAACTCCTGGTTTTTGATTTGTATTACGGAATGTTGAATACTGCAAAAGCACAATATATTGGTGTCCTCCTGGGCACCAATAATGAGAATCCAACACTTGTGAGGCTGCTCCAATTGCTGGAAGTTCTAGGGCGCTTGTTTTCAAAAGTAATAGTGCACCATGAAACCATGACAATTGTGTTTTGTTGGCAATAAGAATTGTAATTAAAAATGTAAAGAAATAAAAAACATCTGTGGGTGCTCTTGAGCTTGTTTTCAGAGAAGACTTGAACTCTCTGTCTCTTTTTGTTGCACTGCGTTCAGTGGAACTAATTAGGGTTGTATCATACGTATGCAGTGCACGGCACAATAGGATACCAAGCCCTTAATTAGGTTCGCCCTGCATTTACTATGGCAAATTAATATATCATAAATAATTCATTTCTAGCATCGACAGGAATGGGCTGCTCTCAATTAGCCAGCCCTCCGATGGCATTTTGCCCTACATCCTTAGGCTCTTTGTATTCTAGGCCACCCTAATGAGGTAACATGATGATAATCACACTAAGATACTGTTTGAAAGGAAGAAAGTCATGGTAGGATCCTATATCCCTCATCCAGGCATATGGATACAGGAGTCATATGCAAGGCGGATAATGCTGGAAGCCTGACACAGTTAGGATGTTTTGTTGTTTACTCAACCACCCCACCCCCAAGATGCTTTTGGTTCCTGGGGCTCTTGCAGCTGAGGTAAATTGGTAAAGTAGCATCTTTGAAGCCATCAGCAGAGTGAACAGAAGAGGCCATTTCTAGCATGACATGTGTTTTATCAGTCTGTGAAATGGTCATGTGGAAAAATTGAAGGCCTGCTGACTTTATCAAGAAAAAAATCCCCTTGCAATGTGATTTTGGTGGAACTACTGTGTTCTAATACTGTGAAAACCAGACAGTTCCATTTGTATGATCTTTTGTATGGAAAGTGACTCCCATAAATGACTCCTCATGTGTAAATGATGTGACAGAACGACCATGTATGAATCTGTTATTTTGGCTTTTGATTATCAAAACTTTTCCTTAGGGGATTGATTTAATGGAGAATTTTGAAAGGGATTTCATGAAGAATTTGCAGCTCTTAATCTTAGCTTTCTGTATCTCATATTAACCAAGGATTGTTTTTGTGTATGGATGATGTCTTTTCAAATGCCTGGGTGTGAATCTTACTGATTGGATAATTCCTCCCACTCCAATCACCTGTATACCTCTGGAGCAAACTATCAACATATAAGAATAAATACCAATCTCCTTTTATTAAGAGCTGAAATCTGAGTTTCATTCTGAAATGGTAACTTGTGAAACTTGCATGATACGGCACTCCGGTTAAGAAACACAGCCACCATAAATAACGTCTAAGATTACAAACTGTTGTTGATCATTTACTAATAACTGTGTGACATCAAGTTGATTCCAGCTTATGGTGATCCTTCCCAGGGCTTTTTAGGCATTGGGGAAACAGAAGTGATGTGCAGATCCCTATTTCTGGTGTTCTTCTGCAACCATGCAGCTTGCCCAAGGCTGAACGGGTGGCAGGGGATGTAACCCCTCCATCAGCAGTGTATACCATGGGTCATATCACTTGTCCTCCTTCCTGGGAGGCACTATGGAGAGTCAAACTTCTTGTCTCTGACCCTTTATTCAGGCACTCCAATTAGTTTTCTTGCCAGTCACCAGAATGTTCCAAACTGTATTTTTGGAGGCGTAACATTTTCTACTTTTAATGTCGATTTTCAAAATCACAGGTATTCTACGCTGCTGTGTAGGGTAAAATGATGGACTCTTTGACAACACCAATTGGATGATAACTGAAGTTCCCCCACCCAACCCCCATGCACCCAAGGCATGCATTAATCAACAGTGTTCAGCCTTCTGCTATATCTTGCTACTTAATTAACAACTGTAGCCATGGGCAATGACAAGGTGATAGCAGACAGCGCTTGTAAAGAAATGTTTTTGCACTTCACTTCTGAAATTGTTAATGTTAGTCATTATAGCTTCACACCAAGGCAACCACGTCTTCACCAACTGCCTGTCCAACTGTGAGCAACGCAAATTTCCTGCTGAGAGGGAAGCATAGGCAGGAGTGACTGAAGAATCGGTTCTAGGAAAGATTGTCCAAGCTTGCTATTTTGGAGAGAGAAGGCAGGAGAAGCTAAGCGAAGTCAATTTAACAAGGAAAGAACTTTTAGTGCCTACACTCACCAAAACTTGGTGGTTGTGAAAGCTGTGTTGGCCTCTGTAGTAAGGCAAGTGCCCCATGAGAGCTAAGTTGGAAAGAAAACAATCTGCTTATGGCTATTATATTTTACAGCAGTAGCCACTGAAGCAAGGTAATTTGAAGTCAATTGAAGTCTTCTTGCTGAAGTTCACTATAAAATACATTTTGCCTGTATTTAATAAAATAGTGCAAAATTCACTTGGAAGTCAGAGCCAACATCTGCTGTTGCCACATCATCTTCATGGAAAGTTAGTGTATGCCTCAAGCCTCAGCAAAACTTAGATTTAGTTGTACACGTAAAGCAAAACAAAGGCTGCCTCTCACAAAGTGCAACACAGTTACATTAGACTGATTCAGCTTGCCATGAAATCAGTTTTCCTCCTTCTTGGTGACATGACCCTGAGGATTTCCCCACCACCACCTGTAGCTCAGTTAGTGAGCTATACCTGGTGGATTTACAGCAAGTGAGAGAAGTGGAATTCATGCCACTGTGCTAGCTCTTGCTATGAATGGTATAAATTCAACAGTACAAACATTCTGTGCCCAGTTTCACAAGGTTGGATGAAGATTCGAGCTGTTAGAGTTTGAGTTATTGTTGCCATTTTGTAGCTGACCCATTTAACAAAAAAGCATCTTGATCTGCATGAATTAGATGGTCCATGATGCAGGAAGCTGTGTCTATTACTTGTTATAGACCAATTTTTGCAAACCTATGGCACACGTGCCAAATGTGGAACACGGAGCACTTTCTGTGGGCACCCAACATCGCCCCTTCACAGCTACCTGTAATCAGGTTAAATTGCTGTATTGGCACTTTGCGAAAAAATAATGGGACTTGAATCGCGGTTGGGGCACTCAGTCTCTAAAAGGTTCACCATCACTGCTAGAGACAAATACCTTGCTGAAGGCAGAGCTATGGAACTCATTCAAAGGTTGAACTATCCGCTAAAAATACACACACATAAAATGCAACGTTACACAGTGGACGTCCCCATGTGTTAGGCAGCCTTCCCCTCCTGTTCTCACCCAGCAATCCCTAACCCCTGTCAAATCTGTTCTTGCAGGGTTCCCAGTGGCTGAGGTATGGGCTCTATTTAGGATGGAAAATTCTCACCGTTCCCATTCCACTGATGGAAACTGTTCCATAAGGAAAAGTAGTTAGTTGAATGCCATTCAGTCTACCCTGGAAAGTAGTCTTTGTTTCTTAAGACACTTTCTAAAGAATAACATCCTTTTTTTAAAAAAAAAAAAAAAGCAGACTATGTAACAAATTTTAAATAAAAATGTTGTGTGGCAAGGGAGAATCATCAGTGCAAATGAATTTCTGTTTCTGTGGTCTATTTGCTCTGTTCTTTATTCACTCGGTGTTTTGCTTGTTTTCTACAAATACAGTTTGCCAGTCTCTGGAAAATTTGAAAGGAAGATTTAAGTTACACAAAATTACAAAAAGCATGGAACAGCACATGCTGTATAATTATAGTGTAGCCCAGAACAATTGTGCTGTCTTGCAGGTAAGAGCGCTGCATAACTAAGTGCCTTTGTTCCGTAGAAGAATCTCCAACAGGTTGAATGTTGCTTCTACTTCTCCCCCTCCCCTTTCCTTTCATAGCTGTGGAGATGCTCACTCTAGTATTTCTTACATGAATTTGGGATGAAATCCAGGCAAATACAGGCAGCTTCATTCTGATACACTGTGGGGGTATCAAAAACAGATTTCCATTGCTTGAAACCCAGCTTAGCATTGTAAGTTGCCCTATCGGAGGAGGAGGCTCATTGAATCAATGGGGACCTGTTGAATTAGCTCCTTTGCAAGTTCAATTGAGTCAAATACTTCTACACTAGTTATGACTTACTACAAGTGAAAAATGGAGAAGAAACATTTGAATCAATGGAACGGATGAAGAAGTTGACTCTCCAAATTCCCAGTAGCTCAATGGGTGTTGTCTGGCAATAGGAGTCCAGTCACTCTTTTGTAATAGATTTTTCTCCCTTTCTTGATGTGTACATAACATATATAAAATTATGTGCATAGAGCTACTGTACCTTTTACTTTGATTTCTCTTGCATCATAAACAATAGATTGGGGAAAACTATTTTACAAGGGGAAGAGATGGGGTTTTGTTCCAGATGCCATTCAATATATTGCTATGCTTTATACCATATGGATAATTATATACAAAACTTTTAAAATTGCCCCTTGGAGATGCTTAGAAGCATATAATAGAGCAGACTGAAAGTACCCCAGCCTTCGAGAACACATCCCAGTTGAAGTTTATTTTCTTGGCTCATGTCAGTCTCTTGAATAAAACTGTGACTGCAAGAAGAATATAATAGCAATTATTTGGAATGTTGTTTAAGATTTAAGTATAACTGGTAATATTGTCCATTTGTGACTTTGTCGGGGAGCACCAGCTCCGGGGACCTCATGGAGATAGCAGCAGCAAAAATCTTAAAACAGTGGTGTAAGGCAGTTAGGATGCAGTGCTAATGGGTGCTAGTTTTTGCTGTTTGTCCTGTGTTCTTCTTTTCTTTGATCGTATTTTACTTTTGTTTTCCTGTTCTCTGTTTTGCCTTCTGGATTCCTGGTCTCTGTTTTCTTGACCGGTTTCCTTGTTTTCTTCCCTCTTTGGCTTTCTTCTTCTTTCCTTCCCTCTTCCTGCCAAAAAACAAAACAAAACAAAACTGCAGCACATTACAAGGCACATGAACGTTTTTCTTCAAGGATGTTGTTTATAATTTTCTCTGCTTAATCCTGGCATGCTCAAATGTAGACAAAATATGTTAAAGCTAAGAACAGTAACTTCAGAGGGTTGTCCTAGCATGTACAACATCACTTATACTAGGAAGTATAATTGAGACCCTGGAGTCTCTCCCACAGTTTTACCATGATCAGGACTTGGCAGTATTTTTTCTATTCCTTCATGTAAAAATAAATTTCTACAATGGCCTCTGTCCATTGCCTTATAATTATAGTATTGTCAACAATCCTTTACACCAATAAAAATAAAAAACAGATTAAATAACTGTATATACACACAACACAATGAGGCAGATACCCAGTTCTGCTAATGCCAATCGGACATCAGCATTATGGGCTTATTTGAAGCTTGAGTTATCTATGCCTACAAATTTTGTGGTTTTAAAGTTTAAATATATATATTTAATTTAAATCAAGTTTGGTTTAAAGAGTCACATGGAATTTTTTAAACAGTGCAGTAAGGATTTTCTTTAAGATGCTGCAAAACAAACTTGTCCATTAGTTATCTGAAATCATGGCAAGCAAGTGCTCTGATTCTGAATAACGATTGCTTTGTTTGTACAGTATGAACTAGCTGTAAAAATCCACTGAGGGGCCCCATTGAGCTTCCCAAACCCATCTTGTGCAATGTTCTCAGATAAAACAGAAAAACAAAAAACTCCCCCGCTTCTGCAGAACTGGAGGGCTGAAGCAAGGAAGATGCCAAAAGTCAGCTTTGATCACAGCCCACACTTCTCCTAAGTACAGTGTCTGAGTTGTGTATGCATTTTTCCTTCTATGGTGGCTGCGCAATTTGGCCCAAACTGGATTACTTCCTAAAAAACGGTAAATGAGGGGTAGATGCAATCCTATTCCTTATGCAGTCAGTTGTGTGTGTTTGTTTGCAGAAATATTAATACAAAACTGTCAGATATTAGATATTGATAGATATTAGTTAGTGGAACTATGTATTAGGCAGGTGTATAAATAAATGGTCTGTATGTATTTAATTGATTTTTAAGATGGAGTCTACAAATGTGCCAAGTCACAGTGATTCAGACTAAAGGGTTTTTCTATTACACTGCAGGTGTAAAGAATGGGCTTTAAATGGGTTTGGCTGATGCAAAGAACTGCAATAGCCATGATGCAATGTGTGTTACCTGATTGGACAGACAAATGTACATAAGTGCTCTGTTAATCAGTGCTCAATGGGCCTTTGTGAGTAAGGCAACCATTCTTGTCTCTCTATGATATATGCTAATTATGTATGCCATGTACAGTGGTCCCCTGCCCTTTCACAGTTCATATACTGCGGTCCCGCTATATCGCGGGACTGCAATACCCCAAAGGGGCTTGAGGGAGAGGGGAAGGTATGGGGTCTTTTAAAACCTTCCCCCATTTCCCCAAGCCCTGGGCTCCAGCTGATTGGCGCTGGGGTGGGGAAACAAAGGGTTTTCTCCCCCATCCCAGCGCCAATCAGTTGGAGCCTGGGGCTTGCATCCAGAGGTATCACAGGCCGCTTCTCCCCACCCCCTTGGGGTGCTGGCAAGCGGCCCACAATGTTTAAAAGGCTTTTGGCCACAAAGCCAAGTGCTTGGCTCTGCCACCGAAAGTCCTTTTTAAAAGATTGCCCGCCGCTCGCCCGCACCACCCAGGCCGCGAGCCGAGTACTTGGTTCCATGGCCAAGAGCCTTTTCAAAAGATTGTGTGCCCCTCCCCCACAACCTCGGGTGCTGGTGAGCGATGCTAAAAGGGCTTTCAGTGACAGAGCCAAGTGCTTGGCTCTGCGGCGGAAAGCCCTTTTTAAAGATCACACACCACTCCCCATACCCCCAGGGTGCTGGGAAGTGGCGCACAATGTTTAAAATTGTGCCCCTCCCACCCAACCTGCATCTGCATATCGTGGATTTTCAATGATTGCGGGTCAGGTGGGTCCCTAACCTCTGCAATAGAGGGGGGTTACTATATGCTGAAACGATGTTATGCTGTAGATTTGTCTTTATGTAACTTATCAGTTTATATATGTAATATAGCTGTTTGATATTTTAAGTAAGCTCTGACTTTGCCTGTTTCTGCTTCTATGTAATTGTTCAACAAGTACCATATTTGTTTATGCTGGCAGAACAAATTGCAAAATATTCTGATAAAAGCAACTGGTTTTTAACTTACACTTACACAAAAATGGGAGAGTAAGCTGGTGTAATATTATTAGAATTTGTGAACTGGGGATACACTAGTGGAGTGATGCCGAATCTTTTAGAGACCGTGTGCCCAAACTGTGATTCAAAACCCATTAGTCGTTTGCAAAGTGCCAATAAAGCAATTTAACATGAATACAGGTGGCTGTGAAGGGGCGAGGTCAGATGCCCTCAGAAAGGGCTCCTAGTGCCACCTTTGGCACCTGTGTCATAAGTTCGCCAACACTGCACTAGTGAATAGGTGTGATAGGTAAAATCCTGTGCTGTACAAGATGGGGGCACTAATCCAAAGCTTTGGAGCTTCACCGACAGTCCAGTTATTCTATTTAACAGTCTAAAACCTCTAACTGGAACTGAGACAAAAGTGCTGAAGTTATAAAAAAAGATCAGTCTTTTACTTCTTAAGCTGATTACCATGAAACTCTATTCAAATGCAAAGCAGAGTTATAAAACAGAAGCCTCATAAGCTCTCTCTCAAACACACACACACCACTTTATCCTGTAAATGATCAGTTTGCAGTTTAGCCATAACAGGGTGGTAGCACAGGCCCTACGTGGGTAATATACAGCCTTCAGGGCTTAAGATACCTTGTCCCTTTCCCCCAACCATTCTATGTGGCATAAAAAGAAAGGACAAATAGAAACACGCTGGGGGAGTCAACTTCTCAGAAATCTCTAGTGTGATTCTTGTTTACTTGTGGGTCAGCTTCAAGTCACCTATAGTCCATTAATGAACGTTACATAAATTCCTAGCTCCTTTCTCATTTCCAAGAAGCATTACCAAATCTTTTGGAGAGAGGCCAACATTCAGATACACTGAAAGTGAACTTGGTAGCAATCAGCCAAAAACATAATTTTCAGGACCCTATCCCAAGAGTCCTATCTAGCACAAAAGAAATTGCCTTTTTCTTTGCCAACTTTTAAAATTCAATGAATAGCATTACCCGCCCGTATTTTATGTACACACTAAAGGAAGAGGACTGTTCCCTATTGCTACCTCCAAGAAATTTCTCTCCGTTCCCATCTAAAACCATGACTGCAAATAATCTAAAATGGCACTTTCCTCGCCTAAACCATACATGGTAGACTTTGAGTTGCTTATCGCTTGGGATGGCCAGAGTTTGCTCCCCCTCTCTCCGTCTTCCCAACATGTTTGGCTCAAAAAGTCCCCTTATGCCCTTTAGAAGAGGATTTTGCCATGCATTTGGGGCTCCCCCATTTTGGTACCCTATAAAAAGGTAAAGGTTCCCCCTGCACATGCGCGCTAGTCATGTCCGACTCTAGGGGGCAGCACTCATCTCTGTATTCAAGCCGAAGAGCCAGCATTGTGCAAATCCGTGGGCATGCTTTACCTTCCTGCTTTTTACAGCAGTACCTATTTATCTACTTGCATTTACATGCTTTTGAACTGCTAGGTTGGCAGGAGCTGGGGTTATCAGCGGGAACTCTGCTGCGTGGCACCCAGGTTTCGAACCGCTAAGCTGCTAACTTTGTAGCCGTCAATTTTCAGCGAGCCTGTAGCCCTTGTTAATTAAAAATATGGTGATTACAAGCCCCCTCACCCGAGGCTTTATTTGAACAAAAAGGCTTTTTAAAACAAAAATAGTTTGAGGGATGCCCCCCCCCAAAAAAAAATCCAGAGAAGCATGGGCAGCCCTCAATCCTCTGGGGATGCTCACTCTGTTGCACGTTGTCCTGTAAACTTTTTTTTTAAAAGTAGCTTTCCACCTATAACAGAGATTATAGAGACAGAATAGGCCAATTCTGTCCCCATTTCTGTTCTGAGAACAGTTTTAAGGGTCTATTATTGGGATCTACAACAACAGGTGTTCAGATACCTGTTTTAAAGTGATATGTGTCAACATTTGCCAGCAGTGCCCTAATACATTCTATATAGGTCAAACAAGCCAGTTCCTGCATGAGAGAAAACAGTAATAACTACAAGTCTACAATCAGAACAATGTGCAAAATAAAGTGGGTGGGTGTGTCACACTTCTGTTTTTGGTCTGTGGCTTCCATGTAGCCATGGCTGCACAAAAAAATTAAAAGACAGATTTTGGTGCCAAATCATTGGGACAACAATTTGACAAGAAATTCAGCTCTAGCACTGTGGCCATTTTAAAAAAGCACAGTGCATAACTCAATTTACCTTAACCAGTGCAACATTTTCTGTATGATGACCAAAAATGGTTTTGTGGATTACAATCGTCATTGTACTTTCTTTTTCACTGCTGACATTTCCTGACCAGTCTCAAGCTTGTATAAAACTATGCCAGCTAAAGCATTGTTTCATGCATTTGAGAAAAGAAACCCTTGTCTTTGGGACATTGTGTCCTAATTTATTTAATTTAAAGCATTCGTTCATCACCTCTCCATGTCTGAGTCTTCCTCTTTCTCCTACTGAGATGTGAGTGGATATGTTTGATCAAATATACCCACTGGCACAGGGAGACTAAATAGCCTTTTGGATGCTGGGATTTGAGCATATGCTTTCCAAGTTGCTATTTTAATTACAGTTTCACTATAACTCCGCCCCCCCCAAGTCCCACACTGGTTCCAAAATATATGTCAGCAACTGTGTGTTATCCCCTCCCTAGGGTTTTACCACCTCACCATACAACCTTTGAGAAAAAGAAGAGATTTAAGCAGTATCGGGCCGGGGCACCATTAGTCTCTCTCTCTCTCTCTCTCTCTCTCTCTGACATACCACAAACTCTTTCACAATTTACAAAGCGTGAGCTAGAGGTGGAGTTATTATTGTTTATTCTTCCTTAAACTAACCGTTTCTGAATTAATTGGGGGTGTAGCTTGCAGAGTGGCATATTTTTGCAGCTTTGTAGGCATTTGTTGAAGTACGTGTATTGGAAAAGTTTGTTCCTGGCCTTTAACAACCTAAGCTCTTGCACTGGATTCCCTTGAGGTCATGGAGAGAGATTCGTTCAGCTGGTGGAGGCGTTTGTGCAAACTAGAAATACAAATGTGATGCTGTATTATGTCAGAACTGTATGTTTAGTCTGCCTTTTGAGAAATAATCAGGAAAAGTTATACATGATAAGAGACAGATGCTCCTCCTGCTGCACATAACTGAACTTATTGACTGCGAGACAGCAATAGGAAAACAACCAAAGGAATGGTACAGTTTTATGTTAAATGGTCTTTCAGTCTGGCCATGTTGGAATGTACAAAAACGACATTTCTCTTTAAATATCTGTTTTTTAAAAAATGACTGTAGTGTGTCAGTAAGTTTATTGTATTATATCAGCGTTAATTCATTTCCTTTATTCCTCTAATCATGGGGACAAAATGAGAGAGACTGCAAAATATAATGAATCTGGACATCATTCATCTTATCTTTAACGCATGTCGCAAAAGAAAGCAGTATCAGATGGTCTGCACTGCAATGTATCAAAAACATGTGGACCAAACAAATCCATCCAACTCAGAAAGGGATACAGAACCTAATGTTAATCTGGATGTTCTTTTCTAACCATTGGGAAACTACTTTCCTACAGTATCATAAGAAAGAAAATTCACCCTTATTAGTTCAGGTCAGGGTGAAATGTGTACCCCTTTACAGAAAATAGTCCTCTGTGTGCCAGGTTAGCCAAGGACAGACCTCGGTGTGAAGGGTTCTGTCTTTGAAGGGTTGCCCAATCACAGTACAGCTTATACAGCAGAAGAAGACCCCTAAGACCTGAGATTGACATTGCCCCTGAAGTTGCCATCCAAACCAGTGCAACAAACTGAGCAGAACACATAGGTCCCCTTGTCCCTGTTTTACTCCCTGTGGTCAGAGATATCTTATTTCTATTGAATTTATACTAATGACTTCAAAAATTTTATGTCTAACAATTCTATGCAAATTTGCAACCTCTTTTATCTCTTTTTACTGATATGGAAGTGATCACCCTACCTTAGGTTCAAATTTTACAGGCCAACAGAAGCACCCCGAAAAACCCTCTCTCATCCTTAATAATCATACATGAAGAAATCACAACCTTTAAAAGTGCCTTCCTTTTTTTGGCTATCCATTTCTCTGACCAGAAGCATTTGCTTTATTTATTTCAAGACTTATGAACTGCATTCTTTGAGAAAGAGAAACACTGAAGATACATGGATGAAGATTTAAGCACCAGTAAAACAAAAGAATGAAAAGAAACAAGGACGACTATGGGCCTTTTCACACGACCCCTAAGATCCGCTGGCCACTTACATTCGGACCAGAGATCTTGGGGGTTTGTTGCTCTTCCTGCGTCTCCACCCCTCCGCACTTCCTTGCTCCTGTCTGCGTGAGGGGAGGGAGAAAAAAAGAGAGGAAAAAATGCAGGCTCACCTCCGAAGCCGCCCGGAGCCCCGTCGTCGTCCTGATTCCTTCTCTTAAAGGGGCGGGAGACAAAAAAAACACCAAACAGAAGCGAGGAGAGCCCGGCACTCACCAGATTACATCCAGATCTGGGGATTTTCACCCTCCAAGAGCAGGTACATGAAAAGTGCGCTGGGGCGCGCTTAGGTGGGTGTGGTCGCACTTAATTTCCTGCAAACTCCGGAGCTGGTGGGGAAACAATTGTAAGCTCTGGAGCTGGCAGCCATTTGCGGGAGACTTTAGGGGTCGTGTACAAATACCCTATGTAAAATCCACACTATCAAAAACCAAAGTGATCAAATCAAGACATACATTGAAATTTAGATGCAGAAGCTTGCAAAGGACAGGGGTGGCACTGCGGGTTAAACCGCTGAGCATCTGGGTTTGCCAATAGAAAAGTTGGTAGTTCAAATCCACACAACAATGTGAGCTCCCATTACTTGTTACACTGCTGCCAACCTAGCAGTTTGAAAGCATGTAAAGGTGTGAGTAGATAAATAGCTACCACTTTGGTGGAAAGGTAACATTGTTCTGTGTGCTTGAACATTTAGTCATCCTGGCCACAGGACCACAGAAGTACATGCAAGCCCTGGCTCTTCAGCTTACAAATGGAGATGATGTGTATTAGCCCCTCAAGTCAGAAACAACTGGACAATTGTCAGGGGGAACCTTTACTTTTACCTTTACAGAAGTCTGCAGATTTTAATTTCTGAGATGCTTTGAGAGAGTACGGACAATTGGTTCCTGCAGCTTCTGCCAAAAATACCAGCAGAGAGAATCATCCAGGACATTGACAGGCTTTGCTGTAGGGCTGCATATAGTGGAGCTTGCTCATGTTATGATTCATTCTGTGCTTGGTGAAAAAAGATTAGGATGCCTAAATGCTGCCATGCAGTGAAGGGAAGAGGCACAACACTAGCATAGGTTGAAGAGATGTTTCAGTGTTAATACTGCAGATACTTAGGAGTTATAAAGACAGTGTATTATTATTGTTAAGATCAGACATGAGACAAGCTGCATAGATCTGCTGTGGTAATTGTTTTGCTCGCTCTTCTTATTTTGACTGCAGCCCTAATGGAATTGCGTCTCAAGTGTCATGGATTTAATCCTATAAACAAGAACAGCAGGCAGAATTAGGCTGTGAGTCTAAGTATGGTCAAACCAAGCTCCTTCTGAGTAGTTTACTTGATGGAAAATTGCAGAAAATGGACAAGTCAATAAATAGCCTGCATCTTTCCTGAACAAATCTTGGGTGGAGACAAACTGTTGTCACTGTGAGCCAATTTCATTTTGCTGCACGTTATTTAAATTTCTGTACCCTTCAGATTATCTCTGAAATTTCTATACGAGAAAAGCCACATACCATATACAGTAGATTTAATTTTGCCTTTGCCTTGTGCCAGCAAAGAAAAAAGTGGTATTATGAAACAAATCCGAGGGAAGTCTAGCTGAAATCCAAATAAAAAATGTATAGGAATGTTCCAAATGTATGCCACTTAACTTTAGCAAGAATGTTCTATGCTTTTTCTTTTTAACCCCCCCCCTTGCAAAGAATTTAATATAGTTGGCTTTTTAAAAAAGTTTATTAGTAAATTAAAAGTCTATATAATAATGTATAACATAGCAGAACAATACACTCTCTTTCCTGTTTTCAAGGGAAAAATTGCTTCTCTTTAACTTCCTTTGTATTGTCTTCATTTGCTGTTTTCTTCGCACATATAATACTTTTGCTTAATATTTTTCCATTCCTAACATTTGCAATTCATTTTTAAAAAAAGAATAAATCATTATAGATTAAATCATATATACAAGAAAATAGAATAACATGCTATTGATTTCAAATTTTAATTTATTTTCTCCATCTTACTTTTAAATACTTCTTTATACCACCCCATTGATTACCGAATTCTGTTCCAGACTCTCCCTTTAGTGATTTTGTCAGTTTGTCCCATAAGATGTATTCTTGTACTTTTACTAAACAATCATCAACTGACAGTTCTTCCTTACTTTTCCATTCTCTTGCTATTTGATTTCTAGCTGCACCTAAAATATAAAGACATATTTGAGTCTCTTGTCTTGCTTTCCCATTTATCATGTTTAACAAGTAAGTTTCTGGATTTAATTAATTATAGTTGGTAGTTGTGAGTAGACATGGGCACAACTTCGCTAAATTTTCGTTTTCGTTTCCATTTTTCGTTTCCGTTACGTAACGGAAACGGTAACGATAATTAAGCCGTCAGAACTCGAACTCGAACAGAAAAAAGAAAAATTTGGTCAGGTTTTTCATTTTTGTTTGTGGCATTGCAGCGATCGCGCAATGCAAAGCACAGAAAAAGTTTTTAAAAGTTTTTTTAAAAAAAACCCGACTCCTGGCCAAAAAAGCGGGGTGGTTTCTGGGGGGGCAGCCTCCCCCCCCCTCCTGGGCTGCGCATCCTCGTCGTCTCGCCAACTTGCCAAGCGGCGCGGCACAGGAAAAAAGTTTTAAAAATTAAAAAAAAAACCGATACCTGGCCAAAAAAGCAGGCGAAAATATGCCTGCCTGAGGCTTTGCCACCTATCAGAGGGGTGGTTTCTGGGGGGTCCCCGGCCTTTCCTCCCCTCTTCTCCTGTCCTGGGCTGCTTGCACCAGGCTGGGGGGGGGGTCATCCTTGTCGTCTCGCCATGCCATGTGGTGGTGGGGATCCAAAATGGTGACTACAATTTTTCTTTTGAAATTGTGGTTTAAAAAAAACACCAAATCACCACAGAAATATGTTAAATTTATTTATTTTAAATGCCTGAATTTTAATAGTAGCAGCAGTGGGTTTTTTATAGCAATAAAACGTCGTATTGATTTTATTTTATTTTATTTTATTTTTTATTTTTTTTAGACCTGCCCATTTGGGCTGGGCATGGGATGGGACCATGCAATTTTTCTGAACCATTCCACCAATGGCATCGCCAGGTTTTTGACTGACACTTCTGGGTGTCTCGGAGGGCATAAAAAGCCGAGGCACTTTCCAGAAATCGCAGTCAGGTGTATGGATGTGGTTGAGGGAGGAGGGCTGGCTGCTGGTGCTGGTGGTGTGATCCAATCAAGATTGAGGAGGGAGGCTGGAGGCTTTAGGATTTAAGTTAGGCAGGCAGGGAGGGAATTGAATTTAGAAAATAATTTCTTTGATTCCCTGCAGCTTTGTCTGCTGAAGGGAATAGCAGTTTATTCTTTATTTCTTCTCTGGCAGTTTGTGAGGATTTTTTTCTGATATTGGATAAAGGTGGAGGTTCGACTGGGAGTGGGAGGTGTGGATTTATTTAAAAAATATATTATATACTACCATTTATTTTCTATTTTCCCAACTTCAATTTGCTTGCACACACACACATTTGGGGTGCAAGCCAAGAACAGAACCTCTATCCTAAGTGATATCCTAACTGCCCACTCGCCTGCCCGCCCGTGCCGCCACCCG
>JAHTLZ010000114.1:5077121-5100557 GCA_023846285.1 Phrynocephalus versicolor | reverse complement strand
TCATCATCATCATCATCATCATCATCATCATCATCATCATCATCATCAGATTATGTATTTATAGAGAATGAATACTATTTGCAACACTTTTGTAAGTTTAGTTCCTGCCTCCAAATACTGCCCATAACACCTGATCATCTCAGGCAGGACATTTGAGGGTGCCGTCACTGAAGGAGGCCCCTAAATCTTTCACAAGAAATCGGGCTTTCTCAGTGGCGGCCCCTCGGCTCTGGAACCAACTTCCTCCTGAGATCTGTTGGGCATCTTCCCTCCCAGTCTTTAAGAAACATCTAAAGACATGGCTATTTAAAAAGGCTTTCACTTTCTCTGGATATTAATCTGTTCTACTAATGACTGCTATTACATATTTTATTTTGTTTTATCTGTAGCCCATTTTGTCCTTGTTCAATGTTTGTGATATATATTGTTTACTAGTTATTATGTTTTTATTTATTTGTGCTTATATTATATTGTATTGTATTGTATTATTTATGGTCTGATTTTTGTTCAGCTTTGTAAACCGCCCAGAGTTGCCGTGCAGCTAAATGGAGCGGTATATAAATTTAATAAATAAATAAATAAATAAATAAATAGTTGGCTCTGTTTAACATTACTTCTTTCAGTAAGAATTATAAATCAATTTTTCATTCCAGATCTTTTGGAATGTATACAGGCTGCAGAACAGAAATCCAAGGTAAACTGGGCTCTCTATATTAACATGTTACCCATATAGGGTTTTTTTTGCCTGCTTTCAAATGGCTAGGTTGGCAGGAGTGGGGTTATCAGCGGGAGCTCGCTGCGCTGCGTGGCACCTGGGATTCGAACTGCTGAGCTACCGACTTTGCAGCTGACAGTTTTCAGAAGCCTTAGTCACTCAGCCATCACTCCTCTAGTAAAGACCTGTGGGGGCCATAGTAAAAAAAAAATGAAAGTCCCACGCCTGATCTGTTGTTGGCAAGAAACATGATTTACTCCATGGTTTTATGTGTCCTGTTACATTTTGTAGATGTTTGGCTGTGTTGCCTTTTCAACCCCATGAAGACAAATGCTTATTTCTCTTTTCCCTCCCTGCTTGTAAAAAAGAAAATATGTTTTCAGAATAATATTTTTCTTGAACTGCATTTCAGAGTTTCATCAAAAGTGAATTCTCGCTTCTAGAGAGCTGACAAATTCTCTTTTTAAAAGAAACAGAGCACATTCCAAACGATTTTACTTCTTTGTATAATAAAAGTTTGTTTCCATATTAATTCAGTGGCTGAAATCCTGTTACTTAATATAGTAGTAAAGCAGCTCTATTATAAGCCAACAGAATCAGCGAGGAGCTTATGAAAACAACTCCTCTGTAAGTTCTCTTTAGTCTAATGGGCCTACTCTAGTTTTAACTTACTATGCTTTTGAATCAATGAAACGTAGGGAGGAATCAAATCACCAAACCCCACTGATTCAGTGGACCTACTCTACTGCAACTTGCTATCCTAAGCAATAGGATTTCACACTGTATTAAGGGAGCCCGCAACGTACAACTTAAACTACTTTTTAAATCAACCCTGGTTGCATATCTTAACTGCCAATAATGCTAAAAATACTCGATAAATATGCTTTTTTATTATGCAAGAGACTCGACTAGATGATAATTTAACAGTCTCTTTTGGACCAGATGCTGATGCGTTTCTAAAACTGTGATCATTTTTTTGCATGTGTGCACTGACTTGGATACTTTGTAAACCACGTCCTAATAAGCAGAACTGAGTGTGCCTTGCAGGACTTCTCTATAAAAAATATTGGTTAAGGTGATGTTTGGACTAGTTTGCCCAAGAAGAGCAGATTCAGTACTGCTTTGAAATCAGCCCGTACAAATTCTGTCTAATGATATAATAGTAAATACATACTACTGAGTTCTGTGGTTAACACCATCATAACTGTGCTGTTGTGCATAGAAAAATTGAATAAGCAGAACTAAATTTTGCCATCGCTTACCTTAAAAAAAATCCACCCTGTGCCTGACATTCCAAAATGTTTTGCATACTTTGGTTATGTTTATTAGAGGTGCTTATAAATTATTTGTTCTCCTCCTCTGCCTCTTCCATTCCCGCCTCCTCCTCATTGCCTTTCTTTCCCCCTCCACACTGTTTAAACACTCAGAGATAGAAATGCTTATTCCAAGCAAAGTACAGTATAGATCTTGGGAGTACCAGAATAAGCTTGGACGTCTATCATGCCCTGCAGCAGTCTCAGTTACTTGCCAAACAGACCGAATAGAATCCCATGTCTTCAATGGAAACAGAAGCAGTTCATCTCCTGCTTTCCTGCTCAGATGCCACCACCATATAATATTTTGTTTAGAGTAATTTCTGCCAAATCTACCCAAATCTCAGCAGCATAACCTTTGCATGATGGAGTCTCCTGCCTCAAAAGAAAATAGGAAAAATGGTTCATCTTCCATCAGGTAAGGGGAAAAAAACAGTATTGAGTACTAGCAAGGTGGTATGAATTCTACATTTATTTATTTTATTTATTTATTATATTTATGCCTCACCCATCTGGCATGTGGCCACTCTGGGTGGCTTACAGCTATAGCTCTGGACGATAGGAAAACAATAGCAACATCCTAACTGTATGGACAGCCTGCTACTAGAAATTCTTCATAGCCCTTCATGCTGAATCTAGAGCATGGCACTGAAAATGTCCTATACCTGTCTGCTTTAATTCACTCTCCCCAAGTACTTCAGTGTTCAAATATTCCAGTTCTTGTGTTACCATTTCCAGTTTACCTTTACTCCTCAGGTTCCACCTTCCACTTGTATGTACAGTATTGTGCAGCATCAGCCTTTCTTTTCACTATCATGCACACTGGCCACTACACACCCTTTCGGCTTCATTAGCACCAACACTATTCATGCTGGTCTTTTGCTCTCCTCAGTAGCTGTGCGGAATCCCTTCCAACCTGGAAGTCTCATTCCACCATTACCTCTTGTTTCATTATGGGTTGTCTCATCATAGGTTCTTTTACAGTGAAAAATATTCAGAGGAGTTTTACCATTGCCTCCTTGTGTATTTAGTCAGAACTAAACATAGCTGAACTGAAGCTTGCAACTCTTACTGCCAGTACCTAGCAGTACTGATGGCTGCAACTTTTCTGCGACCCTATATTCGCTGTGGCCTCACTCTCTTGTCTCCTTTTCTGGCCTAACTGTGTCTTTCTTTCTTTTCCCTCCCACATCTTCTTTTACTCTTGTTACCAACTTGTTTTCTACATGTTCACTCAGAAGGAAGTATCGACAAATTCACTGGGAATTATTGTCTCCATAATCAATCAATTGCTTATCCACAGTACCTGTGGATATTGCTACAACCCAGAATTCATAATGTTCCATTCAAAAAAGAACACATTGCAACTTGGCAACCAGACTACTGAATAATTATTGTTATCCTTGCTTAAATTACCATGGCCAC
The DNA here is from genome assembly GCA_023846285.1 of Phrynocephalus versicolor. Classification (NCBI taxonomy): domain Eukaryota; kingdom Metazoa; phylum Chordata; class Lepidosauria; order Squamata; family Agamidae; genus Phrynocephalus; species Phrynocephalus versicolor. Next base: position 5,097,104 of record JAHTLZ010000114.1, on the reverse strand, counting down.
CTGTTTTCCCTTGTCTTCAGTAGCAAGAGACTAGATAAATTGGGAAAGATGCATTGGCAGAGTGTGAAAATTTATGGGCTTAAAAAAAACCCCTTCTAATTACACAGCAGAAAAATATCCAGGGACCCACAAAGGAGAATTAGCTTCAAGTCTCCCACAGTAGACCATCCCTTATTGCTTAGTTCTACTCAATAGGTACTTATTGTCTCAATGATTCACTCAGATACACTGTTAAGAGAAAAGAACAAATGGTTCCATTTTACTCGCAGTTCTTCATTGATCAAAACAAACAGCACTTTGCAGAAAATTAGTGACTGGTTACATGAACAGAGCTTAACTGGTTAACTAGTTGCATACTGACTCACTACAGGGCTGATAGAATAGTAACTGTCTTCAGACTGTCTCACTGGAAAAATGTAAACGTAAAGCTGGTACAGAAATGCGAGGAAAAGAGATCTCTTAAGGGCTTTTTCTGCTTTGCTTCTAGCACTCACTATCAGTAAATGAATAGTTTACACCACAAAGAGGATTGTATCACACAAATCCAATTCACTTTTGGGTATTGGTGACTCAAATGCCTCTACTTTTTCTGGCATAGAGAAGGAATAGACAATGGTATCTTTGGCTTGTATCCACTGTTGGGAAATGGATAGAATAATGAACTAGGACCCAGAAGATCCGTGTTTGGTTCTCTGGCTCAGCCATGGAAACTCACTGATGAAACTACTTAAATGCCTTGCTTACCTTGAAAAACCAAATAGGGTCACAAAGGTTAGTTCTGCTGACTCTATGGCACATAAATATGCAGCAACAGCATTGCCTTGGTTTGGTATGCAAAACACCCAAATGACCTTTGTGGCCATTAAGAAATTAGGAGAATTTGGGGTGGGGGGGAAAGGGAGACTCAGCCAATTTCATTGTGCACATGTTGTACATTGACAATAAAGGTATTATTACTATTATAAAAATAAGCACTGGTTGGTGGCAGAGGCACAAGCAGCCTACTTCTACATTGGAACATCCATCAGGTCACCAGTCATAAGGTATGCACCACGCAATTACATAACAGCAAATATTCAGACACTGGGTTAGAAAGTAAGGGGTTAAAAAAACAGTAAAATATAATGAACGATTATAACTACAGACAAAAATTCCATTCATTCACTGATCACCACACAATGGCTATTAGTAGCTACATCAGTCACCTGGCTGGGAAGGAGTGAGTGAGAGAGAGCGAGAGAGCACACTAGGGCAAAGATTCCAAGCCCTTAACATCTAGGGCAGGGATGGCAAACCTTTTTGGGACTGAGTGCCCAAACTCGGTGGCACTGGCGGGGGGGGGTTTGAGATCAGCAGCAATGGGGGGCAGGGGGTGAAGCCAGCAAGGGTGATGGAGGGGCGTAGTCAGGGTCATCGGCGGTGGTGGTGGGAGGGGCAGGGATGGCAGCAGAGGCGGGGTTGGGTCGGCGGCAGCAAAGGCGAGAATCACGATGGCGATGGGGGGGGCGGCGGCAGGGGGGTTGGGATCGGCAGCAGTGGGAGGTCAGGGGTGGGGGCGAGGGCAGCAAGAGTGACGGGGTCAGGGTTATCGGTGGCGGTGGGAGGGGCAGGCATGGCGTTGGTGATGGCAGTGGGGGCGGCGGAGGTGGGGTCAGGGGTGGCAGGGGGAGGCAATGGCAATGGTGATGGGGACGGCCGCGGTAGGGACGGCCTGGCACACAACATGCTCCCTGCCCCCTCCATTTCCCCCTCCACAAATTCCTCCAGCGGAGGATGAAGTGGGGGGGGCAAAGAGCATATCGCGTGCCAGGAGAAAGCTCTTTCCGTGCCACCTTTGGCACGCATGCCATAGGTTCGCCATCCCTGGTCTAGGGAATTCAGCCAGCACAGCCATTGGTAGAAGATTCTTGGAAGTGAAGTTCAAAATACCCAAAGGGCCAAAGGTTAAGAAATGGAATGGATGGGCCAGTGCTCATATTCATATGGCACCAAAAAAAGCTTCCATTCTACAGAAAATAGTAGCTTTTAAGGCAGGATGCAGTGCTTTCCCCAGGATAGTCTGGTATGCAGATCCGCTGCTTCTTGGGCTCTCTATGACTGCTATTTACTTTTAAAGAAAAATTCACAGTCATATTCTCACAATTAGTGCCACATCTACTTCAGCCCTAAAGCAGTTTTTATGTTGATGGGATCCCAGAAAATGCTTCTTATGTTTTTCCTTGGTGGGTTATATTTTGTCAGTAAGCTTGCTGAATCCAGTCCCAACGAGACTGGACAAGTTAATTCTTAAACTGTCAGCAGTACTTCCAAAAAACAAAAACAACAAAAACAAACAAACCAGAAATGTGCTATGGTATGTTAGCAAAAGCCCCTGTTAAGAAAAAGGATACATGCAATATACCAAAGAGGAAGCGTGTCGCTAGCAGAAAAAATATTAAAAATAAACAGTCAAGCATTTCACAAGCTATTCATAATTACAGTAGCAGCTTTGAGTCACAGGATCAAAGTTACGATGACCCAGGAGCATATGCAAAATGTCAGCGCTGAGATAGGGTAATTAGCTTCATGTTAATTCTTAAACCACAGTAGGCTGGGTGATAATCACTAAGAAAGGGCAGTGACCGTAACCACACTGGTGTCATTCACACGAAGTTATTAGAGAACCACAGTGGTGTGATATGCCTCAGCTGCAACAGCCTTAATGTTTGCTCCAGTTTCCACAATGTGGGGTATTTTTGATGTGGGGAGGGATGGAGACAAAGCCTGAGAATGAAATACTTCTGCTTACACAGCACCTACGTTTCATACCTGAAGGTTAACAGCTGCCTTATCTGTTTTTTTTTTTTTTAAACAGGGCACAATCTTGCCATCTCCCAGGTTGAGGGTGGATAAAGTTTTGCAGACCTGAGTTGTACTAATCCTTTGGTCTCCATTGTTTTAGGGTTCTTTCCGCTAAGTATTTATAACTGAGAGTTTAACTGCACATTGGCACTGTTTCATTCAGAGATGTTGGGTGCTGTGGATCTGGAGATGGGATTCTGTGGTCTCCATCTCTTTTTCTGCATTTTTGCATACCAAAAAAGAATGCATGGGGTAAGGCAGATTAGTTACACAATTCCTTTCGAGCATCAGTGAGTGAAACTCTCTGTTTGTAGGTGATCCCAGCCAGTCTACTGGATTACTAAAGATTAAAGAATCCAGTGTATTCTCTTTTCCTCTAGTTTTTGCTTGTTTTGTTTTGTTTTGTTTGTAACATTTTAGAATATTTTACAACATGTTCTTGGTGAGGTATTACTAATATAAAATGTATGCATCAGTTGGATTATGGTGAAAATGTTAAAGTCCTGTGGGCTTGGGTTTAGGTATCTGGCTGAAGATCTATAGGTAGGGAGTTTGATTCTCCACTGTGCCTTCTGAGAGAAGAGCCAACTTCCGTACCCATGAGTGAGCTGCTCAGTTCCACAACACTCCCAGAAGAAGGGCATGGTGAACCATGTCTGTGTAGCAAACCCTGGAAAGGGTCTCCATAAGTCAAAATCAGCTTTACAGCATGCAAGTGTTATGTTGTACAGATTTTATGTTATACAAACCATATGTTATACAAGGGTCCACTGTATTTATATTTCAAATAGGCCTTACAATTACAGTGGTGCCTCTACTTAAGAGCGGCTCTCCTTAAGAGCAATTTGACTTAAGAGCAGTAAACCATTGGCGTTTTAACTGCCACCTTACAAATTTTAGATGCAGTCTGCTCTACTTACATTTTTTTTCATTTTTCATTTTTTCATTTTTTCATTTTATTTTTTCTATTTTTTATATATGGCACCTCTACTTAAGAACTGTTTGACTTAAGAGCATGCATTCAGAATGGATTAAATTTGTAACATTGTACTGTACAAGAAATAATTATTCTTAAATAAACATTTTGCACAAAACCTAAATGCTTTAAGTTTTTCTAACAACTTGGGCCAAAATACAATTGCTCATCCCAACCTGAACAGTGTCATGGAAGTACTGCCATTTGCAGTATGTATTAACTTACTGTTTGGCATTTGATTCAGTGGTTCAATTCCAGTTGAGGTCGGTAATTCAATTAGACAGCAGCAATGGGTTTCACTTAACATGTTGCTTTTACTGACATCCCTTGAATCTTTTCTAATAAAGAAATTCCTAGGGAGAGGTGACAACTGGGCTAGGAAGCGTTCCATGATGTGCAACCATGAAACTCATTAGTGAAAACTAGGATATTCAGATACGGAAACATTTTTTAAAACAGAAAACCCAACTAGATGAAGCTATGCATTCTGTAAGAGATACGGTATTTGTCTCGTACAAGAGCTATATAAATAAATAAATAAATAAATATCAAAAGTCTGCTGGAAGACACGGCACAATTATCTTCGTATGCAATAAATCAGATAGCCCCTAAATAATAGGGCATATTTAGCAGATGGCATGTTTTAAAGCTATCTAGAAAAGGTCCTAGATCAAATCATGCTTGAATGATCTCTGGAGGCAAAAATGTAGAGGCTGTCCTACTTTAGGCACATAATGAGAAGTCAGGATTCTCGGGAAAAGTGCTGGGAAAAGTGAAAGGCAGCAGGGAAAGAGGAAGACCCAATGTGAGATGAACGGACTCCCTAAAGGGGACTTTACAAGAGCTGAGCTTACAAAGACAGCTGAGGACAGTACCTTTTAGGATTGCTCATTCATAAGGCTGCCATAAATTGGAGGCAACTAGGGAGCACCTAACAACAACCAGAAGAAAGTGTGGCATACATGGGAGAATCTTTTTGAAATTCCCACTAATTTTTAAATTCAGTTCATATATATATATATATATGATATATCTTGGTCAGTAAAATACATTAAGAACCAAAATATTTTACCTGAATGGCAGTGACATTGATTTACTAAATGAGTTCATTATCAAATTACTCTGGCTGAACTGATTTTAGTGAACGCAGCACATTTTAAAGGCAGAACAATGCACGGCTCCTGTCATTTATTTCCACTCAAATCATATGCATGTTTATTCAAAAAGAAGTTGAAATCCAACAGTGTCTAATTCTCCGGGCATAGGGTTAAAGGCTTTCTTTTAATAGGCCCTATTGTGCTGCTTCTGCTGGGAGTTTCTTGTAGAAACAACACAACATTTAGGTGTATAAACAAAAGGGAAAAATGAAACTTTTATACAGTAGTACTATCTTCAGAAAATTCTAAATAAGTAGACCACTTTTCAATCCATTGCATTTAAATGATGTCCACATCTATGAAATGTGTTGAGTGGGCATAATTAAGGAGAATACAATCATTTAATAATTTAAGCCTGCTGGTTTTCTGTTACATTAATCTAAAACCACAGCTATCCTAATATTGATACATAGCTTTTTTTTTTTTTTTGGTTAAACATTATGAAAGCCCAATAGGACATCTAACTGGATTTTGTATAAATAACAGTTCATTGCATTTATTTTAAATTCAGTCTGCAAATATGTTGGAAATGCTACATGGATGCATATATGAATTAAGGATGGTTGACCTTCTTTGAAAATAAATAAATAAAACAGTTTGGGGTAGCCAGAACTTGGTCCTTTATCTCTATAAAAATAAAACAGATCTTTGTCAGTTGTCAGAGGTTTTACTGGTGGCATGTCCTTTGTGGAGGTCGGAAGTATGACCAATGTGGCAGGGGGCAGACCATGAAGGTACAGTGATGAGCCTTAAATTTCCTGGGTCCCAAGCCTCCTTGTTTTCCCTATGGGGGCTTACTTATTTCAGATTGAGACTGGTACTGACATTTTTTTTTATTTCAGTATAATCAACAGGCTTTGGATTTATGAACACTTTGATCACCGATTTTCATCAAGGGGTCCCTGGAATTTAGCTGTTGTTAAAAAAACAGAAGCAGTAGACATACACAACAGAAAGAATTCTACTGGAGTGGAAAGGATTAGAAATACAGAAAGACTGAAACCTTCTGGGTTAGAATATATCTTCTTCCATCCAAGTGCTCTAGCATAGCTTTAGTCAAGAGATTACCTATATGTAAATGCATAAGTAATCAAAGGAGATACAAACAGACATCTAGATCCATGTATAAATGACCATTTATGGTGTATGGAAGATGACATCTGCAATTCATACTCAGATTTGCACAAGCTCCTTTGTTGTCCATCTTGAGGACTATACAACAAACCATGAACCTTGAAAGTCAGTACAGTGGAACCTTACGTTCCACTTGACTTGCGTCATATTTGACTTGCATCCACTAGGGGGCCGTTTGACTTGTGTTGCAGGCTCCGAGTTACGTCTCGGAGCCCCGGCGCAAGGCCCTGGAATTGGGCGGCAGCTAGGACCCAGCATCCTGGATGCTGCCTCCAGACTGCTCCTGCCTTCTTTCTCTCTTCCTCTGGCGGTGGCTTTGGCATGGAGGGGGACGGACGAGGCGTGGCTTCTTTTGTTTGCCGGCTTGCATGTAGCTTTATAGGTGCAGAATAGAGATGGGCACAAATTAAAAAAATGGCATTTCATTTGTCGTTTGCCATTTGGAGGGTCCGTTTCAGTTCGTTTCCGTTTTTCGCGGATTTTTGCAAAAATTCATTTTCGTTTTTGTTCGTTTTGTTACCATTTCGTTACCATTTATTTCAATTTTTTGTGATTTTTTAAAGGATTTTAAGCAATTCACTTGTATTGCAGTAACGGAAATGAAACACACGACAAAATTTCCGGTGTTTCTGTTCGTTTCGTTTCATTTTAGAGACAAAATTTGTTTGTCATTTTGTTGCGTAATGAAATGAAAAAACAAAAACAAAAATAAAAAATTGTTCATTTTGTGCCCATCTCTAGTGCTGAATTTTCTACTTGGATTGTGGCTCTTTCTTTCTCCCCCCCCCCCGCCCCCTGACCTCCACACCGCGATACCACACGTTAGTTGTTGTTTTAACCCCCCCTCCGCCCGCTTCCTGGTTCAGGTGCTGTTGTGTTTGCTGGATCATCACTGCCAAGGTGTGTCACAGCAAAGCCGAGATACGGACTGCCAGAACATACAATGCTTGCAAAGCCTCTCTCTCTCTCTCTCTCTCTCTCTCTCTCTCTCTCTGTGTGTGTGTGTGTGTGTGTGTGTGTGTGTTGGGGATGGGGGAAATTGGGGATCTTTGTATGAAGGGATCTGGGACCTTTCCAGGCGCCCATTCCTCCTTCCCCTTTCTGTTTCACCACTTGTTTTAAGGAAGGCTGCAGGGAGAAGTCAGCCGAGGGTTCCCTAACGTGTGTGTGTGTGTGTGTGTGTGTGTGTGTGTGTTGGGGGCCATATCCTGTAGGTGTGGGCTTGGGCTGCTGTGGGGCTCCCTGCTCCTCCATCCCCACGACCCCTCTTGCTTGAGTGTCTGGGATGGGAGTGGTCGTGAACCCAACACGCGTGAAGGAAGTCCTCGGCTCCGACCTCAGCATCTTGGGGGGGGGGAGAGGGAAGGGGAGGAGGAGGAAGAGGAAGACAGACACGTTTGTCTGTCTGTCTCTGTACCTTTTCCTCCCCTCTTCTTCTCCTCCCCCCTTTGCGGCATGTATGAAGAGGAGAGGCTGAGGTTTTACCTTGTCTGGGGGGTGTTGGGATCCTGGACCCTGTCCTTGCCGTGTGCAGGGCCAGGCTAGATGACTCGCTGGATCTCATTCTTTGACTAGGAAGAAGGCAGCCTTGCTGGTGGGTGGGTGGGTAGGGAGGCTCCTTTCTTTTCAGGAGCTGAGCATCTTCCTTTAATCCAATGGTTTTCAACCTGTGGGTCCCTAGATGTTCCTGGATTGCAACTCTCAGCTTCATCACTAGCTGAGCTGGCCAGGATTTATGGGAGTTGCAGTCCAATCCATGTTTTCGGGGGTCTTTTTCCATCATCTAGAACGGATTAATCTACTTTCCCATTACATTCTATGGGAAAAGTTCGTTTGACTTAAGTCATGTTTGACTTATGTCTAGACCTCCAGAACGGATTAATGACGTAAGTCAAGGTTCCACTGTATGTCATATTTCTTTCAGTGCAGTTTCCTACTAAAGCCTGGAAAGCCTAGGTCAAGGAGCTACCTGTCAACCTAATCCGGTTCTCTAGAATGGTAGACTGCCTAACTAGGTAGATGTGATTTTTAAAAAGCAACAAAACTGTTAATCAGTCATTCACTTAATGGGATCTAACATGGATGTGTGCAAACAACTGTTCTGCATACAGTCTACATACACTGCCTCGATCCTATATAGAACTATTTTCAGACTATTCCTGATGGACTCTTGATTTCTATGGTAGCAACAGACAAGTGCAGATTGTAAACTGTAGCAGACTGTTATCTCACACCTTCTTCATCTGGTTTGCTGTTTTAAATTCCCAAAAAAGTAGTTAATCAAAAAGTATTTACTGTATTATAATTGATGTGCGTGCATATCCCATAAAAATAACCTCCTTGCTTGCCAGAAAAATAACCATATCATTAAATGTGTGAACAACTAACATTCCTTTTCCAAAACATTCAATGCAATGAATTTGGAAACTTGCATTGTTGCCAACAAAAACCAAGACTGTAGAAAGTAACCACAAATGGGACATGGAAATTGTTCAAGTGCAGTTATTTTACAAACACAAACATCCCTGAGAGACTTCACAAACTGTTCACCATTTATTCATTAAAGCGAGAGAAAGAGAGATGCAGTATATAAGTAAATAAAGGATGAAATGTTTGTGAAGTCACTCTGTAGTAAGTACTGCTGCTTTCACAGCTATCCAGCACACCTCCTCAAATCAAAACAAGATATTGAGCTGCTGTGAGCCCTTTGATATGATACACTGTATTTACCATATACTTAGTCACTTAGTGGAACTTTTATTAAAGATAAGACTCTAAGAAGGCTCTACCAGTAAGAAAGCAATAGAAACTACTGTGTTTAGAAGGAATAAGTCTGGTTGAATATGAAGATATATAAAATGTTACAGGGTGTGTGTTTGACAAATCAGCTGTAATCCACAACACAGCGCAGCTGGGCTCTCTGGATCCTATTACAGCAAAAGACATGGAGAGACCCCAAGACTCCACATCCATTTTAAATGATCTTCAGTGCAATACTGAGAGTAGTCACCAGTGAACGAATGTGTAAGCCCCAGGCCCTAGTCGTTCTGACGAATGAGTATTATATGCACCGTTAATTTTTGTCAGGCTAGAATCAAGCCCTCCTGAGACCCCGAGCTTTCTAAAGATTAAGAGCTGCCCATAGTTTTTTTAAAAAAAAATTCTGGTTTTTTAAGAGGGTACTTGTAATGTGAGGCCCTAAATTGTAGATGACTTGTCTTCTCCATATTTTGGTGCTAGTTATTACATAATACCCACTGAGCCGATCTCTGTCCTTGATCCCAGTCATAGTTGGGAGTTTGCTGTGTCTTTGCCTATTGCTAGTGCTAGGGGTGGGGAATGATGTCCACACAGTATAGCAGGGCTGTGGATTACAGTTGTGCAGAACTCAAGATAAGAAAGTGTTTGGTGCTGAGTGGATTTGACTAGCTCTTATGCAAAACCCGGATGCTTGCTGTTCATCCAGATGGTTTGTGGAAGATGCTGAGCTCCTTCTTTGCTGTTTTACTCCCACCCATCCAAAAGCTCTGTTATCAAGACAGGTTTTTGGCCTCCTAAGTTAACTCGAGGTTTCTTTAAATTTTACTTCTGGCTCAGTTTAAAACATTTTAACATCCCCTTGACTGAAGCTTTTTTAATTGGTTTTGCTGACTCTTTTATGGCAACTGACTGTGAAAAATGTTACTGCAGTTTAAATTTTCTTTTACTGCATTTTATTGTTACGAGTGGTATTAACTGCCTTGGATGCTAAACACAGAAAGTTGAGATATAGAAATGAATGAACAAACAAGCAAATAAGGCTGAATATTAAAACCCTAGAAGTCACAATTAAGCAGAAATACACAAAATTGCAAAATAAGCCCAACATGTCCAACTATCTTTGGTGGTTGTTCCCCCTCCCCCAAGCCAAATACAAGAATTTACTTGTGTGTGTGTGTGTGTGTGTGTGTGTGTGTGTGTGTGTGTGTGTGTGTGTGTGTGTGTGTGTGTGTGTGTGTGTGTTTGTGTGTTTTCAAGGGCTTCCAGAGTAGTGTTTAAAATTTTTTGTTCCGGTTAATGAGTTTGTCTTGTAAAATGAGCACCAGTGCACCAAGTGGCTGCTGTGGCCACCGGCAAGCCATTTGTGCCCACATGGCCACGACAGCCGTTGGCACACCCCTCTAGCTCTCACAGCTGCCTTCAAAGACTAGGGGGTGACAGCAACTGCAGTGGTGAGAGGCTCCAAAACAAATCAGATAAACCTTTATTAATTCCTATGGGCATATCTGTTTTGAGTTATGAGTATTTTGGTTTATGACCATGTTTCCATACAAATTTTGCTTGCAAACCAAGGTACCACTGTACTGACTTTCCAGATGAGTTGTTTATACAAGTAGTAGCCATATATCAATGTTTACAACTGTTCATTCGTAATCAGTTACTCTACGGTTTGCCGTACACATAATCCAAGAAATGATAAGGGCGCAGCTACTGTCTTGTGCAATGATAGCACTTAGCACATCCTTTCACTAATTTAAATATGCTTCTACAGCTGCATGGCTGCATTGCCACTGGCACAGTGCTACACCAAGGGATCTCCTCTGCCTTCAATGTACCAGCATAACAATCAAACTGAGGCAGACATCAGGTGGAGCAGGAAAGGAACGGCTTATGTAAAAGCCACACTTCCCTTCAAACTGCAGTACACTCCTGATGATGGCTGAACTTCATGCTCATCTCAGAACCGATGCAGTTAAAAATCTCTCCCAGCTCCAAACACCAAGAAGAGACTCGCTGCCTCTTGCCCCTCCAGAACAAATCTCTTAATCCAGTCATATGCAGTAGTCAGTCACACATTGAATCAGTCCACAAGAGGGAGCTGGGAGGAGAGAGAGAGAGAGAGAGAGAGAGAGAGAGAGAGAGAGAGAGAGAGAAGGAGATATGCACCTCTGGTCCCAATTGCAGTTCTGTCTGTGTGCTAAGTGCCTGTTGGAGGATGCCAGACACACAGTTGACCAATTATTACTTGCAAAACACAAGAGCACTTTTTCCTTAAAGGATCACAGCCTGAATGCATGGAACTGAGCAAGTGCTGTTGCATAGCCACAGTTCTAAAGAATGTTTCCTATGTGGCAAATATTGCTTCAGTCACTGCAGTCTCCTGTGGCAGAAGAGATATAAAAGTGAATAAGCAAGCACTCAGGTGGCACTATTTCCTCTTTCTTCTCTTAAACATCCACAGCATGGTACATTCCAGCCTCTAGCCATTGCTCATTATTTTCTCCATAGCTTACTATCTTCCGTCTAAAGGAAGCTAGAACAAGGAAGAGCTTCTGCCTCTTATTTATATTCATCATATTTAGATCCTACAAAGGGGGCCCACCACAGAGAAGCAGCAGTAATCCAAAACACATGTTCCTCCTCCATGAAGTCGTCTATCCACTTGTCCTAGGCCAGATCCTGCATCCATATAACTTTCATAACAGGGCATAGAGCCACTGTGCTCCTTTCTCTCCTGTCGGCCACACAACAGTCAACGGTACAGTAGCCCTCCTATGGAGACCAAGGGATCTCTTCTGCATTCAGAGTGTAGTTACATGCAGTTCTCGCTGTAATGCTAGCCTCATTCCATCCTTAGCAGTGTTCCAAAGAGTCTTTCACAGGGGTGTCTGCTCACCCAATCCCACCCCTGTGTTTTGCCTGACTTCATCTCATTTTAGGAAGATATTGTAATCTCAGGGATCAAGGGCAGATTTCAGGCCCATGACTCCCTTCATTCTCTGCTTTGTCAGCTTCTTGAGAGGCAGTGAAAGGGATGAGGCTCTCAGGGTGCGCAAGCTGGATGTGTGCCATTTCTGTTACATGTGTGGATGTCAGCTGGCGAGGCAGAGACATAGAAGATGGATGGTTAGGCCTGCTGAAAACATACCTGGACAATCCCTTTCAAGCAAAACAGAAAAGGGAGATAGTGTCACATGGGTTGCAAGAAAGAAGGGTGGCCCAAAAAGGCTATCTGGCCCATGTAGCACAATACTTGAGGACTTTCTGAGGTTGAATCTCTCTTTCTCAGAGATTCAATAACGAACAGGAACCTGGAATATCCTACATGTGAGACCTGACCAAATTTTACAGGGCAGGGTATCTGTCTGAAATTAGTGTGCTCCTGGTTGATATGAGGAACTGTTTAGGAACATCTCATGATCTCTCTGCCTTTGTACTACTGTCACAGCTGAGTGGACATGGAGCATTGGCAGTGGGTTTCACACCCTTTGATTCTGCAGCAGCTGTTGTGATGTTCCTCTCTCCTTCATCTCACATGACCATCAAGAAAGCAAAAATAACTGGCCAAAGGAATGTCTTGCCATTCATCCTGGTGAAGCATGAACTCACGTCCCTTGCTGCCCATTGGGCTACTGGAGGCTGCCCCAAATGGTTTAGTTGTTGTTGGGTTTTGTTTTGTTTTTGAGTACTTTTACCCCACCTTTCTCCTTGGAAAAGGTGACTTACAATAAAGAGGGACAATGCACAGTCCAGTACAATTAAGACATATTCAAGTTTGAGAACAGGGAACTGAGGAGTATCATACAGAAACAGTTGTAGTATCATTGTGTGTGCTAGTCCCTCTTTTTCCTTGCTTGGCAAGGTTTCTTCTTTTTCTTTCTCTCTTTCAAGTATCATAAACCATTGTCCCAAGCAGACCACTACACTCCGCCAGGGGAGTGGTTTGGCATCGTGCCCCATGCCTCTTCCTCCTCCTTCCCTTCCATTGCAGAAAAGGCTTCTGTGAGGTGTGCACTGCTGGTTTGAACCCCTCCCTGAAGAGCTTCCTAATATGATCAGGAAATATACAGATTACTGCTGACTGCAAGAGTTGGAGCTCAAGCAGGATATAGCAGGATATGCTATATAGTATTATTTGTGTGTCATGTGTGGGATAGCATAGGAAATTTCCCATACATTGCAGTGCATTGGTTCCTTCTATGTCTATGCATCGTGGAGATGTCACCACATAATTTTCATGGCAACACCATGTTATCTCATGAACATTACTACAACATTAACATGCCAGCTTATGAGTGCCTGGCACCAGTTGTGTTGGTGTGTATGCTGGATGTGGGTATGGTAGCTGCTGTTGCTGGATTAATTTTGTGGGGCAGGGAGTCTTTGTTTTTCTCACCTCTTGTGGTCTGTGTAAGTGCAAGCTATGGAAGCTTGCAGTGAACTCCTATCCCCACTGAAACTAAAATACATGAATGCTCTTCATATTCAATTGTTCAAAAATGTTCCAATCAGTGTCAAGAGTATTTAGTCTTTTTCTAGTCTTTTTCTGCCAGGCTGTTTAAGTAATGATTATATTAAAACTAGTGTTATGTCTGGATTGCAGCAAAAGGGGAGGGGGAGAGAATATGCAACCCTTATCCTTTCTGCAGAACAACAATATTTTTGTTTGAAAAACAGAGGCAAAAGTCATGAATCAAAATTCTTGACGTTCCATGTGGACATTTAAGTTGTTTACAAAGATGCAATTAAGGTCCAGTGAAAGTTCTGATGAAATTAGAAAATATATAATGGATATTCACAGATTCAGTAATATTGAACCACAACATTCTTAAGTACCTGGTTCTCTCTGGCATTTCGTTCTTTTTACAACACATTTTCTTGTTTCGTTTGTATGTGGACATGGTTTGCCCTTTATAGATGGAAGCTGTAGTATTTCTCTGATCCTTGTTTCGTTTCCTTTTTTGAAACCACATGTTTTTCCTTTCTTCATGCAAGGGCTCCACGGGCTCCATTCATTCACTTTACAATGCACTGTAACAAAGATATGATAAGACTCAGTCTGGATATAAACACAGAGACAGGTACATACAGCATTTACTACTGGATATCCTTCTCACACACTGCATGTTATATCTTATATCTAGGGCTATACCTGTACATAGTGTAAAAAGGGGGGGAAACGTTTAAAATTGAAGAACCAGCTCATGGTTCATAGTTTGCCACTGTTGATGAACCACAGATCAGGACAAATCTCCATTTTAGCAGTTCCTCCCCACCTCTACATGTACGTAAAGATGTATATACACTTATGCATTGATATGGAAAAAGTGGGTGTTTTGTTTTCCTCTGTAGCACTGCTAGTCATCCACTGAAGCTGGATGGCAAAAAATTCAGGACAAGTAAATGAAGTATTTCTTCAAACAAAATCCAGTGTTGGAGCTTATTATTACAGGATGCAATGATGACTGCCAGATCTGGTAAGCCTTAAAGAAGACTACACATGTTCATGGAGGACAAAAGGATCCCCAGCTCATCATGATGGCTATAAATTTTATCTCTAGCAGCAGAGAGAGCTGCTAGGGAGCGCCAGTGAAAGGCTGCTGTTGTGCTCCAGTTTCACATATGGATTTTCAAGGCACACTTCTTTGGCCACTGAATACTAGACTACATAGTCCTTGGCTACAATTGCCATGTTAGGTGTTCATTATAGTAGGACACCATGAGTCATTCTAATAAACAACTTCTCTGTGTATGAAGTAACTCTTAGTATGGGCATGAGATACAGCCATATTGTTTGGTGGAGAAAGATTGTTTGCTTGAAGAAAGATTATTTAAGATTAAAATACGAAAACGTTTGAGCCTTTACAGTTGGGGATGACCAATATAGCTAGAAGGAATACCGACAGCAGGTGTTTATTGGGAACATTTCTCGAGACAGGTTATTTACTTACCAATATCATTGCACTCCATAGTGTGGTTGTTGGGTTCCAGCCAGTCGGGGCAGTTTTCAAGGCACTTTCCATGATGTAAATAAAACCCATTTTTACACTTCATACAGAAATTCTTGTTGAAGCAAGCTTCACAGTCAGCTTTACATTCTGAAGCAGAAAGAAACAAGGCTTTACTAGGATGTTGTCTTCTGTGAGTTGGATCATCGTTCCGTCAAGCCCAGCATTTCTAATTGTGAAGGGCAGCAGTTTGACAGGATTTCAGGGAGGATACTTTTCTAGCCCTCCCCAAAGATGCCTGGGAATTGGACTTGGGACCTTCTGTGTGCAAAGCAATTATTGTGGCTAGAGTGGCCACTGCTTCCTCATTAAAAAGGAGGACACAGAGGGTAAGGAACATCAAGCAAGGAGGAGGTTCCTCATAGAAAAGGAGGACATTTTTGCATCACACTTGCAAATGCTATATTGGAAACGAATATATGCAATATACCATCAAAATTTGACCTTATTACTATAGTTTAAGCAGAAATACACCCACCTTAACTGTAGCACTAAACTGCATCTACACAGTACAGCATCCAATATTCCCTGGTGGTCTACCCTTCAAGTGCAAACCAACCAAGAGCCTGCTTTTTATCAGATGATAACTAGAGTTATGTTGTAAACCACCCAGAGTAGCTTTTGGCTAAATGGCCGTGGTCTTGGTTTTTAAGAAACAACTGAAAACCTGGTTATTAAAAACCACTTTCGGCAATCGGTGAGGCTGTCTGTCTGTTGTTTTTTTCCTGCCCTATCTGTTTGCCACCTTCTTGCATTTGCTGGTTTATTTGCCTTTTTGAACTGTTTGAACTGTTTTTATTTGTTCCTTTTTGGAATAGTCTATTATTTATTTATTTTTCTATGTTAAGCACCGCCCAGAGTTCCCCTGGAAAAGTCAGGTGGTTTATATAAATAAATAAATAAATAAATAAATAAATAAATAAATAAATAAATAAATAAAGTAGATGAACTGAATGACTGAGATTTTTGGTCAACTTCAGAGCTTGAAAGGAACTAGATATGGGTACCTTACTAGTTAACTATAACTAGTTACTTTGGGATAACAAGCAATATAAGTACTGTAGTTACAGCATTGGATAGAACGACTAATGTTCTCTTATTACTTTCAAAAGTTACTTTTGAAAGCATTTTAAGAGGCACTGTGATAAAAAAAATCATGTCATTGCTTGTAAGTGGCAAGAGAGGTACAATAGTCTTTGCTTTCACCTTCTGTAAATATATGCAAGGTGCAGTATCAAAATTGACCACTATTGAAAATCAAGGACTATTTTTGTGACCTCATTCTAGCATAACAGCAGTACAGATAACATATGTAACTGGAGCAATACTAAGGACAATCCAGTTGCCAAGCAGTAAGGATTAATTCAATGACATCCTTCTCAAAAATGTTGTAAGCTTTGTTCAACATTTGTTGAACGAAACAAGACAAAATGAGTTCCATAAAAACTGATGAACAACAGAGAGGAATGCTGTCCTTGGTTTAAATGTCATTGCAGACCACAAAACTAGCTTTTTTTTTTACCAAGATGGTTTTTATTCTTGTTTTTCTTTTTGAAAACAAAAGATAGAATAGTGTATTAAAGAATTCTGTGGCGTGGGGGTTCTATTTGAATTTTGCTTTCTTTAGTTTTTGTGGTTCTCGAGTTTTGGTTGAGCTTTATTACACTTTCTTTGTTTTGCTAAGCTCTTCAACACATTGGCTAAAGTCCAGTAGCAAGTCACAATGAGTGAAGGACCATTGAATCAAAGTGGATTTGGTGTGTTGACTTGACACCTATGTCTGTTTCACCAATTCAATAGGCCCATTCTACTTGACGCTTATTCCAAACAGCATTAAAAAAAGGTTATGGCAACTATCTCCACAAACTTACTTATGCATTCATTTCTTTCTGGGGATCGTTGTCCAACGTGTCCAGGGGGACAGGATGAAACACACACCCCTATCTGTTTCATGTCTCTTCTCTCCAGATGGAAAAAGAGTCGAGGTTTACATGACATGCACCCATTGTATTCAGAACATGTTGCACATCCTCCTGGGCAAGTTTGGCTCATGTTGCGATGCACTAGGAAGAAAAATTACCAAAAACAGCAGAGGGATTAGTTAAATCACTGATAGCATCTCTCTAAACTTTAAATCTTGTACTTAAACCTTGTGTGGCTTTTTACAGATTGAAATCCAGTGTTTCATTGTAAGCTTTCTTCCTTTTGTTCTTAGTTTTGTTTTGAAAATAATAAATTATACAAAATTCAATATATGGATTCTATAACTGTTGTTTAAAATGGAACGTATATGGTACATATAGCATCATCATCATCAATATATAACAGATAAACAAATCACAACTAACATATCAGCTTTAAAAGGAAAGGAAAGGAAAACATAAATATACATTTTCAACTCCAGGCTCCCCACCACCTTCTGAATTTACATACAGCATTTACTTTACTTTATATTTTGTAGCTGTCAATTTCCTGCTAGAAATATAATTATTCATGTCCAGGGGTATAATCTTTCCCTATCGTGAACATATATACCAAATATAAACTTCATATTTGTCTAATATATGGAATTCGTTAATATGACAATCTTCTAATATTGTTTCACAGGTTAATCTGTTATAAACAGTATATTCCACATTTCTTGATACCATTCCTCCATATTGTTGATTCTTCTTCTAATTCTATCCAAATATCAATTTGTTACACAATTACCATAATGATAATGAATTCCTTTTATTTCCCTTTTAGTTGATTGTTATTCATCCATTCAACAAAGCTATCATCACACACATTTGTACATCAATATCCATTATTTCTGTAATCTCTTTTGTAACCTATCACTTTCCTATTCTAGTAATCTATCACTTTCCTATTCTAGTACATAACAAATACCGCTCATCAATCATAAAATGTATTACAAATAACTTTACCACAGCCTTTAAAATGTGTCAGTATATTCAACAGGACAAATGACACAGTGGCTAAAATCTTGTTGCTTAGCATAGCACAAGTTGCAGCTTCATTAGGCCAGATGAATCAGTGGAGATAAATTTCATTGATTGATTACCCTATTCCAGCTGTAACTTACTATGCATAAGCATCAGGATTTCTACTAGTGTTTTTTTAATATCCATGTTCATGTAGAAACATTAACTGTCTAATGTAGAAAGACCTTATTCAAAGATTACTAATATTTGTGCATCTTAATCTTGTTTGTAGATGCTTGAGGGGAAAATACATGCTGTGAAAACCAGCTAAAAATGCACAGATCTACATCCTCAGTGACGTGCAGTGGAATTCTATGCATGCTTACAATGAAGTAATAAAGTTCACTAAGAGAGCTTACTGTTACTTCTTTTAGAACACTATAGATTTTATAATTTGTATGGTCCACCAGTTGTAATCTATAAAGCACAGACCAATTTTCTTCTAAATTCTTTGGTATTCTTCAGTTCGCTCTAGCAGCCAGTGTATATTGTGCGTCTAATGCCCCCACCTTTTCTGAATCCAGCTTGAACACTGGACATTTCTCATGCCATATATCATAAAAGTTAATAGCTCAAGTCCTATTGCTTTGTTACACATGCAAAAAGGCAAATGATATAACATTTCAGTTGTGCCTTGCTGGCAATTATCAACTCTTTTTCAGGGATGTTAGTCTAGTCTGTCACTGTTGATTTTTCCCCTGAGCTTTACTACCTCATCTTTGTTGAACACAGCTGAAATCACTGGAGAAGTGCTTAAGCCAGGCATGTCCAAACTTCATCCCTCCTGATGTTTTGGGCCACAACTCCCATAGTCCTTTGTCATTGGCAAGCTAAGCTTAGAATTCTGGGAGTTGTGGTCCAAAACATCAGGAGGGATGAAATTTGGACACGCCTGGCTTAAGGCAAGGATGCATTCCTACAACTTTAACGTTCATCATGTTATTGAGTAGAGATGGGCACGACTCGGCGAAATCCTCGTTTCCGTTTCCGTTCGTCGTTTCCATTACGTAACGAGGAACGGTAACGACAATTACTCCGCTCCAACTCAAACCCGACCCGATAAAGATAAATTGGGTCTGATTTGTCGTTGTCGTGCATGGCATCACGGCGCCGGCGATCGCGCGATGCCAAGTGGCGCAGCACAGAAAAAAAGTTTTAAAAAGGAAAAAAAAAACCTGATTCCTGGCCATAAAAGCAGGCGAAAATATGCCTGCCTGGGGGCACCTACTGAGGGGTGATTTCTGGGGGGGTCCCCGGCCTTCCCCCCTCTCCTGTCCTGGGGTGCTGCTGGTACCAGGCTGGGGGGGGCATCGTTGACTCATTTGCCATGCGGTGGGGGGGATCCAAAATGGCGACCGCAATTTTTTTTTTAAAATCATGGTCCAAAAACCCACCAAAGCACCACAGAAACATGTGAAAATTAGGTATTTTAAATGCCTGGATTTTTATAGTAGCAGCAGTGGGTTTTTCTTGCAATAAAACATCTCCATTTATTTTATTTTATTTTTATTTTTATTTTTATTTTTATTTTTTGACACCTGCGCAATGATGGGCTGGCCATGGGATGGGACCATGCAATTTTTTGGAGCCATTCCACCAATCGCATGGCCACTTGGCCAGGTTTTGACTGAGACTTCTGGGATGTGCCAGTCGGGCATAAAAAGCCCACTAACCCTAGCCCGAACCCGAACCCGAACCCTAAGCCTAACCCATATGCCAGTACACTGTCCTTCTTAGTGGGTCAGAGGCACCCAGAGGTGCAGCCCACTAACTCACCCTAACCTTACCCATAACCCTAAGCCTAGCCCTTGCCCTAACCCCAACCCTAAGCCAGATCTGTACTCGCATTGCACTACTACGCAAGTACACTTCCCTTCTTGGTGAGCCATAGAGCGCCCAGAGGGATCCTCTCTCACTTCGCTCCCCAGCCCAAGTGCACCGTATGGCAGTATGCCAGGATGCTGTCCTTATTAGAGAGTCAGAGTAGAGGCACCCAAAAGAGAGGTGCCTCTGCCAGTGCCACTTGGTATGCATACGCAAACGCAATGGCTACACACGTACTTTTCCCTTTGTAGCGGGCCAGAGGAGGCACCCACCCCAGAGAGGTGCCTCCAGGAGCC
>JAHTLZ010000114.1:5050657-5068866 GCA_023846285.1 Phrynocephalus versicolor | reverse complement strand
ATCTATCTATCTATCTATCTATCTATCTATCTATCTATCTATCTATCAGTTTTCAGTGGCATGTTATACTGAAGCAGTGCAAAAGTTAAAATAAAATTTAAAAAATTATTTTAGATGAATGACATCGTCCCTGCTGTCCAAGACTCACAAAAAGCTGTTTTCTCTATCGCACAACACTAGAACTAGGGGGCACGCCATGAAACTTCTCGGTGCTAGATCTCAAACAAATAAGGGAAAGTACTTTTTCACCCAGAGCATCACTGGTCTGCCAGAAGAACTGGTGACAGCTATCAGCCTTGACAGCTTTAAGAAAGGATTGGACAAGTTAATGGAGATCAAGGGTATCAATGGCTATCATTATGGATGCCTAAGGACAACCTCCGATTGGAGAGAGAGGCAGGATATCTCTCAATGCCACTTGCAGGGGATCATAATTAGGTGAAGACATCTGTTTGGGAATACCCTGAAGCAAGTGGTGAGCCACTGTATGAGACAGAATGCTGGACTGCATGGGCTGTGGCCTGCAGGGGTGTATATGGGGGGGGGCAGAAGGGTACGTCTGCCTCGGGCGTAGCAATCTGGGGGCGCCTGGAAGGGAAGAAGGCCCAGCATTCCTCCTTTCCCCTAAAGTTTGGTGAAGGCACCCCTTCCTCCACCTCCGCTACCTCACGTGCACACACGCACATGCACACCCATCCAACCGTGCACTACTGCATGCACACACGCACACACACATGCACATACACACACACTCATCCATGTTCACATGCACCCACCCCACACCTGCAGGGTTCGGCCCCCTGTTGCTGGGGGGGGTGCAATGTGGGGAGGAGGCAACAGGAGGGGTGCCAAAATGAACTTTGTCCCCAAGTGCTCCAAATCCTGGCTACGCCTCTGGTAGCCTGTTCCAGCAAGGCTCTTCTTATGTTCTTAACTTCCTATAAATCTTGTATTTAATGCAACAAAGGCACTCACGTTGCCTGAAGCAATCCATAAAGAATCAATTTCAGAAGTTTGTTAAATTAAAAAGTACTCTTTTCAAAAACAAAAACAAAAACAAAAAACTTGTTTTGCTGCTAAAAAGAAGTGGTGGTCTTCACAGTTTCTCCTATAGCTGGGATTTTTTAAAAAATGATTTCAGTTATCCAAAATCCAACTCAATAGTAATTTGTACTGTAAGTGTAGCCACACCCTGTTCTACATTTTCAGAAAGTGCCATGAACTGCATCTTGTAAGTTAGTCACATGTGACTGGATGAGAGTAATACATCAAATCAGTGACTTTCCACAGAAAGCACACTCCACACAGAAAAGGGAAGACTACGAGGGATTATGCTATGACTTTCCTTCAATCAGTTTTTGTTTTATGTCATTGGTCTGATGCAACATGTGATTTTCATTGAGGTGTTGCACTCAGAAGTTTTTCTGCACAGTTGTTCACAATATTGATTTGTCTGCCCACAATGGGTGCCCCCCCCCAATTTGGTATAGAATGGATGAAAGACTTTGAGCAACATATGGCTAGTAATATAAAGGGAAATAATAGAAGCTTCTTTAAATATATTAGAAGTAAAAAACCTGCCAGAGAAGCAGTTGGCCCTCTGGATGCAGGGAAATTAAATCACTTCTTTGCACCTGTCTTCATGACAGAAAACTTTGGGCAGATTCCGCTGCCCAAACGGCCCCTCTTGACTAAAGAATTAAATCAAATACAAGTTGAAAAAGAGGATATTTAGGTTTGATTGATATATTGAAGATCAACAACTCACCAGGCCCAGATGGCATCCACCCAAGGGTTATTAAGGAACTGAGAAATGAAATTGCAGATCCCTTAATGGTAATATGCAACTTGTCTCTTAAAACAACCACAGTGCTGGAGGACTGGAGGATAGTGGATGTCATACCAATTTTTTAAAAAGAAGGAGGGGGGACGTGGGAAGCTACAGGCTGGTGAGCCTTACGACTCTCCCAGGGAAGATGGTGGAAAGCCTCATCCAAGAGAAAATCTTAAAAAGCATAGAAGAACAAGCCTTGCTGAGGGAAAAGCAGCATGGCTTCTGTAAGGTAAGTCTTGCCTGACAAACCTTTTAGAATTCTTTGAAAAGGTCAACAGGCATGTAGATTTGGGTGAACCAGTGGATATTACCTATCTTTATTTTCAGAAGGCTTTTGACACAGTCTCTCACTAAAGGCTGCTGAGAAAATTGCACAGTCAGGGATAAGAAGGCAGGTCCTCCTATGGATTGAGAACTGGTTGAGATCCAGGAAACAAAGAGTAGGTGTCAATGGGCAATTTTCACAATAGAGAGAGGTGAAAAGTGATGTGCCCCAAGAATCTATCCAGGGACTGGTGCTTTTCAATCTGTTCATAAATGACCTGGAGAAAGGGATAAGCAGTAAGGTGGCCAAGTTTGCGGATGATACGAAGCTTTTCCGTGTGGTAAAAACCAGCAAAAAATGTGATGTGGTCCAGAAATATCTCTCTAAACTGGGAAAATGGGTTGCAAAATAACAAATGTGTTTCAATCTAGGAAAATGTAAAGTAATGCTTATGGGGGGGGGAGTCAAGACTTTATCAACCCAGGGGCTATGAGCTATCTGTGATGGATCAGGAAAGAGATCTTGGTGTGCTGGTGGACAGCTCAATGAAGGTGTCTACCCAATTTGTGGCAGCGGGGAAGAAGGACAATTCCATGCGAGGGATCATCAAAAAAGGGGATTGAAAATAAAACATCAAACATACTGCTATTGTACAAAACAATACTAAAGCCACACCTGGAGTATTGTGTACTGTTTTGGTCACCGCATCTCAAAAAAGACATAGTGGAACTGGAAAAGGTGCAGAAGAGAGTGACTAAAATGATTACTGGGCTGGGGGACCTTTCTTCTGAGGAAAGGCTATAGCATTTGGGGCTCTTTAGTCTGAGAAAAAAAAGTTCCCTGAGGGGGGATATGATTGAGATGTACAAAATTATGCAGGGCATAGGTAAAGTACATAGAGGGACACTCTTCTTCCTCTCACAAAATTCCAGAACTAGGGGACACTCAAATTGAAGGTTGGGAGAGTGAGAACAGAGAACAGAATATTTCAGTTGAGAAAGTTGGAGGCAGGGATAAGCAGTGAGGTGGCCAAGTTTGCGGGTGACACAAAATTTTTCTGTGTGGTAAAAACCAGAGAAGATCGTGAAGAGGTCCAGAAGGATCTCTCCAAACTGGGGGAATGGGCTGTGAAATGGCAAATGCATTTCAATGTAGGAAAATGTAAAGTAATGCATAATGGGGCAAAAAATAACAACTTGATCAACTCATGGGCTCGGTGGACAGCTCAATCACCGCTGTCTACCCAATGTGTGGCAGCAATGAAGAAGGCCAATTCCAAGCTAGGGATCATCAAAAAGGGGATTGAAAATAAAACAGCCAACATTATAATGCCAAAATGATAGTCAGGCCACACCTGGAGTATTGCGTACAGTTTTGGTCACCGCCTCTCAAAAAAATATAGTGGAACTGGAAAAGGTGCAGAGAGTGACTAAAATGGTTACTGGTCTGGGGCACCTCCCTTATGGGGCTCTTTAGTCTGGAAAAAAGGCGCCTGAGGGGGGGATATGATTGAGATGTACAAAATAATGCAGGACATGAGTAAAGTGGATAGAAGGACGCTCTTCTCCCTCTCACAAAATACAGTACCAGAACTAGGGGACATACACCCAAATTGAGGGCTAGGAGAGTGAGAACAGACAAAATAAAAAAATTTTTTTTTACCCAGTGTGTTGTTAATCTGTAGAACTCCCTGCCACAGAACATGGTGATGGCATCTGGCCTGGATGCCTTCAAAAGGGGATTGGACAGATTCCTGGAGGAAAAGTCCATCACAGGTTACAAACCATGATGGAGATGTGTAATCTCCAAGCTTAAAATTGGGGTACTTCAAGGAACAGATGCAGGGTGGTGGTGTCATGAGACAGATATCTAGTCTCTTTTGTGCTCCTGGACACATTTGGTGGGGGCACTGTGAGATACAGGAAGCTGGACTAGATGGGCCTTTGGCCTGATCCAGCATGGCTCTTCTTATGTTCTTATGTTCTAAAGTGTGGGGCAGCAGGAGAGGCAGGAGATGCTGTTCCTCTGGAGGATAAGGCATTTACCACTTTTGTTTAGGTAGTAGAATTTCAATATGCTTTTGCAGAAGGGGAACTGGAAGGGTGAATTCTAATAGCAATCTTATGTATTTGCATTTTTTGTTGCAGTGGAGCATTTTATTTTGGGGTTCGAAAGACTGTATACTTGGATTAACTTTATATTGTGGATCTCTTGGTCAGAGATCCCTTGGTCAGTTTCTGAGCAGTGCCTCTTCTTTAGTAAAAGTGGGTCTAGAAGTTGTTTTCTGGGGATGACCATATAATGGACAGTACAAAACCATATGGGAGAGTGACTCCACACTGCCCAGTACACAGGAGCAGCACCTGTTACTGTATGGAGTCCTATTGAATCTCCCAAACAACACTGGTGATGGAATGGCATTACATATAGCAAGAGTGTAGGCCCTCCGTTCCTTGGGTCATTTCAACATGTAAAGGTAACACACAGAGTTTTCAGCTTTAACTGGAATCTGCAAACTCATTGGTGAACATACTGAGTTTGCTGCACACTGTAGGTCTTGCATTTGTATATATGTAGAAAGGGACTCTGTGGCCCTCAAGTCCATTCTCCTAGCTTTATGCAGGAATCCAAATCAAAATATATCTGACCTATGATGATCCAATTTTCTTTTTAAAGCCTCCAGCGTTGGATCAGTCACCACATCCCAAGGGTAATTGTTTCCATTTTTGTTCTGTTCTAATAGTCAATAAGTTTTTCCTGGTATTCAGCCTAAATTTGGCTTCTTATTACTTTAGCCCATTATTGAATGTTTTGCACTCTGGGATAATTGGGAAAAGATCTTTCCCTCCTCTGTATGACAATCTTTCAAGCATTTGAAAAGTCATGTCACATCTCCTTTTAATCTTTTCTCAAGGCTGAACATTCCTAGTTCCTTCTGTCTTTCCTCATAGGGTTTGGTTTCCACTGCCTTGATCATCTTTGTTGCCCTCCTCTAAACATTTTCCAGTTTCTTGTCACCCTTCTTAAGAATGTACTCAATATGAAACCTAACCAGTACCAAATATCTGGGATTTTGTCCATATTTGGTACCAAGCAGACATTTGCGTACACAGAACATTTGTAAAGTTTGTGTTTAAAGTACTCATCTAAATACCCTTTTTCTCTTTCTCTTTCTCCTTGTGTAAGAGGGTGTTACATGTGCAGACTGATAAAGACATTGCCTGTTTAGTAATCAAGGGGCTTACCTAATACTTATACTAGGAGTTAGAGATGGGCACGAAATGAAGAAAAAATTCGTTCCGTCATTCGTTATTCATTCCATTACATAATGAAATGAATAACAAAAATTGCGATGAAATTGGAATGAACAGAACAGAACCACGAAAATTAGGTTCGTTACATTTTGTTTTTGTTAATGGCGACACACAATGAAATGAGCTGTTTTTTAATTTTTAAAAAATGTCCTGAATATCTGTAAAAACCCAGCGATAATTATTTATTCTGCCTGATAATACCTACTAGGGGGATTGGGGTCCTTAAAACGTGCATTTATGTCTTTTCTCAGATTGCTGTATTTTTTTTTCCTTTAAGGGGAGTTAGGGGACATCGACCCAAAATGGCTCCCAGATGCCTAATACTGATTTCTTGGGTTTTAAAACGCCCTGGACATCCGTAAAAATGCAGTGATAATTATTTGAAATTATTACCTACCAGGTGGTTTGTTTTTGTCTTTCTCCCATCACGATGTATTTTTTCTTTCCCCTTTAAGGATGACACAAACTGGATTCCAGCCACAAGATGGATGCAAGCCATGTGATGGGATCATGTAAATTCTTGGACAATTTCAACCAATAGCATGCCCAGGTTGCAGACTGCGTAGATGTGGCAGCCACAGAGGGCATAAAAAGCTTTGGCAGCCCCTGTCCTCCTTGCAGTCTGTGGTGGGAGTTAGGGTGGTATTGCTGTCTCTGTGACTCGTTACTTTAGGTCAGTTAGGCAGGTGTGTGTCTCTGTGTTCCTGCTGGCTGCAGCCTGGCTCTTAGGGGAGAGAAAGAAGAGATTTCTCTGGCAGCCTCCCTGTGTGCGTGCGTACCTCTCGATGAGTACCCTCCCCTGCCCTGCAGTGCAGTCACTTTGCGGCTGCCTTACGCCCTGGGCAACACCCTCCGCTGCCTTTGCAGCCTCCCTGCATACCTAGTCTATACTGTGTCTCTGCTAGCATCATTTTTTTTAGTGTTTTCCCTCTGGTCTGGAGCGTTGGGGGACATCCGTGCGTGGAAATGCTTTAAGTCACTCAAACTGCAACGAAAAATGAAAAAAGAAGTGAATTTTTTTCAAAAAATTCACGAAAAATGAAAACGAACCGAAACGGATCTGCAACAAAAAATGAAAAACTGAAACATCATTTTTCTATTTGTGCCCATCTCTACTAGGAGTCTGGTTTTCTCACAAAGATAAGAAATGTCATGAAGGTTGTTTACTAGTAGATAACTGGAAAAAAATTGCCTGGTAGGCAGAAGCTTACCAATATTTGATGGGATGCAAGACACTATCTATAGGGCCAGGAGAAGCTGTCATAGGAAGAGAATGATAATCCACTCAAAAGTCAAGGGATTTCTGTGCCTCCAAACATCCCACATAAGGGCTGAGTAAGGGATTTGCATAGGAAACATAGTTTGATAGGCAGAAGCCTCCAAGCATCCCATAAACACTATCACTGGAAGTCTGGAAGACAGGTTCAGGATCCCCAAAGGACTGAAAGGTTACACTGTAGGACATCATTTGTAGAATATTTATAGTACCATTAAAAATACATAATCAATACCAGACAAGGAGACAGTATTGTGGGGCTAGAATAATGATGCTACATCCACATGTCATAATCTACGACAGTTCCTGAATGTTCTCTCCTATTTATATTTGTTTCTTTGATTTGGGGGAAGGTTCTTTCTTTCCATTTCTAAGCTTTTCTAGAATTATCTCAGACCTATCTCACAAATCTTCTTGCTACAGACACATTATCCATTACTGTGTGCAGTAGGTTGCCCATTTTTGCATTGTCCCACGCTGTACTACATTGTTAACTTCTGAAATTGGTAACCCCATGGATGTATTTTAATTTTGTGAAGTATTGCTGGCATTTTTAAGGGTTGCCAGTGGCCTCGCAATGCTCACCACTGGAATCTCTCCAGTCTCTCTGTTTCCTTCCCCCTCCCCTTTGTGAAAAACTAGTCATCTGGATCTAGCTGACACTTTAATTTCCCACAATGCCTTCAATAAAGCTTCACTCTATTGCATACTATAGCTCATGCTGCTCACTTCTGCTGGGTTAGCCCTCTCCCACCATGTCCACCAGGGAAATTCACACAGGAACCTTCACACTTGAAGCCTGTCCTAGCGTGGAAAGTTGCCACACCAGAACTGCCTTACACCAGAGTAAGCAAGATACTATTCAGGAACACTAGGAGGACGAAATGGCTCTTGTGCTATCTCCACTGTTGTGAGCACTGCATGATCAAGAATGTGTGAAAAGCAGCAACATCAAGACAATACTGCATCAATAACTTATAGACTGCTAACTAGCTAGAGCAAGCTAATCAGTTTAAGTATCTGTTTTAACTAGCTAGAGCTAGCTCATTGGTTTAAGCCAGAGCCTGGAAGTTCAGTTCTGTACTGTACTTCCTGGGAAAGAGTCATGGGCAAGCTGCATAGTCCCACAACATCCCAGAAGAAGGGAATAGTAAGCCAATTCTGTGTATTCTCTACCTTAAAAAACCTGGAAAGGGTCACCATAGGTTGGAATTATTTTGATGGCACATGCGTGTGTGTGTGCGCACACACACACACACACACACAATTATAGTTACACTATTCAAAGCAATATTTAACTTTTAAAAATATCTGAAGACTACAAGCCATCTCCCTAATGAACATGTCCATAATAACCTAAGCAGCTCAACAGTCAAAGAGCAAAAGGAGTGAAATTATCCCTTGTTAACATCACAATTATAATGAATACCAATGAGCATATTATACTGTCACATTACTATGGTCAAAATCCTTTTGGTGCAAATTTACATGGTAGAAGCTGATGGTGTCATCACCCAGCACCATTAAAATTTAGTGTAAATTAATTAAAAGTTCCTAAGGCTGTTTTAGGTTCCAGGGTTCCCTCCGGCTCCTCTTTACCCTGGGAAAACATTTGGGAGCCTCAGGATTTTTTGTGGGGGAGGAGCTTTAATTGCCACTGGATTGCCAGGGCAAAAGGGAGCCTTTACCAGCTTCAGTAACTGAAACTGAGAGATGAAGCTTTTAATTAAATTAATTAAATTTAAATTTTACCCATGTCAGCTGATGACATCATCAATTTTTGCTGCCTACGCTTGCACCTAAAAGATTTTGCCCATTATGCACATAAATATAATAATAATAAATAAATAATATAGGGATAAAAGGTTTTATATACTGTATGTGTAGCTGTGCAGATTTTTCTGTTTCCCTTCCAAGATTCAGTCATGCAAATGGCAGCAACACTAATTGGTGGCTGCTCATCCACCAATCATCCTGGTAGTGGCAATTTTTGGATATCACACATGCACACATGCACATCCATCCTTCAGCCCCAATGGCTTTCCCATGATGAATTTTCAGGAAGTGATGTGTCAGGAAATTGTTAGAAAAACTGCCATGCCATATAACCTCTACAGGATTTCAAATGTAGTTTTACATTACATAATGTAGTATAACACTATTGTCATAAGATAATTTATTTATTGGAACAATAATGCAGGACCTAATATTTACTTATTAGAAGCAGCTGATTATTTGTTAATTACTTGTTTCTTGGGCTCTGATCCAACCTGTCTGGTCTTGTGCAGTCAATGCACAATCACAACAAGCTACCTTGCTAGGATAAATGGCCCCTGGTTTAGAAACTGAGGCGTCCCCTAAGCCAACTTCCTTGTAATTCAGTCTGGTGTTTGTTTTCTCTTCATTTGATTCTCAAGTTTTACAAGTTTTGTATACACAGTTTACATTATATTAATCAATTCCATATTTACATTGCAGGGTTTGTGACTCATTCTCATTTCTTATTTCAAGTTAACTAATTTCCCCAATGTGATAATTTTGTATATTTTTCATTGTTGGTTCATAAATGAACGTTCCTCTGAAGAACAGAAGTAGCATGAGTATGTTTCACAGGAAGTTCTCTAAAGTGTATGTAGAGATGGGCACGAAATGCAAAAATGGCATTTCATTGCATTTTTCATTTGATTTTTCTGTTTTGTTTTGTTTTGTTTGAAGCGTTTTTTTAAAAAAAATCATTTTGTTTTTCATTTTGTTTCATTTTTCATTATTATTATTTTTGACAATAGTTGGGGCCCTGCCGGTGATTGGTGCTTTTTTTAAAAGTGCTGATCAGCTGGCGCGTGGGACCTTGCCGGCCGATTGGTGCTTATTTTATTATTTAGTTTGACAAGCACTGAGATCAGCACTTGTCAAAATAAAGAATAAAAATGTTAAAAAATGAAAAATAAAATAAAATGGAATGGAATAAAAAATTCTATTTTGTTTCATTTCTTTTTTAAAAGGCACTTCATTTTTCATTTCATTAGGAATCGAAACAAAAAGGAAAAATGAAAATTCATTTCATGCCCATCTCTAATTGTATGCCAAGGATAAAGGGTCTTTTAAATGTATGTATTTCTTTTAATTTGCAAGCTTGCACATGTAACTAGGATATTCATCTTTCCTTTTGTTTAGTGTAATCATTGTATCCTGCCCATTTGACCTCATGGGATTTTGAGAATTTGGTCTGATGACTCTTCATGAGGCTGCTCTGGTACATTTAATTTCATATAAAAATTCTAAAAAGACATAAGTCAAATCATCATGGGACAGCAGAATATTTTTAGAGTGGTTAATATATACTTCAGGTTAAATATTTTTATTAGAGATGGGTACAAAACGAACAATTTTTTGTTTCTGTTTTTGTTTTTTCATTTCGTTACGCAATGAAACGACAAACGAATTTTGTCTCTAAAATGAAACAAAATGAACAGAAACACCAGAAATTTTGTCGTCCGTTTCATTTTCATTGCGGCAATACATTGAACTGCTTTAAATGCTAAAAAAATCACAAAAATTGAAATAAATGGTAACAAAACGGTAACGAAACAAATGAAAATGAAAACAAATTTTTGCAAAAATTCGCGAAAAATGGAAACGAACCAAAACGAACCCCCTAAATGACAAACGACAAATGAAACACCATTTTTTGATTTGTGTCCATCTCTAATTTTTATCATTATTTCTGCTGTAGAATTTACATCCTAGTGAAGTAAGAATTACTCAGGAACTGCACTTAAGCATTAGTCACCTCTCTCTATGCTAAGGAGAAGCCATTTATGATCACCCTTTGGGTGAGATCAGTCAACCAAAGAAAAATCCATCTGACAGCAGCACTATCTATCCCACATTCTACTAACTTCTTTGCAAGTATATCAACTTTAACAAAGGCCTTATTGGAATCAAGATAAGCAGCATCCAGTGTTCTCATCCACCAGTCCTGTAGCTCTATCAAAGAAAGAGATCCAATTAGTCTGCCATGACTTGTTTTTGAGAAGCCTGGGTTGACTTTTAGTAATGACAGCATTGCTTATTAAATAATTACAGACTGTCTGCTTAATAATCTGTTCTAGAATCTTTCCAGGAATAGATTTCAAGCTGACTGGGCGGTAATTATTTGGGTTCTCTTTTCCCCCCTTTTGAAGATGGGGGACAACATTTGCCCTCCTCCAATCTATAGGGACTTCCCCTGTTCTCCAGGAATTCTAAAAGGTTATTGCCAATGGCTCTGAAATTACTTCTGCCAGTTCTTTTAATATCCCTGGGTGTAATTCATCTGGCCCCAGAGACTTAAATTCATTTAGGGTTTCCAGGTATTCCTGTACTACTTTCCTACCTATTCTATGCTGCACTTTCCACCCTATCACCTTTACTCTTTGACCCGACTTAACTCTTTTTTTCCTTTCTGGAGAAAACGGAGGCAAAGAAAGTGTTGAGTAGTTCTGCCTCTTCCCTGTCTCCTGTTAGTAACTGGCTATCATTGCCACACAGGGACCCTACCATGTCCTTATTTTTTTTCCTTTTGCTGCGGACATACCTTTTAAAAAACCTTTTTACTATCTATAATCTCTCTGGAAAGTCTAAGTGCATCCTATACTTTAGCTTTTTTACCATCTCCTTACATATACAGTGGAACCCCAACTTACAAAATTAATGTGTTCGAGAGAATGCTTGTAAGTTGCTAATATCGTAAATCGGGGAGCAGTTTCCCATTGGAATGCATTGAAAAGTAATTAATCCGTTCCGGAGAGAACGGATTTCAATGCATTTCAATGGGAAACCACTTTAACCATCGCCCACCGCTTTTTTCATTGCAGGGGGGTGGGGAGAAGCGGCGGACAATGTTTGAAATGACTTTCAGCCACAGAGGCAAGCGTGCATTCAACTGCTGCTGCCACCGCTTCTCCTACTTCCTACCAGCGGCGAGGGAGAAGTCCAGGTCCCACCACAGCCCCTCAGCGAGCCGAGCATCCTGCACGAGGATGAGTGAGTGGCTTTGATAGATCTTGGGAAGTGGCAGCTCACAGGCCAGGGAGGTGGAGGGCTGCCAGCGTCCCTTTCTGGGACCAGGGTGGCACGCCTGGCCTGGCCTCAGCGGGTGCTTCTCGGGGACTGGAGCAAACTGGCCCTAGAACAGGCATGTCCAAACTTTGGCCCTCCTGATGTTTTGGGCTACAACTCCCAGAATTCTAAGCTTAGCTTGCCAATGGCAAAGGACTGTGGGAGTTGCAGTCCAAAACATCTGGAGGGCCAAAGTTTGGACATGCCTTCCCTAGAACAAAGTCTCTCTCTGCCACTTGGGCATGCCGAGAAGCATGTGGCCAAGAGATGGGACACGGCAGCCTTCTGGGAGACGGGAAAAAGCACCCAGTGGCTCCCTCCTCCACCCCCTGGTTCTCAAGCAGGTAGGATGGGTGGGGACGCACACACATCCAAGGATGACAGTAGAGCGATGTAAATGTGTGGCTGCCTTTGCCACCACTACCGCCACTGCCGAGCTGGAGGGTGAGTGGGTAGGAGCTGCTGTTGAGGATCTTCTGGGTGGGCAGGCTGGAACTCCAGAGCTGTGTAGCCTTCTGCCTGCCACCGCCACTGATCTTACAGGTGGGCAGGCAGGTGGGAGCTCTGGAGCCATGCAGCCTCCTCCTCCTCTGCCCCCAATTTTGTGGGCCCTTGCACCGTAGATCGCCATCTGTGGATAACTGAATCAGTGAATCAGCGTATATGGGCGTCCTACTGTACTTTCCAATTGTAAGTCTCATCCCACCAGGTTTCAGTGATTCCAATTATATCATATTTATTTTGCTGTATTAGGAGTTCCATCCTCCTGTTTTTTTCCCATGCTCTGTACACTTGTGTAGAGACATTGAAGGCTGTGTGTCCTTCTTACAAGCCATTCGCTTAAACTGTTTTTCCTTGCACTGTTGGGCTATAATACTCCTGTCTCTGCTGCAACATTTTGGCTATTCCCCAAAAATCCTTCTGGATTCTTACCCTCCCATGAGAACTCAGTTTAAAGCTCTCCTTATCAAATCTGCTAGCCTCTGCCACCCACCCCCAATAGTCCATCTGTATGAATTAGCAAACCATGGTCCAAGAATCCATATTAGAGATGGGCACGACTTAGCGGTATTCCCGTTTCCGTTTCCGTTACTCGTTTCCGTTACGGAACGGAAACGGTAACGGGAATTACTCCGCCAGACTTCGAGCTCGAACCGACGAACGAACAATTTGGTCTGATTTTTCGTGCTCGTTACTTGCATCGCGCGATCGCGCGATGCCAAGCGGCACAGAAAAAAAGTTTTAAAAGTTTTAAAAAAACCCGATTCCCGGCCCTAAAAGCAGGCGAAAACTGTCTGAGGGCACCTACCACCAGGCCAGAAGGGGTTTTTTGGGGTGGGGGGTTCCCCGCCCCCCTTTCCTTGGGCTAGTGCTACTGCTGTGCTGCGCTGGTACCAGGCGGGGGGGCATTGCCAATGCCATTCGGTGTGCGGGCGGGGGGATCCAAAATGGCGACCGCAAATTTTTCTTTGAAACCGTGGCCCAAATACCCAACAAAGCACCACAGAAACATGAGAAAAATAGCTATTTTAAACACTTGAATTTTTACTGTAGCAGCAGTGGGTTTGTCTTGCCAAAATACGTCTCCGTTGATTTTATTTTATTTTATTTTATTTATTTTTTTTACACGTGCGCAACAGTGGGCTGGCCATGGGACGAGACCATGCAAATTTTCGGAGCCATTCCACCAATCGCATGGCCAGGTTTTGACTGACACTTCTGGATGTGCCAGAGGGCATAAAAAGGCGAGGCACCTTCCAGTCCGTCGCAGTCTGGGCTTGGATCTTGGAGGGTGGTTTAGTCAGGGCTGGATTGCTGCGCTCGCTCGAGTCTACTAGTTTCGATTTCGCGGTCGCGCTAGGCAGGGACTCAGGGAGTGAGGGAGGGAATTGAATTTAATTCTCGTCGTCGCAAACATACGATTCGAATTTCTTTTATTCCTGGCTGTGGGGAATAGCAACTCAGCGTTTATTCTTTTTTGTTTTCGGAAGAGTTCCGTTTTTTATTTGCTTTGCTGTTTGCTTCAAGGGGGAGGGAAGATTTGAGCGGGAGGGGAGGGGAGTGCGGATTGGAAATATATTATTTTTATTTTACACTACCATACCATTTCTTTTCTATCCCAAACCCAATTTCTTCCCACCGAGTTCATTTACTTGGCAAAGGTCCTTTTACCCTGCGTACCTACATCTTTTTTGCTGCTGTTGCGATTGGGGTTTTGGAAGGGAATCCAGCAACCCTATCCTACCCTAGCAGCTTATAGTTTTATTTATACCTTACCAATACCATTCATTTTCTATTCTACCTACAGTTCAGCAAGTGGCAGTACTAGTGCTTAGAAGGGGTGGTTGGAGGCTGTGGATTAAATTATTTTAGGCAGAGTCTCCCTTGCCAAGCCAACCAGTGCACTCAAAGATCTCTCACATCACAAGCACATTTGTGTTGACTTGGCATTGGCATTTGGCAACAAGGCTAGGGCACCTTCTATAGAACATTTTACAATTTCATTTTACTTATTTATAGATATATATTCTTTCTCTTGTCCAACACCTCATTCATTTTTTTGGATTAAGGCACTGAAACAAACATTTGTTGAAGGGCAGGCACCCAGCCACTTTATAGACCTTTTCCTTCAATTACATCTTTGAAGAAGTTACCTGTGCAATAATACACTTGCCTTTTGAAACTTGTTTGCCAGGATTGGCAAACCCATTCCTTCTACTAGCTTGGTTTTTGTGCTGTTTGTGAGTCAACCTCACTCATTTACTTTTGCCACCAGGCTACATAAACAATTACATTTTTGAAGAAGTTACATTTCTCTTTGTTACACTTGCCCTGTGCTATGCATTGAGAAACTTGTTTGCCAGGATTGGCAAACACCTTGCTCCTATTTCCTTGTTGGTTGTGTTGTTGTTTGTGGTGGTGTTGTTGTGAGTCCATCTCACCCATTTCCTTGCAAGCAGAGCCTACATAAATACATCCTACTATTATTTACACAACTGTGAAGAAGCTACAGTTCTCCTCCTAAGTACAGACTTGACTTGTGCAGCAGGGCATCGAGACTGAGACTAGGGTGCCAGCCAGGGCTGGCTAAACCCTTACTCCTATTCCCTTTTTGGGGTGGTGGGTGGTGGTGTAGTGACTCCATCTCACCCATTTCCTTGCAAGCTGAGCCTACATAAATACAATCCTACTATTATTTACACAACTGTGAAGAAGCTACAGTTCTCCTCCTAAGTACAGACTTGACTTGTGCAGCAGGGCATTGAGACTGAGACTAGGGTGCCAGCCAGGATTGGCTAACACCTTGCTCCTATTTCCTTGTTGGTTGTGTTGTTGTTTGTGGTGGTGTTGTTGTGACTCCATCTCACCCATTTCCTTGCAAGCTGAGCCTACATAAATACAATCCTATTATAATTTACAGCTGTGAAGAAGCTACAGTTCTCCTAAGTACAGACTTGACTCGTGCAGCAGGGCATCGAGACTGAGACTAGGGTGCCAGCCAGGATTGGCTAAACCCTTACTCCTATTCCCTTTTTGGGGGTGGGGGTGGTGTAGTGAGTCCACAAAAAGTGAGAACAATGAGGAGAGGTCGCAAAGCAAGAGGGCAGGGGAGGGGAACTCCTACTAAGATAAACCGGGCCACGTTTCTGAGGGAAGGGACAGGGACTAGTAGTGCAGAAAGTGATACTGGTGCAACTCCCTCCCCAAGTAGCAGTGCCAGTGGCACAAGCAGCACCGTGCCATCATCGTCTGTCACCGAGGGAAGCATGGATGAGGCATACCAACTCCCATCTCCGATACCTGACAGCATCACCCTTAAGCAGGAAGAAGACGAGGGCTCTGATTCCGAAATGGCATCAGAATCAGAATCGGGATCCCTTTATCTAAACCTGCAAGATTCTGAGGACCTGTTGGCAGGGACAGACTTAAGTCAGGCTCCAGGCAGTGAGGGAAGGAGCAGCCCTCTTTCCACCCAGAGTACCACCAGTGAGAGCAGTAGTACTACTCTACTTTCCCAGCAGGGCACAGGCCACACCAGCACCACAGCAGCACCGGCAGGCAATAACAGAGGGGGCGTTACTTTCTGTAAGCCACGAGGGTGTCTCTGGGAGCATTTTGAGAACAGCCCCCAAGACCCAAAGATGGCAGTGTGCAAGATATGCGGGGTGGTCTTGCGCAGGGGGAATGACCCCAAACACCTCTCTTCAAGTGGGTTGCGCAGCCACCTGATGAGGAAGCACCCTGGGACTCTGCCTGGAACCCTGTCAGGCCCTTGCTCTTCAGGGAGGAAGAGAGGGGAAGAAGGGTTAGAGAAAGAAAAACACAGCTCCGCTAGTGAGAGTGGGAAGAGGCAGGCCACTCTGCAGGAAGTGGGTCTGTTGGGTGGGACTTTTGTCAGCCCGCGAAACAGGGCCAAAGCACAGGAGAGCACCACTCGAGTGGTGGGTGAAATGGTGGCTTTGAACGGGTTGCCCCTCTCCTTTGTGGATTCATCAGGCTTCAGGCACCTGATGAAGCACGTGGCACCATGGTACGAGCCTCCATCCCGGCGTACCTTCAGCAGGCGGGTGATTCCCTCTCTTTATGAGTCTGTCAGGGACAGGATCCGGGCCCTGCTGCAGGCGGCCAGAGGGAGGAAGATCCACTTCACTTCCGACCTCTGGACCGGTGGGCACCACGGATACCTCTCTCTGACGGCTCACTGGTGGCAACCCAAGGAGGTCCTGGAGCCCCGATCAGGCCATGAGCAGCTGCAGGGGGAGGCACAAGGCAGCACCCCAAGAGGGTATAGGGTGGTGCTTCTCCAGGCCCAAAGCATGGAGGACAACGCCACAGGGATCAACATTGCTGACGTTCTCAAGACAGCAATGCGAGAGTGGGGATTGGGGACAGAGGGACAGGTCAATCGTGGAGTCATGGTTACAGACGCGGGCCGTAACATGACCAACGCGGTTCTCGGGGCAGGGTTCCAGGGCATCGTGTGCGCAGCACACAAACTGCATCTAGTGGTGGGCGATGCCATTGGCCTGGGTGCACCAAAGGACTCCTGGGGTGAGGGGACCAGGGAGACCAGGGCCTTGCTGGACAAGTGTCGTAAGATCGTGGGGCACTTCGCTCGCAGCGTCAAGGCAGCCAGGATGATGCGTGAGAGGCAGGCAGAGACGAGCCGACCGGAGCACGTCCTGATCCAGGACGTGACCACCCGGTGGAACTCCACCCACGAAATGGTCAGGCGTCTGTTGGAGCAGAAGGAGGTGGTGGAATACATCATGTCAACCACCCCGGTCCTGCATGAGGGGAGGGAATTGGACCTTGGTGCTACCGAGTGGCTCGCCCTCTCCCAGATGGCGGGTATCCTGCAGCCTTTTGAGGAGACCACCCACGTCCTCAGCAGCTACAACGCCAGCCTGGGCCACGTTCTCCCCCTAGTCAATGCCCTTCGCCAACGCCTAGAGGCCAGTATCCGGGAAGAAGGCAATCTTCTCCCTAGGAGCAGGGCATTGGCAGAGAGGCTGTTGACCGGCGTGGATACCCGCCTTGGCCCACTAAGGAGGGAAAACGTGTACCAGATGGCCTGCCTGTGCGACCCTCGCGTCAAGGGTTCCCTGGCGGCCAGCAGTGCCGAACTGAAATCCTGGAAGACGGAGCTATGCCGTCAAGTCAGGGCTCTCTCCGATCAGAGCCAGGCGTCTCAGAGGGCGCACGGAAGCCAGAGCGATGCTGAGGAGGACTCCTCGCAAGGATCCACAACTCCAGGAGCGTACACCAAGAGACCAGGTTCCGTTCCAGCAGCCAACTACCTGGCCTCTGCCCTAGCCATGGCAGTTTCCTCCTCAGTGGAGCCAAGGGAGGAAGAAGTAGCGGAGCCCGCTCAGACCATGGTGAAGGAGTACATGGCCGAGCCCCTCCAACCCCTCACCTCAGACCCACTGCACTACTGGGCCAGAAAGGCAGACCTCTGGGCCGCTCTTTCAACTCTGGCGTTGGACCTCTTGTCCATCCCACCCACCAGTGTCCAGAGTGAGCGTGTCTTCTCCCACATGGGTGATGTCCTGAGGCCGCGCCGCTGTCGCCTGGACCCGGAGACGGTGGAAAGGTTGACTTTCATCCGCTTCAACCTTTCCACCTTGGGATTACCCCAACACTCCAAGAACTAAGTTGCTGCCTGTAACCTAACCTCCTGTCTGCAATCCTCCATGCCCGCCTGCAAGCCTGCCTGCCTCCCCTTGGCCGTACGAGCCTGCCTGCCCGCCTGGCCCTGTGACTACCTGCCGACTCCAGTGCTTAATGCCTGCAAAACTGCCTGCTGGACTGCCTGCCTGCCTGTCTACCTGTATTCTCTCTCTCACACAACTGAAGGGTACTATTAGTTGCCCAATGTTTCTAGCCCTGGCCTCTGTCTCCTAATCCAGGCAGGGC
>JAHTLZ010000114.1:5020964-5042318 GCA_023846285.1 Phrynocephalus versicolor | reverse complement strand
GAAGAAGAAGAAGAAGAAGAAGAAGAAGAAGAAGAAGAAGAAGAAGAAGAAGAAGAAGAAGAAGAAGATGGTGCCAAGTAACATCAGATACCTATCTAAACATTTCCTTTAATAAAAACAAGAGTGGGTAAATGGGAGAAGGAAGGTGCACCCTCCTCTCCAAGAAAGACACCCAGACAGAAGAATGCAGAAGTTCAGCCTGGACAGGAGGGAAAGGAGCTAAACGGGGATTGAAGAAAGAAGTGCAGAGTTGAAGAGTAAAACCCCAGAGGTGGGAGAAATGAGTAGAGACCAGGCAATGCCATTGGGAGGTTGGGCTGTAGAAGAGGGGGAAGCAAAGGAGGAGCTAGTAGAGATTGTAAAGGAGGATCCCTGATCGGGGGAGTGGGTAACTTCTAAACTCCCGCGAGAAGTGGCAGAATGGGAGTGGTGAGGAAAAAAGGCAAGGAAGGCTCCATTTGGGGGGCAGACGGTGGACAGGGAGCAGAGGAGAGACACACAGGAATACTTTGCGCGCAGGGCCCATCGTTGTGATGCATATTGTCACAGCAGCTGATAGATATGGAACCCGTTCAGAATTTCAGACCAATAGCCACATAAACCAGCTGCAATTTTTAAAAGCGGGCACCTTGTTGCCTTTAAAAACAGTGGATCCAATCCCAAGATGAGTTAAACAGCATCTACCACCTTCATAGGAGTGATTTTGATTTCAGGTCAGCCTTCCATGGTACATTCCTCAGGAGGATCCCTTGGCCTTGTCCATAAATCTTTCAGGGTACTTGAAAGGAAACATTTATCCCATAAGCCTTCCATATTTCCAATTGAAGCAAAACAAGTTGAGGAGCTGTATAGCCATTACAAAAACCAAATACAAAAGTAGAACAGGTGATGCCTTTAGACTACTAGGGAAAAAAACAACACAAAAAGTTATATTCTGAGGGCAAAATCCCTCTTCTTCAGAGCTGGACCCAAAAGCTGAAGTTGCCAGGATTTATTTCTTAAATGTAAAGTCCTTGGCAAGATGGAAATTATGCCAGGTAGTTTCTTAGTTGAGGCCTGGAGCGTAGATGTTCTGAGGCTGCATCTGAACTAAAGGGTGTTGTTTTTATTTAGAATTAGAATTGGCAGGTTAGTACTAACTATTCTGTCTCTTGATATTTCAAGGGCTGAAGCTCATCTTTGTGATGCCACAGAAGAAATGGAGAGAAGGCCAGAAGAACACTATTTTTGGTGAGTGTTCATGTGGAAAAAATATGCCCAGCAGCTGCAGTTGTTAGTCCCATTCTAGCAAGGACTTGTATCCCACTCTACAGTACACACACAAACACAAGAGGGGGGCATGCTGGGATTTCACATTGGTGCTGAGGATGGGGGTGGTGGAAAACTCAGTATCAGTATCTTGTTGTGTTGCTGCCAGGGCTTCTTATAGTTTCCTGAGGGGGTAAACTGGCACTCCACCCCCTGTCCAGAGCTGCCATACACAGGGTTCTAGCCGTACACTATGGTACCTGTTTGGACAATCTTCTGCTCTACGTGCTTGGTTTTCATTTATTTTAAGGGTACGGTTTTTAGCCCTTCCTGTACCAGAGAAAGAAGGCTAACCATCCAGTCACTGTTTTGCCCAAATAGTCACCATGGAAAGAGCATTTATTTAATGACAATCCCATCCCAGTTCCCAAGCAGATGTTGCTATTTAGTTATAACTTGTTGGTTATAGAGTCTACAGTGTTTGCAGGAGCAGAAGGGACAGGAAAGACTGAAATATATTGAACTGATTTTTACTGTCAACCTTAGATTTATGGAAGAGGTTCCCGTCAGTGACATGAACATGGTAACATCTGCTATCTTTGAGGAATTGCCACACTTCTCCAGTTTTCTATTTAAGTACTGTACATAAATTTCAGGCCAAGTGATGTTATAAACGAGGAAGCTTCTTTTGGAATGAGTGAGTGCTAACAGGCCCAGACTGAACCCTGACAAGGAGATATTGGTCCTGGCAGGGGGGGAGGGAGGGGAGGGAGGGCTCTGAAAAACTAGGAGGGATTATCCCTAGCAGCTGAACAGCATTGCCCATTTAGGGATCAAGCCTGTGATCTGGGCATTTTTCCAGACTGTCTCTTTCTTGGGAGTCCCAGATTACAGCCATGTCCAGTTCAGCCTTCAACAAGTTTATTGTCAAACTCTGTGCCTACCTAGACAAGGGTGGTCTCCCGATCCTGGTGCTGACTCTGGTCATCTTCAGGACTGACTACTTCAAAGCTCCCTATAGGGCACTTCCCTTGAGGCTGACGCAGAGACTACAACAAATGCAGCAACCAGACTAGTGGCTGATGTGAAGAAGTTTGATTGCATACGTTCTGCTCACCTCCACTGGTTACCTGTTATGTCCTGGGTCAGGTTCAAGATTTTGATGCTTACATTTAAAGCCCTTCATGGTTTGGGACCATGGTCCTTGTTGGAGCATCTCTCTATCCAAGGTCATCTGCCCACTCCATCCTATCCTCCCAGGCAATGACCCTCCAGGTTCCTATTCCAAAGGAGGCCCAGAAGACATCTTCAAAATGCTGGACCTTCTTTGATGTGGCACCAACCCTCTGGAACCATCTCCTAGTGGAGCTGGGCTTGGCTTTCTCTTTCTAATCTTTAGAAGAAATTTCAAAACTGTTGACACCTGTCCAGTAGAGAATGCATGTTTATGTGCATATGACTATCTTGATATCCTGGCTGTGAGCAGACATTGATACAGTCACCCCCCGCCATTTCGCAGTTCAGGTACCGCGGTCCCACTACATCATGGGATCGCAGTACCTGCACCGCTGGGGGGCGGGGGTCGATCGGGTCGGTCCATGCCACCCTCTGCCCCTCCAAAAAGCCTCAGAGGCACGCAGGGGGGCGGCAGGGAGTGACCAGATCGCTCCCTGCAGCTGCCCTGGGCCCCTCCGAAAAGGCTTGGAGCCACACAGGGGGGCGCCAGGGAGCAATTAGATCGCTCCCCACAGCCGCCGCCCCTCCAAAAAGGCTTGAGGCCGCACGGGGGGGTGGGGAGTGATGCGATCGCCCCCCGCCGCCCCCCTGCGCGGCTCTGAGGCTTCTGGAGGGGCGGCAGCGGCGGGGGGCAATCAGGTCGCTCCGCTCTGCCCCCTGGGCCCCTCTGAGAAGTCTCAGGGCCGTGCGGGGGGTGGTGGGGGGTGCAATTTCTATTGGAATGCATTGAGTCAATGGATTTCATTGGAGAATTTTTCCCCTTTGGAAAGCATTGAGCCAATGTTTTCCAATGGTTAAAATTTTCTCCATTGAAATGCATTGGCAATGCATTTGAATGGAGATGGGCCCGGACAAGAAGTCTCGGGCGGTGCAGGCGGGAGGCA
Source organism: Phrynocephalus versicolor (assembly GCA_023846285.1). Lineage (NCBI taxonomy): Eukaryota > Metazoa > Chordata > Lepidosauria > Squamata > Agamidae > Phrynocephalus > Phrynocephalus versicolor. The sequence continues at coordinate 5,038,950 of JAHTLZ010000114.1, read as the reverse complement.
GTGGGAGGTCAGATCCCCCTGCCACCGTCGGCACGTGCCGCCCCAAGACTTCTGCAATCGCCCCCCACCCCCCGCCCTCCCCGCTTCTACATATTGTGGATTTTCATGGATCACGGGTGGGGTGGGTCCCTAACCCCTGTGATTGGCGGGGGGTTACTGTATTTCCATAGAATTTGTTTAACCAACCAGACTGTATCTCTGCTCAGTGTCAGCCAGGAGATAGAGTTAGGTCAGGGACCCATATTGTATGTAGAGCTGACAGGGTCTCTCACAAAATGTACCTTAGACACTCAGACTGAAATACTGCATAAAGGTGTGACTGATAATATATACCAGAACTGAAGTTAAAGTATTAAAAATATAATGATATTATGAAGTAATAGTTACCCCCACACCATTTTTTCATTCATATACTGCAGTCCCAGTATATCGTGGAACCACAGTATATGAAATGCAAGCCCCGCTGGGGCAAGCTGCTTGGGCCCATGTGAGGTCTTTTGCACTTACCCCAGGCCTGGGGCTGCCCCAAAGGGGCCTCCAACAGGCTTCTCAGGCCTGTCGGAGGCCCCTAAAGTGGTTTCCAATGGATAGGAAGTTACTTACAAAAAACAGAAGTGACTTCTGGATCGCTCATCGTAGGCCCATTCGGGGCAGCACCAGGCCTGAAGTAAGTGTAGGAGGCCCCAGATAGGCCCCCCAGTCCTGACCCGACCCAGCATCTGCATATCATGAATTTTCCATTATCACAGGTTGGTCCAGTCCTGCCTACCTTCCTATGTCACCTAGTATCTCATATACTAACTATGTAAATGAAATGTGAAATCATACATGAAGACCTGGCTCTTACTTGGGACACCTAGTGTTCCCCCGAGCCAGGTCTCAGGACACTTGTGTTTGAATCCCCCTTTAGTCATGGAAACTCACTGGCTGATGGGGCAGAACTGGTCAAACCACTCCTTAAATATCTCACTTGCTTCAAGAGTACTGTTAGGTTCAGTGACATTCTGACACACATAGAGAGACAGTGATAAAGAATAGAACAGGGTAAAGAGGAGAGGGATGCGAGAGAAGGAATGGTGGAAAGAGAAAAGGCAGATGCAAATGTGATGTGAAGTGCAATCATTTCTTCCTTTCTGCATTTATTCCTTTCTAGAATAGGTCTAGCCCACTTGTGAATTTCACAAGCAGGTATGTGGGGGTGGGGTGGGGTGGGGGTTGGCGTATTTCTTCTCCTGAGCCCAAGGTGTGCATACCAGCATCCTTCTTCCCCTAATCTATCCTCACAATACTTCTGTGAGGTTGTTCAGCCCAGGGTTTCCCTGTGAGCTTCACAGATACATGAGAATTTGAACCTGGCTCTCCCCAGCCGCCTAACTGATACACCATACTCAAATATTACACTCATGAACGTATGTATGAGACAGAAAGAAACAGAGAGAAAGTAACAGCAACACATTTAAATGAAATAGTCTCCTCTGATATGAACTTTTCTTTAACCAATGTTAGTAAGGGGAGAAAGGTGGGATACGGATGGAGGGATAAATAAATGAATAAATAAATATAAAATGTCCACGACTCTCTAAATACCCAAGACTACTTAATAGGTTCCCTAACAAGGCTTCCAAAATCAGCCATTTCATTCCAAAACCAAGTAGCGCATTATGACTGCAGCCTCCCCATCCTTTTAATCTTAGAACTGTGGAGCTGGAAGAATCCATGTGGTTGTTGAGTCCAGCCCCTGTCGAGAAGCCACAGCGAGGCAACCACAACCATTCTCGGGACCTTCCCAAATCCCTTCCTCAAGCAAATTTCTGGTTTACAACTAGGAGAGTGAGGGCGCTTTTACACGACCCCTAAAATCCGCTGGTCCCTTAAATTCGGACCAGAGATCTTAGGGGCTTGTCGCTCTTCCTGTGTTCCCACCCCCTCCGCACTTCCTGGCTGCTGGCTGCGTGAGGGGAGGGAGAAAACAAAGGAAGAAAGACCGTGGCTCACCTTGTTCTGCCTCTCGCTCTTGCTGGCTCTTGCTTACCGGGGCGACATTCCAGTAGCTCTTAAGTAGCTCTTAAAGGGGCAGGAGCCAAAAAACAGCAAACAGAAGCGAGGAGAGCCCCGCACTCACTATCGTTGCACCGCATCAAAGAATTTTCACCTCCAGAGAGAAGGTACAAGAAAAGTGCACTGGGTTGCGCTAAAGTGGGCGTGGTCGCACTTAATTGCCTGTAAACTCCGGAGCTGGTGGGGAAACATTTTTAAGCTCCGGAGCTGGGAGCCATTTGTGGCGGAGTTTAGGGGTCGTGTATAAACGCCCAGAGAAACATGGCTGCTGCCGCCACTACCACCACCACCACCACCACCACCACCACCACCACCACCAACAACAACAACAACAACAACAACAACAACAACAACAACAACAACAACAACAACAACAACAACAACAACAACACACTATAGATGCTATGGAGATGGAATGCAAAGAGGGACACATTCTGCCACTTGAGGATACATCTAATTATTGACAAAAGACCCACCCCAACATAAAAACCCACCAGGAGCGTAAGGATGAATATTGAATAATACATTATTGTAACCTCAAAGCTAACCATATGGAACCACCACTAAATATTAGATGCATAAAGAATGCCAATGAGGTGAAAGTTTCCCAGCCTGCTAAAATGGCCTTCCTGGCTGTTTCTGAATATTTCTTCCACCCCGTCTTCCACAAAAAAAGAAATCTGAAGTCAAGGCAAAGGTGCTTCTGTCTTTGAAGTGCTAAATCTTTTGCCTAGTTTACACTGTCTTGATTAGTTTGCAAGAACGATAAGAAGCTATTCTTTCTGGCAGTGTTGACACAACTGTTTGTCTGATCTTGTTATAGTCATATGATCCCCGCCTTTTTTATCTCCTCTTTCCCCTTTCCTTCTTCCATTGTCTCCAAATACAGTTTAGGGCCCGACATTGGTGGCGTTGAAAGCAGTGGGGAAGTTTGGGTACAGGCACGACGGGGCCTTCAAATCGCCCCCCCCTCGCACCTGCAAAGGCAGAGGGGCAGCATTAGGCGCCATCCGCATCCCTATTTTTACAACGGACGGCAGGGGTCGCGCCTCTCACAATTTTGGAGCTCCCTAAAGAGCGGCTGCGAAAGGAAGGGAAGAGGCGAGGAATGTGGAGACCCCGCCCACCACCCTCTAGCACCCATGCCCATTCGGACCCCATGAAGAAAGCAACGGATGGGGGCGACTTGATATCAAGAACATCTCCAGAAGTAGTCGGCTCTAATGAAGGCGAGAATAAAACATACCTATCAGATATTTCTATGCCTCTTTAGGAATAGGAGGAATCCCTAAATCTTCTTGGTAATATTAGCTATCTCTGGACCTAATGCAGTGTAGCGATTCTGCGTTAGGTGAGGCTCTAGATCCTGTGACCGCTTACTTGGAAGCAAAGCCCATGGAATTGAAAGGGAACTTGCTTCCGAGTAAATGCCCATAAAAAACGCGGAGGAGCCGGGGAGTCTCCGCCTCTGAGCTTCGTTTTCTGATCACCCGTTCAGTCAGGGTGATCGTCCGCTCCATGTAAGCGATGAACCTGCTGGCATAAAACAGCCTCGTCCGGCGCGGAAGATGTTCAGAAATCAAGGCCCGCTGGCTTTCAGAATCATCGCGACCTTCCTCCTGGTTCTTGCAGCACGACAACCCGTGCAGACGAAGCAAAGGCCAGAAGCCTTCCATTCATATACGCTTACTGCGTGACCAAAAAAGTAAATAAATAAGCGTTTTGTCTTCCAGAGAGAAGGAAGGACGGAGGGAGGGTCTCCGGCAGGGTCCGTTCAAAGTTGATCATCAACTGGCTTCTAAGCTTCTCTGTCACCCAACTCGACTTGGAAACTTGGAAACCAAATCTAAGCCTGGATGGAGCCCTCCTTCCCGGGCTTAAATAAAGGAGGGGGAGGCATTCTGGAGGAAAAAGGACCCGCTTTCTCCCTCTCGCCCAGGGCAATACAGCGGTGGCTTGTCCCTGGTTTCATTAGCCCTTCCTGTTCCTCTCGCCAAATCGGACTGTAGAATGTCCGGAGATCCCGTGCCAAAAAGAGTGCAAGCGATACTTTCAGGGCACCTTCGGTGAATCAGACGGACCTTGTTTTCCAGAAGCTGGTCGCACAAAGGAAGCTTTCAAGGGATACGTGTGCCAAGGTGCGGAAAAGGAGGGCTGGGGAAATAACCCGGCGTACCTTTTTACATCGATTGAATACAGACTGCCATGTGTTCTGATATTCCCCTTTACCTATCAGGACAGAGCTGTCAGGCAAGAAGGACATAAGCAGCCCCTTTTCAAGCAAGGGCAAACGCTCAGGGCGCCCAGAAGACCCGAGTCGCCAAGATAAAAGCGAACCCATTCCTCCTCCTCCTCCTCCTCCTCCTCTTCCTGTCTCCCTCGGAGGGACTCTTCGGAGATACGATCCTTGCGGCGTGAGATGAGAGAGTCAATGTTCACCCCTCTTCTTGGCTTACCTCGCTCTTCCTCCTCCGCTGGAATCTACATTCCAATGTCATCAACGGGCAAACCCAACTAAATCCTTCGAGTTCTCCGTCTAGCGGGGCTAGCGTTCTCCCTGCCTTATCCACTACAGACCCCACCGGCATCTCTTGCCTTAAGGGGATCGCGTCCGCTGTTGCAATTCGAGGGTCAAACCACGCACGTTTCCACCCTGTTCAGATGGAAGTCACTTTCCCTACACCCACCGTCGCTCCAGATCTCACGTCTGTCTCTCAAATTCATCCCAAGGCAAGCAGGCTATGGGTGTGTGGAGTAGAGAGAAGGACGCGCCATCCAGTCCCAGTCCCATTGCCCTCAGGGGAACTTGACTGTCCAGTGCTGAAACGAATCACTCTTCTTAAAATCCGCGATACCTCGTCTGCTCGACTAAGCATGGTCGACTAAGCCTAAAATATCAGGTTTAGACGAGCACCCAAAGTCTTGCGGATCTTAACAGGAGAAATAAACCCAACGGGGGCTACTGTTTCTGTGTTAAAATATTGAGAAATGCACCCTATACTGTAGTATGTCTAACAGCGATCGAATCCAGCTGGTCGTCATTCCCTTGTGTGAGGAGAGGTGTGGTGTTTTTCTGGTTTGCCCCGATTGGCACCCCTTCAGGCTCACCTCCTGGTCGCGCTCTTTCCGCACCCCCCACCCCCCTATCTTTAACAAAATGGATACAGTCTAGATCGGCCCTCCAGCCCCATTTCTTTTCTGGCTTTTAATTTTTCAGAGGGTGGGGAAATCCAGCCCTCTCTTTAAAAAAAGGGGGGAAAAAGTAAAGAGTTTAGGATATTCCATCGATCCAGTATCAATGTATCATAATTAACTTGGGGGGCGGGAGGCAGACCTCAGAATTGCCGGGCAAAGATCACGAGGCAGGCAAAAAAAAAAAAAATGCCTTCCTGAACCCCAGCTGCCCAAGCGCGGAAGAAACCACAGGGACCATCTACTACTGCGAGGAACGGATGCGTCTTGGATCCTGCAGGACCAGAGACTGCAGGAAGGCATCTCATCCAACATGCTAAAAAGTTAACTTTCAATCTTCCCGCAATCTAATTAACGGTTTAAATCGCTGATGCATTTTAAGTCTCTCTTAACCGAGGAACGTATCCTATTGGGATATACTACATCCTCTTTTGACCCCTTAACGCAGGTTGGATTTTACGAGTGCTTTAAAATATAAGCGCAGCGCAACCCTATTGATGTTGACTGAGAAATACGCGTATGGCACCCTGCAGTCTCACAGGCACCTCTTTTGAGATTACTAATCACGGGACCGTCCCTTGAAATCCAACCTTTAGGATCGCGCTGTGGGCAGCGACGAAAGAACCGCTGCATTTCATGAAGGCCTTAATCTAGTGTTCATGCTTGGTTGGGGCAGAACGTCCCACTGAACTTAGGAAGGCGTCGCTACGGCGTACCTGGCACAGGGATCGGGCTGCAGGAAACTTGGCAGTGCCCAGGGTGTTTCCCAAACCCGGCTCGTGCTTGTACCTCGAAGTGCTAAAAGCAACCGATACAAATAAGAAAACAAAAGGAGGCAACCAAGCAAGGGCTCCTCCAAACCATCTCCAGGCAGATGCATGAGGAAAAACGGGCACTTACTTCTTCCTTGTCGCCGGACTCGGGAAGGCTGCTCCTGGCTGCCAATGTATTCCATCAAGTTCAAAGTGATAAAGAACCAAGAAACCAGTCGCAATTGCATAGTAACCCTGTAAAGGTTCCCGTCTCTGGTCCTTTCGGGGAAGGAGGAGGAGGAGGAGGAGGATGCGAAGAAATGGGGAAGGGACCGGGGAAAGGGGGAAAAGAGGGGCAGCAGAAATACCTGCTTGTGACCAACGACGCCCAAGTTTCTTTTTTAAGGATCTGCGTGCGTGCGGGTGAAGGGATCGCTACGGGGGACAACTGACGACGACCGTCGACTATTGCACTTTCGGATCGTCCCAACCGTGGCCTCCTGGCAGCCTCCGCGGAAGGACGGCGAGGCGTGGCCGCAGCCCTGGAGCGGCACGGAGGGGCTCGGGCGAGGACAGGGCAGGTAGCATGTTGCAAGGGTGGGGCTGGAGGATGGACGCAGCCGCCGAGGCCAAAGAGAGAGACACGCGGATCGAGCGGGTCCGGCGGGGAGGGATGGACTTATGGAGCCGGCGGGGGCGGAACAGGCGCTAGAAGGGGTCGGCGGTCCCGCGCAGGAGGAACTCCATGGGCAGGTGTTCCGTCTCCGTCTGTCTCTCTCCTTCCGCGCTGCTCACGCCCGCCGACAGGCTCCCGGAGAGAAGCCCATCCGAGAGAATCCCATCCGAGGCGAGGCGGCCGCCGAGAGCAGGAGGCGTTGGCTACGGCGGAGGGAGGGGAGCCGCGCACTCCCAGACCGCGCTGCGCCCTCGGAGGAGCAAGCCCGCCGCTGCCTAAGGCGTCTCTTCGCCGGGCAGCATCTCTAGGAGGGAAGGCAGGGCGGGCGGAGCGCTCTCCGGACGCCGAGGGAGGGAGGCGGGCCCGTGAGCGAGAGCACTCCCGTCCCAGGGGCACGGGATGCCGGGGGCGGCGGGGGAGGCGGGAGGGAGCCGCCGCCGCCTCAGCCCCGGCCCCAGCCCCGGCCGCCGCCCCCTCCTCCTCTCCGCTCCAGCCCTCCGGCCGACGCGAGGGCGGGCGGGCAGCCGCGAGGGAGGAAGGGCGACCCGAGCCGCCTCGCTCCGCGCCGGACCTTCTGCCTCAGCCCGCCCGCCCGCCTGCCTGCCTGTCCCGCCCGCGACTCGGCGCTTCCTCGTCTCTCCTCCCTCTCCGGCCGCCCAGTGAGCGGTATTTGGGAAGCCCGCGCCAACGGGAGGGAAGCGAACTCCCCTCAGGAGGACGCCCGGCGTCTCGGGCGAAGAACTTGTTCCAATGTGTTTGGCGGGCGGCCCCGGCTGAGGAGGCGAAGGACGGGCGCCGACGCCGACGCCTCACGAAGGGGAGAAAGAGGAGACGGGGGGGGGGTGCGAGCGCGCTCACGCCCGCCCGCCTGGGGGATGCTCTCGCTTTCCTCGTCCCTCCGTCGGGAGGCCCGTCACCCGCCCGGCCCTCTTTCTCCAAAGGGGTCGAAGGAGGCACGCGCGTCTCTGGGGTCGGTCATCATGGGCTGTAGTAGCCACAGGATCCTCACGGCCTTAGTAAGGCCAAAGGACGCAAGAAAGCTCCGGCCACCCGCTTGTGGGGCTCAGACCAGACCTCCCTCCACCACAACCCCAGACATGAGAGCACTATATTTAATTTAATAGTGGGGTGTGTGGAAGAAACTGGTTTCCATAGGCCACCCATCTTCCTCTGAATGAAATAGAGGGTGGTGTATTTGATCCTGGGGGAGTCACTCAAGGGGTGTTTGTGTGGCTGTAAGCCAATTCCAATTTTCACATTTTTTTCTTCCCCCTTTTCAGGGTGCCAACAGCTATTATTTATTTTTATTTTTATTTTTTGCATTCCCGTTAGGAGACACTGGGTGCTGTAGTACCCCCTGTCTGTCATGCATCAAGTTTGTTCTAGAAGAAAAAAAAATCCAGAGACAGGACCATGTTCATCTGTCACTCAGCTGCAAAACAAACAAACAAAAAAAAAAAACAGCAATCCTGGCTGCATCAGAAGTGGGTTACAGTTGATAGCTTGGGCAAATAAATAAATTACGCAAAACACAGAAGGACTTCAAAGAGTAACGGATGCATTTCAGTGTAAGCTTTCATGGATCCAGATCCACTTTTTAAGACATCATCTGTAAATGTACAATAGACTAGACTGCCAGATGATGAAGAGGGAGAGAGAGCAGAAATTGGCTGCATGAACAAATTCTATTGCATCTTTAAGGATCTAAAGAAAGATCAAGGCTTCTTAGTGTGTTGCAGATATGAATAACCCATATTTCTGTAATATAGATGAAAAATAATTCTATCTCATTCTCACTCTCACTCTCACTCTCACTCTCCAGACTTTACTCTCAGCATCCCTGTGACAATAACATCTGCCTGTCTCACCACCCAAGCTCGTTTCAGGAATCCCATTCCTGTGTTAAAGTGCCATCCTTACTTGGACATCTTCATCCTTACCTGGATATAGTTTTCAACACCATGGAATGAATATAAGGGACATGCATTTGCTCTCTCTGTGTCTGATGAACACAGTCGTTATTCCCTAAGTGTGGTTTTACATTTTTATATTTTTAGATGTTTTTATGCTACCAGATGTTTGGTTGTTTCTTAATTGAATAAATTACTGCATTTTTAACCTTGCGGCTGTTGCTATGATTGTCCACCTTTATGGGGTAGAGGCAAGATAGAAAAATATATCTACAAACAAATATTATTTCCCACTAAATCAGAGAGGGAGGAATTTAAAATGCTTAAAATAGTTTTTTAAGCATTTTAAAAAAGTTGCCTTTATTTTATTTTCTGTCTTGACTTTTGCCCACATGAAGAGGGTTAATCCTTTGAAAATGATAGGGTATGATCACATGGAGAAAATAAGTTTCATTTTGGGATACTGGAGCAGTCCGGTACATTATGCTTCTTGGTTATCATGCAATATGTGGGGAATTAACACCTTAGCCTGACTCCACTTTTTGGTTCAGCAGTAGGATTGACAGATGGAAGGGCCACTTTCAAGAAGATGGTTCCCTGTAAAATGTCCCTTTCCAGTGATATTGGATTGCCTGTTACCTGTCTTACCTTTATGCTGATAGGAATTCTCCAGATTTTTAGATAGGGCTCTTTCCCAGATGGAAGGTGACAGAAACTGATCCTGGAGACATCTGCATAAAAATATGTGTTTCTCAGTGAGCAACAGCCAATCATGTTGCTGTGGCGATGCCATTCACTCCTGGTGCCTTAATAGGGCTTTCAAAGTTTGTGAGGCATTCTTGGATTAGTTTTACCAGTAACACCTGTCCTTCCAGTGTGCATGCGTGACTGATTCCAAGTTTCCAGAATCTGAACCTGTCACTCTGTCCACTAATCCACACAAAGGAAAAAAACTCCAATTTCCAATATGTTACATACAATGGTATTTCGAAAGCACATACCCACCAGACTCCACTAAATGATCCTTGTGTGCTTTGAAAAAGATCCAAACAATTACTGCATTTGTCTAAGGTACTTACTGAAAATCCCAGCCCCTCCTGAAGCAGGGAGGGGAATCTTTAAAATGAAATTATTATCCTTATGTTACTATAGCATTACAAACAACTTCTGAAATTATAATTTGAATTATTTGGGGGGTAGAAGCCTATGCCCCACCTCTCACTTGAACTGTTTAAGCTGGGTTTGCCCACAACTCCCAGGAATAAACATGCCTTTTAATATTCTTTTCTTCTGCAACCTTCATTACTTGCTGCCACCAGCCCTTAATGTCCACTACATGATGCCACTCTGCTTCTAGAATTTTCCACTCTGACCAGGGTAAATCAGCATGCCACGCCATTTGGTTTGAACTAAACATTTAAATTTATTGCAGGAACAACTTTAGTAAAACCTAGTTTATTTTTTTACTTTATTTTGAATATTTTACCCTAGCTTTCTTCTTGGAAAAGGACCAAAGGCGGCTTCCAATACAGAAGGACAATATGCAACCCAGAACTTTTAAGGCATATTTTATTTTATTCCTCAGCCTGATCAAATTCATAACTCTTTTCAGTTCAAACATCACTGTCTCCTTCTCTCCCCTCCTCTCATCTGTTCCTCTCTTCTGGCCCAGCCAATCCCAAACGTCCTCTCCAATATATCCTGTGCTTCACGCTCACCCCATCCCTTCCTGTACTTACACCTCTTATATACTAAGCAAGTCATTTACCAAGTTTATCTCAATGAACCCATCACATAAGCCCAATCTTACATTAGAGATGGGACTTCTGCGATGTTCTACCCAACCCTCCAGAAGATGTTAGAGTTCACTTCCTCCACCAGTGGTAATAAATGCTGGGTGTTGCAGTCCAACGACATATGAAGGACCACCTTTTAGCTACCCTCATAATAATTTTAGCTTTCCCTCATACATAATACCATTATAATATCTCTTCAGTATGTGACAGGAAAGACCTGTATTCACCCTATTTATCTTGAATCTAATCTCATATTGCATACAGTTTTAGTCATAGACAATAAACAAATTGGTCTTTACATTCTAAATTTCAAAGAAAAAGACAAGGTTTTTTTAAAAGAAAGGTTTCATGGAAATTTACTGTGTGGCTTATAGATAAGCAAAAAAGAAAGAGCTGAGTTTGACACTGGTAAATTGATTGAGGGATTAACTGGAGAGAAAGCTATGAAGGTGTGTGTGGGGTGATTTATGAAATTCTGAGCAAAACCAATCCTCCTATATTCAAGCAGCTCTTAAGGTCAACCAAATGTTACTCATTACTGTATGGATGTGACTGTAAAGTGAGAAGGGTTATATTATTGAAGCCAGGCTGTAGAAGGTGAAGAATTTGTTTCTGTATTAGTTTCCCATGGTGTGAGATTTGATTTTTATGTCACCTATTATGACACCAGTGGCAAAGTAGTCATTTAGATGAAATACACATGCAGAAATCCAGTGTAGTTTTCTTGGGGGCGCAGAGTTCTCCGCTTGCATTTTGGTGCCTACAAACAGTGCACATGGGAGACTATAGACACTGAGATGAGATATTTAAGAAGTTCTTACCACCAGCATATTGTCAATTAAAATTAAACAAGCATATATTCTGCAGCAATATAAGGTAGAATTTACATCCACCCAGCAAGGGGGGGCAATCCTGTGGGGGGGGGTGCGTGGGTGCGTGGGGGGTGTTTGGGTGTGTGCGCACACACATGGTAGTGCACATGCCTTACCTCTCCCACAGTGGCCCAGAACAAGGTGAGGAAGAGTTGGAGGAGGAGGGTGCTGCAGCCACCACACTCACACACCTGCCTGCCTGCTTGCTTCGCCACTCGCCTGGTTCGTGGCAGAGGAGGAGGTCACTGCGACGGAGGGGGGTCCCGTCACCAAGCCTGAGGGCTGCTGACGGGAGGGCACAGGGCTTTCTCCTCCTCCCTCCTCCAAGCACCCCCAGATTGCTGCACCTGGGGCAGATGTACCCTTCTCGGGACATATGCCCCTGGTTCAGAGGCATTCCATTTCTGAGCAGGTGTCAGTTAATTATTATGTCTAATAGTTGTCTTTGAAATCTAAGATATTCTAAGTATAATGATTTAAATCTATATCTAACTAGTCTTCACAATATTCCTTATCCTGTTGCATTCCCATATGTTTCAGAATAGAGACCCTTAGCGTCTGACATCCAGCTTTTGAAATTAATATCCTGTAAGGTTGAAATAAGTATCAATATATGTTAATTTAACATTACAAACAGAGGTATATGGTATGATATCATAGGCTAGATAAACGTAAGGACATAATCTATGTAATGTTCAGCAGATGCAATATGGTTGTGTCTAGGGATTTTTTTCCTAGATAAAACTGTCTTTTAATTTGCTTAATAGATTTTCTGGTTACTAGCAGACAAATCAGAGGTGGGCAAGCTGACGTCCTCCAGATGTTTTCCATTTTAATTCTCATAATCCTTTATCCTTTGCTATATACTGACTGGGACCACTGAGAGTTGGGAGTCCAAAACATCTGTTCTAGAGGGCACCAGGTTGCTTCACCATTGCTTATATTTTAGATTTTTAATAAATTTTATTTTACAGCAATATGAGATTAGATTCAAGATAAATAGGGTGAATACAGGTCTTTCCTGTCACATACTGAAGAGATTTTATAACGGTATTATGAGGGAAAGGATCCCTACAATTCAGAGTATTTTGGCTGAAATTCTGTGTATATTTACTAGGGTAGTGATGGTGAATCTTTTAGAGACCAAATGCCCAAACTGCAATTTAAAACCCACTTATTTTTCGCAAAGTGCCAATACAGCAGTTTAACCTGAATACAGGTGGTTGTGAGGGGGCGATATCAGGTGCCCATAGAAAGGGCTCCGAGTGCCACCTTTGGCACCCGTGCCATAGGTCGCCAACACTGTACTAGGGAATAAGTCCCACTGAATTAGTGGTACTCGCTTCTGGGTGAACATGGGTCATACCACATTTCTACCATTTAATACTAATGCAATATTCAAGATGAATCTGTACACTAGGAGGACAGGGGTTCCCATTTATTTTCCCTCACATCTTCACTTAATTCTCTGATGTCTTGTATATGCAAAGAATCGAACACCTACAAAGAATCAAGCTCTTAAAAATATACATATTTGAACTTCATTTCAACATGATGCCTTTCAACTGGAATTCAAAAAGTATCCTTTGTTATCCAGTTATACTCTGAAAGTGAAAATAGGAGTTAAATGGGTGATGTCACCTACATGATTCCTTTAACTTAATCAAGCAATAGGTGAAACAAATAACAATTGCTCTGTGAGCAACCTTGGATCTCTGATTCCAGAGAGAGCTGATATTGAGTCCCTATTGTGCTATATCCTTTCTACCATCTTTTTTGTAATGTGAAATGAGATAAGATAACTATGTAACTCTCTGCCCGTAAATGGACGGTGTGGGTAAAGTTTTATGACAAGGTTTTCTAAGAGTGAATAATAAAGGTCATTTGATTTAGGAGGCTCAGGGTGCTAATTTGGGTCCCCTCCACTGTGCAAACAGAAAGAAGTTTCTGTCGGAACCTAATCCTGTAAAGGGGGTAGAGGAGAGAACCGACAGTTTCCAGGCTGGATCCAGCAAAACATTTTCATCTGAGTATATGCCTGAGGTTACCGCCGCATGCAAAAAGGCTAGCACAACATCAGGATGACAGTGCTGAGAGGCACCTATGACGACATGGCTCAGAAAAATGCAGAGTCACATCTGAATACTATAACTGGATGTGATCTGAACCATATAGATATTTCTCCGAGGCACAGTAGGATGAGGGTGGAAGCAATAAATAAAAATAAATTAAAAATTTAAAAAGCCTGCCAAAATGACTAGATCTGGAAAATTACTGTGACCAAGGATAGACCTGACCAGCCTGCTGCTGTGCAATAAAGTGTATCTGGACAACTGAAAAAACTAGAGTGATGTACATTGGTGGTATCGACTCTAGGAATACCATCCAGGTTTCAGATCCAGAAAAAAAGAGCTGATTCTGCTGATCAGGGCAAACCTAAAAATAAAAAAATTAGGATTTTTTTTCCGGTGGAGGGAACTGTTGATGGAACAAGGAGAAATGTTCCTATTATTTTCATGTATGCTGGAACAGTAAAAATATTTCGATTAGTGGATACAATAAATTGTATCTCTATTGTGTAGCAGTTTCAGGGGTTAAAATTGCTACCACTGGGTAAAGCAGGTATGAATAGCATTGGCTACTTCAAAAATGTTTTTTTCAGGAGTTCAAGTTGCTTCCCTTCCCCTCTTCCAGTCACCCAGATGTCACATAGAGTGCCCACTTCTATCCTCGCTTTCCAGTTCCCAGTGCTCTTCCATGTGTTTCATAGCTGACTGGACTACTGACTTACTGAGTGTGCATGGTTATGTATAAAGTCCAAGAATGCTTTCCAAGGACTACTATTGCTGCTGCTGCTGCTACTACTACTACTACCAGTAGTAGTAGTAACATCATCAATCATCATCATCATCATCATCATCATCATCATCAACAACAACAACAACAACAACAACAACAACAACAACAACAACAACAATGTGCCATCATGGGGTTTTCAAGACAAAGAATACAGAGGTGTTTTATCATTCCCTTCTCAGTGTGCCCTGGGACTTGTGCACCATGACAAGGCTACACAGGATGATTCTTCTCTCTGGAGATATGTTGTGGAATCAAACCTCCAATCTATGGCTCCACTACCGTTAGAAGCAACAAATAAATCAGAGGGGGAGCAGGGGAGGCAAACTGTCCATGAGGATCACTCACTCTCCCCCCACATATGGAGATGACTAAATACTCTGTGCAGGGGCAGAATAAAGAATTGGGAAATTGGGTGAACTTGTACTCCTCCATTTAATAATCACTTTCATAGCAGGAATCAGGAGACTTCGGAATGGACACTGAGCCTGCATCAACAGGGGAGAAGGAAAGAGTGGAACAGAAACTAACGTGGAGAGAGGGAGGGATTGAAAGAATAAATGTGGATATAACATTTATCCCTATATTTTTCTCTGTTTTATTTATTGAGGTTTCCTTTTCTGTACAATAAGGCTCCACCCCAGAGGAGTGACAGTTTGGATTCCCTTCTTCTATTTTGCACGCATGACCTGAAAAGTCACCCAATTCACATGAGATAGACTTTTCAGATATCTTGGATCTAAGTAACAAAGCTTTGTAGACCAGAACTACTGCTATGTGTGAACTCAGAAACAAAACTTGTAGCCAATGCAGCTGTTTTAACAATGGATTTATAAGCTTCTTGTAATTGGTTCTGATCAACAGTCTGCCTACAGCATTTTGGATGAAATAAAGTTTCCAAACATGGTTCAAAGGCCGTCCTGTGTAGAACACACTACAGTAATCCAAATGGAGCATAACTAAGGCACATGCCATCATAGCCAGAGATCTCCAGCAATGGGCATTGGTGGCACTGCCACTGTAACTGTGCAGGCACACTCCTAGGCACTACCAAAAATCCTAGGCATCCAGGCTCAGTGATGAATACAAGAGTGTAACCAAGCTAGGAACTTGTGGTTTTCAGGGAGAGTATAACTCCATCTGCATTCTTTTTACTTAACCACAAGCACTTCTGGTTTGTCTGGATTAAGTTTCGATTTGCCTGGATTACATTTTAGCTGCTAGTAATGTTACTTGTGATGCTAAGAATTATATTAGACGCACCTTGCTAACTTCCATACTTCCAAAATTTTGAGAATAGATTAAAAGAGTAAATATCAGCACTCTGGAAACTCTGGGAAAGTTATCTAGGAGTTGAGTCAATTGCCATCCATGACTCACCTCCCAGATAACCTCACCTGGATGACTGAGAATTTCTACAGATATTTTGGATAATCTGTTTATCTCACTGTACTGCTATTTTCTAATTGAGATGCACTCTGTCTCCCCTTTTCCTGTTCTCCACTGGTCTTGCTCTAGAGTATGTGTTGATTCAGTTTTTGTTTTGGTATGATGCTAAATAGAAGTCTGACTTGGTTAACAGTTAAAAACAAGGCAAGTTTTCAAATCTTCCAGGACTCTTCCTTCAAATTTTATTAAAATGGGAATGAAGAAGCAAAAAGTTGCAAAGTAACTCCCCAAAAAAGTCAATCAGTCTACATGAAGCAGACTGATGGCAGAGCAACATAAAGACTGCAGTTTTTGTCTGTTCATTCATATATTCATGCACTCATTCCTTCCATTTATACACCACTACACTAAGTGGTTTACACAGAATTAAAACTCACAAACCACCAATACCTGGGAATTAAAAAAAAAGATTAAATTTGCTACAGTGATACAACAGGGAATAATTACAACCATAACTATGAAAACCTCATAAAACACAGAAATAAATTAAGAATTAGCTTTGGCAAAGACCTGGATATTCAGTTCTTAAAGACAGCTTTAAAGAGAATCTACAAAAAAGCAAGGTATCAAGGTATCAGTTTACACAGTCTCAAGTCTCCCTGCAGACAAAAATTTATCTAAGCCCAGTGTGGGTCCCTGAGGCACAGACCTCTTTCTTTGGTCCCAGAGAAATAAAATAGACAGCAGTAGAGCAGGCTTTATGTCAGCTAAAAGGGAGATCATTTTAGTTGTCCCATTAGGTTAAAATCTCAACTGCGAACCCAGTTGGTCATCATACCTAGTGGTTGGATGAGACAGATTCCTCACTGAAGTACAGTCTTATTTATATTATTTATTTATTTGTTAGGCTTATATCCTGCCCATCCTCCCAGGAGGGAACTCAGGGCGGCTGCCTTACAGTAAAGCCAGTAAAACAAACAAAAACAGTAACAGAGAACAAAAAGGAGGCATAATCCAAGCAGAGATGGCATGGGCAGGAAAAAAAACCTAAATAGAAAGGTCGCCAAACTTAACAAGCAGATTAATAACGATTAATTACAAACACATTTTAAACAAATTTTGGATCAAAATAAGACACAACCCCATACCATCCAAGCACAAGCAATAGGAGAATATAAGTTAATTTACGGTACACTCTGAAAATTGTGATGTCCAGATGCAAACCTCATAACAATACTCAGAGGCAGTGGTGTTGTGTTGAAAATGACATGAGCAACTACAATTGACTCCTTATTGAATCCGTTATTTATTTACAGTAGAACCTTTGCTCTAGCTGCAATCATGGTATCTCCATTAGCAAAATAAAAGAAAATAAAATAAAAAAGGGGGAGGGTGGGAATTGATGAAGAAAAGAGTGTTCTGTTAAGTTTTGCTACCAACAGGAAAATCTTCAACTTTAAACGTTATTTCCAAAGCAATGTATCCATCATCAAGACTATTTAATTCTTGACTTTTCTTTATGAGAGGCTTTGGAGACATTTCTTCTGTAAGGAGTGCCATGTGGCATTGCTTTGAAAATGAGTACTGTAGAAAGAGGAAAAGACATTTGGAGCCTGCCTTGACTTAAAGGGGTGAAGGAGCCCTGGGCAGAACTGTATTTATATTTACTGGGATTAAAATGCCAATTGTGTTCCTTGGAATCAAAGAGGGACATAGGGCAGATAATCATCCTTTTAAACATTCCAACACAGGATTGTGATCTCTTAACAAAGGGCCAGAATTGCAAAACAGTTTGACTTGGCTTCACTTGGTAATTAATGAAGTGCTAAGAGTGCCTAAGCAAAGCATCCTGGTCAGAGAATGCATGACTCAAGATAAAAAAAAGCCCCCTCCCAATCATTTCAAACATCAGCATCATTTAAATAAACAGAAGAGACAAGCAATTGCAGCCTGGGGTGAGTGTGGAGGAGTAGCAGACATCACACAACTCTTCAGCTAGCTGGTATAACAACGTTCACGTTACTCAACATATTTTGTCACCAAGATACAGGCTTTCCCTTCCTATGTCAACTGCAGAAAGCAGATCCAGAGTGAAACCAGAACTTTAGACCTATGAATAATATGGGACAAACCCTGGCAAGCATTTCATCAACCCCTTCTATTAACTGTGGTCACCAAATTCTGTAGATTGGAAGACCAAAGAGTTCTCCAGACAAATACTTCAGTTCAAGGGCTATTTATTTATTTATTTATTTATAAGGTTTTTTTACCGTACCTTTCTCCTTGGAAAAGGACCCAAGGTGGCTTACAGAAATAAGTGAAAATATATAGTCCAGTATAATTAAGTCATATTCAAGTTTAAGAAAAGGGAACTCAGCGGTATCTTACAGTATTAGAAGGCAACATTAAAGCTGAAAGGGAACATTAGCAGTTAAGAAAAGAGCATAATTTCCATGAAATCATGTACGGTAGAACATGTACAAGT
>JAHTLZ010000114.1:5005939-5020954 GCA_023846285.1 Phrynocephalus versicolor | reverse complement strand
TGGATGAAGATTCAAGTCATCAAAGCCACTCCTTAAGGGTTTCTCCTGAAGGTGGGGTGGGGTAATCTCCATTTGGTGGAGTGTTTTGTAGTATGGATGGTTTGGGTATAATATTCAATGAATAGGGGGGGGGGGTTACTATATCCCTCTCATCCCTCTGTACTACAGACTAACGCTAACCGCTAACCACGAGGGGACCAAAGATCTAGCATTATTCTGTTTCCAGTGACTTTTAACATTTGCATAGCACATTACAGTTGAAAGCTGATATCAGAAAAGCTTCTCTCTCTTTTTGGATTACATCTCTGAGAATACACGAGCCAGCATAGCCAAGAATTAGTTGACAGGCATTGGAGGGCAGGGAGGACTGTAATCCACTTAGGCCCCTGTGCTGCCACAACTGGGCGGCCTTGGCTGCTGTACCCTGTTATGGACCAAACATAACTCTTTGAGGTTCTCCTGATGCCCAAACTGTTGAAAAACAGAATAGGATGGATGCAGGGCAGAAATGGCAGCAGTAAATCTCATACATATAAACAAATAAATTATTCTTCTTATCACAAATAATGTATCTGTAGAGAAATGAAAATGTCATCTTTCTGCCATGCCAGAAAATACCAAGTACTGTACCTTGTATAAAGGAATTAATTCATTCCAAATGAAATTATGTTAAGCAAATTTTCCTTTATACAAATTTCCAATGGGGATGCATTGAAAACAGAGTAATCCCTAATTGCGACCATTTTTATGTTGTATGAATTCACCCCATAGGCGATTCTGTTAAGAAAATTTCCCCTATCTCTGGAATATTTATGTCATACACATTTTATGTTATACAAACCATATGTTATACCATATGTTATACGAGGGTCCACTTGTATATTTAAAAGATAACTCATCCAACTGGCCAGGAACAGCCCCTGAGGGGAAGCTAGCCAAATTTTTACTAAGCCATTAAGGGCCATCAGTATAACAGTACCCTTATCAGAGCTAAGGTGCTGATGACCTTCTTAACTATTGTTCTGCTACTGAAATAAATCCTTCCCCAAAGGCAAGCCAATTCAGTGTAAGGGTAATCCCAAAGAAAACTCACTAAATAACTTCACCATTATCTTGTTACTCTTTCTATCCTTCAGCCCTTGTGTGTGTTTCCATGGCTCCCACATGCCCCTGACACCAAGAGCTACTGTATCTCAAGAGAGATGAGACAGGGAGAGGCTACTGTTAAGGTCCCTACTTTAAATATTTGGTTCCAAGTCTTTTGAATGATTTTTTAAAAAAAAATACTGAATTCATTTCTTCTAACATGGTGCTTTCAGTATAAAACTGATCAGCTCATCAGATGTAACTTTAAGACCTTTTCTGAGGTGAGCAGAAAATGGCAGTCGTCCAGCACATACACCCTTATGTCAAGTACCTGAATCTAGACAAGTTATTTTAGCACTTGGGACAGAAAATCCCACAGCACATCTCTGCGACCATAGCAGCAACAATGGAATCTGGAGGATGAGTGATGGGGCAACTGGACTTTTTTTCTTACTAGGTCAAAACATTTCACTACTCATCCAATGCCCCAGTCCCACATCCCTTTAAAAGCAGTTTAAATTACCAGATAACCTGTGTCTAAAAATGCCGTCCCCATGGCCACCAGGCTTTTAAAAGAAAAAGAAAAAAGAAAACCCAGTAATGCCCCTCGAAGCAAGGTTTCTGTGACTCACTGAAGAGGTAGGGAAATTTTTGCCTCGCTTTGAAAATCCAGCTTTTAAGGAGGCAGATGCTGTGGGACCACGCAGATGATCTGGGTTTCTTTTTCTTTCTTTTTTCATAGCACCGACCAGCTGTTCCTGGGGCTGATTGGCTATGTTTTTTTTAATTGCTTTTCAGCTTCGGAGAAACAGGAAGCTCTATCCTGCCCTACAAGTTTTCCTTTCCCCCAGCCAAGTGGTCCGTTTTTTTCAAATGCTAGCACCACCTGCTGGCCAAGGGGGCTGAACTAAACTTTAAAATAAAACAAAAAGCTTTTGTCCTGTGAACTCCTGTCCCACTTATTCAATCACATGATGGGACAAAGAGGAAAAGCCGGACCTTCAGAAGATCAGGATCGAAACCCAGGTGTGACCACGGCCCAAGTAGCTTCTTCAGACTACAGCTTCAGTTACTTGGATGAGTACTAAAGCATTTCAGCCTAGAAATGAAGTCCAGTTGCCATGACTCAGCTTCCAGATAACCTCACCTGGATGACTGAAAATTTTCACAAACAACAACAGAACTAATAATTTGCTGCCTTTTAAGAAGACCCTCTAAGGCGCACCTTGGTAAACAGGGTGATTTAGGAGAGACAGGGAAGTCTGTACAAGATAGAGCTCTGTGTGCTCCCTGTCCATCCACCTAACTCTGTGGCCTAACTCAGCGGTCTCACTCTGCCAAATCAGGGCCACCCTACTGAGATTCTTTCCCAACTTGGTGATTCTGTGGTTGTAAACTTGGAATGTGGAGAACTTAACTATTCAGCCTGTTCAACAGGTCTTGCTTTTCAAGGTGAAATAGCTAAAAAGGACTTGGCCTCCCTCTGGAGATGATTTTCTCCATGTGAGATTCTGTGGCTTTGCTTCACCTTTCCTTATTGAAAATAATGATGTCATCATGAAGCCTCTTAAGCAGATGCAAGTGTGGTTTTCATGACAGAGCTGTCATCCAGAATCAGAGAGACTGAGTCAGCTGGAACGAAGACCAGACCTGAGTTTTGAATGGATTTGAGCACAATCCTAAGGTGGCCGAGCCCCTTCTAATTTGTGGTACAAGGGGAGCTGAAGCTGCTCCGAATACAAAACCCCTCCCACCTGAGGGATGCTGGATATTATTTAAGATGTGCCAAGCAGAGTGGCTTCATCCTTGGGCTAAAGCAAATTTGGATCTGAAACCATCTCAGAAACTCACTCCCTCTACCTCATCTCCCCTCATTTCTCCCTCCCAACAGCAGTTCTTAAAGAACAGAGGAGTTTTGAAGACAGATCCAGCTGCTGGCAGACCTCTGAGATCAGCCAGCTTTTTTTTTTTTAAAAAAAACCCAATTAATTTTAAAAAGTGAAATATTTAAGGAGTGGTTTTACCAGTTCCACTCCTCTAATGGGTAAAGAGTCAAACCTAGGCCTTGGGAGTCCTAGATCATCATTCTACCCAATGCACCCCACTGGCTATTCCCTGATAACATGCAAATATTATTATTTACAACTATCTTACAATTACAGCAACTATAATCAAGACAGTAAGGTATCAAATCTGGGTAATGAGTTGCATTATTATATTAATCCATTAAAAGGTAAAGGGGAAAAAAGGTATACCTTACTTTGCATTTTCCTATCCATATTCATCAGCTGATTTAGCAGCAAAATTTGTTGCATACCTTCTTTGATTTCACGTGTATAGTTCTTAATGAGAAATAGCTCTTTTCCAGATAACCTGTTAAGGCAGTTAATAAATTACCAGGTGAAAAATATTTTAAAATAAAAGCAACACTCAGCTCAGCTGCTTGGCAACATGTTGATTCAGCTGGATTATTACAACAGGGCATTGTAATCACACTAATCAGTGTGAGATGTGGGATGAAATTCAGTATATTGGTCAATGTCACCAAACCATGGAATGCTCAGTCAGGCCTCCTGTGGTTTCTACCTTGTAGTTCCTGAGGACTTTTAGGGTGTATATCTGAGACGGTAGGCGATAGGGGGACCAACTCTGTTATACTGCCCGTTTCTTTCTCTTCTTTTGATGGTTTTTACAACACTTCCTCACAGGAGCTAAGCACTGATATAGAAAAAAATTGTTCATTGTTTGCTTGAAGATATTTGGAAATGTGCATTAAGAGGGATTATTTCGATTGCTCACAGCTGCAACTAAAAAAGAATATTTCCCCCCTAGCAGCTTGGAAACCATTTCTGCCTTTTGGTTATACAGAATAAGAAACTGCAAACTCTTGCATTATTTTCCCCGCTGAATAAGGTACTTGAATTTGAGAATTTTTAATGTATAATGCTATCTATTGCAATATCTACTATGTAAATTCTAAAGTAGACTGTTATAGGAAAGATAAAAGTGTTTGAAAAGGGAATTAAGCACAATATGCTAAACATTGATTGAGAGGGTGTTAACAAAGAATATTGGGATAGAGAGGATGATCTCAGCAAGGGAGTGCTATGGCAAATAGGTGAAGACCTAGAAATCACAAAACACATCAAATATAGAAAGCTAGAACACTTGGGTTACATAAAGACAAATGACAAATACCAACTGTCATGGCTGATGGCTTACAGTGAAATAATTAGGAAAAGAACCAGAAAGAAGACAACTTCTCAGCTGATGAACCCTTCAAAATAGTTTGAACATAATGTTTTGAAGGGAGGGGACTTGCATTTAAACACAAAAGAACACAAAGGGTCTCTCTTTGTTTTTGTAGCCTTTCATTTTTCTTTGAAAATGAGCCTCTTAAACATTTAAACAAAAGCAGGAGACTGAAGTGCTTTGTGTTCATTTGAGTTTCCTTCTTTGATTTACTTTTTCATTCACCTCTGGGCTGAATGAGTGCCAGCATGGAAAATTACCTCAGAAATTCTTCATCAAATAACATCAAGAGAAATGCTGTCAGCAGCCAATCAGAACATCCAGGAGCAAGTAAGTGGGGATTTTGCACTTTTAAAAGGTCCTGGATTGATTGGAACCCTGTGGGGAGAAGACTTTGCTTCAGTTGTTCTTGTGGGTACATCTTACATATAATATACATTATATGTATATTTGCCTTCATTTGTTTGCTTGCTTTTTGTGGTTTTGGGGAGAAGAGGGTACTATGTATTGTTAGTTGGCTTCCCATCTAACACCCACTCCCTTTTTGTGTATATTTCTCTTTTAAAATGAATTTGAAACATCATTTTTGGCTAATTTACTGTGCACTATGTTAACGATGTCTGTTCTGGTGGGCTTTTTGATTATCTTTCATTCGTGAGCACTGTTGCTTGCTTTTGGGCCAGATTGATTCTTCTCTGTTGTTTTACCCCTTTGCTTTTTCCAAGTAGTTTTAAGACTCTTTAGGACTTCTGAATGAGTGCCAGAAAGAAAATGAAAGAGAAAAGCATGAAACCAAACAACCCCCAAAGAGGTGGTCCCTTCCTTGTTTTACAAAAGAACTTGTGCATGAAAGGGGAAAAATGAGCAACAACAAAATGAAAGATGTGCCCCCTGAAAGAATCCAAAATGAAACACAAAATGGGTGTTTCCACCTGCACTTATTATTGCAGCTTTATTCTTTAAAACTGCCGCATCTGAAGAAGTCAGAGTGATATCTCGACTCCATCAGCACAGGAACGACAAGAAGAAAATGGACTCACATTGCCTTTCCCACAAAATAGCAAACTCTTTTCACATGACTTTTTGTTACACAGACACGTATAGCACTATTCCTATGGTATTCATTAGGGGTGTGCACCAAATGAAAAACAAAATGCTGATTTGTTGGTTTGTTATGTAATGAAATGAAACAAAACAAAAGAAATCAGGGAAGCAGTGTTTCTTAACGAAATGAACTGGCTTTAAAAAAAAAAATAACCAATTGGTTTCTCTGTAAAACTGCTCCCCTGGGACCTAAAGGCACCAAATTTAGTGTGAACCTTCCTTGGAGTTTCCCATTTAAGCCCTGCAAATTTGGAGAAATTTACTGAATTTCAAAGGGGGTGCCCCCCAGGAAAAAAAAAGAATTGCAATGTTATGCACTTGAAAAAAGTGATCCCAGGCAGCTAGCAGCATGGAAATTACAGTGGAGCTTCCTCAAGCTCTGCCCTTGAAGCACCCCCAATTTGGAGAGGTTTGGGGTACAGGGAATGGAGTTATTGAGCTCCAAAGGGGCTGCAGGGGAACTTGAAGGAGTGTGGATCGGCACACTGAGGGGAAGCTGTCAATTAATCCTTAAATTGGTAAAGCATGCCAGACACATCCCCACCTCCTTTGGAGGTGGAGCTTAATATCTCTGCCCCCAGAAACCCTAACTTTTCCAAACTTCAAGAGATCCCCTAAAATTGCTTCGGGATGAGGAGCCTGCCATTCGCATATCTGAGATCAGTAATTTTCCACTGAATATTTAAAAAATATATATTTACTGGAAAATTCAATGGAAATTTACTGTTCTCAGGCATGCGAATAGTAGGCCTCCCTCCCCCAAGTGATTTTAGAGGATCCCTTGAAGTTAGGGTTTCTGGCAACAGAGTTGGGGGGTGCTTATGCTTAATGGAAGGAAGGAGTGTGTCTGGCGTGCTTTACCAATGTAAGGGTTTGTTTGTTTGTTTGTTTATACAACGTTTATGCCATCCACTACCCAATGGTCTCTGGGTAGCTTTCGCCGCAGCCCCTTTGGAGCTCAATAACTCTGTTCCCTGTTCCCTGTACCCTGTACCCCCAAACCTCTTCAAATTGGGGATGCTTCAAAGGGATAGCTTGAGGAAGCTCCACTGTAATTTCCATGCTGCCAGTTGCCTGGTATCACTATTTTGAAGTGCATAACATTGCAATTCTATTTTTTTTCCGGGGCACCCCCTTTGAACTTGAATAACTTGACCCCCTGAAATCCAATATCTCCACATTTGGAAGGCTTAAAGGGGAGAGTCCAAGGAAGGTTCACACTGAATTTGGTGCCTCTAGGACCCAGGGGAGTCATTTTATAGAGTAATGACTCAGTTTGTTACTGGTTCATTTTGTACAATATTTTTTTTAAAAAAATCATTTCTAACAAAATGAAATGAATAACGGGGGAATGAAATGAAATGAAACAAATCTCATTTTTTCCATTTCATACCCATCTCTAGTATTCATATTTATTTTTTTATTTATTTATTCAATGTGAGTATAGCTGGGTGCACACAGCCAATCAGATTTCCGTCACTCACTGTTGGGCTAAAGCTGTTGTGGATTGTAGCTGTCCATGTCTTCAGATAACTCATATAAATATAACTTGTGAAATATCATGAGATTCTTTGTTGACTTTGTTGTATGATGATCCCTTTAATATTTTCTGATCAGCATATTTTCTATCTGACATTTTCAGAGGTAGTAAAATTATTGAAAAATAACATATTAAGAATGAGAAAGGGATTTGCCTGGAATTCCAAAAAGCTGTTGTCTTTTGGAGTCAGCAATATTGGCCAAGACAGACCGAGTCTGATTCAGAATAAAGCAACTTTCTATGTTCCTAATGTTACCAAGGGCCATAGGAGGTAGAAATGATGGAGTCAAAAGATTTGTGAGGGATTCATCTCTAAAATCATATTCAACCTTGCCTGTAGGTGACTGCATTTGAACTGATTTAAACTGGCCTAAGTGTGCCAAATCTGGTGCTGGACTGTGGCCATATTTTTTTCCTGGACCATCTTGAGCATTGATCCATACATACTGTTGGAGCACACATTTTATTTCTGTTCTTTCTTGATGATAACTGCTCTAATTAAAATTTAGTGTTGCCAGATTGTCTCTGCAGGATTTGAAGTTTTTTTTAATAGCCAGAGAAGCCAAAGCCAGTGCATTTTTGTGGGTTTGGTGCAAGAATGTTTCTGTAATGAAAATGAAACCTCTGTTATGAAGCTTTTCCCTTAAAAATACTCTAGAGGGAGTCAAATCTAAGAAAGTTTATTTATGTTTCATGCATTTAAACTCTTGTGCTTTTCTAAAAACATTCTGTGGGCTTCCTGTTTATCTATTTTATCCCCCTCTATTAATAAGTAGCCTTTGTTTGTACATATTTGTACATGCTCAGACTGGGCAAGTACTAATTGTACTCAAAAAGGCATTATTTAAAGTTGTGGATCTATGACAGAATATTAAATCCTGTTTGGGGGGGAACCCTAAAGACTGGCTTTATGTTTTAACTAAATAGAGTCAGCTCAAGAACTAAAAAGTGAACAATTTTATAAAGAAAACAAATGGAGGGAGGTATTGTTTTCAAGTCGGGTCATTCCCTCTATAAATTTATAAATTTGGGATGTTATGAAAATAAATATTTAGATCTTGTAGGTGTTTGAAGAGAGACTTCAGATGAAATCTCCACCCCCAGCTTGCAAATCGTATAACAAAAGGTTTCTATAACATAAAATCTGTACAACTTAAAAAATTCCAGAGATGGGGAAATTTGCTTAACAGAATTATCTATGGGGTGAATCCGTACAACAGACAAATGGTCGCAATTAGGGATTACTCTGTTTTCAATGCATCCCTATGGGAAATTTGTATAAAGGAAAATTTGCTTAATATAATTTCATTTGGAACGAATTCATTCCTTTATACAGGGTACCACTGTATACATAATTTTTCCTTGCTGCTCAATGACTTGGTCTGGATTCAAGGAGATTTTGCTCCATCCAATATCCTCCCATCATAATTTCTAGTTATTGTTTATTTAATTATTTTATCACTTTTTAGCACCCTAGGGTTAAAAAAAACCAGGTTGGATTGGAATTGCCAGGAGTTATAAGTCCAGAAAAATAATATATCAGACTCTTTAAAAACAAAACAAAAATATTTTTTAAAAAATCCATAAAACAGATTTAAAAGCCCTGTAAAACCCTACAAATATTTATTAGAACCGAATAAAAACAATTCCAAAAGCCAAAGACCAAAGGCCTTACAGAACAATATCGGAACTGGAAAAGGTGCAAAAGAGAGTGACTAAAATGATTACTGGGCTGGGGCACCTCCCTTATGAGGAAAGGCTAAAACATTTGGGGCTCTTTAGTCTGCAAAAAAAAAAAAAAGGTGCCTGAGGGGGGATATGATTGAGACATACAAAATTATGCAGGGCATGAGTAAAGTGGATAGAGGTAAGCTCTTCTCCCTCTCACAAAATACCAGAACTAGGGGACATCCACTCAAATTGAGGGCTGGGAGAGTAAGAACAGACAAAATAAAATATTTTTTCACCCAACGCGTTGTTAGTTTGTGGAACTTCCTGCCACAGGATGTGGTGATGGCCTCCTCCAGGAAGAAAAGTCCATCACAGGTTACAAACCATGATGGAGATGTGTAATTCCCCAGGCTTAAAACCAGGGTACTTCAAGGGCCAGATGCAGGAGAGTGGTATCAGGAGACAGATATCTAGTCTCATGCGCTCCCAAATGCATCTGGTGGGGCCACTGTGAGATATAGGAAGCTGGACTAGATGGGCCGTTGGCCTGATCCAGCATGGCTCTTCTTATCATCTTAGCTACCTGCTGGTGTCTCCAGAGAGATGGAGCCTGCCTGAATTCTCTCGGAAGGGATTTTCATCACGACCGAGATGCTGCTTAAGAGAAAACTCTGTCTCATGTTCTGACTAACAAAATTGCCTCTGGGATCCTTGAAATAAGGTGCAGAGGAGCCACTTAATTCAGCATCCGATGCATTGAAACCTAACAAAGCAGATGCTTCAGAGAAAAAGAACAATGTCTTCAGAACCTGCGGTTCAAAGACATAATAAAGTACATTGAACTCAATGTGATTTAAAGTCTGTCTAACTTTGGCTAAATCTTTTTTCCCCCCAGTCAACAGATGAACTTACAGGTTTCTGTAACTACTTGACCTACTTTTTTGTTATTTAATATTTTAATTGGTTTTGATTACTGCAAGTCGCCCTCTGAGAAAAGGCTCTGTGAAAAGGTGGCCTGCTTAAATTTATTAAATAACATTGGATGAAAGTCCTGTTCAGATATATGATCTCATGTTATCTGAAATTACATCTATATCCTGCAAGATTCAACAGAATAATCAAAAACGTTTCCCCACTGTGCTGGAGATGGTATGGACAATCAGCTCACTTATTTGCAGCTGGCTAGACAATTTATTGACCAAAGCCTTAAGGATTACAAGGAAACTTATAATACCTTGAGGGTGACTACTTTTATGGTCATTATTTATATACAGTAATGAAAATGTACTGCATAAGGAGCTGTTTACCATAGTGGTAGTATCTGCTAGAAGAATAGAGACTGCTAAACCTTGGAAGATGTTTGTTGGGTGATATGGTTCAACAGACTATGGTTTTGTCAGAAAAGTTCATACCTAGACTCAGGGTTAAATTGAGAAAAACAATTTTAGTGATATTTGGTGTCTTTTTATTTTACAAGCAAAAAGACAGGGAGATTCAACTTGCTCTTAGCAGTATAACATGTTTGATTCTGGAAAGATATTTCTTAACGTATATGAACACAGAAGTTTGGCCACTTTATGAACTATGCAATAACAAGACCAAAGAGCAATGTTAAACTTTGTTCTGAGAATACTTTTAACTTGCCTTAAAGTATGCTGGGGTGGGGAGGGGGACTGTACACTTTGAGTAGTGTATGTTTATTTTCATTTCTATTTTTAAAATTTTGAGGACTCTTTGCAGATTGAAAGACAATATATCATTCCTCCATCCCAAGATTGACTGAAATATTTAAAGCCCCATAGAGTCATTGCCTAGAGAGCCTAAAAATGAAGGCAGGAATCTCATCACTGTCTTTAGAAAAAAAATGTTTAGTTTTTAGAGAAATAATAAGGTCTAACAAGATATGAAGATGGAAAGAAAAAAAGTTGTAGTGTTCTGAGCTCAGGAGCGGCAATGGACAGTGATCATTACTCCCAGCCATCTCACAGAAGCATCAACTTGACAAGGGATCCCAAAACTCTTTCTGACTGTTGATTGGAAATAGTGGGGAACTCTCTTCCTGGCAAGGAAGAGGCAGTGCTCTGAGAAATAGTGGAGCTGGGATGGTCAAATGGTCCAGACATACCACAGACTGGAATAAGTCCCTGTGTCCCTTTCTTCCCACTTTGAACAAGATGCTCTGGGGACTTGAGAAACCTTTGGAGAAAAATGCTTCTGCTCTCCATTGCTCCAAGCAACAAGAGTTGCTGAAGGGGTGTGATTACAGAAAGAGAACTGCAGGAATGAGAACATTCACATTAAGATCAGTATCTAGGGGGGACAGAAGGGTACATCTGCCCCTGGCACAGCAATCTGGGGATGCCTGGAGGGGGAGCAAGAGGAGGAAGCCGTGCACCAGCCGCTGCCCAGCAGTCCTTCTTTCCCTAAGACTTGACAATGTCACCCCCTCCGCTGCCTCTTCTGCCCGTCCTGCTGCGAAGTAGACAGGCAGGCAAGAGCGTGGTGGCAGCGCCCCCCTCCTCTTCCTTGCCTTAGTGGGAAAGGTGTAAGGCGCATGCACGCTACTGGAATGCACACGCGCACGCACGCGCACGCACACACACACACATCTGCCGTCCGCCTGTCTGCACACATGCACCCACCCCACGCCCACAGGGTTCAGCCCCCATTGCTGGGTGGGTGCGATGTGGGGGGTGGTGGCAGGAAGGGCACAAAAAAACAAACTTTGTCCCCAGGCACTCCAAATCCTGGCTACGCCCCTGATTAAGATTTCTCTCTATTTCCCTCCTATATATCACTCAGGAGTTACAAAGCACTCGGGAGCTGCAGAGAGTGAGTATATTAAAAGAAACTAGTAGTGAAGCAGCTAGTCTGACCAAATTAGGTCCTCTTTCCAAGTTAATTTCATTTGGTGGGCACATAATCTTTCAGTTTTGCAAACCAAACAGTGTTACAGCATACAGGCAGAACTACATTTTTACTGAGAAGAAAACTGCACTTAAAATTTGTTTGAAATACAATGAGGGCTTCCAGGAAGGCTTTCCAACTAATTGTCAGTAGACGTGAAACAACTTCTTTCTCTCTTTCACTCTCTTGTCCTTGATGTGTACCTTATAAATGAACCTGAATCAAAATTGGCGGGCACACAGTACAGTGATTTTTCTCTCTGAATCCACTAGTAAATTAGGTTAGCATTTTTCTTTCTCATGTTTTCTGGGCAAACCTGTTGAAAAATGATGAATTAAAATGTATTCCCCCCTTTCAAAAACTGGTGTTTTGATGATCCCGTATTATGCTGTTATTCACAAACTATGGATTTCATGAGCCCACTGTTATGGCAAACATAAGAATATCTAATCTCTATTAGAAAGGAAACAAAGCACCTTATAACATGACTTACTGTAGCATACAATTTCATCTTTATGGAATGCCTCCATTTCTTTAAACTAAAGGTGCCACTGACAAATCATGGATCTCACGGATCATGGATCTCACAGAGATAGTGAGAGGAAAGAAAAACACAGTAGTGGCAAACAGCCACACAATAGATGTCAATCTACATAAAGGCTATTTGGATTCAAGATGGCTTCACAGCAG
The DNA here is from genome assembly GCA_023846285.1 of Phrynocephalus versicolor. Lineage (NCBI taxonomy): Eukaryota > Metazoa > Chordata > Lepidosauria > Squamata > Agamidae > Phrynocephalus > Phrynocephalus versicolor. Next base: position 5,008,704 of record JAHTLZ010000114.1, on the reverse strand, counting down.
CAATAATAGGTGTTAACACACTCAACCTGGATTTGATATACTAATTAACACCTTTCAGAAAACCATCTTTTTGGCTGAATCATATGGCTGGGTGGATTCACTCAGTATTTAAAGAACTTTATATGTAATGAAAAATAAAATGTCCCAGTTTGTCATGGTAACTTAATTTCTCTGCTTGAGTTGGCAACACTTTTGGGTGGTTTTGTCCTTTTCCAAAGAGAAGCTGCTCATTAGCTGGTGATCCAGGATGCCCAGCATCATTATTCTGTGTGGCTTTAGGCTAAAGGTTCTCTCAAACTTAGTACTATGCCAGCAGGGCGACAAAAGAAAAACAGCCAGTGACTTGGCCTTGTAAAGTTTTGTGGCCTGATTTATAAACAAGACTCCTAACAGGATCTGATAAAAAAATGTTACAACTACTGTAAGATTCCCCCCCCCCCCAGGATGTCCAATTAGCAATTAAAATTCATTATGTTTCTAGACTCACTAGCTAAGGCAATTTGAATAGCTCATGGCCTCAGACCACATATGGCTTGCCAAGGTCATCCACTCCCAGGTGCATTGGCTATCACCAGTACCCTCAGGCATGTCCAAACTTTGGCTCTCCAGATGTTTTGGACCACAACTCCCACAGTCCTTTGCCATTGGCATTCTAAGCTTAGAATTCTGGGAATTGTGGTCCAAAACATCAGGCGGGCCGAAGTTTGGACATGCCTCCTCTAAAATCATTCTACAGAAAACAAGGAACTGCACAGAGAAATTCTATATGCTCTTTTCTGTTCTGTCCCATAGGGATTATTAGACTGAGGCACTGGTCTTACCTTTAAAAATTACGAAATAGCTATGAACACTTTTGAAATGTACATTATATTAGAATTTCGTAAAAAAAAATGTAGCCAAATGTCTGGGATCAAGAGTGCAGAAGCACTGAGGAAAACGAATAGACATCAAGAAATTGTCAAGTATACAACATGCAGAACGGGAGACTACTTGAGTCACAGAATGAGAAATAAGAAGCAAAAAGCAGAGATGACCCAGCGGATCATTGAAGGTAACTCAAATAGGGAAAGACCTACAGGATGGAAGAGAACTTTTTAGCTCTAAAATCCAGTAAATTAATGCTGAAGAGAGAAATATGAAGAGGAAATAGCCTCACTGTTATTTCCTCTGTGGCTGGAAAGAAGCAACAGCAGGTGGATTTCCACCTGCTGATCAATGTTTTTTCCTCACAGTAATGCAAATCCTGTTTTGGGTCTTTGGAGAAAATAGTAGCACCATGTTGTGCTTTTCATCTATGGATTATTTTTTACTTTTCCCCTCTCCCCCTTCCCACAACCTCGTGTGTGTGCATGTGTTTTGGCCCTACTGGTTGCTACCAATTATTGTTTCACTCTTCAGAAGAGTCGGACTACAACATCTATCATCCCTAAGCAATTATGTGACCTTTAAGCATTACCACAGAACAGTTTTGCATGGCCTGGCTGCCCATCCTCTCATTTTATAAGAATGAATAAAGATGGATCAGAAAACAGGCTCAAAAGGCAAGCCAAAGGGGAAAGGGTGTAGAAAACTGTCAAAGGCCTCCATTGAGTGAAGCAGCTCACTTTTAAAACATTCTCCAGCTTGTGCATAACTAGAATCCTGCTGGGGCCTGCATAGCAGGTTAGTGTTATAACCTTTCACCCCTGAAAACTAGTTGAAATCTCGCATAAGGGTAATAAAGGGAAATTGAGTTTGATGGTGTCAAATTAGTCCCCAGTGAGTGAACTTTTCTCCACATCAGAAAATCTACCGCGCAGGTGGCCACATTTATTTAGAAGTGTTCTAGGACCTGTTTGGAAGGAATGTGACGTGATAATGGTACTTTCAGAGAAAGGCTTCACTATTCTCACAAATATAGTCATATTTGCACTGTCAAATAAAATGGCACCCTCGTGTTTTTAAAGTGAAACGGACCGAAGCAGAGCAAAAAGTCAGAGCACTGTTAGGTACCCTCTCATTCTTTCAAAATGCCTTATCAACATTTCCATGGTTGGTTATACTGAAGCTGCACAAGATATGCAATAGGGAAAAAACCATTTGAATCTATTACGCAGTTTGCAAAAGGAAACCAAGCTTTGTTGATTCCACAATTACATCTTTAGAATTTTACAAAAGAACAATTATAGGACTGGACTTAATTAACGTATTTACTGGATACATTTCTTGGCCTTCTTTCACAATTCCCGTGAAGCCTTCTTATCCTGTAAGCGAATCTGTCTGTGTAAATCAGGTCTCCATCAAAATAATAAACATTTGGATTATTTCCGTCTAGGAGTAGATTTGCATCGTGTTGTGATGGACAGAGTGATGAAAGAGGATGCTGGAGAACAAGGTTTGAATACCTGCTCACTTGGGGAGTTGAACTGGTAAAACCAGTCCCTAAAATATCTCATGTTGAAAGGCCTATTGGGGTCTGTATATTGGTTCTGGCTTGATGGCACTAAAACACACACTCCTTGTGCACATTTATTTATTTATTTATTTATTTATTTATTTATTTATTTATTTTAATATTTATATACTGCTTGTCTTCCAGAAGAACTCTGGGTGGTTTACAACGAGTAACGAGCATAAAACCCCAAAAGAAAAAGCAATAACAACAATAAGGACATATAAAACAAAATAAAAGGATAAAATAAAAGAGAATAATAATAATAATAATAATAATAATAATAATAATAATAATAATAATAATAATAATAATAATAATAATAATAATAATA
>JAHTLZ010000114.1:4994190-5005929 GCA_023846285.1 Phrynocephalus versicolor | reverse complement strand
TAATAATAATAATAATAATAATAATAATAATAATAATAATAATAATATAGGCTGGCATGAAGGCTGGATAATCACAGAAAAAAAAATTTAGCTGTCGCCGAATGTGCTATAATATGCAGGAGCAGAGAGTCACCAGATAGTCTCACCCATTTCTGTTACAACCTCCGTGACAACTCCTCTTTCCTCCACGTGTGTCCAGTGCTGAAATTCCTGCATGTGTTTGGGATGCTTAAGCAATAACTCTACAGGGCTTTATACTGAGGCACAAGCCTTCACAAATGACCTAAAGCTCCAAGCTGTTGATATTAACTAATTGATGGCTAGGAGTGGAACTTGCAGTGGTGCAGATGGCCTGGCTAATTCCATTGCCCCTTTCTGGCCTTCGAATCCTGTAGGTAGAAGGATTGCACAGTGGTTGTGAATTCAGCTGACCCAAAGCTTTACAAAAACCTGGCAAGAGATATATAGTCTCTCGCTCCTAACGTAGTGAGGTTCATGCTGTTGTCAACAAAATATATCCTTGCCAAATACCATACAATAGATGTTTGTATTTCCATTGCTCACCTTTTGCACTCATTCAATCATCACAAACGTAACGTAATCATAATCATAACCCATCTGAATTGCTGTTGTGTCAGAGTTTGAGCCAAGATTCAAAGGTTCTGGAGCCTTTGAAGAACAATGTGCATCAGCTGTTATAATGTAATATCATTGCCTTTGAAGAGGCCTCAGCTCTTCTTTGTGCTAAGGAGAGCAGGAGACATCTCAGACCACAAAAGTTCAGATTTATGGATGCTGTTCATATCCTGTGGAAAATTATTACTATTTCAGCTGAGCCCTGTGTAAACAAGCATGTTGCTTGCTAGACAGAAAAAAAGGGGACTCTGGGAGCAAGCCTACAAAGATTAGCTGACATATAATGAGTGGTGGTTTGTGCAATTTAAAAACCGGACACTCTCAATGGACATTTTTATTAATAAATTATCTTGACCACCATGGTGTTTCTAGCCTAATATATCAGGAGCTGCAAAGCAAGCAGCTCTCATGTGACTCAGTCCACTTGGCTGGAAGTATTCACAGATGGGCAGCTGCAAGCTTGGAAACGTTACTTTTGGAGACTCTGCCTGGTTATTTCATCAAAGCCTTAAAAAAGAAGAATGCGAAGGACATGGTATAGCAATAACAGAACTTGAATGGTGTCAAGCATGACTAACCCACTGCCTAAGAACATATGCTGTGTGGATTGACTGCAGGACTTATTTCTAAATGCACACATATATATGTCTTTAATAAATCTTGACGGAGAAGAGATACAAACTTTAACAGAAAGTAATAAAAAAAATGGCAGGCACTGCACTTTTATCTTTCTTCACTATAAGCCTCATCCTTGACTTGAAAACAGACCATTTTCTCAGGAGTGTGGATAGAATTTGCTGGGAGCAGACAGTTTACTGTGTGGCAATGTTCCAGCAGCTGATGGTTTGTCACAGTTCCCACTGAGTTATAATTGATTGGACAAGCACTTTCATCCTATTTGAAACTGCCTCTGTAGGCATTTAACCAGCAAACAGATGGAAGAAAAAATATAACACTTCCAAATTGTCTGTTACTTTTCAACTAGGAAGTAGGATTGTAGGCATGTGAGACCCATTTAAATTCATTGATATTTCATGCTTCGATATCCTGTTATTAGGATTATTATTTCCCTTCCCATTTTACACATGGAAATGACTGGCTCCTAGCAAGCTCCATTATCACCATCTATGAGCACAACATTTTAACCTGCAGACATTGCATCCCTATATCCTCAAGCAAAGCAATACTATGTAATCAAATGGACAGTACTTGTTGCTTGGTGGTGGCATTCCTCCTCTAAGCCACAGGACTAGAAAAGCTAGTGGGGACATTTGGTACTTGTGGGCCAAAAACTACAAAACTACAGTACAAGACTCCTATAGTGCTTTCTACATGGAGCTACCGCTATGAGGAGCCTTTTCACATGACCCCTAAGATCCGCTGGCCCCTTAAATTCGGACCAGAGATCTTGGGGGTTCGTTGCTGTTCCTGCGTCCCTACCCCTCTGCACTTCCTTGCTCCTGCCTGTGAGGGGAGGGAGGAAAAAAAGGGACAAAAGCATAAAGGCTTACCTCCCAGTGCCGGTGGAAGCTGCTCTGAGCCCCGTCACTTCCTGATTCCTTCTCTTAAAGGGGCGGGAGGCCAAAAAAACAACAACAAAAAGAACCGAGGAGAGCCCGGCACATCCGCATCAAGGAATTTTCACCTCCCAAGAGCAGGTACCTGAAAAGTGCGCTGGGTCACACTTAATTTCCTGTAACTCCGGAGCTGGTGGGGAAACATCTTTAAGCTCCAGAGCTGGGAGCCATTTGCCCCGGAGTTTAGGGGTCGTGTATAAACGCCCGAGGTTAATGTGGAGAAGTCAACTAGTGCAGCGAGTACAGTGGGCACAATTTAACAGGGTTAAAGAGTAGAGATGGGCATGACTTAGCGGAATTTTCGTTTCTGTTTTCGTTTTTCGTTTCCGTTACGTAACGAAACAAAAAACGAAAAACGGCTCAAAACTGGAACGAAAACGGAAACGAAACGACTAATTTTGAGCCATTTTTTGTTTTCCATTACTGGAAAAGCACTTAATGGAGCTAAATGGGAAGAAACGAAAAATTTTTCATTTTCGTTTTCGTTTGTCATTTTCGTTACGCAACAAAACGAAAATGGAAAATTTTGAAAATTAGCTCACGAAAATGGAAACGAGCCGAAACGGACCCCTAGACGAAAATGAAAATGAAAACGAACAATTTTTCTGAGTCGTGCCCATCTCTATTAAAGAGGTTCCAGCAGATCACTCCTGTTCTAGCTGCTCTTCACTGGCTCCCGATATGCTACCACTTTGACTTCAAGGTTTGGATGTTAACATACAATGCCTTAAACAGTTTAGGATCTCAGTTTCTGACAGAGTGGCTCCTCCCAAGATGAATTGCCTGGATCACTCATTCGATCCAGTGGGTGTTGTTGACCCTGCGAGAGGCCCAGAAAGTGGCAACAAGGAACTGGGTCTTCTCAGTGGCAGCACCCCACTTGTGGTACCAGGTTCCTCAAGAGATTTGCCTGGCGCCCTTGCTACAAGCCTTTAAGAAATTACTGAAAACCTGGATTTATATAGGTTGGCCTTCCCCAATCGTTCAACTTCAACTTTTTAACATAAATATGACACTACTCTCCTTTTACGACTCTTGATAATTCTTTATCAGTTCTTTTTTTCATTTGAACTTTATTTTGGATTAGTGAATGGTTTCGATTTATTTGTGCTTCTTTGTCCTTATTTGATCGAGATTAGGTTGATCTTGATTAGTTTTGTTTATTTACTATTTAATTGTGTAAAATGGGCTTTCCTGTATTTTGTTTAAGCTGCAAACTGGCCAGAGTAGCTTTCTGTTAGATGGTAGCGGTATAGAATCAAATAAATAAATAAATAAATAAATAAATAAATACGCACTCCAGAAAAACTGTACCAGATCTGTAGCAACTCCTGTCATTAGCACACAATGCCAAGCCCTAATGCAAGTCAAAATGATACCCAATCTGTCCCCCTTCCCCCCCACGCCCGTTTCAGTTTTTGCTCCTTTTTGCAGCTAACTCCCAGCAATTACACTTTTTCTGGTTTATTGCAAATGTGTAGTTGACTAATAGTTTGCTCTAAATCCTGCTGCTTTTCATCCCAGAGTAAGAGAGCCTCAATAGTCAATGAGACCTGATACAGCCACACGGCACATTCCAGGGTCTGCGTTGGGACCATTTATACACTTTTGTTAATTGGTACCCTGGGAGGTTTTTGCCTTAAAATGTTCTAGTGCCTGTTTACTGCTGAAACAAAGAGAATTAAGTGGGAGGATAAGGGTATTTCTTACTGGAAAAAGACAGAACACATTTGTGTGTCTATATATACAATATTTGATTTTTTTAAAGGAAGGATTCTTTTTTTCAAATAAAGAAATAACTAATGAGCTCTGAATCAATGTGCGATAAGAGGAAGAATAATCTTTTCCATCTGCTCAAATATGCACAATACTTGGAACAGGCACCACAGACCATTTGAACAGTCAGCAGAATGATAGTGAGTGATGACAACTGCAGGCTGTTTAAACTGTTAGCATAGAACCCATTGTTTTTCTTCTGATAGGTATGAAATAATGGCTTTGGAAAGCCATGTACTGTATACATAAAATGTCAGGTTCCAATATTTTCTTGCAAGCCGCCTTCTTACGAATAGCACACGAAAGGATCCCCACAGCCATCTCTATAGTACGTATAGCAGAGGGAGCAGAGCTAGGCTACCAACGCCCCATCCCTTGACCCATATTCCTGCCCCCCAAATGCATTAGGGTTGGCCTTCTTTGCCACTGGGCATGAGCACTGCAACTTCCCAGGGTGGGAAGGGGCACACTGGATGTCCACCTCATCAAGTCCACAGTGGGTACCCATGGAACTAAGCCACAGCAGCTGATATTCCTTGTGCTGTTGAAATTTGGAGCTGACAGCTCTTTTTATGGTTCAGGAGGATGTGAGGGAGCATGGCCTTCACAGCCAATTCCCATGGATTTTTTTTACAGCACGAGTTGCTCCTATATCTGCTTTAAAAATCACTTTCCAGAGTACTATAAGCATTGCATGGTATGTGAAAGGAAGCCTATTTACTTCCTTTCTGTAGCTGAGATGTTTCCCGGTACAGCACATGACAAATTGTGACTTACCACCCTCCTCAAAGCACTATCTGCAGTGCAGGTTTTAACTACACAATGTCTTAGGTACTTGGCTAGACTGCCCAAAGGAAGTGAGGGAGGAACCAAGACAGAGGAAATACCTCTACATACTTCTTTCTGTTTCGTGCTCCTTCCAAGAAGAAACCTTGAATTTTTAATTCCCCTCTACACCATGCCCCCCCCAAATGGTACAGCACATCAACACTGCCTTAATAAGCTTTATAAAAACCTACCTTTTGCTTCCTCCTCCTGACCTCTCTTTTCCACATAGGAGCAGAGGGAGTTATTAATTTCCCTATACCAATAAGTGGTTTATCTGTCTGCTTAAACCACTTATTGACATTGTGGGAATTGAAACCAAATGGGAAATTGACTGCATGTAGTGGAAATGAACCAAAATGGAGCAATTCTGCCTGCACCTAAAAAGGGGAACTGCTAACAAGGAGCCAGAAATATGCACATAGGAGCACTCTGGGGATGGGCTGGCTCACATTGGCACTTACATCGTATACCCAGTTGGATAAGGAGTAAACCAGCCTGCACCCATACTAAACCAAATAGCAGGGCAAATGCTCATGTAGTCCTACTTTCCATGGCCCCCCACATCTGGTTTTCTTTCCACGTCCTTTCTATCTGTGGACCTGATTTTTAGGGAGTTGTCTTAGCAAAGGAGTGCAGATTCTTTTGCATCCGACATGTAATCTTGTTAAAAAAAAAAAGGCCTTTGTCTTATTTTGTCATTCATTTATTTAAAACCTTCCACTATAAATAAATAACACCAGACAATAAAGGCTGCCTGAGAGGGAAAAAACATAAAGCTTGGTTTGATTTCTAAACAGAATCATTTCAAAGGAAGGAAGGAAGGAAGGAAGGAAGGAAGGAAGGAAGGAAGGAAGGAAGAAAGAAAGAAAGAAAGAAAGAAAGAAAGAAAGAAAGAAAGAAAGAAAGAAAGAAAGAAAGAAAGAAAGAACCATGAGCTCTGCTAGTAGATGTATGATGATGAATGAGAAGACAATATGATGAGCTTGCTTTTACATGGATCTTCGACTTCCGTCCAATGCATTCATCCATCTTCCACCCTCTATCATTCCAGCTCTCTAAACAGCTTCAAATCCCTGACATCTTTTTTTTTTAAAAAAAATTAAAATAAAAAATAAATATTGCAAAAGCAATATTTCATTTCCTACCCTCATTTACCTCCCCAAACATCACTGGCTTGACGGGAAAGATAAATGATATTTAGTTCTGCTCCAGTGGCAAGTTTCAAGGGTTCAGTATTTAGCCAACCCTTCTAGCAGAGACAGGGAGAGATGGAGCGCTTTGCACTGGCGAGAGAAAGGAGGAGGGGGTCCTCCTTTTTCCTCGTTGGCTGTACAGCATTTAGTAGTAGTAACCCTGGAATGTCTCTGGGGAAGAAAACTAAGAATCCTGCATTTATTATGCATAAACATCTACTTCAGATAATTTATAGTGATTCCTCAAATGATAAATTATAGTCCAATTCTCCCAAGGAGAGCTAAAAATTCAACTCACAGTAAAGTGTTCAATTTAGTATAATGAACAGCCATGGCCTCACCTAGAATTATATAGCAGTGCACCAAGAAAATGAGAAGCAGTTTTCTCTCAACCCTTTCCCTGTACTGATTTTTAATGTACTAAGAGGACCACTGGTTGAAATGCCATGGTTTTTTTTTTTTTTAATGTAGCCAAGGCAGAGTATTTACCCCAGTTGTAAGCAATGGTCCCTGTGTTTAGCCAGCTTAAAATAAAGGAAAATAATTCTGTACTTGCTGTGTATCTGCATAAGATACCCGGAGGCAGGGAATGTTCAGAGAAATGTGTTGCTTAGGGACTAAAATTTCTGCAGACACCACACCACACCCAGCGCATTGTAAGTCTATGGAATTCCCTGCCACACAATGTGGTGATGGCATCTGACCTGGATGCCTTCAAAAGGGGATTGGACAGATTCCTGGAGGAAAAGTCCATCACAGGTTACAAACCATGATGGAGATGTGTAGTCTCCAGGCTTTAAACCAGGGTACTTCAAGGGCCAGATGCAGGAGAGTGGTATCAGGAGACAGATATCTAGTCTCATGCGCTCCCAAACACATCTGGTGGGGCCGCTGTGAGATACAGGAAGCTGGACTAGATGGGCCTTTGGCCTGATCCAGCATGGCTCTTCTTATGTTCTTATGATGTAGTGCTAGGCGACACCTGTCAAACACATCACCTGCAAGGGTGTGCAAGAGAAATCCCATTCAATCATGGTATATGGGGAGCGTACTGTTGGTAGTATTATGATTATCTGGGTAAGCAAACAAGCCATTAAATGCTTCCCCCGAAGCCCTGTATTTAATATGTACAGCTAACTATTTTGGATTTTGGAAGTGTGAGGGTTTTTTTGCGGGGTGGGGGCGGTAACAACTCTGTGTGACTTTAAAAATGTTTTTATTGTTTAATTTGTTTTTTAAACAATATTTTAAAATAAAAGTCTCTGCTCAAAAATTCGAAAAGCCCCTACGCTTCCTATAATAACCCCTCACTTCGAATCGTGGCTTCCTTCTTAAAAACTCTGGAGAAAAAAGAACAAGATGAAGAAGCTGCCACCGGTCACACTCTACAGTGATGGCGCTAGATCAGTGTTGGCGAACCTATGGCACGGGTGCCAAAGGTGGCACTCGGAGCCCTCTCTGTGGGCACCCGACATCACCCCTTCACAGCTACCTGTATTCAGGTTAAATGGCTGTTTTGGCACTTTGCAAAACATTGGTGGTGTTTGAATTGCAGCTTGGGCACTCGGTCTCTAAAAGGTTCGCCATCACTGTGCTAGACGGACAACCTGTTTCACCCTGCGTCTGTTGTTTCAGCTTATCTATTGTCCCATAGTGCTAAAACCACTCTCTGGGTGGTTTGCAATGATGCAAACAATACTTTGCCGCCCCTGCCTCCCTGCAAGCTGGGTACTCATTTTACTCACTTCAGAAGAATGCAAACCTAAATCAACCTTGATACTACTGTGCCATTCATGCAACTGGCGTTTACATCTTGTATTTTATTGTTTCATAGACAAACTAGGTCTGTACCCAGGAATTTATTTGTATGGCTTGCTATTGGAGGTGAGCAGCCATTGAGCAAAAGAACTAGCTTTCTAAAACCACTCACTGATTCAGTTTTTGCAATAGTGACTGCTCTAATAAGTGCTAACATCCCAGGACCTCATTTTTCCTACACTTGGGAGACTCATTTGTTGTGTTACTCTATGTAGTTCCCTGCCTCCTCCTTATCCTAGAAGAGTGATGGTGAACCTTTTAGAGACCGAGTGCCCAAACTGCATTTCAAAACCCACTTATTTTTCGCAAAGTGCCAATACAGCAGTTTAACCTGAATACAGGTGGTTGTGAGGGGGCGATGTCAGGTGCCCATAGAAAGGGCTCCGAGTGCCACCTTTGGCACCCGTGCCATAGGTTCGCCAACACTGTACTAGGGAATAAGTCCCACTGAATTAGTGGTACTCGCTTCTGGGTGAACGTGGGTCATACCACATTTAACCTGAATACTCTGCATTACAAATGCTCCAGGTGCTACCCTTCGAGAAAGCGAGGATTCAAGAGCAGGTTTTTGAATTTCCTGTGGCCACAGCACCCTTGCTGTGGTTGCAGAAAATTCAAAAACATGCCCTTCGATCCTTGTTTTCCTGAAGGGTAGTACCCCTGCTCTTCATTCCCTTCGGGCAAGCGAGAATAAAGAGCAGGCTTTTGAATTTCCCATGGCCACAGCACCCTCATTGTGGCTGCAGGAAATTTAAAAATCTGCTCTTCGGTCCTTGCTTTCCCAAAGAGTAGCACCCTATCTGCCTTTCTGCCTTGGGCAGAGAGGCAGATAGGGTGCTACGTTGTCGGGAAAGCCAGGGGGAGTGGCAGCAGCTTATGGACTCATTTGTAGCCCCCGTTTACTCTCCAGCCACGCCCCTCTGGACACCCCAAAAGTGGCATGGCTGGAGAATAAACTGGGGCTACAACCAAGCATACAAACCATTTCCCCCCTTCACCCAGCTCTCTGCACAGACCTATTTTGGCAGTCCCAAAACAGCTCTGTGCAGAGAGCTGGGTGAAGGGGACAGTGGTTTGTGGGCTCCTTTGTAGACCCAGTTTACTTTCCAGCCACACTGCTTTTGGGATGCCCAGAGTGGCATGGCTGGAGAGAAAATTGGGGCTACGAAGGAGCTCACACAAGCCACTACCACCCCTTCTCCCGGCTTTCTGCACGGAGCACAGTGGTGTGCTCTGAGTGGAGGGGGAAGTGCAGTGGCTGTGAAGGGGGTGATGTCACATGCCCTCAGAACGGGCTCTGCTGCCATCTTTGGCATCTGTGCCATAGATTTTCCAACACTGTCCTAGAACATTAAATGCTATTTCCCCTGGACTAGGCACTGGTTAGCTTGCAGCTTGAGAAGGATGCAGACATACTGGAGCAAGTTCAGAGGAGGGCAACAGGGACGATCAAAGGAATGAAAATCAAGAAGAAGGAGAACGAAAAGAAATGAGGAAAGATGACTGGGTGGAGATATGATATCACTCTTCAAAAACGTGATATGTTATCATACAGAAGAGGGATAAGATCCATTATTGATCATCTCAAAGTGGAATACACATAACAATTGGGCTCAAACTACAGGAAGTTAGGCTGGATATCAGGAAAATGACAATGGAGCTGATTACGTCAGGAGGTGGTGAGTGCTCTAATGCTGGAGGCATTCAATTAGACATCCAGCTGTTTAATCTACTTTGAGTTGGATCCCTAAATTGAGCAGAGGGTTGGGCTCAATGGCCTTATAGGAACTTTCCAACTCGGCTGTTTTATGATCCTGATTTGTAGACCACACAGTGATTGAGACTGAACACTGAAGCATCACCAAAACTGTAGGGCAGAAGAGAAGAACGAACACTTGAATTTTGTTGTTGACTCACTTTTTAGGTAAAGGAATGCAGCTTTCAATAGCTTAATCCTTCTCCCCAGGGCCGGCACGTCCATTAAGGCAAACTAGGCAGTTGCCTAGGGCGCCAAAATGGACAGGGGGCACCCAAATGGACAGGGGGCGCCGCCCTGCCCCCGTCTGCCCCCCCCCGCTGCCCTTCACTGCCTGCCCTTTGTCCCGCCCTCCTGCCGCCACCGCCACCGCCACCGCCACCGCCTGCGCCCACCCCCACCCCCCACCAACTGCGCCCCGTCACGACCTACCGCCGCTGCCAGCCACCCCACCACCACCGAACCGCCCCTGCTGCCGCCCGCCCACCGCCCTGCCCCCCACAGCCTAGAGCGCAAAAAAAACCTAGCACCAGCCCTGCTTCTCCCCCATCTTCATTCACTCAGTATCCTCAGTTACTACTGCTCTCACTCCCAGGAAAATGGGGGCACAACAATCTGCCCACTCCTCTTCCCCAGTTTCACCTCCCTCACTGTGGCCCATCTCATGTCAGACTTTCAGTACTATAAAAAAAAATCACTACACAGTTCTATTGTATGCGAATCTATTCTAGCCTCCACTCCCTCCCCCTGTGGAACAATGAATAGAAAACACTTGAACTCAGTAAGAGCTGATAAAATGTGAATATATCCACTCTCATAAATGAAAATACATCTTGTGCATAGTATTCCACAACATGTTTGCTGTATTTGACATATGTTACTGTGTTCAGCACAGCACTTTGAACATGTTAGAGGGGGGTGCCTAGGGTTGCTGTTACGGTATTCATTTCTTAATATGTATATGACATTCATAATACAGATTGGATTGCAATTCTCAGAATTAATTTTTTTTTTGAATTACAGTTCTCAGCTAGCAGGGTCTGTGCCTACTCTGCACATGGTCTTTTGAATTCTTTTTTGGGGGGGAGGAGTGGTCCAATCACACTTCTTTGGAGATGTGTAAGTAAGTGGTCAGTTTACTCTCACATTTTAATTTACTTGCTGTGAGGATAAAAACAAGTAAGCAGGGTAAGCATTAATTAACCCAAAGGAAGTGTTCCAGCAGTAATATCAACTTGTCTAATTAATTCAGAATTCTTTTAACACTATACAAGCTGACTGGTACCTGGCAGAATAAGTAGCAGTGGAAATACTGAAATAATGTCAGTGGTAGCTAAAATCTCTGCATATTAGCAAAAATTCATATTTAAAAGTACTGCAGCAAAAGATACTTCACTAAAGATTGCCACATGGCATATTAGGTAAGTTATGTAAATATAATTTCTGCCTGAATGCAGCACAACAAATATAAAATGCACACACACACACACACACACACACACACACACACAAAGATGTTCTAAAAATTAGGTTGGGTTGGAAGAGTAGTGTCAATAACATAGATACTTTTATATTCAAATTTGTAGTGGAAACTTGCAAAAAAAACCCTGCCCATTCTTTGTGTCTTATTTATTCAACAGGAAAACACAATCAATTTACAAGGAAGAAAAATACTGATAAACAATTACATCCAGATGCAGCCATGCTTACGGTAGACCTATTGAAGTCGATTACACTGAAGTTAGTCATGACGCTCTTGTCTAAGCATGCTAAATCTTGATTCAATCCAGTGAATCCATTTGAAAATAAACATAAAAAAAGAAAAATTAGTTTATTTACTATGGCTATTTAACGGGGCTTTATAGATGAGATTGGCATGAACTTTATTCACAGTGCCTCACAAATGAATTTAAACCTATACATTTATCTTTTGGTGGTTCTCCAAATGTGTCTTAGGCTTTGTGAATGGACCAAAAGATGCTTATAAAGAAAAAAAGTCACTGGTATACAAGACTTTGTACTGTATATGTAAATTGTTTCATTTATACATGTGAAAGTGTTTCCTTTATATATGTGAACACTGCTTTCTTAACATATATGTAGACTGTTTATATTATATTATATTATATTATATTATATTATATTATATTATATT
>JAHTLZ010000114.1:4966853-4984353 GCA_023846285.1 Phrynocephalus versicolor | reverse complement strand
ATAGGCCATTCTGTTAAGCAAATTTCTCCTGTCTCCGAAATTTTTTATGTTGTACAAATGTTATGTTATACAAACCATTTGTTATACGAGGGTCAACTGTACTGCATGGCATAAGAATGCTTTGAGATGAAATTCAAAATTTCTAATTTCTATTTCTTTCTAATAAATTAGAAATTAGAAAACTCCAACAGCAAAGAGCTCAAATTCTGGCTCGTGAGTAGTTCTACAAAATTCAGACAGAACTAAGATAGGGAAGTAAAATGTTGCTCCCCAGAGAGGTCCTCTCCAGAGTTCCAGTCATTACTAATGAATGTGCCAGGAAATATATTTCATTTGCCCATTGCGTTTTGATGGGTGACAAAGAAATGAACAACGGAATTGGAGAGGGACTGCAATAAGTTGCCCATGGAAGCATGCAAAGAAGGACTAGGAAAGACCAGGAAATACAGAATTCTCTTGGACCCAGAAACGCTCTTCTTTTGTCCCTGGAATTGTCTTCCAAAGCCACTCCTGTTTGTTGCTTTGTGGCTGCCTTCAGCCTCGGTTCTCACCATTTGGGAAAGTAAACACTAGCTCTCACATAGAGAATCACTGAATAATGGACTTGGAGGAGGCCTAAGAGGCCATCAGAGCCAACCTCCTGCACGAGGAATCCATATCCAAGTAGATCTGATGGAGGGTTGTCCAGTTTCCTCGTGAATCCCTCCAGTGTTGGAGTAGTCACTGCCTTCCAAGGTAATTGATCCCACTGTCATATTGCTCTAACAGTCAAAAGATTCCCCCACCCCGCTGATATTCAGCCTAAATCTGGCTTCCTATAGCATGAGCCCATTTAGAGCCTTTTCACACGACCCCTAAGATCTGCTGGCCACTTAAATTTGGACCAGAGATCTTAGGGGTTTGTCGCTGTTCCTGCGTTCTCACCCCCCTCCACACTCCTGGCTGCTGGCTGCCTGAGGGGAGGGAGAAAAAAAGGAAGAAGAGAATGCCGCTCACCTCCGTTCTGATGTCCCGGCACTGCATTCAGATCTCTTAAAGGGGCAGGGGACAAAAAAAGAACAAACAGAAGCAAGGAGAGCCCGGCAGTCACTACGTTATATCCGCATCAGGAATTTTCACCTTCGGAGAGCAGGTACGTGAAAAGTGCACTGGGACGTGCTTAGGTGGGTGTGGTCACACTTAATTATCTGTAAACTCCGGAGCTGGTGGGGAAACAATTTTAAGCTCCGGAGCTGGGAGCCATTTGTAGCGGAGTTTAGGGGTCGTGTACAAATACCCTTAGATGTCCTTCAGCCTGTGATGACTGAGAACAGGTCCTCCTCTGTGTGACTACCTTTTATGTATTTGAAGAGTGTTATCATATCCCCACTCAGGCTTCATTTCTCAAGGCTAATCACGCCCAGTTCTTTCAGCCTTGCCTCATAGGCTTGGTTTCCGGTTCCACGATCATCAGACCCATCCTCTGAGCTTTCGCCAGTTTGTCAAGATCCTGTTTTTGAGATGTGGTGTCCAGAACTTTATGCAGTACTCTAGATAAGGCCTAATGAATGCTGAATTGAGAGGAACTAGGATTTGGAGACTATACAGTGGTACCTTGTATAAAGGAATTAATTCGCTCCAAATGAAACTATGTTAAGCAAATTTTCCTTTATACAAATTTCCCATAGGAATGCATTGAAAACAGACCATTTTTATATTGTACGGATTCGCCCCATAGATGGTTATGTTAAGCAAATTTGCCCTATTTCTGGAATTTTTATGTTGTACAGATTTTATGTTATACAAACCATTTGTTATACAAAGGTCCACTGTACTGCTATTAATGCAACCTAAAATAACATTTGCATTTTTTTGCAGCTACATCTCATTGTTGGTGCATATTTAGCTTTTAAACTACAGCAACTCCAAGATTCTTCTCACCTGTAGTCATTCAGAGCCAAGTATCCCCTGCATCTTGTAGCTGCGCATTTGGGTTCTTTTTAATGCAAGCAAAATGAAGTATCCAAGACAGTACACTAGAATAAATGTTCTGCGGCATAGACACTGAATTTCTCATTGTATATCAACAAATTGTTGTTTCTATGAACTCAAGGGACTTAAACCTAAATTGACAACAAAAAGCCTTCAGAAATATCACCCTTCGCACACAAATCTCGTTCCCACAAAGGAAGAGGTAGAAGAAAATTGTAGGAAAGCAAAAATCCACTTGGTTCACTTCCCTGTTGCTGGAAACCTGTATATCCCTCTGCTTTGCATGGTTTTTATATCATGTGGTTTGCTTTGCTTTGTAATAGAATAGCAGAGATTCTTTTAAATTTCCATTGCTTAAAAATGTGATGAATTTTCTTTTCTTTCCCAAAGTATATGTGACAAAGTAATCACATTAATAACATGTTAATCATGCCTAGGGAAACAGACAAGAATTCCACCACAGCTTTGGGGAAAATGGAATAAGATCACAACTTACTAAATAACTTCAAGAAGGGGTATAGAAAAATGGCCTTGGAAGGGCATTTTTGAGTAAAAGTAATATTTCCTATAACATCTACAGTCTCCCGGAGAAGACTGCACATAATGACGAAGGATTAAATGCAATTGTTAGTCCCAATTAGGGATGGGCACGAAACAGAAAAAATGAGTTTTGTTTCACTCCGGTTCATCCTCCGTGTTTCATTTCGTATCGTAAGTAATGAAATTTTTCAAAAGATTTTCATTACTTATGATATGAAATGAAACAAAATGAGGTAAGGGAATCCCCCAGCAGGGGGCTGAGAGGGTAGCGCTGACATCAGCACTCCCCTCTCAGTCCCCTGCCGTGGGATTCTCCACCGCTTCCCAATTGGGAGGCAGCAGCAGAGGCAGAGAAGAGTGCCTGAGGAGGACTTGCTGCCGCTGCACCCGCATCTGCTACTGTGGAGCCTTGCAGAGACAGGCAAAGGAGCTGAGCTAGGAGGCAAGTCCTCCTCTGACACTCTTTTCTGTTGCCACTGCCATTTTAAACAGGTTCCAGCCTCTGACAGCTAGGCTGGAACGTGTTTAAAATGGCGGTTACAGTTGAAAAGAGTGTCAGAGGAGGACTCGCCTCCTAGCTCAGCTCCTTCACCTGCCTCCACGAGGCTCCAGAGGCGGGTGCAGTGGTGGTGTGTCCTCCTGGGATACTCTTCTCTGCCACTTCTGCCACCTCCCAACTGGGAAGCGGTGGGAAATCTCATGGCAGGGGACTGAGAGGGGAGTGCTGACATGGGCAGCGGTGGTGCCTCTTCGGCAGCGGGTCTCGTACAAGCCAAATGAAATGGTTTGTTTTAATAAAAAAAGCCATTTTGTTTCATTTGTAGCGAAATGCTGCTTCTTCGTTTTGTTTCATTTTGTTACGTAACGAACCAACTAATTAGCATTTCATTTCTTGTTTGGTGCCTATAATAATAATAATAATAATAATAATTTATTGTCATTGTGTGTATATACACAGTATACACATACAACGAAATTCAGACACCCAGAGACCAGATTCAACACGCACACACACAAATCTCCAAACACTCTCACACACATTAAAAAAATAAAAATAAAAAACCCTTCAACACATACACATAAAAACCCTGAACATTCCCCCACCCACCAACCCCCCCCCCCTTAAAAACACAAACATCTACACAACAGGCTAGGTAATCCTGTCCAAGTGCTCACTACTGGTGGTTCTTGAGTTCATTATTAAGTGCAATTATAGCTCTGGGATAAAAACTGTTCAGAAGACGTGTGGTCCGAGTTTTAATTGTTCTGTATCTTCTGCCAGAAGGCAACAGTTCAAAGAAATTGTGAGCAGGATGAGTAGAGTCCCTCAGAATGTTGTGTGACTTCCTCAAACAGCGAGATGTGAAGATGTCATCCAGGGTTGGTAGCTGGAGCCCAGTAACATTCTGGGCAATTTTAATTATTCTCTGTAGAGCTTTTTTGTCCGCTACAGAGCTGCTCCCATACCATGATAGCATACCATAAGTTAGGACACTCTCAATGGTGCTGTGATAGTAAGACAGAAGTAGATGCTGAGATAAGTTCATCTTCCTGAGCATTCTCAGGAAATACAGCCTCTTCTGTGCCTTCTTCACAACCATATTGGTGTTTACAGTCCATGAGAGGTCCTCTGAGATGTAAGTGCCCAGATATTTAAAGCTACCAACCCTCTCCACCTCCTCACCATTTATGTACAATGGTAAATGTACATCTTTCTTCCTCCTGAAATCAATTATAAGTTCTTTAGTTTTTTTGGTGTTAAGTACAAGATTGTTTTCTTTACACCACTGAGTCAACCCTTGTACTTCTTTCCTATAAGCAGACTCATCGTTCTTACTAATGAGCCCCACCACTGTTGTATCATCTGCAAATTTGATGATTGTGTTGGAGTTATACAGTGGGGTGCAATCATGTGTGTACAAGGAGTAGAGGAAGGGGCTTAGCACACAACCCTGAGGAGTTCCTGTACTTAATACAAGAGTAGAAGAATGGTGGGATCCCATCCTTACTGACTGTGGCCTATCAGTCAGAAAATTCCTTACCCACAAACAAATCTTCTGATCTATACCCAATTTGGCCATTTTGAAAAACAACCTATTAGGTAGAATTGTATTAAAAGCAGAGCTATAATCCACAAATAACAGTCTTGCATATGTTCCCTGTTGTTCTAAATGGCTCAATACAGTATGGACAACAATGGATATAGCATCATCAGTGGATCTGTTACTCCTGTATGCAAACTGAAACGGGTCCAGAGTAGATGGAAGTCTAGCCTTAATATAATCTAGCACCAATCTCTCAAAACACTTCATAATAACAGATGTTAAAGCTATTGGTCTGTAGTCATTGAGAGATGCCACTACTGACTGCTTAGGGACTGGCACTATAATAGAGGTCTTCAGGCAAGTAGGGACAGAGCACTGCAACAAAGATAGATTAAAAATGTCTGTAAATACTCCAGCTAATTCTGCAGCACAGTCCCTAACAACCGGTCCCATGATTCCATCCGGTCCAGCTGCCTTCCTAGCATTAATATTCTGGAAAGCGCGTTGCACATCAGAAATCTGCAGTAGAAGTGGTTGTCTATCAGTAGTAGATTCTATTGGTGTGCTATTGATGGTCGATGCTGTGGTCATAGTGGGTCCAGTTTCCACCTCAAAACGGCTGAAGAACTGATTCAGCTGATCAGCCAAAGACTCACTGCTGCTAGACAGATTATTTTTAATATTCTGCCCCGTGATTTGTTGCAGACCTTGCCATACCCGACGAGGATCAGAGCTCTCAAAATGATGTTCAATCCTCCGACAGTACATAGCTTTGGCATCCCATTGTTCAGGAGAACAATGAATATCCATTATTTTAACATCTGTGCTCCAGTTGTTATTTATGTAAACACAAATCCCACCACCTAAAGTAGACCTACTGAAAAGGAACAAGTGCTGACATACTGAGCTTCCTTTGATTCAGCATATCTCAGCTGAAACCAACAATTAGAGACCAGAGATTTTAATTTTATGGCTCATTTCCTCACAGGTATAAATAACACATTCCCAGAATGCCTAATAGAGCTGTCATATTTTGCAGTAACTATTGTTTCTGAATAGTGCTGTGGCAGCTTTATTTATTTATTTATTTATTTATTTATTTATTTATAGCATTTTTACCCCACTTTTCTCCTTGGAAAAGGACCCAGGCCCAAGGTCGCTAAAATGAGTACCCAGCTTGGGGGGGGGGCAATGTGTAGCCTGCATTACTGTAATTAAAACTGTAAACCACCCAGAGACTACTTGAAGTGGTTGGGGCGGTATATAAACAGAACACTTTTGCTTTTGCTTTGCTTTCATATGACATGTTACAGAAATCCCAGAACACTGTTCCAAATTCACAAGTCCTTCACCCAGGCCGACGCTCCAGCATCAGCATCATTGTGACCAAGTATATTCTTACTTAAAGCTAATGGGAAAACAATTTGTGCCGCTAAAAACAATCCCCAAAGCTGTGCTATCTAATAAAAAGCTAATAAATAAATCTACATTTATATGGGTACATTGGAAATCTAAGTTGAAATTATTGAGGGAAGGTGGTCAGGGATGTGAGATATGAACTCAATATATGGCTTTAGACAAGATATATGATGGGAGCTTTCTGGGTTTTATAAAAATAGCATTACTGAAATTTAATCCTCTGTGCCTCTGCTACTGCAAGTGCATCCATTTGCAATCCAGTAATAAATGTACTTCTGTACAATGCTTTATTTTGACACTAGCAGTAAAACAGAACATGTATCTGAGCTTTTATGAATTATGCAGGCCTGTTCACTTTTCACTGTGCTCCAAAGCACCATTCAGCAACCTAATCCTTGCTACACGAGATTTTATACCGCTGAAATGAATGAGGAATGCATGCCAGTCCTCAAACTGTGGGTAAAGCTAGCAAGCCACATCACCAGCACTTTCTAAGCCAAAACCAGAATCAAATGCTTCAGTGACAAAGAACCACCTGATTTATTTACTTTTTGGCAATGACAAATGTCACAAACCATCTTCTGCTATATGACATCAAGCACATGCCAAATGTAGGCCAAGGACACACTCAGGTTTCCCTGCCATTTTTATCCATGGCAGGAAGAACTGTGTGTGAAGAGTTTATGCAACAGCCAAATGTCCTCCATAGATACAGCATTAGTAAACTCAATGGAACTTACTATGGGGGGCAGGGGAATCAGCTGAGAATGAAACCTATTTTAGCCATAGTTGCTTACTTGCATGTTGTTTTTCACAATAAAGAATGTATCAAGAAAATACTTGGAAAGTAAAAAACCACAGACCCCTAATGAGAAAAATAAGGTCATCAAATGGTGGACTTCAGGGATTTGATGGCAGACCCTTGGTACTGTTGGCAAAGGCAGTACCGAGACATTAGGTAATGGCATCAGGATGGCTGGTATCCAGCTACACTGTTCTTGACTGGGATTCAGGATCCTGCAGATGGCAGAACTTTGGGAACTCTAATGCAGTGGTTCTCAACCTGTGGGTCCCCAGATGTTCCTGTACTGCAACTCCCAGAAATCCCTTCCAGCACAGCAAGTGGCAGAGATTTCTGGGAGCTGCAGTCCAGGAACATCTGGGGACCCACAGGTTGAGAACCACTGTTCTAGTGCATAAATATAACACCTGGTGGGGGAGCACCTGCAGCTTTCATCATGAAGAGCACCAGGCTGCTTTCATGTTGGGTTTGATCCAGTTATTAGAGATTATTGGCCAAATAAGTTTTCCAGTTCAAAGTGCCTGCCTCTTCAAGCAGGCACTCGCTCAGAGCCAGCAGCATGGCTTCTGTAGTCCTGCTTCATCTGGGAGCTGGCTCTGAGCAGATGCTCATCAGAAGAGGTGGTGCTTAGAAGTGCTGAACACCTGTTCAGACAATAAACAAACTGGCATGAGCCACCAAATGAGTGATTCCTGCCCATCTCTTTTTCATTATTCATCATAGTTGTTATTTAGTTAATCAGGTATATCTATTTTTTTTATAAGTGCAAGGCACTTCCTTTGAAAAAGAAGATCTGCCAGTGAATGATCCTTCTCAGCTGTCCTCCATTCAAAGGGCTGTCCAGTCTAATCTGACTTAAAGGTAAGGAACAGCAGGGAAGGAGAGCTGAGACCTTGTTGTTCTCATCCATGGCAAGACCTGGGTGTCAAACTCATTAGGGCCACTGATCACTGGTCATCGTCTTCTCCATGATCTTCTCCACTGTGATGAGATGTGTAGTAGTTCTGCTTAATTTACAAAAATAACCCCACATCTTGCATCGTATATTCATTAATTTTAGATATAAATTCACACATGCTGGTTCATACGAAGCAGTGAGAATTTCTGGGACAATGTGTAAGTAAGAACATAAGAACATAAGAACATAAGAAGAGCCATGCTGGATCAGGCCAAAGGCCCATCTAGTCCAGCTTCCTGTATCTCACAGTGGCCCCACCAGATGAGTCTGGGAGCGCATGAGACTAGATATCTGTCTCCTGATACCACTCCCCTGCATCTGGCCCTTGAGGTACCCCAGTTTTAAGCCTCTATCCCTTTGGGTCTGTTATTGCAGTCAAGCAGACTCTTCTAGTGAAGCAGATTTTTGAGTGACTGTGAAAACTTTGCAAAGGCTTTTGCTGGAAGTGGAAGTGAGCCTGTCTGGGCACTGAAAGTAGTGGTTCCTTTTTCCTAGATGGCTTTAGCACCATAGTGACTTCCAGGGAGGAGCTGCAGGCAATGTGCTGGCTTTGCGCTCTGTATGATGAGAAGGCAGGGATAATATACATCCTTTATTATCTAGGCATTCTCCCCCCCCCCCCAGCACAAGGCAGCAGACAGGCATTTCATCATCCCTACTGTATCAGCAGAAGAACACTGAGAGATATAGGTGGAGGTGGAGGTCAAATTTTCAAGCACCATGTAGACATATTGCCCTTTCCTTTCCTTAGGCAGAACTTCTTGCTCTGAATGTATCTGCCTTGCCTGGCAACCAAGAGAAGCACACTAATCCCTTGAGATTTCAGGAAGTTCCCTGAGACTTGGCAACAAACTCTACCTAAACCACAGAAACAGGATCCAACATCATTTGCTACACCTCTGCCACTGGTAGCAATTTATTCCATCACACCATCGACTTGGCACAAGGCTGAGCACCACTCAAAGCCACGTGCACTCTGGTGCCCTGCCCCATTTTGTTTATTTGAGAACAAAATTAAAATAATACATTTTTCAATCTTGGCGCCCAGCCTCGGGGTGTTTGAATTTAAGTTGCGCCTTGACCAAAGATGATTTCAACAGAATGATCTCCATATGTTGCAGAAAAGTGGACGAGAAAAGTTAGAAAGACTTTTCAAAGCAGCTATATTTTGAATCTTTATGCCCCTTCCCCTCCTTTTCATACGAAGGCTCAAAACTAGCTGAGCCTGCACCTCTGTGATTCAATTTCATTTACTTTGTTGGCTTTGCATTTCGATACTGGAAAGGCTGCACCAACCAATGTGCACGTAAAGTGACTTAGGAGCTCAGTTTTATGTTGGTTTTGTTTAAAGATTGAGGAGGTGATTTACACGCTGGCCAGAATCTATGCTCCCAGTACACCAATTGCTTGTACTCAGGTATGCAAGGTGAAATGAATAAGAGTTGGGGGGGAAAGGGGGGACTGGGGTCCCTGGGAGAATTCCTTGTCCACCGCTCTGGCACTTTATTGCAAAGCTCAATTTATTGCCAAGGCACTAAATCTTCATTATACTTGACAACTTTACTTTCCCCCCATTACAGTCCCATCCTTGAGGGTTTTTTTTACAACATTTTAAATTCAGAACTCTGCCTTAGCCATTCACAAACACCCGGCTTACCAAGGAGCTTTCCAGATGATGAATAAATGAACACTTGAGCCAATTCACAATACCTTTGTTTAAAATAAAAAAACAGTGTTACAGTGACAGAAACATGATAGTCCTGCATGTAACCAAGACACTGTGATGGTTTGTCCCATTCAATATTTCGAGATATGGCTATCTTGAAGATTAAAGTTTCATATTTTCATTTCCCCCCACCACCTAGAAAACCTCTGCTTCCAACCTCTTCTGAATTTGAGTAAGTTGCCTTAGAAAATAAATTTTCAAATGAAATGTCAACAGGATCATCTTCCTGCATGCTTTTTCTGCAGCATGTTGCTACCGAACCAAGACCAGGCTAGAGTTGCACAGTGGCAGAAGCGATACCGCATGAACTAGGAGCTCACAAAATGGGATTGACACAATGGTGACAGGGTTTGTGTCCTTTGTCGTGTGTTGCATCAAAAACAACATCCCATAGGTGCTCATTAGACCTACTGCTGGTTTCCAATATCAGTACTGAAGTATTGCATTACACTGACCCACTCACTTGCTTCCACATCTTGTTCTCCAGCCTTCATCTGCTGGAAGCCTAGAGCTGCTTTTCCCCCCCTCAGACCCATTGTCTGCCTCTCCGGCAAGCATAGCTGTAACTAGCCCATTTTGGTACTGGGACAAGCCCTACTGGCTCCCACCTATGCTGCTGTGAGGCAGGCAGACAAGTCTCTGTGGTGTAATGTATTAAACCCAAGGAAACAACAATGTACAAGAAGGTAAAGCACCAGCAAGTGATGCAGTGCTATAACAGAAACAGATATGGGATGGGGTGGAATGTCAAGGTATCATGCAGCCTGAAACTAATGATTCTGGGATTCCAGTACCTTGACAAAACCCACAGACACAATACAGGTTTCACATGTGTCAAAATGATTCAAAATAAATTGCATTCATAACCGAGTTAAAATCAACAACCCGTTGTGTGTGCTTTAAAAAAACAACCTTGTTTTCCTTATCAAAATGTACATCATGTAAGTGGATATTTTTAAATCAAATTCAAACTGGCTAAACCCTGATGTAAAAACAGGAGTATTGTGATGTGTACATGACAGATCACTTATTTAAAATTTAGTTTTGGTTTCTTTCATCTTTGAAAGAAAACTATATTCAAATGGAAGACTCCAGGTAAGGTAAAACATTACTGCACAACCATGTTTACTCAGCATACCTGTACCACTGTGTCCTGCTTCTTGGCCACAATCTGTATGCTTACCTTCCAACCAGTACTTTCTTCATACCTGTCTTAGAGACTCTCCATAACTGGCCTATAGATATAATATGTAAATAGCTGACGACATGGTTTGCTTGAAAAACAAGCCCACCTGAGCTCATAGTTAGATTGAGACATCCTTTCCTTTTAAAAACTGCAGTGCACTCATTTGGCCCAGTGAGAAGGCAGTCTTTCTTAGATAGCAACAAGGTTACAACTGCAGATTCCAAAGGCAGGTTTAAAATGGTGGTGGTGGGGAGCATGATGGAAGGGAACCAAGGAAGGAGGAAGGGAGAAAACAAAATGCCCCCATTCATTTTCTTTTGTTCCCATTTCTGTCTTGCCGCTGCCTTTGGTGTAAGAGTGCTTTGGTTTACAAGCCTGTTTCCAGAATGGATTATGCTAGTAAACCAAACCATATTACTGTGAAACCCGTTAGCTGATAGACCATGGGCCAAACAATGATCTCGCTAAGCCCCAAGTGCTAGGCAATCAGCCAGATTGCTTTCTGGTGCCCCGAATCAATCCATTATTGGTGCTAGTACTCAGACCTCCAAAAGGTGGGGTGCCACCACTGGAATGAGCTGCTCACAATATAATGTATCACTTCTAGAGATGGGCATGACTCAAAAAAATAATTTTTCGTTTTTCGTTTGTCATTTTGGGGTCCGTTTCGGTTCGTTTTCGTTTTTGGGGGGTTTGCGCATTTTTTGTTTTCGTTTTCGTTGCGAAACAAAATGAAAAAACAAAGCAAAAATGAAAATTTTTCGTTTTCGTTAGCATTCTTTTCGTTGGAATGTGTCTGCCATAACGAAAACGAAAAACAGGGCAAAATTTTTCATTTCGTTTTCGTTTTCGTTTTGTTTTCTGGAAACTTTTTGTTTTTGTTTTCGTTGCGTAACGGAAACAAAAAATGAAAATGAAAACGAAAATTTCGCTGAGTCGTGCCCATCTCTAATCACTTCTAATGATGGAATGTGGAATCACCCCAACTCCACCAACACCAGCATATATCATGATGCACATTCTTCCTAGATTGCCCAAAGCCATTAAGATCTGAAAGTCATTTTGAAGAATTTTTGAGCAAGCTGCATTTTCACTGGCTTCTTGTTACCTCTACTGTTTAAACAACAACAACGATGTAATGGGCCAGCCAGGGGTCTGACATCAGGAATCTTTTCTTCAGCAAACAGAGGCTGAAGCAAACATGGTTGCTATTGTGAGTGGCATTTCGCTCTCATGCTGCACGTGTCTCTCGCACATACAAGGAGCCGTGGGACCAGTTCAAGGATGCTGTTGCTGCTGTTGGCTCCTCCCCAACTCCCTGGAGATGTAATCCTGGAACCTATCCAGTTTAGTTTTGCTTTTGGGGGGGGAGGGGGAACTTACTACTGGAAGAAAAGCTGTCCCAAGGGGAAACACACACTGACCCAAAAACCGCATGGCCTTAAATTGATTTAAATCAATTTCAAAAGCCCCAATTCAAACCCCAGATTCATTTCAACCGTGTAGCTGAGGCCTATGTCTCTGCCAAAGGAACAGTAAAGCCAGTTTTGCAGATTTCATCTAGTTTAAACCTCAAGTTTTCTTTCTCTTATTCTGCACAGTTACAGGGACGGTGTCATCAAAGAGCAGATGTACTGTATTTATATCCTTTGATTCAGGACTGATATCCTCAAGAGTCTTAATTATCCCTCCATTAGATTTCAGAACTGGGCAAATGTGAACACTTTTTTATGGTGTACCTTGTTTCACTCATTCAATTCTGTCAAGTCACAGATGCACATAGAAAGCTGTAATAGATGTCAAGCATAGGAATAAATAATAAATCACTTCTTAGAGATTGTTTGCTCATGCTCCCAGTTACACAGAATTTGCCCAAGAAATGGGTCTCTTTGCTTTTTGTTGGCTGATACCCCAGTGCAATCTTTGGCAGATGGTTTCCCTTTTCCTCAAGCCTTCATTCCCTTATTTATCCATTCCACCCTCACACAGTCTTTATGTTACATTAAAGGTGGGCAGAGCAGTCAGCACATGGCAATAAAAGTGGAAGTGAGAACACTTCTTTATCTTGACATTCTGTGCAAAGATAAATTAACTTCAATAGTCAAGTGATTTGGGAGCCATAGGGCAGAAAATCTCTCAGTACTGTGTCATAAAACGCCCCCCTCAAAAAGCGCAATACTGTAATGTGATTTTTAAGAGCAATACAGCATGAAGAGGAAGTAGCAAAAATGTGACAGGGAAAGCGGGGGAAATCAGCCATGGATCTTCTACAAACTTCTGGACCTAAGTTCAGGTACTTTAAAAATGATGGCGATTGCTTGGGTTAAAACCTCTCATTAGGGTAAAGCATAGAAGTGCCCCTGGTGACATATTCTGAAATACTGTTTAACAAAGAGCTGTGTGGCATTTTCCCAACCCACAGACTGTGCATGGGGTAGCACTGTTGGAATAAAATGCGTGGTAGGCATGCTCCCCAGCACTTCACACATGGGGATTATACTCATCTATACGTCATTATCAGAACCAAATATTATTGACTGCCTATGTTTTCTTTTCCCTTCACTCCCTTCAGTCACTCACTACCTCAGGGTGGCTACTTTGGTATTGGCCCAAAAGAGGGATGCACAATTCAAAACAAGAACAAAAGAAAGCAGTGAATTGCATAATACTTGCAGGCAATAGTTGGTATAGGTGAGATTGTAAAAAATAATGATGATGATGATTGAATTGTTATCTGCCCTACATAGTCTTAGCAGATTGATACGTCTTGTAACTGTTGTGGCTCAATCCTGGGATTTGTACAGCAAGGAGTAGAGAGCAGCTCACCGCAATAAATCCCAGCATCCCCCAAGAGAGAGCCATGAGAGTATTATACCCTACAATAAGGGTATAATATAGGTATGCAGCGAATGACCTGTGGATCTACCTGCTTGGTTGTCAAGGTACAAATTATTGACTGGCCACTTCATGGCTCCTTCTGCAGGTCTCCCTTTTCTTTCCTTTTAGCCAGACCAAGCACTAGTGACCATGCCTGAAAGACAGGTCTGTCCCTATGCCAAGAAGGATGTGTGTCCATTGCCAATATGATTACTCATTGGCACCATATTCCTGTAACTTCCAGCAGCAGAAACAAAATGAAGAACTAAAATAACTTGGGAATTTGACAGGCAGCAGGACAACGGCTTCAAACAACCAGAAGAAACTGAATGCATCTTCTTATTAGTTGAACATCTTTGACAACATTGCGGCTTATTTACCGCTCTGCTTTGAAAATGCCTAAGGAATACTTTTACAAAAAATTAAATTAAACTGGAGAGACACTGCACTCTTATGCCAAAGAGGTTTAATTTTATAGCACATAAAGAGTAAGGGCAAGGGCATCTGGAAATAGTATCCTAGGCAAATGATGCTGCCCCCCACCTCTGCTATCAGCATACATCTTTCATTCTTTATTAATTATTATGTAAACTGTTCAGAGTATTTGAAGTGATGGCAATACTTAGTAACATCGTCTTAAATCTTTAAACTACTAAATCAGTCACTAGAGAAAATAAATATACCTGTTCTTTCTTGTACTCCGCGAGTAAGTCATAGAACTGTAGAGGTTGAAAGAGTGTTATCAAGTGTTATCTTGTCCAACCCCTGCTAATGCAGGAAATCTGCTGTGACATCTCAACACTATTTTAAACCCTCAAATGAAAGAGAGTTCACTGCCATCCATGATTCGGTGTTTCCCTGTTGAATAGTTCTTACTGTCAGGAAGTCAATTTCTCTGTTCCATCAAAATCTCTTTTAAATCCAGTGTTTTGGAGTACTACCATTTGGAGCCAAAGAAAGCAAGCTTGCACCTTCTGCCACATGACGATCCTTCAAACACTGCAAAATGTGTCACATTTCTTATTGGTTTTCTCTTCTCCAGGCTAAACCCATCCACTTCTCCAAACTATTCCTGATAGCTTTCTCGACTTGTTACTATTTTGGTCATTTTCTTCTGAAAAGATTCCAGAGAATGAATGTCCATACTGAAACTATTGCATCCAGAATTGACTGTAGTAGTAGTAGGTGGTGGTGGGAGTGGTGGTGGTTTCTGCCGACTTGGACTTGGAACCTTATTCATTTGGGTGGTAAGAAGTGGTGTGTTCCTTGCGACTGGCAAGGCCATTCAGAAATCTTATGAGATTGAAACTATTGGAAGCTTAACCACAGCCAGCAAACCTCATCAGCTCTGGTTTCATTTCCATTGATATTTGTATGCAGTATTTTCTTAACCTGCATTGGTGCACAGTTAAGAAATCACAGGGTTAACTATTTCTGTGTTGGCTTTTGAAAGAGGTCTACTGTTCTTCCAGTTCTAACCCCTTACTTTCGTTAAAATATAAGAACATATGGCAGAATTATTCCTCTCCCAGATGATCTGGTTGTACTATTTCTGCAAAGTGATATTGTGTGGCAAAGCAAATCAACATTCTACAAGGCAGTTCTAAAGGTAAGGGTACCCGAAATGAATAAATTGTAACTTTGAAACTGTCTTCACTTTTTGAAAACCAGCTCTGACAATTTATTTATGTTTGGATTTGAAGTGGCTAATTGATGAAAAAAATGAGTCGGTTTCTGGGATTTCCCCATATTTGGTGTCACTATATGAATGGTAGTGAGCAGAAGAGGGCATCCTATTGAAGATCATCGGGACTGCTGCCATTGGTGTTGTCAACATTCAGGCTGCCCTTTGCAATGGAAGACTTGGATATATATATATATATATTTTCCTGCTGGCAATGTGGCTATGATGTTGTGCAGAAATATTGGGCTATTACCTGGCATTTTGAATTGTACAACCACAACTGCATATCATGGTTACACTTCTAGCAATAAAGTGAAGTGCATAGAATCATAGAATCATAGAATCATAGAATCATAGAGTTGGAAGAGACCTCAAGGGCCATCTAGTCCAACCCCCTGCCATGCAGGAACCCCCATCACAATATTTCCGACAGATGGCCATCCAGCCTCTGCTTAAAAACCTCCAAAGAAGGAGACTCAACCACCCTCCACGGCAGCATATTCCACTGCCGAATAGCTCTAACTGTCATGAAGTTCTTCCTAATGTTCAAATGGAATCCCTCCCTCCTTTCCTTTCCCCTTTCCACTCAAGAAAGGAAAACCTGAGGTATGACTCTATTAAGGATAATGGGCAGAAAATAGTGACTGGGGACAATATGAGGATAAGGGCTATGTGCTGGTCCCTGTTCTGGAACACTAGGATTTCACCCAGGGTCAGCCTTCATGCTATTTTTACAGCTATCTGCTGTACGTTGGAAGCCTTTGTGCATTCAAGATTGCTGGGCAGAACTGACGAGTCTATTCTGAGCACATTAAGGAAATGCTTCAGTGACGTCTATGTCAGCCCAGGCTTCAGGAAGATCATATTACATGGGGGGGACCCAACCCATGCTGTACGCCTTTTGTCTCCTTTTTTGTGCTGGACGTGTGTCTAGTTTTATTTTTATGCACCAGTTCATGCAGTCAGCTCTTTTGTGAAATGCTGTGACAAGCGGGGAAACATCCAAATATATTGTCTATTGACATCTCGCCACCTGCTGCCTTTATGTAACAGCAGTGATGAATTGTCACTCTAGACTTCTCACTAGCCTCATTTTGTCACTGGGCTTTGAGCAATGGCTGAAGGAGGCGTGTAAACAAAACATCGTACAGATATGTCACTGGAGGTGCTGCCCCTCCAGAGGATGAAAATGCCTTCAGCTGGACTTGAGCTTCTCATGGTGAGGCTATTAACTGTTGAGTAGCAGGTCATAGGACTAGAGATGGGCACGACTAGGGAAAATGACGTTTTCGAGTTGTCGTGTGTCGGAGGCGGCCCGTGTTGGCTCGTTTCCATTTTTCGTGAAAATTCGCAAAAAATAGTTGTTTCGTTTTTCGTTTTTTCATCTGTTGTTAAACTGGTTTGGGGGGAGCGGGCTCCTGGAGGCACCTCTTTTTTGGGGGGTGGGTGCCTCCTATCCTCACCCGCTAGGAAGGGAAAGCAGGCTCCAGGAGACCCCTCCACATGGGGGTCTCCTCTCCTCACCTGCTGCTGCAAAGGGGCATGCATAACCATATGGCTATGCATACCACTTGCAGACTAGTGAGACCAGTGCACTGGTGCATGACCGTCCGTCCAGGAGAACCCTGAGTCAAGACTGGGTCACTCGCACCCGCTGTGTCTCACAAAGAAGGGAATCGTACTTGCGTGTAGTGCAATGCAAGTAGATCTGGCTTAGGGGACAGCAGCTTAGCGAAAGGGCTAGGGTTAGGCTAGTTACTGGTGAGGTTAGGGTGGGGTAGTGGGGTGCACCTCTGGGTGCCTCTCTGACCCACTAAGAGGACAGTGTACTGTGGCGTATGGGTAAGGAATCAAGGATTAGGGTTAGGGTTAGGGGGCTAGGGCAGGGTTTTGGGGGCTTTTTGGCACATCCCAGAAGTCTCAGTGGCCAAGTGGCCATGATGGCTCCAAAATTTTGCATGGTCACTCCCACATGGCCACTTGGCCAGCCCATCATTGCGCAGTTGTAAAATAAATAAAATAAAATAAAATAAAATAAAATAAAATAATCAATGGAGAGAGGACAGAGGAGACATTTTGTTGCAAGAAAAACCCACTGCTACTGTAAAAATTCTGGCAGTTTTATAATAGCAACTAGCAAGCAATTTTCGCATGTTTCTCTGGTGCTTGTTGTGTGTTTTTGGACCACGATTTCAAAAAAAATATTGCGGTCGCCGCCCCATTTTGGATCCTCCGCCCGCACCACATGGCATGGCTACTCGAGTCCGGCTGCCCAGGACAGGAGGGGGGGGG
>JAHTLZ010000114.1:4926415-4957453 GCA_023846285.1 Phrynocephalus versicolor | reverse complement strand
CACACACACACACACACACACACACACACACACACACACACACACACGAGTGTGCACGGCATACTTGACTTTGCTCTAGTTGGAATTATGGAGTGTGATAATTTGTTTTAGAGGGCTTGAGTCATTGCGGAATAGAGGAGTCTAATAGCTGAGAAACAAAGGGCTGTTAACAAGTTTCTTCTATGGACCCCTGTCTGTGAGATCTATGCTCACATTGGCAATTGACCACAGACACTCCTGAGTGTGTGTGCCTTGGCAAAGCAAAGCACATAGGAAACGATCCACCATTTAGAAGAGCTGTTGACAATTCCCAGTCATTGCTAATTGCTCGGGGCTTGCTTGGGCCTCTGCCATATCTATCCCTTTGTGTCCTCAGTCACTAGGTACCCTTTGGATAATATGTCACACCTGGGACAGGGGATAATTTATTGCTTGCAGATGGATTAGCATCACAGCTCACTTGGATAAATTCTACCTTAGCCCTACTCCCACAGGCCTCTCTTTTATAGCACAGTTATATCCATTAAAATTATGACTTCCAAAATTCTGTTGTATTTTACAGCTAACATGAGATATGTATGACTGTTTCTGCTTAAGTGGACATTTCTAGAGATTTACTACAGAAATAATTCAGGCAAATAGCTTAACAGTCAGAGGTACTGCCAATTTGTACACAATTTTAAGTGCAGTGAAGCAGGGTGGAGGGGCAGAACAGACCCCAAGTACACATAGGCACACATGCCTATTTGGTCCGCAAATAACAATAATTGGTATAGTTTACAACTGCTTCACTCATGTAACCATGAAAACATGCTGAATATATTTTTCTATAATTATAAGAAAAAAAGGATCAGTCAACAAAACAGCCCCATTAAAAAAAACAAACCACAAACTTGGGTCATTTCTCTGTCTTTTTACAAAATTAGCAAAGAAAAAGAAAGGAAAGAAATGCTGATTATAAATTGGATAATAAGGGGATGGTGTAATATTTGAGTTTTGCTGGTGCTTGTAATATAGAACTTTGTCCCAATTGCAATTAAAGTTGGACTATTAAAAAAGTAAAATGAACAGGGCCCATAATATATATCAAGTTCCCTGATACCAGTATAGTGGTACCTAGTATAAAGGAATTAATTCGTTCCAAATGAAATTATGTTAAGCAAGTTTTTCTTTATACAAATTCCCATAGGAATGCATCAAAAATGGAGTGATCCCATTTTTATGTTGTACAGATTCTCCCCACAGGCAATTATGTTAAGCAAATTTCCCCTATCTCCGGAATTTTTTTATGTTGTACAGATTTTATGTTATACAAGCTGTTATACGGGGGTCCACTATATATATTTAAAGCATCAGTTTCATGATTTCAGATGCCATCCATATTCAGACAATAATGATACTTGTCAGAGGCACTAAATCCAGATGTTGATAATAGCCTGTGTGCATTTTTGTAATGGAAGCTGCAGGATAAAACACAGGGCAAGTTCAGCCTTCTAATAATCTTACCTGGGTTCATCCCACTGACAGTAAGAAGAAATGTCATACTACTATTATTAAATAAATACTGGTATGGAAGTAGCAAGAAAATGCCTGTAGTGGAGCCCAAAATGAGAAACATGAAAGATATATATCATATGCAGTGGAACCTTGTATAAAGGAATTAATTCATTCTGAATGAAATTATGTTAAGCAATTTTTCCTTTATACAAATTTCCCATAGGAATGCATTGAAAACAGAGTGATCCCAGTTTTATGTTGTACGGATTCGCCCCACAGGTGATTCTGTTAAGCAAATTTCCCCTATCTCTGGAATGTTTTATGTTGTACAAATTTTGTGTTATACAAACTGTTTGTCATACAAGGGTCCACTACATGAGAAACATGGCATCTTGTCGAAGTTCTCAAAGCTATGTTTTATACCCACTTGTGACATTACATTGTTTAAATCTAGTTTTCATTCAAGT
Source organism: Phrynocephalus versicolor (assembly GCA_023846285.1). Classification (NCBI taxonomy): domain Eukaryota; kingdom Metazoa; phylum Chordata; class Lepidosauria; order Squamata; family Agamidae; genus Phrynocephalus; species Phrynocephalus versicolor. The sequence goes on along the minus strand of JAHTLZ010000114.1, from coordinate 4,955,489 downwards.
TAATAGAGGGCATTCTTAAAATGTGAATAGGGAAATACAAAGTTGGACAATACTTTAGATCTAGGTTGGCTTGTGCCTGGGACAAGGAGGAACAACTCTTACTTTAAAATTTCCTGCACTGGTCATGAGCTACCCTCACTTTAGATTCGACTCCATACAGTGGTTTTACAGACTCAGATATAAATGTATACACAGTGTGTCCCTGCTCTACTAATTTAGTGATGTTTCTAAAACTGATATTTTTTGGAAGGATCCTTTCAATTTGTAAAGTTTAAACATGTTAGGTGTCGTATATTGTTAGTGCCATTTTATTGGAACTAATTCCCATTACAATTGTATTTGTTGCACGTCTATGACCTATTATTACACCATCAACCTACTTAAATATGCTGGATGCTTCCAGATATGAACATGCCTCCAGGATATATCTGATACTATATGGGTATGCCCCTAGTTTCAGAAAAACTCTTGCTCTTCACATTGCCACTCAATCCAGGAGTGATTCTAGTGTTGCCCCCATCAATGCTGTTCTAACATGAGCTGCCTGCAGATCTGCAAGTCTGACTTTTAAGACCCTGTCTATAGTAATTTATTTTATTTATTTTATTTGAAACGTTCTAGCCAATCTCATATCATAGGATTTTTGAGTGGATGCAAAGCCATATAGAAGAATTTTAAAGTATAACACAATGGACACAAGATCTGGTGCTGTTTTAAAAAGTGGCACCTTGATGCCATTCTTAACCCGCTTCAGGGTTTCCATTGTGGACAGCCAGTGCTGGGAGGCTACTCAGCCACTTGCAGCGCCAGGATGATGAAGATGGAGCCATTGGGCCTGCTCCTCAAGCTAAAAGAGCTTTGCTACACAGTTGCCTCTGGAGAGGTTCCCCTGCCACCTTGGAACTTGCTCTCTGGCCATTTTGTTTTAGGTGGGAGAGGGAAGCTTCAGTGTCTCCTCCCCCACCCCCACCCCCCCAAAAAATTTGGCAAGCGGGGAAGGCTGACCTTCCCCAGCACTGTCAATAGTGACAGGAAGCCTTCTAGGTCTGGCCACCCTGCTGGTTGGAGATTGCTCCACATTTTGCTTTAATGTGGGGTTCCAAATAAAGCAGGACATGTGAAACAGGTTGTAGGCAAAACACATACTGCAGGTTATCTGAAACATACAGTTTTTGCCCTGGTCTGGTTCTCTGTTTATCACCTGCTAACCAGATGTCAACCATGGAGTGATTGAATCACAGAATCATAAAATGATGCAAAGTAGATCTGACAGATGGTTTTCTTTTCTTTTTTTCTTGAACTCCCCCAGCACTGTTGAATTCACCACCACCCTGAGGTAACTGGTTTCATTGTCTTACTGCTCTAACAGTTAAGAACCTTTTTCCTGTTATTCGGCAGAAATCTGGCTTCCTATAAATTGTGTCTGCGTTCTGCGATGACAGAAAAAAGTTCCTGCCCCTCCTCTGTAGGATGTCCTTTCAAGTATTTGGAGAGTGCTATCATATCTCCCCCTCAATCTTATTTCCTTCAGAATGGGCTCCTATTCCTGCAGTACAATGTGCAGCATTCTTTTGGGCTGTACAAACACTATGAATGGCAGAGTGGGGGCTCATAGGAGAGGAAACCTTTGGGGCCATGGTGCACCGCTGATGGCATGTATGGTGATGGTGACCCCATTTTGGTTTATGTACATAGTTCCAAAAGGGGGCTCTGGTAGGTGATAGGGAATATTCTAGTCTGGCAAACAGTAGAGCCGGCTCTGCAGTTGTTCCTCCTTTGTTTCCAGCCTGAAGGTCAATCTAAGAAGAACATTTAGATATTTGCTTGAATATTTATCCCTTTCACACATTTCTTTTAGCAGGCATTTACTGATTCTAGTGGCTCCTCCTCCTCCTCTTCCTCCTCGCAGCTTCTGGCTCCACTTCCACCTGGGCAATTAAATTTTAGTAAGAGCCTTCAAACATTATTTGAAAAGTCTACTTTTTAAAAATTAATATGAGATATAATTCATTCACTGTTATTTTTGACCCTTGAGCAATTTTAAAAATACCCAGTACTTCCCAGGGGCTCTCAAATCATCATCATTATCATCATAGAATTGCAGAGCTAGTACGGATCCAGTGGATCACTGAGTCCAGCCCCTCTCAAGGAGACACAGCGGGGAACTGAACTTTCAAACTACTGTACTGACTAGAGATGGGCACGAATCAAAAAAATGGCATTTCGTTTGTCATTTGTCGTTTGGAGGGTCCGTTTCAGTTCGTTTCCATTTTTCATGAATTTTTGCAAATAAAAATCGTTTTTGTTTTTGTTCATTTCATTACCATTTCGTTACCATTTATTTCAATTTTTTGTGATTTTTTTAGGATTTTAGGCAATTCACTTATATTGCAGTAACGGAAACGAAACGCACGACAAAATTTCCGGTGTTTCTGTTCGTTTCGTTTCATTTTAGAGACAAAATTTGTTTGTTATTTCTTTGCGTAATGAAATGAAAAAACGAAAATGGAAATGAAAAATTGCTCATTTCGTGCCCATCTCTAGTACTGACCTGTCCAGCACCTTAAGTAGTATTTAAGTTATACAATGAAATTCACTTGCTGCCATCCCAGTCCCCACAGTAGAGCTGTACTCTCCTTACTCTACTTAAGAAGGATGCTGCTGCCCCTATTAGTGCTTAGTAGAGATGGGCACGACCAGGAAAATTTTTTCCCCGAGTTGTCGTTTTTCGGGACGGGTCCATTTCGGCTCGTTTCCGTTTTTCGCGAAATTTTTCAAAAATTTGTCGTTTCGTTTTTTGCTTTTTCGTCTGTCGTTAGTACTGGTTTAGGGGGAGTAGCGGGCTCCTGGAGGCACCTCTCTGGGGTGGGTTGGTGCCTCCTCTCCTCGCCCGCTACAAAAGGGCATGCATAGCCATATGGATATGCATACCAAGTTGCAGACTTGCTTGCAGCAGTGGACTGGCAGAGGCACCCCTCTTTGGGGTGCCTCCACTGCAGCAGTCAGTCAGAGAATGCGGGCTCTCTGTGTCTCACTAAGAAGGGAAGCGTACTTGCGTGTGCAATGCAAGTACACAGATCTGGCTTAGGGTTAGGGTTAGCGCAAGGGCTAGGGTTAGGCTAGTTATGGGTGAGGTTAGGGTGAGTAGTGGGGTGCACCTCTGGGTGCCTCTCTGACCCACTAAGAAGGACAGTGTACTGTGGCGTATGGGTAAGGGTTAGGGTTAGGGTTAGGGCTAGGGCAGGGTTAGTGGGCTTTTTGGCACATCCCAGAAGTCTCAGTGGCCAAGTGGCCATGCGATTGGTGGAATGGCTCCAAAAATTTGCATGGTCCACTCCCATGGCCAGCCCATCATTGCGCAGGTGTAAAAAAATATAAATAAAATAAAATAAAATCAATGGAGAGGAGGACATTTTGTTGCAAGAAAAACCCACTGCTGCTACTGTAAAAATTCTGGCAGTTTTAAAATAGTAGCAGGCAGCAGCAATTTTCGCATGTTTCTGGGTGCTTTGGTGTGTTTTTGGACCATGATTTCAAAATAAATTGCGGTCGCCCTATTTTGGATTCCGTATGGCATGGCGAGTTGGCGAGACGACGAGGATGCCCCCCACCAGAGCAGCCCAGAACAGGAGAGGGGGGAGGCCGGGGAACCCCCCCCCCCAAAACCACCCCTCTGGTAGGTGCACTCTCAGAGGCAGGCATATTTTCGCCTGCTTTTTTGGCCGGGAATCGGGGTTTTTTTTAACTTTTAAAAACTTTTTTTCTGTGCCGCTTAGCATCGCGCGATCGCCGCGATGCCAGGAACGACAACGACAAATCAGACCCAATTATCCGTTCGTCGCTTCGAGTTCGAGTTCTGGCGGAGTAATTGTCGTTTCCTTTTCCGTTACATAACGGAAACGAGGAACGGAAACGGAAACGGGAATTCCGCTAAGTCGTGCCCATGTCTAGTGCTTAGCTTTGATAATGAACTGGATAAGGAAGAGCAAACTGTAAAATTAATAAATAAATAAACTGAAACTAAACCCAGACAAGACAAGGCTGCTTCTGGTCAGTCAAAAAGGAGTCCAAAGGATAGGGATGCAACCTGTACTGGATGGGATTACCCCCCCATGAAAAAAAGAGGTGCATAGCTTGGGGGGGGGTGCTCCTGGACTCATCCTTGAGCCTAGATGTCCAGGTCACAGCTGTGGCCAGGAGTGCATTTGCACAATTAAAACTGGTATGCCAGATATGCCCATTTCTTGAGAAACCTGCTCTGGCCACTGGGGCAGATGCCCTAGTGACGTCCTGGCTGGACTACTGTAATTCGTTCTATGTGGAGCTGCTGGTGGAAAGTCTCAGGAAACTTCAACTGGTCCAAAATGCAGTGGCCTGATTGCTAATTGGGGAGGGTTACAGAGATCACATTACATCCCTATTGAAGCAGATTCACTTGCTGTTAATCACCTACCGGGCAAAATTCAAAGTACTGACCTTAACCCACAAAGCACAAAATGGCCTGGGTCAAAGCTACATTAAAGATCAAATCTCGCAGTATGAACCAGCTTTCTCTCCATCCCGCCACCTTCACAGGTGCATCTCATAAGAAAACATGAAAAGGCCTTCTCTGTTGCTGCTCGTGGACTTTGGAACTCTCTCTCACTGGAGGCCAGGACTGCCCCATCTCTGCTGTCTTTCTAGAAGCAGGCAGAGATTTCAGACCTTTCTCTTCAGGCAAGCTTTCCCTGAATGAGGGACTACCTACTATGTGACTTTTATATGGATTACCATACATGATTGCATTGACTGACTAACATAGAAAACACCAGTGTTTTCTATGTTAGTTTCCACCCCTCATAATGGATTGTTTTCTTTTTGCGTGATCTTTGTAGCTTTAATGTTACATTTTAATGTTCTAAGATGCCTCTTCTAATTCCCTGTTCTTAACTTGAATATGTCTTTAATGTTCTGGGCTGTATAATGTCCTTCATTTTTGTAAGCCACCTTGGATCCTTTTCTAAGAAGAAAGGTGGGGTAAAATATAAAAAAATAAAATGAAATAAAATGAAATAAATAAATATTACCTCCTTCCCCCCTCCATTAATGAGTAATCGTATCACTTCAGGGAATTATTTCTCAGAATTGGCATAATCTGCAGTAAAGATGCCAATGTTTCAGTGTGGGAGTAATTCATGAACAATTCCCTTATGAAGAAATGCTAAAACTTTTGGGGCTCTTTAGTCTGGAAAAAAGGCGCCTGAGGGGGAATATGATTGAGATGTACAAAATAATGCAGGGCATAAGTAAAGTGGATAGAAGGACACTCTTCTACCTCTCACAAAAATACCATAACTAGGGGACATCCCCTCAAATTGAGGGTTGAGAGAGTGAGAACAGACAAAAGAATTTTTTTTACCTAGCGTGTTGTTAGTCTGTGGAACTCCCTGCCTCAGAATATGGTGATGGCATCTGGCTTGATGCCTTCAAAAGGGTATTGGACAGATTCCTGGAGGAAAGGTTCATCACAGGTTAAAAATCATGAGTGTAATCTCCAGGCTTAAAACCGGGGTACCTCAAGGGCTAGATGCAGGGGAGTGGTATCAGGAGACCGATATCTAGTCTCATGTGCTCCCAGACACATTTGGTGGGGCCTCTGTGAGATACAGGAAGCTGGACTAGATGGGCCTTTGGCCTGATCCAGCATGGCTCTTCTATTGTTCTTATGCTCTTAAGGGTTAGAAGCTCTGCTCAGGTGTCATGTTTTGGCTAAGCCTTTTGTGCACCATATGGAGTGTTATAAACCTGTTCCCAGTTTTGTTGCTCTCCTACACGTAGAGGCCAATGAGTCTGACAAAGGAAAGCTTCATACTCTTCATACTTCATACTTCTCACAGATAGCAAAGCATTTCCTCTTTAGAATCAACCCCATCCCAATCTAGGTGAGTGGCATAAGTGATGGCAGAGAACATGAAGCTAGAGCTCTCCACTCTGTTTGTGATGAGTCTGCAGTGCCTCAACAAAAAGTTGTAAAAAAGACCCCAAGTATTCAGTGAGGGAGAATTAACAGCCACAATTAATAGTAAAGAGCAAACTGCACACTTGAAAATGGCAGCCTACACACTGCAGTCTTGTGGGGATCTATTGATCTTTTGTAGTTCTCTGAGCATGAGCACATAATAGTTTGATTTAGAACAAAAAGACATTATTCTTTGGACCGAATGTTTTCAAAATGGGATTTGTAGAACTGGTATTTTTCTTTATTATCTCACAATCTTACCCTGGCTTTTTCTAATGGTCTTTTTCATTCATCACATAGAACCTCTGTCTGTAATGGGGCCAGGGTAAGCAGAGATGAATACCACAGTATGTCTTGGTCAGTACAACATGGTAACCATTACCTCTGTAATTGCATGGTGAGCTTGTGCAGTATGATGTAATGACAGGTTAAATAAATGCAAGCTAATCCTCTCTTCAAAAGTAAAGAACTCTGTCGCATTAAAACATTACCCTGTCCAGCACTAAAATGTAGTTATTAAAGCAGAAATTCCTCGGAGATTTCACAAACAGCTATTGCTTCCCTGTTCTTGTTATATAACAGTATCCAGCCTGAGTTTTCAGATGATAAATGACTGGTTTAATTTATTCCAAATTAATTATTCAGATGAAGAAACTATTTTCCCCAATGTGCAATCTAGTAAAAAGAAAAAACAGACAGAAACTGAGTTGAGAAAATAAAAAGTTGAGAATAGATGGCCTTGGAGCAAAGGAAAACATTAGAGGGAATAATTTAAAGTTTTATCTTGTATTTATCGTGTCATATTTGTGGTTTATTTGAGTCTAATATTCACCCTCAGGGTTCCTGTGAGCCATACCCCTAGTTCAGTAAGCAGCATTGGGATTCTCAGCACTTTTAGTAAACTACCATTCCTAGGGTTTGTGAGAGGGAATGAGAAGCATAATGCTTCTAAAGAGATACAGTATAAAACAGAACTTCCAGAGCAGACATAGCTTTCTGCTCTTTCACCACATGAGATGGAAAACAAGCTCCATTGCCTTTATTCTTCTAGCTCTCACCTGAAGTGGCTCAAATGGTCTCTCAGGCAAATAAACCAGCCAGGGCCCTTCAATCCATGGGGCAGGCCTGACTTTATTTGCTATTGAGACTTGGGGAGGGGAAAATCCTGATTTACTCTGTGATATCAGAAACATCTACGTCTCTGAGATGTTTTGGTAAGGTCTTGTGTGAAGACCAACAGCTAGATTTTCCTTACATCCACAACCTATTCTAGCCCTAGCTGCCAGTTCAAGGAAAAATCAAGAATGGTCTGGAAGATAATATCATCTATGTCTCAACACAGGGATTCTTTATTTCAAACAATTTCATGGTGAGACACAAAGACATGGAAACAGGAAACCTACTGCTCAGCATAACAAATGCTCCTAATTATTTACCACTGGAAATTATGCATGCCTTCAATATAGAATCATAGGAATAGAATGCACTATGAAACTGTCTAAATAACAAAATATTAATGTCTGTAAAAGATAAGATGCTGCAATAGATATATCTTGCACTGATCTTGTTGTACTTGTTTGCAGATTAAAATCAGCTCTCTTCTGGCTCTATCTCCTGATCAAGACTAATTTCAGCTTTTTTCACAAATTCATCCTGCACAATTCTTGTTGTAGTTATCTGTAGACTAGAATCAGCTTTCTGTTCTGCCTCTATGTCTTGATCAGGATTAAAAAATTCTTTATCTTCAGAGAATGGGTCCATCTGTGATGTATAAATGTCTATTATTTTTTGTAATCCACATGGGATTATATTGGCATACTCTTCATTTGATAAACTTTCCCAGCTCATTGTGTTCTTGTAGCTCACAAGAAAGAGTTAATATTGCTTGTAATTGTAGTTTCTACCACTTACTTTACAAAATGGAGGAGTATAGAGGAAAGTGACTGGATTGAAGAAAGGAAGAGCAAAAGAGGTGGGGAACAGAGATTCTCCGGCAATTATTTACAAAATATGGAATCCATCCGAGGTCAAATAAACATTCCTTTGAAAAACAGCTTTCCCAGTGCTGCCCTTAAACTGCATCATTAAATCCACCACCTATAAAAAGCACAAAACAAAAAGGAATTTCCTCAAGAGTTTTTTCTCTACCACCCCAAGAAAGCAATAGGCAGAAAGGCAAATTCGTAAAATAAATGTGAGAAAGATCACTTCTTCAGATATGTGGTTGTCTTTCAAAAGATTCACACTCCTTTGCCAAACACTGCTTCCACAAAAGGGGTGATGGTGCTTGTTTGAAGAAAGATTCCAAATCAACAAGGAGAAGAGTCACTTAGAGAGAGGGAGGGATAAAAGCAGTTTACTCATGACATGCCAAATATTTACCACTTTCTACAGTTCTCCGGTACCAACAGCTCATGCCTTGAACAGTTAATGGCATTGGTTTTCCTCCAGCGAAGATTAGGCATTTTCCTGCTTCAACAGAAGTTCACCACCATTCCCTTTGTGGTCTGTAGGCATTGCCTCTTCTTTGTTTCCTCTCCGAGGAAACTTATCCTTCTTAGGATCCCTTTTATCTGGAGGAATTCAACTTGATAAGCTGCAGCACTTATCATGTGGTCTTGCCGTGGTGAAACCAGAACTGCTAAATTCATAATCTTTAACAACTAGCCACACTGGCTGGGGCTGATGGACATTGTAATCCAGATCCTGGTGGCAAGATTGGGTGGTTGCTATAGAAAAATGAAACCAAAAAAGTCTTGAAAAAGCTAGAAATTGTCATACTTATGAATCTACTTATTCTCTGCAAGCTAGAAAAACAATCTGTAACATTTTCATTGCTTAATGATAGTCTTCTACAACAGAGGGTTTTTTTCACTGCAACTAGAGCAGTGGTGGTTTCACTTGGTGAAATACAGTGAACCACAGTTATTGGAGAACTTGTTGCTTGCTCATCTGCACTGACCTTCTCTAATGCTGATTATTCGCCTGCATCTGGTGTGTGTGTGTGTTGTGCCGTTACAATTGTGACCGACTCTTCATGATTCCATGTCCATGGAGTTTTCTTGGCAGGAATACTGGAGTGGTTTGCCAGTTTCTACTCCAAGCACCTGCAACACCTGGTATTCCCTGGTGGTCTCCCATCCAAGTACTAACCAGGGCCGACCCTGCTTAGCTTCTGAAATCAGGCGAGATCGGATGTGCTTAGGGCATCTAGGCAGCTCACATCTGGGGTAACCATTCCTCATTGTTTGTTTATTTATTTGTTTGTTTGTTTTTTGTTTTCCTTATCATCCATTTCCTTCTGGCAAACCTGTGAGATTTGGGAACTTGAGTTAGTTTGGTTTGATGTGGTTCAGCCTCTCAGTAATTATGCACAAGAAAATCTTAACCTGAAGAAGCTATTGAAAGGCTGATTTGATTTGCTGAAATGTAAAATACAAGATGCAGATCCCATGCAATGTATTCTGGTTCAGGGTAGAGTCTCAGGGTGTGATCAGATGGGGTCCCAGGCTGCTTTTTGGACTGCTATGGGGATGAGTTGGTTTGCTCATTTTGAAAACAATAATGTGATGTAATCACCAGGGGAACAAAATTATCCCCAGAGGGTTCTGGCTTCCACTATTCTGGACCAACCAGGGCATCTACGTTTTTGTGTGCAGATATGATTCCCATCAATTAGAGATACCTCTGATTGTTCGTTCTCTGTTATCTCTAAAGGAGTGTTTCTCCACAGAGAAGAAAGGGCTTTTCTGTCAACTTCCGCCTGAAGCGTTGAACTGAAGATGTGAGGGATAGACCCTGGGAGCTTTGATAAGGTACAGTATATGCTCTACTGCTTAGGGGTGTACTTTCAACTCCCTCAACTCCTTGGGAAAAGGAACAAATACCCTAGAGTGCAAGAAAGATGAACAAGCAGGCCCTAGAGCACATCAAGCTTGAACTATCTCTGGAGGCAAAGATGATGAAACTGAGGGTGTCCTACTCTTGGCACATTGTGGAAAGGAAAGATTTTCTAGAAAAGACAATAATACAGTGGTCCCCCGCAATTTTGCGGTTCATATACTGCGGTCCTGGTATATTGCGGGACCGTAGTATATGAAAGGCAAGGCCCCTGGGGTAAGCTGCTTGGGCCTGTTTGAGGCCTCCTGCACTTACCCCAGGCATGGTGCTGCCCCAAACAGACCTCCAATGGGTTTTCCAGGCCTGTTGGAGGCCCCAGAAGTGGTTTCCGGGAAACCGGAAATCACTTCTGGATCACCAGAAACTACCTCTGGGGCCTCCGACAGGCCCAAGAAGCCCGTTGGAGGCCCAATTGGGGCAGCACCAGGCCTCAGGTAAGTGTAGGAGGCCCCAGAGAGGCACCCCAGTCCCAACCTACCCAGCATCCGCATATTGTGGATTTTCAGTTATTGCGGGTCAGGTCGGGTCTCTAACCCCCATGATAGGTGGGGGATTACTGTACTGGGAAAGGCTCAAAGCAGCAGGAGATGAGGAGGAAGATCAAATATGAGTTGAACTGTCTCCTTCAAGGAATTCACAGGCTTGAGGCTGCAAGAGCTGAGCAGGGCTTTTTGAGGACAGGACATTTTGAATCTTGCTCATTCATAGTATCACCATAAGCTGAAGAAAACTAGGCAGCATATAGCAATGGTCTATATCCAGCCAGCATATATGATTGCTGGAAGTGATCCAAAGGCAAGCCTTCTTCTAATATGCCAGTATAATAAAATGACCTAAGAAGAGAGCCACTTCAGGATATAGGCTAATTAATCACTTCCATAGAAGTTTTTTTTTAAATGTATGTATGTGTAGCAACTGGAAGACTAATGGAAAGCAAATGTGTATTTTTGACAGCAGGAACATTGACAGCTGGCTGTCCTGTGCTGCCCTAATATGCACCTTTGCTTTCCATTAGTCTTTAAGGCCTTCAGTGTGGTGCAGTGAATATTCATTGCCCTTACACATATTTTGAAATTATTTTTCCTTCCTCAAGCCCTCCGTGGAGCCAAGGAAATGATTACTTTGCCAATATCTTGAGGTGTCTCTCTTCTTAAGCCACCAAACAATTCTGGCAAATTGAAAACAGGCTACGGCAGATCTAGTAGGGGTCACTAGAGGTCCATTTGCCATTAGGATGGCAAGAATCACTCCAAATGTTATGCTGGACCTCTTGGTGACCCTATTTAGTTGGATCCAGTCTGCTTCTAATGCCACATGGAGATAAGCCCTTAGTCACTTGTAACCTGCAGAAATAAGGAAACAGTGTATGTAAGCATGCAAAGGCCATTTTCCTTACATCACCAAGTGAGCATAACTAGCTTGTACAATCCTAAAATTATTCATATTGGAATTGCGCATATTTAAGAGTTAGGGATAAATGAGAGTGCTTCAGGGTAGTATGCTGCAGCCAAATATGGTAGCACTATAGCAGTTAGAGGTGAAAATCACCCACCAAAACTTGCAAAATTTACTTTTGAATAATTCCTAGAATTCTTTAGCCAGGATACAATCATAGATGTGTGAAGTTGGAAGGGACCTATTATGCCATCAACTCCACCCCCCCCCCCCGCTATGCTGTTGATGGAGAACATATCCTGCTCCCTTCCTCTGTATGATAGCTCTTCAAGCAGCACTTCAAAAATACTATCATATAATCCCCTCTTATTTTCTCCAGGCTAAACATCCCCAGTTCTTTCCTCCTAGGACTTGGTTTCCAGCACCATGATCATCCTTGCTGCCCTCCCCTGAACTAGTTCCAATGAATCCTTCTCGAAGTGCGATCTGCAGAAGAGGGCATAGTACTCAATAGGAGTCCTAACCTCATGAAAGTTTCATGGAAATGTTCTGGCAGGCTTGATCGAGATATGGGACGTCTGAGAATTAAATTCAATAACTGGAGGAGAGTGAAAGAAGATAAACAGTAAATTTAACCATAAGAGATATTTGTGTTTGCAATGTACAGTACTTTGGTTCAGGCCCTTACTATCTTTAGAAGCTTTCTTACAGCTTCTTTGCATGCCATTGCAATTAATGCTTCAATCCAGTAACTTAATGGCCAGAACAATTAATTGTCTATGTCCTTTCCATTGATTAGTCATCGAGCCAGCATGTTTCCTGCTTGTTTGCCATGTGCTATCTGGTTTTTGCTCACAGATGAACATAAGAATAGAGCTTGATATTCCCTTGCCAGTTTTATTTTCAAGTGATTAAAATCAGTTCTGGTTATTTTAAAGATCCCTTTGACTGGCTGACACCATGCTGTAAATTCTCAGTGGGGTTGGGACGCATACAGCCCCTGGGATGTATGGAGCTGGCACATTTAAAGGGTGGACTGAAAAATGTAAGAAATTTCTGAGAGATAGCTGCTCATGTTGTATCTAGCTTGACAGGGAGCCCTGGAACCTGATAGGAGCTCCTGAAAAGGCTTTAGCCCCCAAAAGATTGAGAAGGGCTGCTATAAACAATATGAGCAACGACACTGCTAGCTTGTTTAGGATTTCTTGAGACTCTTGTGTAATAATGACTGGCACAAATTGTATTTCAAGTTACAGGGGAATGTTCTGCTATTTAGTTCCCTTCCAGCTGTTCGTTTTCCAGAACTAGTGGCCCACAGCACCATCTAGGCCAGCATGCTATGAACCCTAGCAGCTTCCAAATGTTACAGAAGATGTACACACTGGTCTATGGCCTGTGCATCCTTTTCACCTCTAGCTCCATTCCATTCCCAAATTGCTTAAGATGTAGCAAGATTTCAAGGGACATTGTACATAGTGATCCTGCGGCAAAAGTGGCACAAAGTGTTTTGAGATTTGTACTGAGGAGAGAGATGCAGGAGAGGACTGTGTAAAAAGACCAGAAGCCCTTGTTGTCGTTGTTTCTGTTGTTGTTTCTTGAGTTTTCAAGTGAACCATGTTTGTTTTTCATATTTGCTGCTCGGAGTTGGGTCATGTTTAAACTAAACTCTGTACTGAGGTTGTTGGATAGTCTCAGTATGTCATCTGTTTAGAAGGCCTAAATGTTATGGCAGCCACCAAAGTGGACAGCCCTCTGATCTTCCTGTGTCATGTTTTTCCCTGTGGTGTTGAGTTAGATACAACTATGGAGTTAAATCTTATACAGAACTGAAAACTGCATCTTGAAATAAACTGGATGTTTCAAAAGTATTCATGTATTCCCCCAAGTGAAGTGTGTCATAAGAAGGTCTAATGAGCCATGGTGGATCAGATAAAAATCTGGGGGAGTCATCTTGTGTCTGTCATGTCTGTCATGTCTGTCATATATACAGTGGACCCTTGTATAACAAACAGCTTGTATAACATAAAATTTGTACAACATAAAAATTCTGGAGATAGGGGAGATTTGCTTAACGTAATCGCCTATGGGGAGAATCCGTACAACATAAAAATGGGATTACTCCATTTTCTATGCATTCCTATGGGAATTTGTATAAAGGAAAATTTGCTTAACATAATTTCATTTGGAACAAATTAATTCCTTAATTCCTTTATACAAGGTACCACTGTACTAGCCTAGTTTGGCCATGACTACAGTGTGTAAAATTGCATGTAGGGAAAATGCAATTCAGTACTTCCAGCTGAAAGGATCAAAAAGCCGCATATAAATCTGAGACTGTGTTAGGGATGGCTCTTGTGCCAGCACGAGTATGTTCTTTTGCCTTGTGGGGAGCATAGTAAAGTATCACAGAATATAATCAATACATATAATCTGGAGCTGATAGAAATATCTGTAAGGTTGAGCATAGGAAATAGAGCAGCATAAACATATTATCAGGCAACTGAATTTGAAGCACTCAATTGGTATGCTTTGACTATTTTTTTCAATACTTAAAGAGGAGGTCACATAAATTCAGCAGTGCCCCCATAGTGTGCATGTGCATACAAACCTTGGAGAATTTTTTTTTAAAAAAATTGAGAATGTTTCCTTTTCTGCAAAATTTGTTTTACTGTTTTGCACTCAGGAGACCAGGCTTTGAATCTCCACATGGCCAGAGTAGCACATGAACTGGTAAAGCCACTTACCTTGAAAACCCTATCAAGGTCTAAGTTCCTTCTGACTTGACAGCACATTACTAACCCGCCACATAAAGACCACCCAGCACTTTCAGCACACAACAAACGAATATGGTTTCAAAAATATTACAGCACAGTTTGTTGTTAAACAGAGGGAGTCAGTGACCCTCAGATATGTAGCTTTTGCTCTCTCCCTCCGTCCCTCCCTCTCCCTCTCTCAATTAAAAATTGCATGTATGTCATCATTTGTTTCTGTTGAGTTCTGCTGCTGCATAGCTTCTGATTCATAAAATGTCTTTCTTTCTCTGTGTGTGTCTCTCTCTCTTTCATATGTCACTGGGATAACATGTGGAAATTGGTTATGTGCTATCTCCAGCAGCTTTTATTCCATCACATCCTCTGTGGTTACCATAACTTCTTTGAATTGTGCTCTTCCAATGCTTGCCACTGAGCTGACATTTGTTATTTCTACTGCTGTCATGTCAGCCACTTACACCACTTGCTTTTCACTGTTGACATTTCAAGGTCTATGTTGAGGTCAGAGTGCCATGTGCAACTTTTCTGTGTGGTTCCTCAGCCCAAGAAACTACCACTGACTCAGAAACCACCACCCATCAAGTACCACTGCTGTGGTTACCTTCCAGCAACTAGCATTTCTTGAATACTTTTCAAAGAGGAAATGAGTGCAATTCTGTTTTTCCTTTCATTAGAACACACATTTTACTTCAAAAGTCCAAAGCCTGAGTTGACTTACATATAAAACTATAGAATAATATGAAAAGGCCATACAAGGGATCTATATATTTAGTATATTGTTTGCAAAATTTGCATGCCTGGACTCAATTGAACAGACCCATTTAATCAGTGCGATTTATTTCAATGTTGACTGACTACATTGCAGCTACTTCTTAGAGTTGGGACTAGCATTTGAATTTAGTGCATTATACTATATACTACGAGCTGCCTGGATGCCTTAAGCACATCCGATATCGCTTGATTTCGGAAGCTAAGCAGGGTCGGCCCTGGTTAGTACTTGGATGGGCGACCACCCGGGAATACCAGGTGCTGTAGGCGCCTGGAGTAGGAACTGGCAAACCACTCCAGTATTCCTGCCAAGAAAACTCCATGGACATGGGGTCACGTAGAGTTAGTCACGACTGTAATGACACAACACACACACACTATATGCTACATATATAACATACAGTTTGGTGGATACCATATCATATATGTTTGGTATATATAAGATGAAGCAGTATAGCACCCTGTCAGGCATTTCTGGTACCTATATGTAATGTGGCCGGGCAGCTTCAATTATATGATAAATTGAAACAACGAGTTACAATAGGGCAGGTGCAAGCAAATGGCAAACCAGAGTCTGCTGGCATGAATTCTAATGTTTGTTTTATATTAGTTAAATGTGGTCATTCTCCCAGAATTGGAATCTAAAGAAGCTTACAAATATAATTTTAAAAGCAGTAAAAATTCAAAATATAAGTTTATAAACACTGACATAGAATTCAATTCATTACATTATTAATATATAATTATGTTCAAAGCAAATCAAAATCTCTGATTAGAATTTTAATACAAGTTGTCTTAAAAGGAACAGAGCAGCATCTTATTTCCACCTCTTGCTGATGCCCTCCCTGCCTGGATGAAATGTTCTCAGTAGATCTCTGGGCCACTTCTTTTACAATAGCAAGAACATCTGTTCCAGTGCTTGCAACTGCAGTAGCACAACACTTCTCTGTGCATACTCTTAATTGTAGTGCTGAATTAATTGATGAAGTAAGATTTGCATAATCAGGACAGTGTGTTTTTTATGAAAGATTGTGGGGACATTTCAGTTTTGACACTCAAAATAAATTCCTAGGCTCAGAGTTCTATAATTCTTTTGCATAAGTTTGTTTGTTTTTTGCAGCAAGTTTTGATTGGTAAACCTTGGGGCTCTAGTAATTTGAAATCCTTGTCTTAGAATCATAGAATCATAGAGTTGGAAGAGATCTCAAGGGCCATCTAGTCCAACCCTCTGCCATGCAGAAACCCCCATCACAGGATTCCTGACAGATGGCCATCCAGCCTATGCTTAAAAACCCCCAAAGAAGGAGACTCCACCATCCTTTATGGCAGCATATTTCACTGCCGAACAGCTCTAACTGTCATGAAGTTCTTCCTGATGTTCAAATGGAGTCTCTTTTCCTATAGTTTACCATTGCCCTAGTCTCTGAAGCCATGGAAAACAAACCTGTTCCCTCTTCAATATGAAGTAGTAAACAACATTACAGACATTACTTTTGAAGTAGCAGTAGTAGTAGTAGACATTACAGATATTACTTTAGTAGTAGCAGTAGCAGCAGCAGCAGCAGCAGTAGTAGTAATCTCTGTAACAATCATTTCAAAGTAGGACAATAAAGGCCAATAGCCTCTTGGACTATTTTGACATTTTAGCAGTATGAATGCTATAATAAGAAAAAAGAATAATTTAAAACAGTTATTGCTTCATCCTCCCCCAAAAAAGAATTATTAGTAAAGGCAGGAAATGTTCTGGATAAATGCAAACAGATTTGTATCAAAGCATGCCAGAGAGCTTTCATTAGTTGGTGGTTGTAAGCTACCTAGGAGGTGAGCGATGGTAGCTCTTTGCGGCTAGAAACAGCAAAATGGAAAATGGTTTTTGGAGAAAAAATACTGTATTAGAAATCTTCCCAGCCACAAGGCGGGTGGTGTGTTATGAAGCAAACTACTTTACGAGAAGAGATTAGTGAGTGCTGTTCAAATTATAAGGTATGCTAGCAAACAATCGTTCATTAGACATTATTATAATGAATAATTCTTGAAAACATGCTGATTCAGTAATGACTCTCTAGTACAAATAACCAAACACTTCTATAGGAAAAAGCATGGATATTACTGTATTATGAATTCACAATGATGACATCTTTCCAGGCTGAATGACTGGGAGAGCAGAGTATTTCCTTGTGCTTAATGAGGATCAGATTGTGATCACAGATTGGAAATAGCATGCTAATTTAATGCATTAACATCTGTACCATTACTTTAGCTTTAAACAGGAGAACGGATCAACCAAAACAGCTAAGCCATGTTTTTTAAAATAACATTTTACCATTACTTTCAAAAGGTTATTTTCTTCCGATTAAATGCACTCCTCTTACTTAACATGAGGGTAGCTCCTAATGGCCGAAGTGCCAGGGGTGGGGTGGGTGGGGTGGGGGCTCTTTTGCCTGCGCGTTCGGCTGCGAGTACGGTTTGAATGGGCCACATGACACCAGGAACTTATAAGTTAAATAGACTCACCCTGTTCTGAGCCCACTGTCTTGTCCAATCTGTCTTCCCGCCCTCCCCCCACAATAGGAGAATGAGATTAGCTGGTCATGTAATGGCCGGATGGGAATTTTTAACCATCACTCTGATTGGCTGAGTGATGGTGACTTTTCACCCATCCCATTCTCTTTGGGGTGTGTGGAGATTCCTTAAATCTGGTCACAATTCGAGGGCAGTGCAAGTGGAAATAGAAGGCAGGCTTTAGCTATTTAGGTATTAAGAGCTTTAGTCTGGCAGTCTTCTATTATAATTAGGAGGTAACAAGTTAGAATTGGAGGAGTAGACTCAAGGGTAATAATATCTCCCTTAGTGATAGTTGAGGGCTGCCCAGACCACTATGAATTTGGCAGCGCACTGGTCAAGGGATCAGTGTACTATCAATCATAATCTGGAATGGAATGTTACCATTTGCACTTTTCTAGCCTCCTTGCTTTCAGTTTGCTAAAAGTTAAATATAGTTATTTGATTTAATAAATTGTGACCTAATTTTCAACCCATAAAACTTGTCTCGTCTATTTATTTCCAGATTAGCAGGCAAAGGTCTTATTAATATCGATTCATTAAATCTAACCCATCATTTCTAAGCTCTGCTGTTGAGGTCAACTGCAATGCAAAGGACACTGGGGATGCCTCAGCTGCTACTGCTCTCTAGGCTGTGATCAAAACTCTATAAGGCTGTACAGTGTCTGTTTGGTATTCAGTGTGAAGAGTGCTGGGATGAACAAGGGCCTCTTGTCTAAGGATAGTTCCTAGCACATGGGCTGTGAGCTGTAGCACTGAATTCAAAGAAGGAAAAGAAACTCTGGCACGCTCCGCTTATCTTTGCTTGAATTCTAAACTAGCCATTCTACTAGCAAGGTGTTTCAGAGCCCCACAGCGTGTTCACCTGATAGATTCAGCCCTATTCAAAGCTTCTAGCACTGGAGGCTGGGGGCTGAACTATAAGATCCTAGGATAGATAATGTGCCATTAGCAGATGTTCCTTATTTGCTGGTTGATTGTCATTATCACACCAGGAATTGAGTCTTCAGGCCCTCAGCATGTTTCCCAGAAGGATTTCTCAGAGACAAAACTCTGCCTGAATCATGTCTCTGTAACACCAATGAGATGTATTGTATGTCCCCAAAAGTACCAAATATGATTTGCGAGCCAAGACATCCCTGGTTTAGATCTCCCCTATGCACATGCTGGACATAAAGATGGATGAGATGCAAGAATCAATCATACCCTTAACCCCTTCCCTGGCCAAGAAGGGGCCTTTAGCTTTGAAGAGCCACACGGAGCAGGGGTGTGAAAGTGTGTACGTGAGCCATGACATGTTGTTTGAAGAACTAGGATAATAAAAACACCACCCTTTACTTCAGATGCAGCCTCAGAACATCTAAGCTCCGGGTCTCAACTAAGAAACTACCTGGCATATTTTTCATCTTGCCAAGGACTTTACATCTAAGAAATAACTCTTGGCAACTCCATCTTTTGCCATGTTTTAACCTTTTGGTGCAGCTCTGAGGAAGAGGGTTTTGCCCTCGAAATATTAGCAACTTTTTGTTATTTTTCCAGTAGCCTAAAGGTATCACCTGTTCCACTTTTGTATTTGGTTTTTGTGATGGCTACACGGCTCCTCAACTTGTTTTGCACCCTTAACTCAGGGTCTTATTGCATGGTTTCTTTCCATATCTAGAAGCAGTCCTCTCTAAATAGGAAAAGCCTTTCCAGTTGTTCTAACATTAGCTTACCTCAATCTGCATGTGGCAGATCTCCTTACTTTTGTAAATGGCCAACAGAGAAATAGCATGGCTTTCTCCTCCACATCTGCCTTCTCTGCTACTTAGCACTTAAATATTTACATGCCTAGAGGGACATCACTGGTATAGGAGAACAGATGTTTTTGCCTGTGTGTGTGATCTGCTCATCAGATATCAAAACTGTTTTTCCCCAAAAGGAAATATTGTACTTTCGATACCAAATTCAGTGTATATGCCACACATGCATTTGTGATGCAAGGGAGCTACTGAAAACAAGGCATATATGGCAAGTGTGGGATACACACACACACACACACACACACACACACACACAGAGAGAGAGAGAGAGAGAGAGAGAGAGAGAGAGAGAGAGAGAGAGAGAGAGAGAGTTTGGAAAAGTTCATTTTGGAGGACTATAATTACTGACTATTTGCGTTTATACACGACCCCTAAACTCTGCAGCAAATGGCTGCAAGCTCCGGAGCTTACAATTGTTTCCCCACCAGCTCCGGAGCTTACAGAAAATTAAGTGCGACCACGCCCCCATGAGCGCGTCCCAGCGCACTTTTCTTGTACCTGCTCTTGCAGGGTGAAAATTGCTTGATGCGGTGTAAGGATAGTGAGTGCAGGGCTCTCCTCGCTTCTGTTTGTTGTTTTTTTGGCTCCCGCCCCTTTAAGAGCTACTTTACGGAGACAGAAATGTTGCCGCGGCAAGAACGGAGGCAGAACAAGGTGAGCCATGCTCTTTTCTTCCTTTTTTTTTCTCCCACCCCTCACGCAGCCAGCAGCCAGGGTGGGGACACAGGAAGAGCGACAAGCCCCTAAGATCTCTGGTCCGAATTTAAGGGACCAGCGGATCTTAGGGGTCATGTAAAAGCGCCCTATATTGGCTGGAAGATTCTGAGGGTTATTGTTTTTTAAAAAAGTAACTTTTCCAAGTTCCGTACAATGGTAGAGGCAGACTATGCACTCCATCACCAGTAAGCAGACTGAGAGAATGTGAATGGCTGCTGAGTATGGCCAGGCGACAATGCGGTCCTATTGCACCAGTAAAGAAATGCACAATCCTCCTTTGTGCTTCTCCAGATATGAAACGGGAATGTTGAAACAGGACCAAATGGTTATATTGACATTGGTGGTGTAACTGGTAACGAGGGGATATGGATTGCAGGAATTCCAGATCCGAAAGCATGGGAGGAATCTGGAGGTTACTTGTGCGGTCTGTCTTCAAAAGTGAGGCATGCATGGGCAATGTGCTTCTTGGGTTCCCTAGAGCTTATGTGATTTTATTTAACTTAAACAAGAACATTCTCTCAGCTGTACAGTCCTACATGAATCGGGCAAGGGTGGGGAAGAGACAAACCACCCAGCCACTGACTTTAATACGTGTTGGATGAGGTCGTAGATGTTTTCTTTTCTGGACCGCAGATGTCAGGACAGGGGATTTGCATAGTCAGTGGAAATTCACACACTGTTTGTGTTGTGGTAGGTTTAGACTAGGAATACAATATAAGATGTTATTCTGTTAGGAGATTAGAAAGTAAAAGTTAGTCATGGGGAATGACTTATGCACTGACTCAAGACAATTGGGTTCTTCCATCCAGATAACATGCAGGAAGAATAATACGGGAAGAATATTAATTTAGCAATTGATTAATCATAGTCCTTCCAAAATAACAGCTAAAGATTTTGGATAAGAATGTGGTTGCTACTTTTTTTACATCAACTTGCAAAATGTTTCATACTTACACTGCATCTCCCATAATTCCCAGTTTTAGTGGGGAAAATTCCCAGAATATAGTGCATAGGATGGCTGCCATTATGCACACCTTTCTTTATCCAGCTCTGGGTAAATTACAGTATTTTTCCAAGTATAAGACTATATTTTGTCTAAAATTGTTTAGACTAAAATTTGAGGGTCCTCTTATACAGGGAAGTAAGCCAATTAGAGAACTATGCAGTTGTGAAACTGTAATTTTGGGTTGCAAACGTAGGGTGCATCTTATACATGGAGGTGTTCTTATAGATGGGAAAATGTGGTACTTTGCCTTCCAGAACACAAAGAAGCTACAGATCCTGGAATCTCTTAGTCAAACTCCAGGCTCTGGCGTGTTGCCATGGGATTGCACTAGTGACAACCACATTTCTCACACATCTACTTCTGATCAGAAATCTGATCAGTTTTATGTAGTTATATGTTATTGTCTGATCCTTAGGCAGGATATCTCTCAATGCCATCTAACCGCCCTGAGTCCCCTATGAGGCAAATAGGTGCGGTATATAAATGTGAAAAATAAATAAATAAGTAAATAAATCTGCGGGAAATCATAAGCAGGTGAAGACATCTGCTTGTGAAGACCGTGAAGCAAATGGTGAGCAGCTGTCTGTGACAGAATGCTGGACTGGATGGACTATGTGGCCTCTTCCAACAAGGCTGTTCTTATGTTCTTATGTAAAGTTTGGCTCCCATCTGGGCACATTCTCTGAAATGACAGGCTAACCAAATGATTGCGGACACATTAGAACATGTTCCTCCTTTTAAAAAAGTTATCAGTATTAATCTCTCATTAAACACAGCAGGTCATTGCAGCAGGTCTGAGAGTGTCTGTGGGGTGGGCAATAACAGGAGCTCCCTACTAACTGCCCCCCCAATATCATTTCCCTGTCTGGTGTTTCTGGAGTGAAAGGACCAGCCCACCGGATGCTGTCATTGTCCATGGAACGCCAAATGTGTCCACAGGCCACACATTCTTTAGGAATGCTTCTTGCATGGCCCCTGCCTGCTACACTAAAGGACAATAATCCCTGGATAAGTGTGCTAGTCTGTACAGAAGGCTCAAAACAAGAAGCAAAGCCAATCTCAGAAATGGACCCATAAATAATATGTATGTAAATATTGCTTGAATTAGGATCTGGTCATATGTACGAATTCTGTGTGCAATAATTTTTCTACATGGGCAAAAATCCCAATTTCTCTTTAGGCACGATCAAGTACTGTACAATGTCATATTTATGCAGGTGCAAAGGGCTATGACTATATATATGCCAACTTACATACACGCAAATCTCCAACTTGGAAATCATATGAGGAACTTCACTTTTTTTTCCCAACGAGTCTGCAAGATCTGGTCATAGGGTCAACATATGGAACTGATTTGAGGCATTACTGAAATGAGAAGATGGTGCCACTAGTTTCTTACTTTTTCCCAGCTAGGTAGTAAAACATTTACTGGCACAATTCACCAGAGACGTTTCCACTTCAAGCACCATTGTAACAACTGGGATGGTCCAAGAGCAGGGTGTTCAACTACCATCACATAGTAAGTCATAAAATACTGCCTCTCTTTAATAACATTTGGGCCTCAAGCCTTTCTTTTCTCTAAAAAATATATTCACTGTATTATTACTGGAGTTTGATTAAAATAGGCATCATTTCTTCAAAATACACTGCTAATGCCTCTCTATCAAAGTCCTCCAATCCTCCAATCTGATTTCTGTTACATTCTGAGTTACTGTTTGGGATATAATGTGCATGTCATGTTCGCTCATTTGTTTGTTACATCAGTAGGCCTCCTTTCTCCCAGTGAGAGGAGTCAAGATGACTGAGGCAAGTCATCTTTATGTATGCATTGATACACCCACCCACCCAACCAGTGTTCCCTGGATGGGTAACAAATAAAACATTAAGATACAATTAAAAACAATAAACATTATTCAAGCTGAAAAGATACAGTGGTGCCCCTTAAGACAAATGTCTCGTAAGACAAAAAAAATTCCCTAAGGGATGATTTGCAAACCATTCCACATGTACACAGGAAAGAAATACTGGTTATTTTTGTCTTTTTTTTTCTAGCCTCCGGAATGGATTAATCCATTCCCAATGCGTTCCTATGGGAAACCGCATTTTGTAAGACATTTTTTTCTTAAAACGAAGCAACCCATGGCCTCTGGAACGGATCAATCCATTTTCAATGCATTCCTATGGGAAACCGAGTTTTGTAAGATGAAATTTTCTTAAAACAAATTGACCCATAGAACAAATTAAATTTTGTTTTAAGAGGAAGTAGTATAATTTAAAACTCAGGGTTTTAAACCGGAGATGGGAAATGTTGCTTTCCAGGACCGTTGTTGGTCTGTGCTGTCAGGTCACCTCCAACTTCTAATGGTCCTCTGAATGAGTAATGTTCTAAATGCCTTATCAGTAACAGCCCTGCTCAGTTCTTGCAAACTCAGGACCATGGCTTCCTTTTTTGTCCATCCATTTCATGTTTGGTCTTCCTCTTTTCCATCTGCCTTCAGCTTTTCCTACCATTATTTATTGTACTTTCCAAAATAAAAAATTGTCTTGTTTTGATATGCCTAAAAATTGTCTTCTTTTGATATGCCTCAGCCTCATCATTTTTTCTTATAAAAAGATTTCAGTCTTGATTTGATCTAGGATACCCTTGTTCATGTTACGGGTAGTCCATGGTCTTCCTACAGCCACTCCTTAAACAGCATATTTCAAACCAATCAATTTTGCTCCTCCCATCAGCTTTATTCAGAGTCCAGCATTCACATCTATATTTAATATATTCAGGAATCTTGGTCTCCAGTGATATATTCTTATGTTTGATTCTCTTTTCTAATTTGTTCATTGCTGTCCTTCCTGGTCTCAGATTGATTTATTGGCTACAGTCCCCATTTGGGTTAATGACTGAACCAAACTCAATAAAATCTGTAACAATTCCAATTTCTGTCTACAACAGTCAACATTTCACAGCCAACTTTGCAAGGGACATCTTCCTCTTGCAATTCTTGGTGCTGTAGTCCAAATGTTTCAGATATATTCCCTACCTATGAAAACAATGCAAGTTATTTAAAACATAAAAATGAGTAAGAAGGTCTTCACATGGTGAAAATATGCCAAGACCTTTACTTCTGGTGTATGGTCTAGATGCCACCAAGGCTTTCTCCTTAATATTTAACTATTCAACTCCATTTAGCAGACTGACACTAACTGAGATCTTGAGGTTTGGTTTCATGAAACCAAGATAAATGAGAGAGCTGTATATCTACTTACATTATCTCTATATAGAAAATGGAAAAGGCTATATTTACGATCTATATTTTTATTTTGGTTTTACAGTATCAAATTTTTTATTTTGTTTGGGATAATTGGTGGAAACCACATTCCCAACTTTGTAAATAACCACCGAGCAAATTATTATATTTACCTGGTGAATTTCTAAAACTTATAGTCCAAAAACATAAATCTGCACAATAAGTTTACCTGTGAAGTGTAAGCATTCTTCATTTACTCTGCTATTTTGAAAATGCATTGCAGAACCTATTTTATGGATTCATGCATTTGTTTGTGTTTAAATACATCTTGGTGTTGGCCACTGAATATGGATGGCTAAGTGCTGAAATTGTTAATCCCACAAAATTAAGTCTACAGGTGTTGTGGAAATGAATGAAACCTTTTAGAAGTTTCCTGGTGCTAGCAGTGTCATTGCAGAGTATTCTCTAGCATAATTAAGCACATCTTCACATCTGCAGTTGAACTGGAGTGACTCCAGATGTAGCAACCTGGAGCCACGCTGGAACTTCTCCAACTCCAATTTCTGATAATAAATTATAGTATTACTCCATTCATTGATGGCATAACAATTCAAGTCAACACACCTATTCTGGAGAGTAATTGCATCACTTAAATATAAATGGACTTCAGACACATATCCAGTTTTACAGAATTCCTGTAAGTCTGTAAGAGTTTGCAATATCTTAATTTTCTAGTGAAGGATATGTAGAGATGTGATGTGGTCTCATCTGATTGCACAGTGCCTTTATGGCTATTTTGCAGGGGAAGCATTAAAATCTTTAAATCTTGAAAGCAACTCATGGAACATTAATATGATTCAGAAACTGATGTAAGCTAGTGAAGGTTTATGTGTGGATGGCTTTTTGGGCTCCTATAGAAACAAGCTTTTATAATCAAAACACCCATTGATTTGCTCCTTCCTTTGTACTGTAGTGTGGACACCACAGTACATTAATAGAAAAAGCAGGCTTGAGTATTAATTCAGTACTTTATCCAGATCACTATTAACCTGACTCAATTTATTCTGTGGATCAATTCACAAGTTTCACAGATAAGTTACATAAAAACAGATATATGGCTTTCTGCTTTTTACTGTTTAAAACACAGTAAGCTATCTATCCTTCAGCTCTCAACTTACAGCATCCACAAACAATGCCAAACACACAGCTCATGTTTGTGGTTCTCTTGACTATGACCATTGTCAGTACATCTACCACATACATGAGATTTATAGTAACTCTAAATCCTCAACAAAGGCTTCTCAACTTTTCCCCAAGCAATTCTGTTTTATTCATGTTGTACCAACTATTTCTGTTTTCTACAGATTTTATTTCCTGAAATCATTTCCATTAACCAATCAGATTTTTTAAAAGCTCTGCTAGATACGGAAAATGCCTTCTTTGCTGGGGTTAGGGATGTTACTTGAAGGAGTGCTCCTTCCTATTTATACCTGTCCAGTCACTAAGTGCTCTATCCCACGTCCCGGAAGAGTGACTTTTTTAAAAAAAGGCGCCTTTGCCGCTGCCTTGATCACGTGATCAAAGAAGCGCTTCCATTGTCCCAACGAACACGTAGAGAAAAGCCGCCACTGCCACAGTAGCGGCAGCAAGAAAGAAGGAAAGTTTTGGATGGGAGGTGAGCTCAGAGAAAAACCTCCAATTTTTCCTCTTCCCCCTGCCCCCTTGCTTCCTCAGTCCCTCTCTCCCTCTCACTCGCTCTCTCGCATGCTCGCCGCTCTCTGTCACACACAAACTCTCTCTCACGCTCTCTCTCTCATGCTCACACATCACACTCCTCCCTCTCTCCTTCTCTCTCTCCCTCTTGTTTGCTCTCTCTCTCTCTCTCTTTTTCCCTCTCGTTTGCTCGTTTGCTCTCATTCTCGCACTCTCTGGGTCTCACCTTTTTAAAAATACATTGAACAAGGAAGATCCCTGCCCATTTTTTTAAAAGCAGACTGACTCTGTTCATGGTGGTTCCAGGAAACCTTGCTTCAGGGGGTGTGGCCATTTATTTTTCTTTTTCAGAAAAGCCGGCTGCCTGTGAGGGCATGATTTTTAGAGGCAGCTTTTCAATAACTAAGAAGCGGGAGGTTTTTTGTTTGTTTGTTTGTTTGTTTGTTTTTGAGATGTGAGATAACGCTCTAAGATTAGCCCTCCTCTGTGTCTAACAATTGAGAACAGTTCATTATGTGGAAGTATGGGGAGGGTGTTTTCTTAGCCATAACACTCTGATAATGGAATGCCCTCTTCCCCAGAGGTTTAAATGGTGCCAACATAGGCACCATCTTGGCCCCAAGTCAAAATGTACTTATTTATTAGAGCTTTTGGAAGCTGAAGACCAGGGACTGTGCGGGTTTTACAGTAGTTTTAATGTTTGAAGTTTGTGTTCTAAATTGTTTGATTTTAAATTGTTTCCAACATTTTATGTTTGAAGAAAATTGTATAAGGGTCTATAACCCACAAAGAGATCCTCTGATATATGATGGGTTATATCTTTTAAACAAGCAAACAAATTAATGCTGCAGGGCAAAGATAATGGTTCTTTTCTCAACACTGTTCCCTTTCTGAGTTTGTCAGCTAGTAAATTAGTTATTTGATGCAGGACTTCAGACAAACCATCCCTCCTCCTCCTCCTCCTCCTCCTCCTCCTCTTCTTCTTCTTCTTCTTCTTCTTCTTCCAAAGCACCAGCAGGTTTAATTTGGAGAGTACCACTTGGCACATCAAAAGAGAAATCAAGAAGACTGGCTCGACACAGTCAGAATATTAACCCTCATTTTTTACCATAATTGTCCGAGCAGCTGTCATCTTTCTGCATGCTAAGCAGGAAGGCCAAAAGCAGTTGCAAATTATATAGTGAATTATTTGAAAATTACCACCTGACTGCCAAGTATTAATGATGATATGTCAAACAAACATCAGGTCAGTTTTCATGGAGGCTATATTGTCTAGATGAAGACACATGTAAGCTTTTTAGTATAAGACTTTCCATTAAAAAAACACATTTTTCCTCCCACTGCCTACTGTTACTGTTACAGTGAATGGCTAATGCTCTAGAGTCTCCAGCATTGGAAGTGAATGTGTTCAGGGAACATCTAAAGGGGTCTTAAGTTGTGGCAAGGTTGACTGGTTCAGCAGCTCACAAGACAGTGCAGACATTTGTTGACCTGATTTCTTTGCCTCATTTCACCTGATAAATGGGCCTTGTGCAGTGGGAATGAGAATGTCCTTCACGGCTTCAAAAATCACTTCAGTGAATGGGATAATTGAGTATATGGAGGGAATTGTTTGGAAACCTTTCACATGGTTGCAGTCACTGTGGAAGGATATGGTTGCAACCACTTCCTTAGTCTGTTTATCTTCAGTAGGGGAACAATTCAAGCCCTCATTAGCTCATATCATAATTACATTGGGAACTGAGGAAAACATTTGTTTAAACCATGCAAAGGAAAAGAATGTTCTAACAAAGGCAAGATATTCAGCTTAATTCGGCAGAACATCTGGCCCAAAGGGGGGAAGGGGCTTTTACCACTCGGTCATGGGGTAAGGTGCCAAGCAAGTGATTACAGAAGAGTCCTGCTTAGCATTCACTAACCAAGTGCTGTGCCATAGATTCTAAGACATTATCTTTTAGATCCTGATTTTAAGAATGCTTCTGTGATTGCCTTCTTTCCAAGTTGCCTTAAATCCAGTTGGGAAATTACTGAGCTTTGGAGGAGACGAGTGAGAAATCTTTTGTTTAGCCATACCAACTTGTCTATAAAATGCAGCGGGACAGGGGATACTGAAATTCAGTGGGAAACAAAATTACTGCAAAAGTAAAAGAGCTTGTAAAATGCTGAGAACCCTTTATGGGCAATGTAAGAGTCTAGCATGCCTAGCATTCCACCTAGAATCTAACATCCCAGCATTCCCTGGGGTGAAGTGGACATTTCATCAGCCAAGGACATGTGTGTCATTCTTATGAAATAGCTTCCTGTGGTTTCTGATGCAAAAACTCTTACACCTCTGAGTTCATGCTATTATCCCATGCCATTTTCAAGTGTTGTTTTTTTGCCAGCAGCACTATATTAATCTTTCTATTTGAAAACGAGCCTGAACTATAGGATGGCTTATTGGAGTACAATGTAAGCTGCAAGATAACTGCCAGAGAGCTCAGTGGTTCAGGTAGAGTCAGAACTTGGGAATTTGATGCCCTATTGTGACTCCTTGACTTTATGGGGCTGGACTTCATGATTCATTGGGTTCTTTTCAGCTTTATAGTTCTATGATGATGATGAAGATTTTTTAAAAATGAGAGAGGTAACATACTGATAAGTTTTCACCATTGCAACCAGGCCACATTCAACCTTGCTTACACATTGCCACTGATGCCACCATTGCCTTGGAGATGGGGGACAAGATACAAGAAGATATTCACCTTCTCTAAGTTTTCTCCATTTATTTAGAACATTCCACGAGTGGCAACAGTATCTAGGCACTAAGGTTTCTTGATGTTTGGCAGAGTCCAAAGTAATCAAGGAAGTCATTCCATGTGTCTGCACTTGCCACTGCAGTTTGTTCCGAGTAGCAAACATGACATCATCAATGCAGAGCACGGTCCAGGGAGGGCACACCAGATCAATTGATATGGGACATTGTCAAATGCCTTCTCCAGGTCTTAGAATGATATGCACAATGATTAGGTCTTTTCCCAGTGTTTCTCTTTGAGCTGATAACTTGCAAAAATGGAATCACTAGTTCCTAGAGATGGGCATGACTCAGAAAAATTATGTTTCAAGTTGTCGTTTTTCGGGACGGGTCCGTTTCGGGTCGTTTCCGTTTTTCGCGAATTTTTTCAAAAATTTGTCATTTCGTTTTTCGTTTTTTCATTTGT
>JAHTLZ010000114.1:4915579-4926375 GCA_023846285.1 Phrynocephalus versicolor | reverse complement strand
TCCTGTTGTTCCTGGAGACTTCAGAAATCAGTGGGAGATCATTGAGTTTGGCGGCCTTCATAGTCTTCATACTGCCTTCTGCATCGGTGACGTCTGTGGTGAAAATTGGCAGATTGGTCTATAGGCTGGCAAGTTTTCAGGGATATGTTGGAATATAGCTCCATACTATACAATAGAAGAGGACATAAGCATGGACTGTAAGAACATGTTTTAGTTCCTTTAACCAAGAAATGTCATCCAGAATAATCGTTTTTCTTTCCCAAGTGATGGGGAAGTCCCAAGTCATTCTGCTTTCTTCTGCACAAAAAAAAAGGAATAAATAAATTCCAAATCCCTACACCAATTCATTCTTCTTTTTTTCTCTCCTCAAAGCCTACTACAGATGTCTTTGGCCTCTTCCAAGACAATCGGCAGATCTGCAAAGGATGGAGAAGCCGAGCTCCTGTCTTCTGTGAGACTGGGAATCTTCAAATTGAAACACTTTTTGACTCAGTCCGAGACAGAATCTACAGTAAAGCTTCATTTTGTCTTTTTGAACTGAGCATTGGGCTAATTCTAAACTTTACTACAATGAATAGCTCATATGACTAGTTGCTATATCCTCCCATGTCAGCTTTATAGAATGTCTCCTTACAAAATGTAATCCTCCTCTTAGAGGAGCATCGCCACTTTGCACCCTTCAGTTGTTGTTTTTTTGAGCCCATCCTTTCTTTATTTTTTACCATCTTGTAATTCTTTCTTGTTCCATTTTGTAATGGAAAACACCCAGCCTTTGCTCGAAGCATGTGTTTTCAAAATACTAATGCTGTCTGAAAGCTTTATTTTATTTCTCTAGTTTGTAATCCTTGCAAGATGTATATATCTGCACAGATGGGCTACCAAGATTGCTAAACCTTTTCCAGGTAACAATAATGGCAGGTAACAGCATCAGATAGAATTATTGACCTCTCTAAGGACAATGAGGCTGGATCTCTAAATACCACACAGAACCCTCATCATGTAACAGTCCTCGTTTGGTAGTGGAACTCACTGGACATTTTCTATGGGGAAGGTACCACGTTATAAGATACTGACTGAGACACTGGAGACCTTCTGAAAGCCAATATATAGATCAGCTTTCCTCAATCTGGTGTTCTCTGTACGTGTTGAACTATAACACACACCATCCCCTGGCAAAAGTTTTTATTAACATTTCTTCCTTAAACATCTGAATGCCACCAGGCTGGGAAAAATCTAGCACAGACAATACAGAACTAGAGGGACCTCTGATCTAAACCTCATGAACATTCTCACAATATGAATCTGATGAAAAGGCTCTGTGTTTTATCTAAGGGGATCCAACACCCCAAAGAAACTTGGCATCTTTCCACTGCCTCCATGGAGATGATAGCAATTGAGCCTGGAACCAGGCAAAACATGAGGTCTGTCGTTGAGCTACAGTGCTGCCTGAGCCAGAAACAAGCAGTATGTATGTCACAGTGCTTTCTGTGTGGCCACAGTGTGAGACAGGGGTAATTCTATTCCATTGGGCAGAGAGAGCATTTCTCATGTCTTTGGCTTCTCAGTCAATACAAAATAACTTGCATGAGCAGCTTTCTGTTTGTTTAATAATTTGCCACACAGCAGTTTTTGACATCTCATGAATTAATTCTCTGCACTCTGTCCATCTGAACTGAAAATATGGCAAATGGTTATTTATCACTTTTCAGATTTCATCTCTGTGGACTTAATTACCTCCGACATCAGGTCCATTTTTCTCCTGTAGTCTCGAAAGAGTAAACATGCCACATTTTCAGAGCCCTGTTTGTTTTTATTCCCCACATTAAAATAAAGAACTGCCGCTGTCCTTAGTTACTCTCACCAAACCATATATAACCCAGTGGTGTTAACATGGCTTCAACCGAGAATGGAATTTTAGCCACTATGTTTGCTTTTTATTGGAATATGTATGAGATAACACACTGTGTTGTTTTTTGTTCCAGTTGATGATCATTCTGCCATTTGTATGATCTGGTCTTCAGAGACACCTTTTGATACCACTGGATTTAATGTGTCCCATGAAACATCAGGATTCCATTCAAGATCCGGGAATATTGTACTCTAGGCCTTTTTTTTTTTTCAGGGATCCCACTTTTCTCCTGTGCTCTTCAAGGGGATGGGAGACTTCAGGGGTTCTCACAACTGGCATTTGAATTTATTTTATTAATTTGAATATTTTTACCCCACCTTTCTCCTTGGAAAAGGACCCAAGGTGGCTGTGTAGCCACTATGGGCTACACAGAGCTCACAGAAATAAGACGGTCAACTCTGTATGGAATGGACTGTACCATTCCCTATACCAATTAATGAAAGAACCAGTCTTGCATGGGAATGGATCTTCACAGAGTACTTTGAACTCAAGCCAACGGCCACCCAAAATCAGCAGGAAAGCCTGATATCAAGTAAATAGCAAGGAAAGCCCATTGGCATTGAGCCATCCATACTTGATGCTTGCATCTGTGAAGGTGGTGGGGACAGAGCAGTGTATGCAAACCCCAGGCTTTTTTCCACCTCCTGTAAATTTCTCAGACCTTCAGATATTTAATGTGAAAGTTTGGAAAGAATAGAGGCCCCCATGATGGAGGTGCTGGGTAGTCCTGATATGGTATAGTTGCCCATCGCTGGAGCACTATCAGAGTATTCTTCCAGGTGGGATGGGGGTAGAGGTGCATATCTCTGTGCCCCTATCAGTTGTTTAGCCCCATATGATTTCGAGTATAATACCTGGGGAAAAACCCAAGCCTGCCACTATTGGAAATGGATGATGGTCAGAAACACAACTGAATTTTCTTTTCTTTCCCACAGCAGAGTAGCTCTTATGGCCATCTAACTTGCAAACATCCATGAGCATAAATTGACACATAAAGTGAAATCAGTGAACTAAGGGCACAAATTCAGATTGAGTGCCTATGAAGGACTGGCCAGAAGAATAACATTTTAGTGAAACTGGATAGAAGCAGTAGAAGAAAAGGGGATATTACACAGTAGTTCTTAGTCTTTATTTTAAAAGTCCTAACAAAATTTCTCTGTGTACACACTGTGCTCTTCTTGTCCCTGTATATTTTCTCTCCCCTCCCCCACCTCCTCCCAGTAATTCTGCTACAGCAGGGGATGGATCATAGAGAGCAATCCCTATGGCATTTTGTGATAGAGCCTTGCAGTCAAACAGATCCTTCAGCAAAGCACTGTTAAAATGAGGCCATTGTGAATTACACAGTTAAGGGAACAATTAACAGGAAAGGGCCACTGACATCAAGATACACTTATGTGCTGCCCAGGAGGTTCTCTATGTCACCACTGCTGGAAAAAATGTTCTAGATCGGATAGACTTTTGTTCTGCTATGCTAGGATTCTGCTTACTTTCTAATACAGTGGTGGCAAATCTTCAGCACTCCAGATGTTTTGGACCACAACTCCCACAGTCCTTTGTCATTGGCAGTCTAGGCTCGGAAATCTGGGAGTTGTAGTCTGAAATGTCTGGAGTTCCGGAGGTTTGCCATGACTGTTCTTATAGGATGTGTACATATTTCAGAACTTACACAGAGTTCTGGCTCTGGATTCAAGAAAATGGCCACCCAATGTGTCCATGGCTGGGCTAGACTTTGAATACAGGTCTCCCGGGGGAAACCCAGCATTCAACTCACTAGACCACACGGGCTATCAAAACATCCTCGGCCTTATGAAACAGCCCATTTGCTTCCTGTTTCAGCTGCTTCTAAAACATTAACTTGAAGTGTAAACTTCCCTGTCTTTCATTTCCTCGGGGATGACAAGAGGGAAGCAGACTCACTGCAAAATCCACAGAGCTTTTCTGAAGTTTTTTGCTTAACTCTGGTTAGGCCCCAGCTGTGAGGCTAATGAAAATAATTTAAATTGTACCCAAACAAGGGCAATTTATAACATGGAAATTCTAGACAGACAGCTTTATAAAGCCTTGGGAATTAGCCTGGTGATAAATCTCCAGAAGAGAGAAAGAAAAACTCAGTAGGGCCAAAGAAGGTGGTTGCACTTATAAGCAACAGTGTGGTTGCACCGTCATGTGTATGCATATCTATGTTTGTATGTGTGTGTATGGCTACATACCTAGTACCGCTCCTCCCTGTCTTGTTTTGTTTTGTTTTTGTTTATTTGCTTGGTGGCTTTAAATATACACAATCATCTACAGCAGGCCTGCCCAACAGGTAGACCGCGGGCTACCAGTAGCCCGTGAAGGGTTCAAAAGTAGCCCACTGGCCATCAATAAAAAAAAAAGTGAGGGGATATGTTTTCTACCCTTCCCTCCCCCATCCCAAGGACCGCCATTGCCCAAGCAAAGTTTTGGGTCTGCCAACCCACTGTCTCAGCTAAGCGGGGCAGTTCAAGGGCCATGGTGCATTGAAATCTGTTCCCTCCAGAACAAATTAATTGGTTTCCAATGCATTCCTATGGGAAACTGCTGCTCTTACTTATGAGCATGTGCTCGGAACGGATAAAATGTGTAAGTAGAGGTTTTAGTGTAGTAGCCCTCAGGCACTTTGGGGTGGAAAAAGTAGATCTCGGCCTGTTCAAAGTTGAACAGCCCTGATCTACAGTTATTTGGTGTGTTTAGAGAAGGGACAGTTTCTATAATCCCCTAGCAAGCATTGTCACTAAACTGTCCCAAAAGGGAATTACATGTTAAGAGTCCATTAACCATTACTATACTAACCATGTTGTCATCCCTGATTCTTGCAGTGGCATCCCAAAGATGGCCCAGGAATTTCATTTGGTGCATAATTGCACCAGATGTAGTAAGAAAACATGGGACCTATGCTCTACTGGTTGCACAGATCACTGGAGAATTTTGATGCTCAATTCAGAATGCTGATTTTAGCTTTTAGAGGCCTTATTTTAAGGCTCTTCTGTAATTTCAGTTTGTTTGGTGGACCCAGGAGCTTTTCTACTAGCACACCCACAGGTTCTGGATTTCTGTGTTCCTTCAGATACGCAGGCTCCAGTTTAATATTTTAAAGACATTTTAAAAGAAACTTGGAAGAAAGCTTGGTGTGCCTTCAGTTCTGATTTGCCCTTTGGCTTGCCTTCTCTTGATTGCACTATTCTGTGCGCATAAATACAATGTGACTACACTCAGATATCTGCTGGCCCTGGGCAATAGTGTGCAGCTGGGCAAATCCTTCACTTCCAGAAGTGTTCCAGCATTGAGCCTGCCCACTTCATAGGCACCAGCTCCCTGGATGACAGCTGAAGGTGAGGTAAAGTTTTTCCACACATGTCAAGCTCTGACGATCTCTGGTCAGAAATAGTCGGATTGTCTTAACAAATCAAAATGGCTCATGATTATGCCTATTATGCATGTGTGCTCCACTATTTTGATTTATGGGGTGTTTTGATTATGCTTGATTCCTTTGTTATGTTGCTGGAGCATTTTATTTAAACTGGCAATTTTATTTAGTAATTTTATTTCAATGAGTTGAGATGGGGACAAATCAGAAATATTGTGATTTGTTTTGATTCATGATTTGTTAAGGTCAAAGAATCACAAAAATGAATTTCCTTTTTTTTCCCTGTTGAATCAGTGAATCAATTCATAATTTGTTTTTCTTTTTTCTTTTTTACTTTAAGCCCCTATAAAATGGCTTCCAAGGCACCTCCTCTACAAGCCCTATGAGTTAGGTGAAGATTAGGTTGCAGACATCTGAGTTCTACACCCATCAAGTGCCCTTAGGAAAGTGCCCCCAGGTACCTACTGACACCAGATTTGCAGGGAAACTATTTCTAAAACCTCCTTCAGATTTCGCAATACGCTGACCTCCTCTACATTCCGTCCAAGTTTGGTGAAGACTGGGTTTCAGACATCTGAGTTATACACCCACAAAGCCCCTCTCCCAGGAGAGTGACCTTTAGCAATTGGCTTCAGGAAACTCGATCTTCATGTGAATCTTGAAGGGATTGTAAAGGAAAGTCAGAGGAAGCTTCACTGCAAGTTTGGTGTCTCTAAGTACCTGGGGAACTTTCCTGGGGTGGGGGCTTCTTGAGGGTAAATAACTTGGAAAGCAGAAATCCAATCTTCTCCATACTTGGGGGGGGGATTGCAGAGTATTCTGCTTATATACCACCCCATAGTACTTAAAGCACTTTCTGGGCACTTTACAATTTATTATTGTAGGATACCCCCCCCCACAAGCTGGGTACTCATTTTACTGAACTCAGAAGGATAGAAGGCTGAGTGAACCACGAGCCAGCTACCTGAAATTGATCCCCAGGTTGTGAGCACAGTTATAGCTGCAGTACAGCCATTTAGAGATGGGCATGAAACGGAAAAAAATTCGTCCCGTTATTCATTATTTGTTTCGTTACATAACAAAATGAATAACAAAAATTGTGATGAAATTGGAATGAACCGAACAGAACCACGAAAATTGGTTTGTTACGTTTCATTTTCGTTAATGGCGACATGCAATGAAATGAGCTGTTTTTAAATGTTAAAAAATGTCCTGAATATCCGTAAAAACCCAGCAATAATTATTTATTCTGCCTGATAATACCTACCGGGGGGGGTGGAGTCCTTAAAACATGCATTTATGTCTTTTCTCAGATCGCTGTGTTTTTTTACCATTAAGGGGAGTTAGGGGACATCGACCCAAAATGGCTCCCAGATGCCTAATATTGATTTATTGGGATTAAAAATGCCCTGGACATCCGTAAAAATGCAGTGATAATTATTTGAAATTATTACCTACCAGAGGGTTGCGGTCCTTAAAACATTTGTTTTTGTTTTTCTCCCATCGCAATGTATTTTTTTCTTTTCCCTTTAAGGATGACACAAACTGGATTCCAGCCACAAGATGGATGCAAGCCATGTGATGGGATCATGTAAATTCTTGGACAATTTCAACCAATAGCATGCCCAGGTTGCAGACTAGGTAGGTGTGGCAGCCACAGAGGGCATAAAAAGCTTTGGCAGCCCCCGTCCTCCTTGCAGTCTGTGGTGGGAGTTAGGGTGGGATTGCTGTCTCTGCGACTCGTTACTTTAGGCCAGCCAGGCAGGTGTGTGTCTCTGTGTTCCTGCTGGCTGCAGCCTGGCTCTTAGGGGAGAGAAAGAACAGATTTCTATTGCAGCCTCCCTGTGTGCATGCGTACGTCTCGGTGAGTACCCTCCCCTGCCCCGCAGTGCAATCACTCTGTGACTGCCTTACGCCCTGGGCAACACCCGCCACTGCCTTTGCAGCCTCCCTGCATACCTAGTCTATACTGTGTCTCTGCCAGCATCATTTTTTTTTTAGTGTTTTCCCTCTGGTCTGGGGTGTTGGGGGACATCCACATGCGGAAATGCTTTAAGTCGCGCAGAAAGTGGGTAAAAATGAAAAACAAAAAACAAAACAATTTTTTTCAAAAAATTCATAAAAAATGAAAACAAACTGAAATGGACCCTCAACAAAAAACGAAAAACCAAAATGTAATTTTTTCGATTCATGCCCATCTCTACAGCCATTTGAGCACAGTACCTCAAGGCTCTTAAAAAAAATAAAAATAAAAATAATTTTTGGACTTCATTGTTTTATTACCGTTTTTGCCTTTTATGCTTTCAGCACATTGCCTTTTTTCTTCTTCTTCTTCTTTTTTATTTTTTATTTTTTCTTTTTTGCTGTGCATGCCTTGTGCTCTAGACAGGGTGGGTGGCAAACATAACACACAAGGCAGCAGTCTGGGGCAGTGATACAAAGGGTATTGCTTTCTCCTTTAACAAATGTTTCTGTCGAGGAAATTTGAATAAATTGTGTGGCTTCTGGCAGGGGAGGAAAGGAAAGACACAGATAGGAGCTGTTGTAGGTCTAGCAGTATGACTGATGCCACTGAGATTCCCTATACCCCATCTTAGGACAAAGTTCTCTATTTCCCCTCCCCCTTTATTTACACTCTTTGGGCCCATACAATTACAGTACTTTCTAATATTGAGATACAAATCAAAGCAGAGGACTAATGAATTACCTTGAAGAGAATCAGTTGCTATCTGTATGACAGTAATTTGGCTAGAATCAAAACAGATGGTATTTGTACACCCTTATTTAGAATCACAGCTTAAATTAAATTACGTTTAAATTTATTGTAACCCAAGACAGATCTGCTTTGAAATCATCTTCCATAACCCTGTTATCCTCTTACCTCCTGTTACCTTTCAGTGTTTTATATTTTTAACACAACACATGAAACATACAAGATAACATAATTAGACTTCTCTCATTATAATTACATCATATGTTGCCCTTTAACATTTTTCCTTTTAGTTCAAACTCTAAAAACAAATACAGTTGAAACATCATTATATCATGCAAAAGCATCTTTTTCTATGTTTTTCCAAGGGAGACTTTTAACCACTACCTCTTTCTCATGCTGTTTTAATAATTATTAATTTTGTCTTTGTTTTTCTTATGACATAGTGAAAGAATTGCTCCACTGAAAACATGTTTTGAAAACCGAAGAACATACACAAATCTTTAAAATAAAATAAAATAAAATAAGAACACCCCCCATTCCATAAATCCTCTTTCACAAGTTCATTTGCACCTAGCAGAGTGGTTCCCAACCTTCAGCCCCCAGGTGTTGTTAGACCAGAACTCCCCACTCAAAGGACCTGCATCGTCAAGAACAAAGACAAAAACCAGACAGTAATTTGCATAAAATTCATATGCTTATCTCTACAGAGTGCAACATACAATACATAAACTTAATTACCACGTGAGCAGGGAATACTGTGACTAAGAAGGCTGCACGCCTGGTAAGTTTGCCACCCAGGCCTCACAGTGAGTGCTCTTCTTTTTGTTCCCTGATATACTGTATCTGCTTCGGGCACTTTTCAGTGCAGAGAGCACCTTCCTAAGTTTTATTCAGTAGCAGTCTTTTAAATGAAGGGCTGCCCTCCCTTAAATAAAGCACATGTCCACCCTGTGGCTCGTGCCGGTTCATTTATTGGCTGAGCAGGTGTTCAGCCTCCTCCGGCGGGCACCCACTCAGAGGCAGTGCCAGGAGGAGGTGGGACAGGGAAGCTAGGCCACTCCCTCAGAGTGGTAGCTCACTAGAGGAGGCAGGGATCTGAAGCACCAAACACTGGTTGGTAAAGAAACCTGTCCAAGCTGCCAAACCATTGGTCCACACCCATCTCTAGCTGAGATCCTGGCCATACCTTAGGGCCTTTACATATTCAAGAGTCACAGAAAATGGCAGGCACAAATCTGGTCACCTTTAAAATGAAGCAATATTTTGCCCTTTTCTCCCCACCACACTTTCCCACCCCCAACATGCCCACAGCGTTTATGCACAGACGTTTGTAAGTACACAACCTCTCGAGCTGTGAAAAATGGAAATCCCATTCTCCGCAATACGGGAGCACATTTGGGTATGCATCCCGAGGCACCGTGTAGACATGTCCCATGAATGCAGGAAGCAAAGTGGAGGCCAAGCACGTGAATGAATGGGTTTTACTCTCCATGGAATAATTCCACACATATTTCTTTATTTCATTTTTGTTCCGTCTAATGTTATTTGGTGAACTTATGTTTCCCACAGTATTTCAGCTGCATACACAGGGAAAATTGCTGCAGTATTCATCTTTGAATTGTTTCCAGCTGAAATACCACACAAAATGCCTGTTCGATGGGATATCTGACCTATGGTAGACTGACAAATCACATACATCAACATACTCAAAATGGCACAGTATTTTGTTAACACACACACACACACACACACACACAGAGAGAGAGAGAGAGAGAGAGAGAGAGAGACTGCTTGTGGCTTGTGGTGTGTGTTCTTTTCCCAGTTATAAGAAGACATCATCAGATAGGAATTGATCCTGGGAAACAGTTTCAAATGATTCCAAATTTAGCGGTCATCAGAATTCCCTGTAAATTTATTTTAATTAGTTTTACCCTGCCTCACAAGGCGGCTTACATAATTAAAAGACAACATTAAAACTAATAGCAAATACTAAAAAGGATCAAATAAATACTATACTAAAAACAACAAGCAAACAATAACACATAAACCACACCGACACATATTCCAAGCAGTAAGGTACATCAGCCTATTTTAAAACCCCATCCAGGTAGCCAGTGGTTCAGAAAAAGCTTGCCTGAAGAGAAAGGTATTCATCTGCTTGCAGAAGCACAGCCTAGTCTCCTGTGGAAAGGAGGTCCAAAACACTGCAGCAGCAGGGAAGGCCCTCACCCATATACCCATCAAAAAGCACCTGTGAAGGTGGTGGGACCAAGAGAAAGGCATCTCCTGATGATCTTAACTCTCAAGCAGGCTCATAAAGGGGAAGGGGGTTCTTGAAGTAGCTTGAGGCCATACCATTTAGGGCTTTACAGGTTAAAACCAACACCTTGAATTCATCCCAGAAATGTATTGTCAGCCAGCGAAACTGCTGTAACAAAGTGTTTATGTAATCTCTGTAACAAGCCCCAGTTAGCAATCTGGCTGCTGTGTTTTGGACCCACTGAAGTTTCCTGATACTATATAGAGGCAACCCCAGGTAGGGTGTGTTACAGTAACTGAGCCAGGACGTAACTAAAAGGCATGTGTCAACATGGCCAGATCAGACCTCTCCAGGAATGGGCTCAGTGGGTGCACTAGTTTTAAATGTGCAAAGGTACTCCTGACCACAGCAGGAAGATGGACATCTAGAGGCAAAGACAAAAAACACATGCAAAATACATAAATACATCTCTTTGGGAAAGAAAGAAAGAAAGAAAGAAAGAAAGAAAGAAAGAAAGAAAGAA
>JAHTLZ010000114.1:4888106-4915569 GCA_023846285.1 Phrynocephalus versicolor | reverse complement strand
AGAAAGAAAGAAAGAAAGAAAGAAAGAAAGAAAGAAAGAAAGAAAGATGTTTGCTACAGAAGTAGAAAAATTATATTTTCCCATCCCATTCTGTCATTCTGCTTTCTTCCCTTATCATCTGTGTAATTCTCTATGTTGTACCAATAACTACCACTGTCATATGCACTGTATATTCATTATAATACACAACAGCTTTGAACTACATCATTAAAACTTCACCAGCTACCATGGCTACTACTGACTAGAGATGGGCAAGACTAGGGAAAATGACGTTTTCGAGTTGTCGTGTGTCGGAGGTGGCCCGTGTCGGCTCGTTTCCGTTTTTCGCGAAACTTCGCAAAAAATAGTCGTTTCGTTTTTCGTTTTTTTGTCTGTCGTTAAACTGGTTTAGGGGGGGTAGCGGGCTCCTGGAGGCACCTCTGTGGGGTGGGTGCCTCCGCTGGCCCACTATAAAGGGAAGCAGGCTCCTGGAGGCACCCGTGGGTGCCTCCTATCCTCACCCACTCTAGGAAGGGAAAGCAGGCTCCTGGAGACCCCTCATGGCATGGGGGTCTCCTCTCCTCACCTGCTGCTGCAAAAGGGCATGCATAGCCATATGGATATGCATACCAGTTGCAGACTAGTGAGACCAGTGCACTGGTGCATGACTGTCCGTCCAGGAGAACCCTGAGTCAAGAATGGGTCACTCGCACCCGCTGTGTCTCACAAAGAAGGGAATCGTACTTGCGTGTAGTGCAATGC
Source organism: Phrynocephalus versicolor (assembly GCA_023846285.1). Classification (NCBI taxonomy): domain Eukaryota; kingdom Metazoa; phylum Chordata; class Lepidosauria; order Squamata; family Agamidae; genus Phrynocephalus; species Phrynocephalus versicolor. Next base: position 4,914,828 of record JAHTLZ010000114.1, on the reverse strand, counting down.
AAGTAGATCAGGCTTAGGGGACAGCAGCTTAGCGCAAGGGCTAGGGTTAGGCTAGTTACTGGTGAGGTTAGGGTGGGGTAGTGGGGTGCACCTCTGGGTGCCTCTCTGACCCACTAAGAGGACAGTGTACTGTGGCGTATGGGTAAGGAATCAAGGATTAGGGTTAGGGTTAGGGGGCTAGGACAGGGTTTAGGGGGCTTTTTGGCACATCCCAGAAGTCTCAGTGGCCAAGTGGCCATGATGGCTCAAAAAAATTGCATGGTCACTCCCACATGGCCACTTGGCCAGCCCATCATTGCGCAGGTGTAAATAAAATAAAATAAAATAAAATAAAATCAATGGAGAGAGGACAGGGGAGGAGACATTTTGTTGCAAGAAAAACCCACTGCTACTGTAAAAATTCTGGCAGTTTTACAATAGCAAAGCAATTAGCAATTTTCGCATGTTTCTGTGGTGCTTGTTGTGTGTTTTTGGACCACGATTTCAAAAAATATATTGCGGTCGCCGCCCCATTTTGGATCCCCCACCCGCACCACATGGCATGGCGACTCGAGTCCGGCTGCCCAGGACAGGAGAGGGGGGGAGGCCGGGGACCCCCCTCCAGAAACCACCCCTCCGGTAGGTGCCCTGAGCCCTCACTCAGGCAGGCATATTTTCGCCGGCCTTTTGGCCCGGGATGGGGGGGGAGTTTTAAAACTTTTTTTCTGTGCTGCTTCCGCTTTAATTGCGGCGGCTGGCAGCCGGCGACGACTTTGGCGGGACAACGAGGATGCATTGCCTGGCCCGCCCCAGCGCAGCCCAGGGCCAGGAGGGACAGGAGGATAGGGGGAGGCCGCGGGGACCCCCTCAAGAAACCACCCCTCTGGTAGGTGCCCTGAGGCACGGCAGGCATATTTCCGCCTGCTTTTTGGCCGGGAATCTGGGGTTTTTTTCTTTTAAAAAAACTTTTTTTCTGTGCCGCTTGGCATCGCGGGATGGCCGTGATGCCAGGAACGACCACGACAAATCAGACCCATTTATTCGTTCGTCGGTTCGAGTTCGAGTTCTGGCGGAGTAATTCCCGTTACCGTTTCCGTTGAGTAACGGAAACGAGTAACGGAAACGGAAACGGGAATTCTGCTAAGTCGTGCCCATCTCTACTACTGACTACTCCTGCTGATCTCAGACAGGGTTTTAGTTTTTAAGAGGGCTTGTTTTATGAATAGGTTTTAATTTGGTAGTTGTAGTTTTATAGATTTGCTTTAATGGATGTTAGGTTTTAGCAATATTTCCAATAGTAACATTGTGGCTGAAATCTGCTTTCAGTCTCTTCTAGCTGGCGATTAATAAATCTCCACTGGGATTTTTAGGGAATTACAGGGATTTGTTAATTGGTGGCTAGAAATGACAGAATATTACACCATTTGCCTTCTGCATGTGTAACAAAGCAATGGAATTTCTGCTTGTAATTTATTTGTTCTTTATTATTAGCTCCTTGAGCCCTCTTTTAAGTGGCAAGGCAAAATGCACACTCCATAAATACACAAATAAATTTGCAAAAATCAAGATACCTGCATTGAAAAGGAGAATCCAACTAGTTTAGCCCAACTCAACCCGAGTACTTTTAAAGTCCCACCAATTTCAGATAAATGGACCTCAGGTAGGTCGACATGTACACCATAATCACATTTGGAATTGATAGCAGTTGTGAGTTTTTCAGGCTGTTTGGCTATGTTCTGGAAGTTTTTCTTCCTGATGTTTGCCAGACTCTGTGGCCAGCATCTTCAGAGGCAAGTAGCTCAGGGAACTAGGACTCAAGAATACATAGAGAACTCCTAGTTCCCTCTGAACACCTATTTCAATGAACACCTATTCGTACCTAAGGCGAACCATGCCTTAGTATTTCTCAAAATACTGTCCAGAGACCACTTGGTAGTGCAGAGGCTAAAAAAATCTAAATAAATAAATAAATAAATAAATAATGGAAGTGTAAACACAACTCTCTCCCACAGTTATTCCCCATCAGTTTTAATTAGAGATGTGAAGGCCCGGAAAAAAAACAGTTTTGTTTCACATTTTCCCCCTGAAGACTTCGTTTTTCCTCCTCAAAAACTGGAAAAATTGAAAAAAGAAAAATGATTATAGGACGTTTTATTTTAACATGATGAATAATATATTTTAAGACAGGGTGTTCTAATATTTTCCAAATCATTTCTAAAAAATATGCATAGTATCAGATTTTTCTAATTTCTATGCACTGAGCACAAAAGTCCTAAGTTTTACAAACTGAAATCTCCAATGCAAGAACAAGATGCATTTCTTCTTTTGAGAGGTGCTGCTATTGTCATAAGAAAAATAAAAAGGTTTAACTTTTTTCCATTTTTTTTCCAGAAGCCTTTTGGTTTTTTTTTTCTGAAAAATTGAAAAAAATGAAAAAAGAGAAAACATAAATTATTATGGAATGTTTTATTTTAGCAGGATGAAATAATATTTTAAGATAGAGTTTTCAAATATTTTACAAATCATTTCTAAAAAATATGCAGTATCAAATTATTCTAATTTCTGTGCACTGAGGACAAGAAAGTCCTAGTCTACAAATTGAACTCTCCAATGGAAGAACAAGATGCATTTCTTCTTACGAGGTCCTGCTGTTGTCACAAGAAAAAGAAAAAGGTTTCTCTTTTGTTTTTTGGTTTTTTTTGTTTTTTGCATGTGGGTGGGTATGTTTGGTTCTGTTCTGTTCTCTTCATTGGCCTCAAAGCATTGGAAGAAAACACAGAGCATCAAAAATGATTCTGATTCAATTTCATGCCCATTCGTTGAAACTTGGTTACATTCCTTTCTATACATTCTTTTTATGAGAAAGAAGTTTTTATTTTATTTTTATTTAATACTGTAGATAGGAATTATGAATTGTTAATTCTGGATTTTTAAATATTGTTTTGTAGAGGTTTTTTTTGTTCCAGATAAACTAGTAAACAGTTCAGGAGATTGTTACTTACAATTACAAATAAATATTTAAAAACTAAATTCTGTTTGTAACAATTGTTTGGATATACTATATTTTAATATGCTAGTTGTGATAATTTTATACCGTCAAATTGTCCATAGTCATATTTTATGTTCCTAAAGTAACAGAATGACTTTCAAGCTGTAAAAGGGATGAGGGTGCTAATGTAGCATTTTTTATCCCCCCCCCATTTCCTTTTTTTTTCTGAAAAAAAAACAAAAAAAATGGGTTTTCTTTCAAGCTTCAAAATTTCAGGAAATTTTACATCTCTAGTTTTAACTCATCTATTTAGCATATGACTAGCATGTAGCTTAATCATGTATAATTTTTTTCAAACCGAACCTCCAGTTAATGGGCCAGTCATGTTGCCTGGAGTTCCATATTTTGTTCTGAAATTCTGGCCTCTTCGCTTTCTCCTTCCTGGACTGCTAAGGCTGGTGATCTTCACTTTACGGATTCTTGTTTCTTCCTTCTCACCTGATCCTTGCTCCTCTTCTGTTCCTAGATCTGTAAACCATTTTTTTTTGGCTTCTGTTTATGGGTACAGTATGGCCCCCTTATTTGATGATTCACTAACCGTGGATTAAGTTATCCGCAGCGGGTGATCAGTGGGGGCAGGGGGCAGCAAGGAGTGGAAAAAATAAAAATAAAACTTACTGTCACTAATGCCATCCGCCCATCCTCCTCACTGCCACTGTGGGCCAGCCAAGCACCCTCCATAGGTTTTGAGGACATGCCTGGCCAGCCAGCCTTTGAACTTCTCGCTCATGTCCCTGGTGGAGGATTGGAAGTTTTGAACTCCCTGCTCAAACTTCTGGTCCACCACCTGGGACCTAAGCAGGAAGTTCAAATGCCTGTTGGCCACGTGGCTCCTTAAAGTGACCACCCCCTCCCTCTGGAGGGTGCCTGGCCAGTCGTGGCAGCAGTAAGGTTTTTTTCCTTGAAAGCACACAATATTGCGTTCCATAAATTTTAAAGCAGACACTGATCTTGCTGAATGAAAGGTTTTATTCCCCCTTTACAAGACTATTTACCAACCATGATATAATGTATCAAGACCTCCCACTGGTGTGAGGTTTGGCCAAGAGAGTTTTCAAGCATTTGCAATCAGTCAAATATTTGAATTATTTCCCTTAGTAGATTAATTATATCCCTCTCACCCTCAGATTCTGCCACCAGTTGCCTGGTCCCAAATAGTTCTCCTAGACTTTTTATGTTTTGCAATACTCACATGATTCCTGGCCTCAGACACTTCTTTGATTTGGCTAGTTAACTGTAACAATGCAGCTTGCGGAAGATGAAAGGATTCTTGCCATTCTTTTTTCAAATCTTTTTTGAGAAGAATGACCGTGATAGTTTCGGGAAAACCCCAGCTGATTTGGTGCTGGGTTTTGAGGTCTGTGGGCTATGCTTTCTTCAGCCTCTTCTTCCCTGAAGTGTGCTGCTGACATTAGCAGCCTGCATCTCAAGCCAAAATAGGTCTTCAGATTTTCCACTTTGCTGATGGGTGTACTCTAAATGGACTCTGTTTTAAGCCGGGGTGATCCGTGAATAGTTTGCATACTGTGTTTTACTTCAACAGTGAGGGACAGATTCTGGCTAGGATTACGTAGAAGGTAGCTAGCTACTGCTCTGTTGCTAAGAATGAGGAGAGGCCTCACTAGAAAGAAGACCATGGAGGAAAAGAGCTACCAAAAAAAGAGAGAACATTCTTCACAAAAATGGAGGATATTTTGCATATGTTAATTTAAACTAAATTGTGCAAGATTGTGCATCGGTAACTACCTTTTGACGCACCATAAAAAGAAAAATGCCATGTCAATACAGTAAATAAGACATTGTGCTTAATAGGTCTCTGACATATCAACATCTGGATAGCCAGAGGTTGGGACTTTGATTACCCACTGTGCCTCCTAGACAGGTCTGGACTTAATGATCTATACTGTCCCTTCTAGCACAGCAGTTCCATGATTCTGCCCTGTGCCATGTATTTTCTGCAGCTTTCCGGAAAATGAATATACAGTGTTACCAGTTTTTACAGATTATTTTGAGTCCGTGCTTGGCTCGGAACCAGTGTCCAATAATTAAATTCAAATAAAGTAAGGAAGCGCAAACACTGAACTGTTCAATTCTGATTTATTGCAGCCAAGCCAAATATCAGTCAGTGGTCTCACCCTGGATGGTGTGAGTGAGCCCTGAACATTTGTTTAACAACAGTTTTTATACATTCAAACCAGTTCAAGTTTCCCTCAATCGGCATTGGTGGGTCATTGTTCACAGTTGCATCCAATCTCCTGTGCCATCAAGCTCTTGATGGTCCAAATCCTTGAGTCACTGTTCCATAGATTGGTGTCCTATTGTTCAACTGGGCCCAGTCTGGCAGAGACAGGGAATGTGGAACTCCAGACAATGAGGCAATCTCCTGTCCCTCAGGCACAGTTTACCTTGGGGATGGATAATCCCCTCATCCAGGTGTTCTGCCACTTCCTGGAGTCATGTACTTCAAGTTAATTTACATTCTTAATGCTTTTCAGTTCCTATAATTTATCTATCTAGAATAAATGTTTTGGAGCCTGATTTTTCATGGTATCAACAGTATATTCAAAACTTGGCAGAAATCAGTTATTTCAGAGGAACAGTCTGAATGGCGGCTTCAGAATATTCACTCCTGGGACTGATCTCCCATCATTCATCTGTAGCTATTTCAATGGGGTTTGTGTTTTCTTACAAAATGCCTGTCCTTCCCCCACCATTTTACTTTAACGCAAGAACTGGGCCTTCTTGGCAGTATCCTCTTGCCTTTGGAATTCTCTTCCTTCTGATGTACGCCTGGCCTTGTTACTGGGAATATTTAAACAAATGTTTAAAACCTGGTTATTTAAGGAAGCCTTCCCAGAGTCCAGGACTTAGCTCCTAGCATTATACCTCAAACCCTAGTCTTTCTAGACAGTATTGTCGGACCTCTCAACCGAGAAGAAATGCCCAGTTTCCTTATGTGAAATCTTTGAGTGGCAGCACCATTTTGTCCTTTGCCTCTGGTATTGGGTTTCTGCAAACTCTTGGGACAAACCAAAAAGAACGATCAGTCTACCTGAGTGATAATAAAAGATGGGTTCCTTAATATTTTAGGCATCCAACTTCATGCATACTACATGCATCTAAGATCCAACTAGAGGGTATGTCAAATGTACATGATTGGATCAAGGTCTAGTTACATGTCTCATTCCAAGGAAATTTAATTCCTGGTAACCACTGTAATCTCTCAAACATCTCACTGCTTGGAAGAGGGATGTATCTATTCAATAGCATTTGACTGAGTTTCAAGGGATTTTGTTTTGCATTTAGATATATGGCCCTACATTTTCCATATGAAATAATTGTCTCGGTTGTGTCTCTCACAAATTATTCCTCTGTTTATAGCCAGCCCTTGGAAAATCCTGTCTGTACTCAATTGGCATGACTATAGGCAGTGTTCTCAAATCCAACAGTCCCTGGTTTAACCTCTGGCTAAAATGGCACCCATTTAAGAAGAGGAACTTAGCTGTTTTAAAGCATAACACCAATGAGGTGTGCCCACTCCCCAAAGTCCCTGTAATCCGACTGAACAGTTAGGCAGCAAGGGCAGCAGCTCAAACAGCAGATGCTGCATGTAATGCACCAGAAGCTTTTTTATATCTACAGTATGGCAGCCCTTACAGAGAACAAGCAGTTGCTGAGAACAGCTTGCACCAGATTTTGCTGTCATTTTTTCCAACCAGGCATTATCAACACTGTCTATTGTGGATAAAAACTCACATCTTTTTTAGCTAGTGAGGCACAGAATGGATGGCACATCATTACTGCTTTAATTACTAGGCTTTTAATACTTTTAAAAAAGTGTTTCTGTTCTTTCTAGATGGGATTAAACTCTAAAGACTAGGGATGGGCACGAAATGGAAAAATGGTGTTTCATTTCATTTCAAACCTCCACATTTCATTTTGTTTCATTTCATACAAATTTTACAAAAAATCATATAAAACAAAATGTTAAATGAAATGCTTCGTTACCTTTTGGGGTCCGGCGGCGGCGGTGGCGGTGGCGGGCCTAGGCTGACCTGCTGGGCCCACGCTCACCCTCTCCTCTCCGGTGGTGGTGGCAGTGGCATGGTGGCAAGGCTTCCTGCTGGGGCCGCTTGCCCTGTCATCTTTGGCCGTGGCTGCATCGGCGTGAAGGCCTCCTGCAGTCCCTGCTCATCCTCTGGTCTTTAGCCACCACGGAAGTGGCTCCTGTAACAGCGGCGGTCCTAAGCAGTCCTGCCAGGCCTGCTCACCAGCTGGCTGGCCGGCTCTAGTTGGGGGCAGCACTGGGCCTAAGCAAGCCTGCCGGGCCCACTCTTCAGCTGGCTGCCGGGCGGTGGTGGTGGCAGAGTGGTGGCGGTGGGCCAAGGCTGGTCTGCCGGGTCTGCTTGTCATCTGGCTGGTGGGCTTCAGTGGTGGAGGGACTAGGCCGGCGTGCCAGGCCCACTCACCAGCTGCCTGGTGGGCTCTGCTGGTGGAGGGGGCAGTGGCAACAGCGGGCCTAGGCCAGCCTGGCGAGCACCAGTGGCAGCGATGACAGCAGCGGCGGGCCTAGACCAGCCTGCCAGGCCTACTTGCCAGCTGGCTAGAGGGGCTCTGACGACGGCGGGGTGGGTGTAGGGCGGCCTTCTAATTGGAATCATAAGAGATAAGTAGCCTTACTCCCACCCGATCCACTTTGAAGTAGAAGGTTTTTCCTAGGTGCACCCCCTTTGGAGCTTCGTAACTTAGATCCCTTACCCCTGAATGATCCGAACTTCAGGGGGTTCCCCAAAATTGCTTTATGAAGGTACCCCTGCTATGTTGGAGTCTCAAGGTAAGTAAATATTGATTGCATGTTTTTAAAAGTAATTTTCAAGTGAATATTTTTTAAAAACATGCACTCAAAAATTATTTGCCTTGGGGACAGCAAAGTAGCAGGGGTACCTTCAGAAAGCAATTTTAGGGAATCCCCTGAAATTTGGAAACATTTGGAGGTAAGGGGGCTGAGTTATGAAGCTCCAAAGGGATGCCCCTAAACTTTGTCATTGGAAAGTGGAGGCACCACTATCGCTCACCCGACCAGGACTTGTCCTCACTACCAGAAATGTGGCCACCTTCCTGGGACAAGGTAGCCACAGGGGTTGACTGGTGTGGAGGTCAGCCTGACACCAGGCCCCTTCTCTCACACATTTAGAAATCGCCAAAAATGTCCAATCACAGGCTCTGACAAAGTAAGATAATGAGAAGGGGGAAATTTCAGCTTAATGTTAGAATAAATGTTGAGTTACCTCTGTAAGACAAGCAGATTAAAGCAGCAGAGTTCCACACTACATTTTTTGATAGATTTCATCTTTAGATGCTTCACATTTCCCTACTATGTTTGTCAGGCCACAAAGTCATTGCTAAATGTACTATGTGCCATATTTGGAAAGCATCATAACAAGGTTCTATGAAGACAATGTGTTTCCGCGATATTATTGCTAATTGTGAGAGCATCTTGGGTGAGGATATCCTTTCCTTAGGAAAAGAAGAAGAAGAAGAAAAGACCCCACATTTGTTTTAGAGACTTTAAAAGAGCACAGCTGTTTTCAAAGAATAAAGCATGTAGAAACGTCTTAAACAGAACGTCTAAAACACGGCTGGGCAGATAAACCAAGACTCTAGGTCGACATGCTGGAACACCACTTTTCCGGTTTTGCCAGATAACAAAAGGGAGATGTATGTTGTAACGCCAAGGCGAAACTATTACAGGGTTTGCAGAAACAGCATCTTCTTCAGTAAGTACGTTTAATTAGCTGAAACGGAAGTGTACAAAGGGGTGATAGCTGAGAGTTGGTCACTGTGTCTCCCTGATGAGATTATCCTCTGTACCTCTGAACTTTATTATCCAAACAAAGCCAAAAAAAAAAGCATGGCGTGACTTGGCGTCTCCAACAGTCATGTGTCCATTATTATCATTATTATATTGCTCATGAAAGCTGTCAGGAGGCCATTGGCCAGTAAGTGAAGCAGCTCCAGACAACTGAATATGCTGCATATGAAAAAAGAAAGAGAGAGAGAGTCATAGTTTAAAAGAAGGAGACAAAAATTCTAGATACTTCGGGAACTGATCCAGAGATCTCTCAAGTCCATGGCAGTTTTCCCATTGAGTTTAAGAGATTTTAGATGACTTTTTGGTAACTCATTCTACATATTTTCAGAGGTTACGGCTTTATTTTGAACCTAAGAAACTCATTATTCATTCTATTCCACTCATACTTTGTATTATGTGCTGTCAAGTTGCATCTAACTTGTAGCAACCCTAATAGGGGTTTCGAGGTATCTTCAATATTTAAGGGGTGGGTTTACAATTCCCAGTGCCCCTGAGTAACTTTCCATGACTTAGCAAAATCTAGGTCTTGTTAGTCCGGTCACTCTGTCTACTACACCACACTGGCTCTGATACTTTGACTCCTCTAAATGACAAAGGTGACATTGCTTGCATGGTATGTGCCTGTAGACGTGTGCAGGGATATGCACTAGCAGAATTTTCAAAAATACTCATCCCTAGTGAATTGTTATTACTATTATCCTCTGCAATAAAACACTGAATATCTACGAAAAGCAAACCTTTATCATTAACTAGCAGGCACACTTCCTTCACAAGATTTGAAAAACTTGTCACCCCAAAGCCCACCACAATATTCTCTCTGTCCCCATTTTTCTCTGTTCTTTCTCCACTTATCTCCCTTTTCCATTTTTTGGACAGAATGTATGTATGTATGTATTTTTACCCCACCTTTCTCTTTAGAAGGACTTGTGGGCCTTGGGACTTAAGGTTCTCTGGTGAGAAGAGAAGCAGCATGTAAAACTAAGGGCCCATGGAGAAATTAATATTCCCAAATCTGCTTCAAATTTGCTCTGATTGTTAGGGAATGTTGAACTGTGCCACCTAGTGGCTAAAAATGATACTTTGTGGGGTGGAACAGTTATCCATTTGCCCTCCTTCCCAATAAACCTAAAACACCTTCACTGCCCAAGTCCCCTTAGGGCAGGGCTGCCCAAAGTTCAGCCCGGGGGGGGGGGGGGCAAATCCGGCCTGTCAGGCCATTCTGAGTGGCCCGTGGCTGGCTGGCTCGCCCCTCCCCCTCCTTCGCCCCATGTTTTTTTTTTAAAAAAAAATCTTCCGCCAACACTGACACCCTCTTCCAAGGGGCAACCTGTGGCCATGGCTCCCTGTGCTTCCTTTGGTCCCCAGTTCTTTCCTCCCCTCCCTTGGTCCCCGCCTTCCTTCCTGCGGGTGGGGTTGCAAGGGGTCAGTGGGTGGGGTTTGCAGTGGGGTGTCAGGGTTGGGGAGCAACCGACCCTTGACACATTCTCAGCCACCAAATCTGGCCCTCCTTACAAAAAGTTTGGGCACCCCTGCCTTAGGGCAATGATGGTGAACCTTTTAGAGACCAAGTGCCCAAACTGCGATGCAAAACTCACTTATTTTTCACAAATTGCCAATATGACAATTTAACCTGAATACAGTGGTACCCTGGGTTACAAATGCTTCTGGTGCTACCCTTCAGGAAAGCAAAAATGTGGGTCATGCATCCTTGCTGTGGCCACAGGAAATTCAAAAACCTGCTCTTCGATTCTCGCTTTCCTGAAGGGTAGTACCTCATCCGCCTCTCTGCCCTGGGGGAATTGACCGGGGGGAGTGGCGTGCTCCAAGCAGCAGGAGAAGTGCCGTGACTGTGAGGGGACAATGTCATGTGCCCACAGAAGGGCTCCACATTCCATCTTTGGCACCCATGCCATAGATTTGCCAACACTGACTTAGGATATATATAAATATTCAAGTGTTTCCCAAGCTTGGAGCTGTGGCAGACACAATAACACAAGCATACACACACATGGAAACACACACCTGCCAGTTATTGTTCACAGGTAGGATTGCAGTCCCTGTAAAAGTGTCACAAACAATATTCGGCTATCAGTACTAGTCTTGGTTACATGTGGAGCTAATTCAATCTCATTGAATGGAAATATTCTCGTTGTGCAACAACTGTTTTACTTAGATAATTTCCTTTTCCCTAACACATTAGCATGTGCAATAGATGAATATAGGCTCAATATATCAGATCACTGACCTACACAGCTAATACTGGGATAATTATGGAATCTCCTCTGAAGCCAACCTGGAATCTGAAAATCTTCCTGTGAAAAAATGAGCCTTCTAAAGCACATATCAGAATTAAATTTAAGAGGCTTTTAAAAAGATGAACTCATACATGGCACCTTGTAACATCAGGAAAATAAAGGCACGTAGATCAAACACAAATGTAAAATGAAATCCAACATGCAGTTGCATTAGACAAACAGCAAAAAAGAAAGAAAATAAAATAAAAAAGAAAAAGAAAAAGAAAAAGAGAAAAGGAGAAATGGAGAAATGAGGGGCGGAAAGGCTAAAAGGCCCTCAGCTGCCTTGCTATCACCTGATTCTTCTGGGATAAAAACAAAGACTACAATTCACACTTGTTCAAAAACAGTCATGACAATTGCTCTGATTTTGGGTGAGAATTGGATAACTGATTAAAAAACCAATCAGCTTCTGGGATTTTCCCTTTTGTGATGTCACTTTGTGAATGATGGTGAGCAGAAGTGTCCATGTTGATGAGTAGAAGTGGGCATCCTGTAGGACCATTATGACTGCTGCCATTTAGTGTTGTCAACATTCAGACTGCCAATTACAAAGTAAAAGTTGGCATGCTTTTTCTCACTGGCAGTGCAGGGCTTGATATTGTGCAGCAAAACTTGGCCATTTCCTGCTTTCTTTCAGTCCTAAGTACAAAACCACAATATACCACATTCATAAACCAAAGGGGTGGTTGGGTTTTTTTGTTTGTTTGTTTGTTTGTTTTTTGAAGAATTGAAATTAGTTACTATTACTTCCACAGTTTTTAAAACACAAAGACCAAAACGTTATGGCACCTTCAAGACTAACTGCTTTATTTTACTGTGCGCTTTTGTGGATAAGTCCACTTCTTCAGACCAAGATTTGTCCACAAACCTCACATTGAAATATAACATTTACTCTTCAAGGTGTCACTATGTTTTTATATCTTTTTAAATTTTTGTATTTATTTTTGCCATTCATGCTAGCATAGACTAACACAGAGCCAAAACCTTGTTTCCTTGTTTCTTGAAATGAACCACAATACAGTGGTACCTCGGATAACAACTGCCCCGGATAACGAATAATTTGGATAACAACTACAAATTTCCGGGTATAGGACTGCCTCTGATAACGAATTTTCCCTATGGGCTGCCTCAAATAACGAATCACAATTTCTAAGTATAGGTCTGCCTCGGATAACAAATTTCCAGCATGCATCAGTAAAAAGGAGTTATCCTGGGTGGCATTGCATCTGTACCTTTAAAGTGCACTTTATAAAGAGTTTTGAGCAAAAAACCAGATGTCTGTGCCTTTTTCCTAGGCTCCAGAACGGATTAAACAGTTTCCCATTCATTCCTATGGGAAACTGCATTTCGGATAACAACATGTTTCGGATAACGACTAACCTTGGAGAATTAATTACTATTGTTATCCGAGGTACCACTGTACATTCTAAAGAAAGACCTTTGAATGCTAAGAGCTGACCTATGCAATAATGCACACTTGTCTATTACCTACACAGTTGTCACAACAACACCTACAACAGAGTACAAGCTGTAGCAGAAGCCAACATGTGGACCATGCAATATCAATCTTGCCCTACTTTCTTAACCCCTTCATAACTATAAAAAGAATAATTTTACAGTTATGCAGCACCGGAGCAGCATAAAAGACCTTATTTAGTCTTAACAGATTCATTGGGAGAAGTGGTTCACCTGGAACTCTCTGTGGTCCTATAACCTTTTGACACCTTATTCCTTTATTCCTTATATGCTTTTTCTTAAAGGCAGCATTTATGTTTATTTGCTTTAGGGAAGATTGTAAAGAACATACTTGTATTGTTTTTCCCCCCTTTTAACATGGTGTTTCATTTATATTTCAATAATATCCTTATGTGGATGGTTAGCTTGACTAATGTGGTTTTGTACCATGAATAAACGGGTACTGCAAATTTCTTGGTAGATTATGCACCCTGTAAGAGAGAAGGAAACAGACATACTTTTCATACGAAGAAGAGGTGCCAAATTAATGTAAGCCATCTTTGATTATGTGACCTTTGGGGACATCATCTACTGCTTAGCTTCAGGTCCCACTGTTTTGAAGCACCTTTTAAGGAGTTTTTTCACTATATCAGTTTGAAGTGTTTGAAGTATTGGTTCTTGCCTGGGGGATATGCCTAATTTCTGAGATGTAGTTCTGGAAATGTACAAAGCAATACTCTGGGGCTATGTAAGGAGACCTCATTGGATCAGAAAGCTTCTAAGGCACATCACCCACCCACCCGTCTTCATGAGTCTTGTTAATATTTTTCTGCTGTGTTTTCACAAACTGTGTGAGAGCATTCAGTGCAGTGCAGTTCCAGTTTAGAGTTGCTCCAGCATGTGAATTAGGAATTTGTTTTTGTTTCTTGTGTGTGTGTGTGTGTGTTGTGTCGTTACAGTCGTGACCGACTCTTCGTGACTCCATGTCCATAGAGCTGCAAAAAGAGAGGAGGCTTGAAGAACAATAGAGCAAGCACATGTGCGAGAGGGTGGAGCTTTTGAGAACTTTCTGTCCCTACACTGATTGAGGGGGATGGAATTTCACCTTTAAATGCCTGCTCCCAGCAGCTTCCAAGTTCTTTTCTTGCAGAGCAGCAGAAAGAGAGGAGGCTTGCAGAACAATAGAGCAAGCATATGGTAAGCACACGGTTGACGGGGTGGAGCTTCTGAGACCTTCCTGTCCCTACACTGATTGAGGGGGCGGAGTTTTACCTTTAAATAACTGCCAAAAAAGGCCATTCTGTCATACTAATTTCCTTTGCCTTTGTTCCCAAGCAGAGCTGCTGCTGAGGAGAGCCAAACAAACAGGAGCAAGTCACCACTGGTAATTTGTGTGTGTGTGTGTGGGGGGGTCCTTGCCCTGATCCTGAGTAATACACAGGATCTGGTGCAAAATATTAATGTGACTGATCCAATAGAGAACACAACACAATTACTTTTAACTTAATCCTAGACTGCAAATCACTGATAAAATATAACACAGAAACATTAAGTTTCAAAAAGAAAATTTCCCAAAGATGAGGAAACTAGTAAAAAAGAAGCTGGAGGGGGAAACCGAGAGAGTCCCAACACTCCAAGAGGCACAGAGGCTGCTCACAAAAACAATAACAGAGGCCCAATTGGAATGCATACCCAAAAGGAAAAAGGGCAATGCCAGTTCCAAGAGGACTCCAATGTGGCTTACAGGAGCTGTTTGAGAAGTGATCTAAAGCAGGAAAAGCTCATTTAGAAGATGGAAGGCTTGTCTAAGGGTATTTATACACAACCCCTAAATGGCTCCCAGCTCCGGAGCTTAAAATTGTTTCCCCACCAGCTCCGGAGTTTACAGAAAATTAAGTGCGGCCACGCCCACCTAAGCACGTCCCAGCACACTTTTCAGGTACCTGCTCTCCGGAGGTGAAAATCCCTGATGCAGATATAACGTAGTGACTGCCAGGCTCTCCTTGCTTCTGGGTTTGTTTGTTTTTTGCCTCTCGCCCCTTTAAGAGAAGGAATCAGGACTACGATGGGGCTTGGGGAGGCTTGGACAGGCAAACGGAGGTGAGCCTGCATTCTTTTGTCCCCTTTTTTCTCCCTCCCCTCACGCAGACAGGATCAAGGAAGTGCAGAGGGGTGGGGACACAGGAAGAGCAACAAACCCCCAAGATCTCTGGTCCGAATTTAAGTGGCCAGCGGATCTTAGGGGTCGTGTGAAAAGTCCCTAAATGAGGACAACAGGCAGAAACATAAAATCCAGCTGAACAAATGCAAGGCAACAATCAGGAAAGCAAAGCAAGACTTTGAGGAGCATATAGCTAAAAGCACTCAAAGAAATAACAAGTAGAAGTAAGAACCCAACTAGGAAGGCCACTTAATCATTAGATGAGGATTATTAAAGTTAACGGATTATTAAAGAGGAAACAGAGATTGCAGAGAGACTCAATGAATTCTTTGCTTCAGTATTCTCTGAAGAAGACAGAGAGCACATGCCCCAAACAGAGCCTATCTTTGTAGGAAGAGAAACCAGAGAATTAAGCCAGATCGAAATAACCAGGGAGGAGGTCCTTGCATGTCGTGTTAAACTAAATGCTAACCAATCACCAGGACCACATGGCATCCATCCACGATTCTCAAGGAACTTAAAGATGAAAATGCTTAGGTCCTAATCCAATACATATAACCTTTTTCTCAAATCAGGCATTGTGCTTGATGACTGAAAGGTAGCGAATGTAACAGCAATCTTCAGAAAACGAGGTGATCCAGGAAATTACCGACCGATAAGTTTGACATGTGTCCCAAGTAAAGTGATGGAAGCCATCCTAAAAGATAAAATTAATAGGCACATAGAAGAGAAGGTGCTGCTAAAGGAGAGCCAACATGGCTTCTGCAAAAGCAAATCATGCATCACTAATCTGTTGGAATTTTTTGAGAGTGTCAACAAACATGTGGATAAGGGTGATCCAGTTGACATTGTTTATCTGGACTTTCAGAAGGCTTTTGACAAGGTACCCTCCAAAGGCTCTTGAATAAACTTGCTAGTCATGAGATAAAGGGACAAATCTTGTCCTGGATCAGCAACTGGCTAAGCAACAGGAAACAGAGGGTAGCACTAAATGGACACTTCTCCAAGTGGAGGGAGGTAAAAAGTGGAGTGCCCCATGGTTCAGTACTGGGACCCCTGCTTTTCAACTTCTTCATAAATGATCTAGATATAGGGGTAAATAGCAAGGCATCCAAATTTGCGGATGACACTACATTATACAGGATAACAAAACTGAGAGAGATTGTGAGGCACCCCAAGGGATCTCTTGACATTGTGGGAGTGTGCAAACCAGTGGCAAATGAGCTTCAACATTAATAAGTGCAGAGTGATGCACACTGGGACAAAAAAATACCACCAGTTACATTTATAAACCGATGGGTCTGAACTCTGTGCAACAAACCAGGAAAGGGACCTTGGTGTCCTAGTGGACAGCTCAATGAAGGTGTCAAAAAGTAAAAAAAAAAGCCAACTCGATGCTAGGGATCATTAGGAAGGGTATAGAAAATAAAGCAAGGCAAAAGCAAAGTGTTCTGCTTATATACCACCCCATGCCACTTCAAGTAGTCTCTGGACAGTTTACAATTTTAATTATAGTGTGCAGGCTACACACTGCTTGCCCCAGCCAGCTGGGTACTCATTTTACTGACCTCAGAAGAATGGAAGGCTGAGACAACCATGAGCCTGTTAGTCATTTTGCCTCTTTAAAAATCTATGTCATTTTGGCTCTTTATAAATCTATGGTGAGGTCCCATCTGCAGTACTGTGTACAGTTCTGGTCACCATACCTCTAGAAGCATATTATGGAAATGGAAAAAGTGCAGAGAAGGGCAACCAGAATGATTAGGGGATTGGAAACCTTCCTTATCATCTGAGGCTGCAACAGCTGGGCGTCTTCACTCTTGAATGACTGTGCCTAAGAGGTGACCTGATTGAAGTTTATAAAATCATACACAGTCTGGACAAAGTAGATAAGGAAAAACTGTTCTCCCTAGCACACAACGCTAGAACTGGGGGCACTCCATGAAACTTTTGGGTGCTAGATCTCAAACAAAGAAGAGAAAGTACATTTTCACCCAGAGGATCACTGGTCTGTTGCACTCCCTGCCAGAAAAAGTGGTGACAGCTGTCAACCTTGACAGCTCTAAGAAAGGATTAGACAAGGTCGTGGAGAACAAGGGTATCAATAGCTATCATTATGGATGCCTAAGGACAACCTCCACGTTGGAGAGATAGGCACGGCAGGATATATCTCAATGCCATTTGTGGGGAATTGTAAGCATGTGAAGACATCTGCTCGGGAATACCCTGAAGCAAATGGTGAGCCACTGTGTGAGACAGAATGCTGGACTGGATGGGCTGTGGCCTGTTCCAGCAAGGCTGTTCTTATATTCTACTATGACTCATGAACGCAAGCAGTATGAGTGCTCCAGGATATTTCTGTTTCTCTTTTACTCCAGAGTCTTGGAACAAATACTGTATGACTGAAACTATATAGCATTTGTAATGAAATGAAACAAAAATCAATGGCTTCCAGAGATTACATAAACAGGTATTCCATGTAATAATCAAAGAATATTGTAGTCCCGATCAGAGCACAAATTGAAACCAAAACGTGTCAGAGAACCCAGAGGAATTGAACAAGCTATCTATTAATCGGACTCATGAAACATTTCCATTAAATCTTCCCTTTCAGTGTCCATTCAATATTTTAAATGGAATGACAATATAAAGACCTTCAAAACAAACACAAAACTTCCACACATACCACCAATACAAATTGCACAAGTAAACGGCAGTGTGGAATTAATCCCTATGATCTGCAGGATTCATTTTAGCCCATCTCACACACATGTCAAGTGGAAAACACTCTAATTTCCATCTCGTCTAAGGGAAAAAAGGGTAGAAGCAGACTGTAGCAATGCAGCTGTACAGAAATCATGTCTTTTTGGCAGCATGTAAAGCAGCCATGAACCTCAGCGGAGCTTAATTGGTAATGGCAGGCAGTCTAATTGAATCATCAGTGAAATTCTATCTTCTCTCAGATGTCTTGGGATGTACGTCTGCATGAATTTCTTGCCTTGGAAATTCTTCAGATATTGTTTCTTGCTTTTGGTCAGGACCTCTCACTAGCAGTTGGAAAGAATCCAAGATATATCATGGACTTACCTTTAAAAAAATCAGACTCCTTTCAAACTACCCATCAATTCAGTGACTTGGCAAAATAGATTATGTTACAGAGCTGTATGGTGTAAGAGTAATAGGTGAAAGATACTTATGTGGTCATTAGGCTTTTTAGGTGCTCTTTGGACATTCATTGGCCAGACATGCTACTGGTGTTCAGAGATGCGTTGCCTGTCTAGCCATGGATACTCACAGTGAAATGATGATGTTCTAGGGTGTAACATTTGAGTTGCATCCTCAGATATATGACTAAGAGATGTCCCAGACTCTCATCAATTACCCACAATCACCTGCTGTAGGTTAGAATAGAACAGAATTTTTATTGCATAATTGTCACACAATTGCAAAATAATACACCACAAAATTTATGCCTCACATACATTTTTGCTGGCATATCAATTAGGCTTATGGGCCTGTAATTATTGGGATCATATTGATTACCTTTCTTAAATAGGATGGGATGATGATACTCAGTGTCTAAACAAGATGTTTAATCTGAAGCACTGTTACTGAGACATTAGGTTTGCAACTTGATTCCCTGGAAGTTTGTCAGTCTGGTTTACATCTTTCTCTTCCTTAAATAATTCCTTATAATATGATTCCCATGCAATAGCTGGGATAGGAATATCCATGACAGACTTTACCTCATTGATTCTGCCAGCCACTAAGTGCCAAAAATATTACATTTAACCCTGTTGCAGCTACTTCTAGCTCTGCCCACATAAATTTCTGATATTGCCTTTTCTTTGATTTAATCAATTGTTTATATTCACGTCTGAGTTTTTACATAGTATTACGTGTCTCCTGGTCATGCACTGATTGTATTTTCCTCATCTTGTATCTTCTGTTTGCATGAGATTTGTATCTGTTATTAAGAAAGCTCTTATATTCTCACATGTTTAATAATATGCTTCCTTAACTGTGTTTATGTTATCTTCAGGGGATAGAATTATATTTTTAAAATTTTAAATAGTAACTTAAATTTTGGAATTCTGCAATTCTGTTAGCTTCCACTTTTTGCCATTTCAGTCTCCTTGCCCTGTATATTGTTATTTGTTACATTTTGAGTTAGCCATTGATCTTGTAGGCTTATTTTGCTCTGGTCTGTTTTAGCTATTACCGTACTTCCACTATTATTCTGATAGTCACTGTTCACCATAGGGTGTACAGATCTGCCAGAAAATAAATGAACCTCTTGAGACACACATGTAATCTAGCACACTCCCTGACCTTTGGGAAAAATAAGTGTATGAGTATGATGAACTGTTGCCATTATTTCCTAATATATTCATGTCAAACATATATGATAGCCTAAACATGTTTACACCAGCATAATTTATGTTTACATCCTGAGAATTCCAATAATTCAAATCTAAAGGGTCTTCCTCAAAAAACCCACATTTCTTTGCAATTCTTGACAAGTCATTCCCAATTCTTGCATTGAAATTACCCAATAGTATAGGCATCACACTTGGAAATCTTATTCTAACAAAAGTTCCAAATGTAGCCATATACTGTATAGCCATATATCGGGAGTATAATACTGGAATGAGATTGGCGGAATAAATGCATTTACCAGAATAACCATCAGATCTTGAGTCTGGATCTTAACTGTCAGCACATTTTCGTCAGAAGTAAGTGTCTCAACCATACTACCCTTCCAACCTAAGTCTTGCTTCAGAAGAACTGCTAAAATGCTCTTCCTTTCTCATTTATTTTCTGTGCCGGATTTTGAAACCTGACACCACTTGGTCTTCTTGACTTAATTCTTGCCTGCCTGTCCGCCTGCCTGCCTGGTAGAGTGCAATTTTTCTGATACATCCCAATGTGCCTTGGTGGGCTTCAAGGGGAGAGTTTGAGGAAGCTCCACCCCAATTTCCATGCGGCTAGCTGCCTGGGATCAGTATTTTCAATACTTTTAAATTACACATGTGTTTTTTCATGGAGGAACACCATTTAGAGTTGAACAACATGGCCCCCTGTATCCCAAACCTCTCCAAATTAGGGGTGCTTCAAGGGGAGAGCTCAAGGAAACTCCACCCCAATTTTCATGATGCTAGCTGGGTGGGATCACTATTTTCTAGCACAGAAAATTACACTTAGAAATGTTTTTTTCCAGGGGGCACCCACTTTGAAGATTAATAATTTGGGGGGCCCAAACCCCAAATCTCTCCAAATTTGGCAGGCTTAAAGGGGAGAGTCCAAGCAAGGTACCCACCAAATTTGGTGCCTCTACAACCATGGGGTCCCATTTTGTAGAGAAACTAATTGATTCATTTCTGTTTCATTTTGTACAATTTTTTTTAAAAAACACAATTCGTTAGTAATGAAATGAAACAAATTATGGGGGTCAAGAAAACAAAATGAAATGAAACACATTTTTTCCATTTTGTGCCCATCCCTTCATGTAATCACTTGAAATGATGCAGAAAAATGTGACCCTTCACTCTCTACCATTCCCCGCTGGGCAAAACATGCAATTTCTTTTTCCCCCCCTCCTCTTAAAAAAAAAAAAAACAGTTAATGCCAACGCTGTAGCACCAGGCCACCTAGCAGGTCACCCTCCAGCTTGTTGATATCCTGCTTAAAAAGCGGTGTCCCAATTTATGGTTTTCAATTACATATAAGGCACAGATGTTAAGCATATGACCATCCAGGTGTTGTTAGATTCTACTTTCTCTTAATCAGACCAAACACTGATTGTGTTAGCTGTCACCCAGAAACACAAAGCGTGCATGAAAACTCCACTATCTTGAAAACTGTAATTTCTAACATCATTTATTAGCTCATTGTAGTTGGCTGGATTTCCCCTCCTACTTGCACTTCTGAAAGCCATAATGCTTTTGTGCTATCAGAGGCCAAAATCCAGTCAGTGGTCTTGAATACAGTAGGCATACTGAATGATAGGATTTATGTCTGTGTTGATTTGCTATCCAGCAATAAGTTCAGTGGGGTTACTCTGGTTGGGAACAACCATTGGACTTGGACCACATGAAGATGTTGAAGTATTTTGATACTTGTGGTAATAAAACCATATGAAGAAGAGCCTATAATTGCTTGAGTCATGGAAAATGATTCCTTCATTAGGGAGGCCATGTTTGTGATGACTCTGTGGCTATGAGCCAACTGCCTGTTTCTTTCTGGTGAAAGATAGTTAATCAAAGTTATAACAGCCAGACAGGAAGAAAACAGGATTTCTCTCAACTTCATTGTCCTAACATGGGGTATAAAGGTGAGAGCCAAAGCACTAGGTCTCATAAGATACCACACTCATGGGACATGCAGTTTCCAGATAACATTCATCTCAATGCATTTGGCCTGTCAGTCAGTTATGTATGAAGCATGGGTTGGCTCAGGAGGTTTTGGCTTCCCCTCTCCTATGTCTCACACGTTACATAATTAGACATTAGCCTTGATTAGTAAAAGCCATAGCACAGCTGACATAATGACACATTATTTCAAGATTGACTAAAGCTTGGTTGTGCAATTCTGCTAAATTCAGAAAACAGACGAATAAGCTGCTTGGCACTTTTCGTTCTGGGAAGCAAATCTCTTACAGAAGTATCTTCGGTTGGAAAAAGTGTTTGTAGAACCTTTCATCCACAAACTGTTCCATAGAAGTAGTGTTTTCAGTTTGGAAAATGTTGGCTAAGTTTTGCTGAAACATTTCTTAAGATAAGAAATCTAAGGTCTTGTCACTTGATAGACTTTTAAAAGTAAGCAGAAGACCAAGAAAAAGCATGAATGGATGTGGAACAGTGTAAAAAACAAACAGATGTGCTGCAATAAACCACATTACTTCAGAATCGAATATTCTTGACATTCTCTGTTATGAAGGTAAAAATACATAATAAATATCTGAGATGTAATCAATATCTGTTGCATAATTTGATATTATTTCTAAATATTAAGACCTTGTCCACCAACCATTCCTAACAGTTAATGTACAGTACACTGTACCAATTGATATTATAATATTACTTTGAATTCCTTCACATTTCACACACCAGGCATGGCTTGAAACACTGTCATTCCAAGCCCTACAGAGAACAAAAGTCTCCTTCTGTATATCTGTATTACTCTACTTTCAGAGACCACAATTCTGGTAAACTTCATAATAGATTAGTAATTTCAAGGGAGTGTTGCTTAGAACTCCTCTCTCTCTCTCTCTCTCTCTTTCCTTCCCTCTGCCAAGCTTTAACAGATACACACTGAAAAGATATCCAAGGGATGATAGAACCATGTAGGCTATTGTCCCCGATCCAATGCTTTAGAAGAGAAGTGTTTTCCTGTATGGGAATGGATGTGTGTACAAAGAGCTGTTCCATGTGAAGAGGGACTGTGATCCTATTAGAATCAATCTATCATTGTACATAGGAGCTCCACGTGTGCACCTCACATGCAGAGGTTATCAATAGCACTGAGCCATGAAGTCATGTTTTGTGGTCCACCCTCAAGAAACAGTGACATAGCTTTGGCGCAATGCACAACACTTTGTATATTATAAGTGCCACACACTTTCTCATTAAATGCTGGACCTTATTTTGTTCTTTCTATTTAAAATATTTTTAATCTGCCATTCACTTTCAAAAGAACTCAAGGAGGCTTCCAGCAATTAAAAGACAGTACAGTATTTTAATTTACAAGGGCGTGGTGGATCAGTGGGCTAGAGCGCTGAAACGGTTCGAATCCTGGGTGCCACACAGCGGAGTGAGCACCCATTGTTAACCCCAGATCCTGCCAACCAAACAGCTCAAAAGCATGTAAATGCAAGTAGATAAATAGGTACTAGTACCACCATAAAAAGTGGGAAAGTAAAACTGTGTTCCGTGCACAGAAATGCATTCATCCATGCAGGCCACATGGCCACAGACTTGCACAACACCGGCTCTTTGGCTTGGAAACAGAGATGAGCACTTCCCCTAGAGTTGGACACAACTAGCACACATGTGCAGAGAAACTCTGCAAAAGGACAGTAAAAACAGGGCCCTGTCTAGCCTCCTGTGGGAGGGAGTCCCAGAGTCTGGGAGCAGAAACAGAGAAAGCTCTCTCATGTGCCCCCACTGACATCATCTGAATATCATGTTGCCAATATATTTTCCTCAGGCAATATTTTGGGGTGAACTTGTTGTTTTCCTTGGTAGTGAAACATCAGATCAGATCCAAAGGAAGCCAAGAGAGGTTTTAAAATATCGGCAGTGACATTTTTTGAGAAAGGGCTTCTGGTGTATTCCTGCCAAGTTTTCTGTACTCAAATTTGTTTCTAATTTCACTTTGGATAAAATCCAGTGAGATAAACAAGTGTCATGTGGAAGCCTCTGGTGAGGGGTGGGGTGGGGTGGAATGTGTGCTAGATTCCCCTAGCAAATCGAAGGCTCCCTTTAAAATCTTTTTGACATTTCAGTAGTAGGAAAGCCCCCCCAAAATTCGGTTTTGGTTTCACCGTCAGTGAAGTATTTCATTCACTTCTTCTTTCTTACCTACTCCCACATCAAGGAGTCAATGATAAAACATACAGGGACATGTAATTTATTAAGGGAAGGAGAGAAGCAAGATTGGAAAAGGGGGAGGGAGAAACATTTCTTCTATGTTACCGAACGGAGTGGCTGTAAAAGAATTGAGTCAATGGCCACCTGGGTCTCTTTCATGGTTAACTAAAAACAATATTTCTCTGGGAGGCCACGGGGCTGGCTTGGTTTCATTACTGCACTTTATTAGTCCATTGGCTCAAGCGAGCATGTCTAAACACAAGGGAAAGTCAATCCTGTATCAGGGCACTCCATAGGTAACACCTGGAATATATTCTCTAGAGTGAAAACAGCAGGGAACTGACCAGAAATAACCTCACTCGTATTATTGCTGCAATTAGACCAAAACAACTTTCCCTTTGAAAACTTAATAATAAACACTGCAGGTCGTTCACTTGTTCAGAGTCCCATTGGGAGAGCAGAACAGATGGAGCTCCTTAGCTGGACCTTTTGCTGTCATGCAGACGAGAGGCACGGATCAGGAGACAGACTGATTTTAATTGGAACCAACAGCACCTACATGCCGCCTTGATATCCATGTCATCTTATTGTTATGTTTAAAATACTGCTTCCATCTCCCCACCCCCGCCCCTGCCTCTGTCTGCCAGGATGAATGAAATACCCTCTCCCGGCCATTGACACACAGGTCCTTTTCAGGTTCATTGCTTAATCTGCCACTCTCACCCAGGGGTAAGCAAATCTCATGTGGCGTGGAGTTATACCTAACACAACCCATGCAAAGCTCACAATACGACTTAACTGCATCAACGCATAGATCATGGCCAAATCATGCCCAGGTGTTGTCTAATGGTATTCCATGAGGGATTTGGCATTCACAATGTTAATTGAATTCCCTTCCTAGGAAGAAAAGTGGTAGCAAAACTGAATTCCTCTCCTTAAAATGAGATTGTGAGCACATTTCCCCACTCTTGTTAAGTGCACTTTCTTGTTCATGTCTTCTCATAACCTTTTCCTTGACTAAGCAAAATTATGCTACCTTTTGCCATGCTACGTCAGCCTGCCCCCCCCCCCACTTCACTAGAAGGAGGGCTACTGGCAGAGTGGGGCAACTGCCTCAGCCGTGAACGCTGGTGCAGTACCGTGGCAAGGTAGAGGAGGACAGATCTGTGTGTACCTATCTTGCACCCCCTATACTAACCTGCTGAGATTGGGTGCACCTCAGAGAGGGTTGCCACACTCCAATTTTCTAAAACCAGAAACCTTAATGTGTACCTTATGAAAATTATTAGGTAGCTTTTTTTGCATTCTAATGTACATGTTCATATTACGCAAACAGGGATATTTCCTGGTCGTGTAAATTAAATTGCTCACTACATTATTTTTCTACCAATAGGTTCTAATCCTCTCACAATTTCTACATGGCTCCTCAACTTGTTTTAGTTCAATTGGAAATACTGAGATACCAAGAAAGAGCCGCCGCCCCATACGTACCAACAGTGAGGCAAATGGACTGCAACCACTCGGTAATATCCTTTTGAAAATTTGATCCATTTGGCTGCACCTAGTGGGTTTTTCTAAATTTTACCCCAGACCCCAAATGGAACAATGGGTTTTCTGCACCAACACTACCCCTTCGCTGGCCAAGCAGGGGCTATGCGCCTCAAAGTGCCACATGGAGAGGGGATGTGAATGTGTGTGCATGACCTAAGTCACTCTGTTTGTAGGACTGGGACTGTAACACAATCCATAACTTCTGATGAAGCTTTAAAACATCTCTGCTTCCTTCCTCAGCTAAGAGACTGGCTGGCAAAAACAAAAAAAAATTGTTGTGCCAAGAACTTTACATCTAAGAACTAACTCCTGACAAATATTAGCAACTTTTAAAAGTTTTACTAGTAGCTTAAAGGTATCGCCTAGTCTAGTCTTTCTGGAAGTTGAGTCATGGCAACTGGACTTCTTTTCTTGAGAGATTGAAAACATTTCACTGCTCATCCAAACAGCTTCGTCAGTCTGAGGAAAACTAGTTGTGAGTCCTCCGTTTTATAGTTCACTTTGACCTCATGTCATATTTCAGACCAGGGTGAGTTGAACTATAAAATGGAGGACACACAACTAGCTTTCCTCATGCTGATGAAGCTGTTTGGATGAGCAGTAAAATGTTTTCAATCTCTCAAGAAAAGAAGTCCAGTTGCTATGACTCAACTTCCAGATAAATTCACCTGTATGACTGAGAATCTTCACAGACTAGTCTAGTCTTTTGTATTTAATTTCTATAGGAATCACTACTCTGAGAAAGATAATATAGTGTAATGGTTACGGTTATTCAAAAGGTGTGATGTAGTAGAAGTATTGTGTACAAAGGGAATGGCATCATCAGTGGTGTTAAATTTGATCCAAAGTGACCTCTATACTCACCAGGCAGTTTTGTTTCTAGCTTCCACTTCTGGAGTTATAAGAACTCAATGGAGGTGGAATACAAACTTTGAGCAGACTGCCAGAACAAATTTATGACTGTGTCCCTTTCATCTCCTTTCACCTCCCCAGTTGGCTCTGCTCTGCTCTTGTCTCTGGAAGTGTGAGATGTGATTACAAAAGTAATTAACACAACACATTGCATTTGCAAAGGTATATGGCAATTATTGCACTGTAAAGTGTCCTCACGATCAATTAAGAAGCAGACAGCTTTATCACACATTGGAATAAATGTAAATTAAACTCACTCAATAGCCAATTATGCTATTACATGTCTTATTATATGGGCATTAAAATATTTCACTAATCAAAGTAACTGCTTTCATTATTGGGAGTGTATTGCAGAAGGTTGATACATTCTGATTTTTTATTTAATTTGCTTTCAAGATAGAATTATGGAGTGCAGAATTTAAAATAGGTCTCTGTTCCTTAAATGCCAAAATTAAGCAGTAGTGAGTTAGATTGTGTGAGTTATGGACTATTTTCTGCCCCCTCAATGAGAACTCCACTGTACTGAGGGGGCGGGTTAATTTGAGGTGGGGTGGGGAGGGGGGAAGAGGGGGCTCTTTAAACTAATCTTCCCCCCTCCCAATTGGAAACCTATTTTCCCCACCCCACCTCTCAGCTGCTCCTTGCTGCCTTCCCTGCACCTCGTTTTCTGGGGACTCTGTGCAGTGGGCAAAGAGTCTTCTGTAAGAAAATAAATAGCAAACCATCATTTTAAATGACAATAAGATGACTTGAGGATGAGAAAGTCACTGGTGGTGATTTTCAGGGTTAGGCTGCATCCATTTTCCAATAATAGCTCTGAAAATGTTAGCATCAGGACTGGATATTAAGCAGAGG
>JAHTLZ010000114.1:4860051-4880831 GCA_023846285.1 Phrynocephalus versicolor | reverse complement strand
TGACATATTTTTTTTTCAAGAGAGGACTGCCCTCTACCTGAACACTGGCAAAGGATGCTCTTTCTTTTGAGTGTGTCCCTCATTTGAAGTGTGCCCCATTCCATACCTGTCTGAAAGACAGAAGAACTAAAATGAGGTAGATCATAGAAATTATCATTACCTTTCTGGAGTACATAGCGCAGGCACAAAAGCCACTCACACACAGTCTTCCCTACTCAAGTGAGATGCATTGTAATTGTGTGTGTGTGTGTGTGTGTGTGTGTAGAAAACTATCTGAAAATACAAAAAAAATGGTTAAGGCCCCCGTTTCATTTGAGGTCCAAGCCAGCAAACACTCAATGCTTTTCAATTCCATCTAGTTTCAGGGGAAGAGTTTTAGCATAATTTGGCTGCCTCCCACAAAAAACCATGCCACTCTGCAGCAGCCGGAATGGATTTGGAACTGGTTCTTCATATACGAAAAACCTCTTTCTTTTGTTGGACAACCCCAAGGAGCATCCTCACAGAAAGAATGGAACAAGGAAACAATTTTCACGGCATCCCCAGCATCATCCCACACACTGTTCTGGAAGGCTGCCAAACCCCTGAAGCAGAATTTGACTGGCACTTTTTTTATTATTTATTTATTTATTTATTTATTTATTTATTTATTTATTTATTTATAAATGTTTCTACCGCCCGTCTTCCCAAGGGAACTCTGGGAGATTAACAACAACGATAAAAACAAATATTATATACACAATACAACAAAACCAGCAAAAAAACACCTTCCTGTGTTCCTTATTGAACCAGGAAGTTGCCTTTGATCATGACATGGTCTCTCATGGCCTCTTACCTGAACATTTCAAGTGGCAGTGCTTAGAATTGAACCCGAGGACTTCTGCATTGAAAACTTCATTGAAGAAGGGGTAATCCTCTAGCTCAGTGGTTCTCAAATTTGGGCAACGAAGGTGTTTTTAGAATGGAATTCCCAGAAGTCTGTGCCACCTGCTGTGTTGGCCAGAGTTTCTGCAAGTTGCAGTCCAAGAACATCTGGGCTATTCAAAGTTGGGAATCACTACCTCTAGATGTTCTTGGATTTCCATTCCCATCAACCCTAAGCAGCATAGCCTGTAGCAGCGGTGGCAAATCTTTGGCACTCCAGATGTTTTGGACCACAACTCCCAGAATTCCAAGCCTAGACTGCCAGTGACAAAGGCCTGTGGGAGTTGTGGTCCCAAACATCTGGAGTGCCAAAGGTTCGCTACCAATGGCCTATAGTATGGGGTGGTTTATTTATTGTATTTATTTATTGAACTTGTATCCCACCCATCTAGTGGCAAGCCACAACTCTTAGTGGCTACAAAAGAAATAAACACAAAAACTGCATACAGAAACAAAATTAAGACAAATAAACATTAAAAGAAACACAACCCTTTCTCCATTATCATCAACAACAACATAGGGCCATCCTAGGATTGCCCAGAAAAGTTGATTACAAAGGACAGAGGCTTTCAAAGGGCTGTGTGAAAAGCCACCTTTTAATTAGCTTCTTAAAGCTAATTACGGTAGTGTCTAGGGAGAAATGCATTTCTAGTATGTGCCTGGTTGAACTGAGTTCTTGGGATTTTGGATCCTTTATCATTACTGGGGCCCTTATTTTAAAAAGTACATTATCAATTTATTTTGTGACAATAGGCAATAAACACTGCAAGGAAGCTTTGAATGTCCTTCCAAATGTGCCCCTCACGTTAGCCAGGATCCTGCAGATCTACTACCAACTCAGCATACTTCAACAGGATTCTAATTCAAGAAAGAAAGCTGTTGAAATGAGAATTTCATGTATAATAATCCATGTTGAGAATTGTTTGACATATTTAAGGCACAGCACATACTTTGTCAGCAGTAGGCCAGGAGGGCAAGACCATGAATATGAGCATCCCTTGTAAACATCTGGGTTTTTAATACCACCCATTCTATATGTCCCAGGTGGTTCCAGTAATCACAATTAAAACTGAATACATCACTTACATATTTTGAAGGAGGAATGACAATTCTTTACACTGAACCCATGGTTTTCAAACTGTGTCTTACCATGTCCTGGGGTCCCACAAAGAACTATGAGGAATTCAAGGGGAATATATTTAGCCTCATTTTGATCAATCATACCATTTTAAATATTTTATATACTTGTATTTTAATGTACTTTAATTATATTGTTTCTGTATTTTATTATTATTATGGTTTTATTGAATTGGTGTTTCAATTATGTTAGAAATGAGAACTCTGTACTTAATTTAAAAATTTTATGGTCTTATTCTTTTAAAATCATGAAAATCTCATTTTAAAAAAGATAAAAATATGGGCATGAAACAGAAAAAAGAGAGAAAGATTGCATATAGCAAAAATGATTAGCGAGTTTCTGGGACTAAGAACTGATAGAAAAAGGGAGTTTAATTAATTAAAGGATACTGAAAATAGCATATTCCAAGATGTCCATCCTTTCCTTTATTGTGATGAGTGAACAGAGGCAGGATCAAACTAAGAGTCATGATTTTCACATTTTTTGCAAAGGTGCTCCTTTTATTGGTGAAGCATATATGTTTGTCACAGCACATATTTTTCCTCACCTCTATACCTTTCATTTAACATATCTTGCTTTATTACTGTTCTTTGGAAAGTAAACATATACTGTACCTAATTTGCAGCCTGATTGCTAAAGCCTATGTATTTGAGAAAATCCACTTTTATAAAGACAACTGATATATTGTACAGAAAATGCATTCCCCTTGACCTCTAGTTTAAAACTGAGATGTGTGTTTCATGACCAGAGATGGGCATGAACCAAAAAAAGATGATTCATTTTGGTTTGATTTGTTTTAGGGTTTGGTTCATTCTGTTTCAGTTTTAAATCACTCACACGTAACAGCGCCTTCTCTGTGGTGGGCCCCACTTTGTGGAATCACCTGCCTAGTGAGCTGCGCCTAGCACAGTCCCTGCCTGCCTTTAAAAGGGCTCTTAAAACACACCTTTTTAAAGAGGCATATGGAGACAATTTTACTTAATTTTTTTTTCTCTTCCTCTTTTGCCGCCCATGT
This sequence comes from Phrynocephalus versicolor, assembly GCA_023846285.1. Taxonomy (NCBI): domain Eukaryota; kingdom Metazoa; phylum Chordata; class Lepidosauria; order Squamata; family Agamidae; genus Phrynocephalus; species Phrynocephalus versicolor. The sequence continues at coordinate 4,877,754 of JAHTLZ010000114.1, read as the reverse complement.
CATCTTTGTGGAGGGTATTGTCCTTCCTTATTTTATTGGTATTCTTGCTGCTTGTTTTCCTTTCTGTTGTTTTATTTTAACTGTAAACCATCCAGAGTTCCGTCTGGAAGATGGGTGGTATATAAATATAACTAATAAATAATAAATAATAAATAATAAATAATAAATAATAAATAATAAATAAAGATTTTTTTTCCAAATATTCATTTTGTTGGTTCGTTTTGTTCATTATTCGTTTTTCCCCACTTTGCGCGATTTAATCCATTTGACAGTGCGCGGGCGGGAAAAACATTTTAAAAATTTAAAAAACAGACGTTGACAACAACTGCACAAACTGGATTGGCAGCATCCTCATCCTCATCATCCACATCCTCATCATCCTCATCAATCATCAACACATCATCCTTACCAGGTGGCGGCAGTGGCAGCAGCAGTGGTGGGGTGATCCTGGCCCCTGTGGCAGGGGCTTTTTGAGGTGCTGGCTTGGGGACAGCACCTCTTTTTTTTTAAGCACTGACTGCGTGGCCCCTGGGGCCGGTGCTGGTTTTATTTTTTATATTTTTTTCTTTATTTTAGGGCACCAACCCAGCCATCCCTGGGGCTGCGTATGAACTCCTTTTATTTATTTATTTATTTATTTATTTATTTATTTATTTATTTATTTATTTATTTATTTAAAATTTATTATACTGGTTAAAATCACTTTACTAGAAAACACCATTATTTAGTCAGCTGGCTAAATAAAATAATATTTTTTTCCAACTGCTGACCGCATGGCCCCTGGGGCCGAGTTCACAGTGGTTATCTTTTTTATATATTTTTTCTTTATTTTAGGGTGCCAACCCGGCCATCCCTGGGCTGGGTTGGCACTCATTTATTTATTTATTTATTTATTTATTTATTTATTTATTTATTTATTTATTTATTTATTTATTTATTTATTGGTTTTATTTTACTGCCGACCACATGGCCCATGCTATAGCTGTAGAATGGGCTGGTTATCATTTCTTTTGCCAGCCGCAGGCCAGTTCCATGACCCGTGGGCTGGGTCCGGTCCTCGCGGGCCAGTTCTGGGCCTGCATGCCGGATCAGGGTGTTTTTTTTGCCGGCTGTGGGCCGGGGGCGAGGCTCACGGGCTGGATCTTTTATTCCATTCCATTCCATTTCATTTCATTTCCATGTATTTATTTATGTATTTATTTATTTATTTACTGCCGACCACGGCTGCCTACTAGCTGAAGCTTTTTTTTTTTCTGGTCGCAGCCAGAAAGACCAGACGGCCCCTCCAGGAAGGACCAGCCAGCACCAGCTGGTAGGAGACATCTCCGGCACCGCCATTAACGAACCGAACCGAACCAAACCATTTTTTGTTTGGTTCGGTTCATTTCATTCTAAATCCACTCTGATGTTTGTTATCTGTTTTGTTATGTAATGAAAATAACAAATAACAAAATGAACCAAAAGTTTCATTTCGTGCCCATCTCTATTCATGATATTGGCTCTCAGTGTCAAACTATTAGATAATAATGATGAGAAGGTTGGGTTTTTTTAAAAAAAAATGAGAACACAAATGACTAATTTAACTATCTACAGATTTTTAAACATTTGTTTCATTGAAAAACCCTTGAGGCGAAAGTGTTGACAGTCCTGCTTGCAATGATTTTCAAATATTTATCCTTTCATCTCTATATACAGCTAATTTCCTATCCTTTTCTCTGCCACACACAGCTGGTTAAAAGAACAGCTTCCCTTTTGATTCATAGAAATGTTTTCAAGAAACAGGGAGAACGTATGTGCTGTGTAACAGTTTTCTGTCTCATTCACCCAACAAGCTTGCCACGTGGCCAGTAATAGGACGTATGGGTCCTGGGAGCTAGCCTTTGTGTCTCCTCCTGATATTATTCATCACGGATGCTCGTGCCAGTTTTAAACTCCACGGCCTTTTCAGTTTACATTCCTTGTCCAAGGAGATGCCAAGAACCAGAAGAAGGCATTTATTAAATTGTACAGGGAGATGTTACAAAAGAAGGAGGGAGGTGGAAGAGCAAGTATTTATCTTCACAGCAACCACCCACCCTGTAGCAACAAAAGAATGGCCTGCAGCTGGCTGAAGGGCATTAGGTCTTGTACTTTCAGAGCTGCTCCTACATTTCTCCTATTTTGAGAAATGTCAGGTGTTCTCTTGTATGTCAGAAAATATGGGGTTTATTTTTTTTTATTTCTTTAGGCACTCAATTATTATTCAGATTATATTTGTGAGGTACCCATGTTAGTTTACTGGAGCAAAAACAACAGAATTCAGAGGCTCCTTCAATACTTACAAGTTTTAGTTGTTAGAAGTTTTTCTGGACTGCAGCTCACTAAGCCTTGTGCTAAATAATGCTCATTCATCACAGAGGTGTCATAGAACTCTTCAACTGTGACAAATTCTGAGAACAGCTCACAGTTGGCAATTCATTAAGACGACATGCAGATTTTTGCAGGGACAAAGGTAATGTACTGGACTGTGTATTATCCCTCATTTTGTAAGCTGCTTTGGGTCCTTTTTCCAAGCAAAAAAGGTGGGGTAAAATACTCTAAAATAAATAAATAAATAATGCTTCATCTCTAGAAATAGGCACAAACTGGTTTGTGATTATTTCTGATTGCTGGCTAATCTAAAATCAGCATATATCCTCAGGAAAAATGAATCAGTTTGTAGTTTCATTTTTGGGTTCCTGCCTGGGGGACACCTACCTGCTCCTCCCACCTCTGGCCCCACCCCACAGTGGGTGCGTGTTAGAACCATAGAATCATAGAGTTGGAAGAGACTTCAAGGGCCATCCAGTCCAACCCCCTGCCATGCAGGAACCCACATCACAGTACTCCTGACAGATGACCATCCAGCCTCTGCTTAAAAACCTCTAAAGAAGGAGAATGCACCACCCTCTGTGGCAACATATTCCACTGCCGAACAGCTTTAACAATCAGGAAGTTCTTGTTCAAATGGAATCTGTTTTCTTGTAGTTTGAAACCATTGCTCTGAGTCCTAGTCTCTGAAGCCATGAAAAACAGGCCAGACCCCTCTTCGATATGACATCCTTTTGAATATTTAAACATGGCTATCATATCCCCTCTCAGCCTACTTTTTGTAAGGCTAAACATTCCCAGCTCCCTAAGCTGTTTCTCGTAAGACATTTCTTCCAGACCTTTAACCATCCTGGTTGCCCTCCTCTGGACCCGTTCAAGGTTGTCAACATCCTTTTTAAACTGAGGTGCAGAGAACTGGATATGGTTCTCCAGTACTATCACTTCCCTTGATCTAGATACTGTGCTTCTGTGGATGCAACCAAGAATTGCACTGGCTTTCTTGGCCACTGCGTCACACTGCTGACTCATGTTCAATTTGTCTTCCCCCCCAGACTCCCAGATCCCTTTCACAGGTACTCTTCTCCAGCCATGTGTTTTCCAACATATATATGTATAGATGTTCAATGGCAGGCTCCTGGCAGGAAAGCTGAGAGCTGCCTCTGAGCATGCACCCACTGCCAAGCTGATAGGCAGGCTCATGCTCAGAGGCAATTGGCCAGGCTACTCTGCCAAGAGCCACCTGCTCCCTCTGAGCACAAACCTGCTGATATGCTGGGCAGCAGAGACATGCTCAAAGGTCCTGGCCAGCTCCCAGCAGGAAAGCTGAGGCCGCTGCCTCTGAGGATATAAATAAATAAATAAATAAATAAATAAATGGTGGTGGTGGTAGCAGTGGAGGAGGCAGCTGCTGCGCAGTACCAGGTATGCAGAGGTGATGGGGCAAGCAAATTTGGGATCCCTGAACTGGTCCTAAAACAAACCATTTTGTTGAGGGTTTGGGTTCGTGGTTCATTTTGCATCCATCTCTCTTCATCTCATATGCACAACCACAGCTGAACCCACCACATGGCAGAGTGAAGTGGTGCCTTAGGCAGCATATGCTGGAGATAAGTGGTAGGTGGGCGGCAGTGAAATGCTAAAAAGCAGAGCCACACAACCTGCCCTGGGCTAGCCTGGTCCTTTTTAATGTCTCACGGTCAGCATTAAATTCAGACACCAAAAGACGTGAGTTAATTTTGAAGGTGTCACAATGTGTTGTTTTGTCTTGTCTTTTTGTTTTGTTCTGTGTTTCTTGCTGATATCCATTTGACTTCTGCCTCTGGAATGAGGGGCAGATATTGTTTCTTTTTCCCTTTGTCTTAGGAAATTGCCTGTCTTGATTGGCCCTGTACACAACATACATTAATACAGCTCATGTGAATAAACACTAACAAGAAAGTAAAAGGAAGGCAAACAAAGCAAGCTGTATATTCTGTGCTTGAGCTGAATCAAGTGCAGCTATTTGTGGGTTGGTAACGGTGCCATTGTGGGCTTCCATGTTTTTAACATCCACTGAGTGTAAGTGTCACTCAGGAGCCAAGCCTTTGCACACCACACCCTTGAGGTTCAGACTGTAACTAATTGGCAATAGTTCTTTTCCTAGCAGCTGGGGCAGGAAGTCCAAAAACCTCCTTTGGAAGGCACAGTATCTGCATTATTCCATACAAAGTCTATATTAGAAGGGTAAATTAGACAGAGGATATACTGGCAAATTAGACTATGTGCAATCAAAGAATGGGAATATCCCAGCAATCTTGGAAAGTCGAGTACTGTACAATGAATGTATCAGGCTATATCTTCATTATAGAAAGGCATACAGAAATATTTAAACCTTTCCTGCGGTAATACATTTTTATGATAATTTGGATGCCCATACTTTTGGTTTTGGTACAGTTGCATTGACACAGAGCTTGCGTTGCATATTTCCTCCCTAAGAGAACTAAGAGGCAGTCCAGAAACAATATTCACCACTTCAGTCCTTATGATAGGTCTGCTCTGGTCCCCAAATGCTGGGCAACTTGTTTAATGCTACTTCTTCGATGAAGTGAAGCAACCATTTTGCCTTCCAATTTGTCCTTGCTGACCAACTGGAACGAGTTCAGAGGATGACAACAAGGATGATCAGGGGGCTACTGGAAAGCAAGCCCCATGAGGGAAGGCTGAAAGAACTGGGCATGTTTAGCCTAGAGAAAAGAAGACTGAGGAGCGATATGCTAGCACTTTTCAAATATTTGAAGGGCTGTCATACAGAGGAAGAGCAGGATCTGTTCTCGATCATCCCCTAGGGCAGGACGTGCAACAATGGGCTCAAGGTAAGATAGCCCAGCTTTCGGCTGAGTATCAGGAAAACTTTCATAACTGTTAGAGAAGTATGGCAGTGGAACTAGTGACCTCACTGGTGACTAGTGCTCCAACACTGGAGGCATTCGAGAGAAATTTGGATGACTACCTGGCAGATATCCTTTGATTTGTATTCCTGCATCAAGCAGGGTGGGGGGTATAGACATGATGGCCTTATAGGCCCCTTCCAAGTTCACTATTTTATGATTCTTTAATTTTCTTGATTCCGACGTTGATTCATGTAGACCGATGCCATCAAAGACAGCTCTTTCCCATCCAAACTGGAATCAGTATATACTGGGAATGTAACTTCCTGTACGCAAAACACCAGCTCTGACAGTGAGAGATGGCCTCTTTCTGCAAGACACCACTGGGAAACATGTGGTCCTCCCCATACAGTGTATTACATGTTCCTATCATCCTTCATTCCACATTGACTATAATGGCTAAGACTGATTATTTATTTATTTGTTTGTTTGTTTGTTTCATTTTATACCACCCATCTTCCAATCTGGAACTCTGGGTGGTTTACAAGTTTTTTTAAAAAAAAAACATTAATGGGAGTTGCAATCTACACCATAAGCAAACAAAAGCTGTGAGCCTCCATGGCCACACAGTCAACTTTTGCACACTCATGACAATAGCCTGATAAATGAGACTTGCATCCAGAAGGCCTGGATGATGGGAAATGACAAAAATGGAGATCTGGATGAGCTCAGAGTAGGGATGGGCATGAAACGGAAAAAATGCATTTTGTTTCGTTACTTATGATTTTTTTAAAAAAACAATGTACAAAATGAAATGGTAATGAACTGATTCATTTTTCTATTCTGTGGCCCACTAGGGTCCTAGAGGCACAAAATTTGGTGCATACCTTCCTTGGATACTCACCTTTAAGCCCTCCAAATTTGGAGTGGTTTGGGGTTTGCAGGGCAAGTTATTACACTTTAAAGGGGGTGCTCCTGGAAAAAACATTTCTAAGCCCCATTTTCTGTGCTTGGAAATACTATTCCTGTGCAGCTAGCAGCATGAAAATTGCAATGGACCTTCCTCAAGCTCTCCTTTCAAAGAACCCCAAATTTGGAGAGGTTTGGGGTTACAGGGGCCAAGTTATTTGATGCCAAACAGGGTGCCCCCAGTAGAACAACTTTTGTAATTTTAAAGTACTTGAAAATACTGATCCCAGGGACCTAGCAGGGATCAGTATTTTCAGGTACTTTAAAATTCCAAGCTTGGCATTTTGATTGCATGACACTTGGCTGCATGTCTACCAGCATAGTCAATGCACAGTTCCCAAGCTGGATGTGCCCCCATGGTCAGCTTTGTTGCCCTGCTGCCACAGCCAATATGACACTGCTAGACAAATGATCCCACAAGTTGGTATCTATTTCAGAACTCAGTAGCTATCTTGTAGTGCCTCCCAACATGTCCCCTAATTTGTGCTTGTGCTTCTTTATGCCTCCTCCACATACTACCGCTTTGTCTGGAACACAAGTATCTATGGTATGGGAGGAGATTCTTGCACTCTTTTGCCCCACAGAGCCATATGTGGCGTTTGCAACTGTGGCGGCTGCAGCTGTGGCAGGAAAATGCTGGAGCCCCAAAGAACTGCAAGTGGCCAACACATCCAGTTTATCCAAGGATGTTACCATCCTGATATATACCAACCCAACTGGAAGATCTGCCAGTAGCAGCTGTGACTTGATGGTGGATCCTCTTGAGTTTTCCCTGATTTGAAGAGTTATGGTTTTTTTTTAATTAGAGTATTGTGTCACGGCTCATGCAACCCCATTATGTAAAAGATTATACCATATATTAGATATAAATGATCATGAGGCATTGAATACAAGGGGATTTGTATCCGAATAGGTATTTATGGGTTTCCCCAATTAATGTACCACTGAACAATCACTCTATCAAGTGCCATGAAAATGCTTGACTCTAATGTCTTTAAAAGCAAAAGCAAAAGGCATAGTATTCTGCTTATATACCGCTCCGTAGCACTTCAAGCACTCTCTGGGAGGTTTACAATTTAATTATGCAGGTTACACATCCCCCTCCTCCCGGCAAACTATGTACTCATTTTACCAACCTCAGAAGGATAGAAGGCTGAATCAACTATGAGCCGGCTACCTGGGATTGAACACCAGGTCATGAATACAGTTTTAGCTGCAGTACAGGCATTTAGGCACTGTGCCACAAGGCTCAACATTAAAAAGTCCCTTAAATATATTTGTACTGTTATGAGGAGATACAAAAACTGTAAGCAAGTTCCTGAAGGATCTTACCAGCCCAATTATTTTGCGGTCTGCTCCAGCCAGCCACTCATTGTAAAACAGGTCAGATAATGTAAATCAAGCATTGTGTGTATTTATTTTTAAAGAATGGACAAAAGTTATTCTACTGTTAAATGTGAAGCTGACTTTTTGAGAGAGTGCGGATCAAGTTACACTGAGAATTCAGCCATCCCAGTGTTTGTCCCTACTTTTGAGAGTCTGCTTTATACGTCTCATTAAAAAGTCATTGCTTCTTGTAGCATAAAAATATTTCCCGTTAAAACAGTGGCCTGCTTTTAATAAATCCCAACATTATTGTTGGCACCAAATTGCCTATGTCTAACCAAATGAATATTTTTGTGCATTCAGCTTGTGTAAGTTCATACACTTGGTGAAAATCTTTCAGCAACTCATTTAGTCCCATCAGATGTCAGGGCAGCAGTTTTATTTAAACGTGTGATATTGTCAGTATTAGATTTTCCTTTGTTGCTTTTATCCCTTGCCTTGTACTGGCACATTTAAAACAGATTTTTGCAGGAAAGCAAAAGTGTTCCCGTCTGTGGGAGAGGAAACAGGTTTGGTGCATCACTTGTAACCGCAAATGCCTTTTGTAATTCTTGCCTTGACTGTGCACTAGAGATGGGCATGAAACAAAAATATAGTGTTTTATTTTGTTTTGTTTCTTTAGTAGTTTCATTTTGTTAGTAACAATTTTTTTGGGGGGGGAATGAAATGATTTGGAACTCAATGAGGAGGAGATTCTTTGGACTCTTCCCTGGAAGGTTCCCAAATTTGAAGCGGTTTGGAGTTCAGTGTTTCAGATGGTAAGGGGAAATGTGGTGGGCTGAAACGAGATCCATCGGCTGGAATAAAGCCATGGGGCCCCCTCACCACCACCACCCAGCTTGTTTTGACAGCTTGGGCTGTGGGGAGGGGGCGCGGCTTTACTCCAATAGATGGATCTTGCTTCAGGCAATGGGATGTCTCCCATCCTAGACATTCATTCCCCTTGCTTGCTTGCTTGCCTATTTGCCTGACTCCCCTCAACTCACTTACTCACTAACCTGCCCACCCCTCAGGCACCTGTCCACTCACCCTCATCTCTTGTCCCTTTCTCTCTCATTTTCCTCCACCTCCCTTTCTGTTCTCCAGCCAACCTCCACCACTTAGACTCATCGGACAGGAAACCGATATGTTACAGCTGTAATGGTGGCAGCCCAAGGCAGCAGTAGGAAGCCTGAGGCACCATCAGGGTGGGAGTACACACATTGCAACAAAATTTTTGGATTCAGACAAAAGGCCATGAGATTGTAGCCCCAATCGAAAACTGCTGATCCCTCTGCTTATTTATTCTGGCAGTGAGAAGAGACCATATATTCTTGGTGCAGCCCATTACCGGAAGCAAGATCCATCAGTTGGAGTAAAGATGCAGCCCCCCCTTCCCCATAGCCCAAGCTGCCAAAACCAGTTGGGTGTTGGTGACAAAGGGGGGCATAGCTTTACTCTAGCTAACGGATATCCTTGCAGCCCGCCACTTTTCCCCATATCATCTGAAACACTGAACCCCAAAGCACTCCAAATTTGGGGAGTTTCCAGAGAAGAGTCCAAGGAAGCTCCCCAAGTTTGGTTTGGTTCTGTCTGAAACAGTTTCTTTTGTTTCATTTTGTTTTGTAATGAAGTAATTTGTTACGTAACAAAATTACAAAACAGTGTTTTATTTTTTGTTGTGTGCCCATCTCTACTGGGCATCCTTTCGGTATTACCTTTAAAAGTGATATGTGTCTCTCCAGATGCAGTTGAACTACAACTCCCATCATCCCTTACCATTATCTGTGATGCATAGCCAGCCAGCTCTCACCATTGGCCATGATGCCAATAATATTTGAAGGGCTATATATTCTCTAGGTCTAAAGGATGGCTTGTAAAAGTTAGGTTTACAATTCACTAAGTACTTCCTAAGTACAAAGTGAAAGCCTAGCAAGAGCTTGGAAAAAGTAATTCTGAAACTACACTTCCTAGAATGTACTGACCAGCATAACCAGTGGAGGAGATTCTAAGATGCCTCTTCTAATTCCCTGTTCTTGACTTGAATATGTCTTAAATGTTTTGGGCTGTATATTGTCCGTCATTACTGTAAGCCACCTTGGGTCCTTTTACAAGGAGAAAGGTGGGGTGTAAATATTCAAAATAAATAAATAAGTACTACCACCAGGTCTGTCATGAATATCCAGACAATCACATGGTCAGGAGGAGTGTGCATTTAGTATCGCATGCTAGAATTTAGACTGTAGTGGATGGGGTTAGACTCCCCCTTAAAAGTCAGATCCACACTTGGGTATACTACCGGACACAATCCTGACCTTGGGTGCACAGGTTTCAGTGGTGCCCAGGAGTACTATTGCATAATTAAAGCAGAATTATTGCAGAAAAGTTTCTTGAGAAGTCCATACTGAGCACAAGGACATGTGTTTGCCTTACATGGTATTTGGATTACTACAATATTTTCTATGTGGAGCTGTCTTTGAAGATTCTTCAGAAACTCTGTCTCGTAAAAAAAAACCTGGAGCTAGACTGTTGGCTGGTGCTGGTTACAGGGAGCATATAACTCCCTTATTACAAAAGCGTCATTGGCTATCACTCTGATACTGGATCCTAATCAAAGTGCTGGCTATTACCTATACGGTAAGCCTTTATATAGCTTGCCTCCAGGCTATTTGAAGGATCATATCACCACGTACGAGCTTTCCTGACTTTTAATATCTCCTGGAGAAGTTCTTCTCTTAGTTCCACCACATTACCAAGCTCATTGCTACCACGGAGGGTGGTGGAGTCTCCTTCTTTGGAGGTTTTTAAGCAGAGGCTGGATGGCCACCTGTTGGAAATACTGTGTTGGGGGTTGGACTGGATGGCCTCTGAGGTCTCTTCCAACTCTATGATTCTATGATTCTTTGATTCATTTGGGGAGGACAAAAGATAGGGCCTTCTCAGTGGTTGCTCCCAGGCTTTGGAATGCAACAGCCCAAGAAGGCACATTGGCTTCTTGACCTCTTGCTCTTCTGTTTTTATGCAAGTATCTTCTTCTTCAGGAAGGCTTTTAAGCAGCAAGTGACATTTATTAATGCACAGGTTTATTATTTTAAATTGATTTTAATCATGTTTTCAACATTGATATATTTTCAATATGATGTTTATATGTTTTTTTTTTCATTATTGTCTTATAGTTTTAGTTGTTGTGAGCCCCCTTTGGTCCACTATGGATAGATAGATGTGTGTGTGTGTGTGTGTGTGTGTGTGTGTGTGTGTGTGTGTGTGAAAAGGGGATTGTAGTATTCAAAAAATTATTTTAAAGCAGCTAAAATGACTTGCAAGGGAAAATGTCCAGGAAAATCAGGAAGAATTGCAGAAATCACAGGGGAAATGGGTGAAGAAGGTGTGATAAGCTTCAGTTAAATAGCTTAGCTTTCTTTGCCATAGTCATCTTTTTATTACAGACCGCCAAAATCGCAGCACTATTGTCCATTTATTCCTAGCTGATAGCCGCAGTGATGAAGCACAAAAGGAACTAGGAGATTCATTCAAAAATCACCATTTTGCTGCTTTGGTTTGGTTAAGGTTTGTTCAAACTGGAGAAACCAAACTCCCAAAGCAACTAATTTTGGAGCACCTTACAAACCTCCTGGTTCGATTTCCCCCAATCACACACACACACACACACACACACACAAACACACACACACACACACACACACACACACACACACACACACAAAATCCCCCTACCTACTTCCCACTCTCCCTTTTCCCTCCCCACTGGTCCCAATCTCCTCCCTACCTTGTCCTGCTGCCTCTTCTAGAGATGGGCACGAATGGAAAAGAATGACGTTTCGGTTTTTCATTTTTCGTTGCGGGTCCATTTTGGTTTGTTTTCATTTTTCGTGATTTTGTTTGGAAAAAAATGTTTCATTGTTTCATTTTTCATTTTTTGTTTTCACCCACTTTTTGCGCGACTTAAAGCATTTCCGCGCACGGATGTCCCCCAATGCACCAGACCAGAGGGAAAACACTAAAAAAATTTATGCTGGCAGAGACACAGTGTAGACTAGGAATGCAGGGAGGCTGCAAAAGCAGTGGCGGGCATTGCCCAGGGTGTAAGGCAGCCACAGAGTGACTGCACTGCGGGGCAGGGGAGGATACTCACCAAGAGGTACGCAAGCACACAGGGAAGCTGCAAAAGAAATATCTTCTTTCCCTCCCTTAAGAGCCAGGCTGCAGCCAGCAGGAACACAAAGACACACACCTGCCTGGCTGGCCTAAAGTAACAAGTCGCAGAGACAGCAATCCCACCCTAACTCCAACCACAGACTGCAAGGAGGACGGGGACTGCCAAAGCTTTTTATGCCCTCTGTGGCTGCCACACCTACCCAGTCTGCAACCTGGGCATGCTATTGGTTGAAATTGTCCAAGAATTTACATGACCCCATCACATGGCTTGCATCCATCTTGTGGCTGGAATCCATTTTGTGTCATCCTTAAAGGGAAAAGAAAAAATACATTGCGATGGGAGAAAGACAAAAACAAATGTTTTAAGGACCGCAACCCCCTGGTAGGTAATAATTTCAAATAATTATCGCTGCGTTTTTACGGATGTCCAGGGCATTTTAATACCCAAGAAATTAATATTAGGCATCTGGGAGCCATTTTGTGTTGATGTCCCCTAACTCCCCTTAATGGAAAAAAAATACAGTGATCTGAGAAAAGACATAAATGCACTTTTTAAGGACCCCACCCCCCTGGTAGGTATTATCAGGCAGAATATATAATTATTGCTGGTTTTTTACGGATATTCAGGATGTTTTTTAACATTTAAAAATAGCTCATTTCATTGTGCGTCGCCATTAACGAAAACGAAACATAACGAACCTAATTTTCATGGTTCTGTTCGGTTCTTTCCAATTTCATCACAATTTTCGTTATTTGTTTCATTATGTAACAAAACGAATAACAAATAACAGAACGATTTTTTTTTTGTTTCATGCCCATCTCTAGTCTCTTCCTCCTCTTCCACTGCAGGTCGCTGTTCCCATTGCCTGCACTGCTGCTGTCTTGGCTTCTATTCTGGCAGGCAAGCAAAAGCAAAAGGCAAGGTGTTCTGCTTATATAATGCCCCATAACACTTCAAGCACTCTCTGGGAGGTTTACAATTTAATTATGCAGGCCACACATTGTCCCCCACCCCTAGCAAAATGGGTACTCATTTTACCCACCTTGGAAGTATGGAAGGCTGAATCAACCATGAGCCAGCTACCTGGGATAGAACCCAGATATATCTGCAGTACAGGAATTTAACCACTGCACCATGAGTATTTCCATGTATGCCCACTCTATCCTTCCACCTAACCTGTAATAATCTGCAAACCGAGGCAACATTATATGCATCTGAAGAAGTGGGATGCAGTTCCCCAAAAGTCACTCCCACACAAGACACTACAAAGTCCTGTGATCTTTTGCTGGAAGAGACATAGGGTGCAATAAGACAAAGATTTATTCTACTTTTTGGGAGATGGGCTGGTTAAAACCTTTTCCCAGCGATGACATGACATATGTGCCATCACACAGCTCTTCCATAAGATGTGTGGGCCTGCACCTTTTAGGGGTGCCTGTCTGTGTTTACTTTTCTTTTTCTTTCTTTTTGGTACAGGTGGGATTGTGCCATTTTGTCTTTGTTCTAACATGTTTATATCACTGGCATTAAACCAAAACAGATAACTTCAGCAGACAGCCTAAGCCACTTGACAATACTGAGAGACTAAAAGTTTTTCGCCACTCCTCCATGCTGAAGGAAGGAGAGGAAGCAACTGTTGTCAACAAGCATGTTGATAAGGGAGATCCAGTTGACATTATTTATTTATTTATTTATTTATTTATTTATTTATTTATTTATTACACTTCTATACTGCACCATCTTCCCAAGGAACTCTGGGTGGTTTACAGATATAAAGAAACATTGACTAAAAACAGTAATATGAGGGAGCATCAAGAAGACAGCAGCAAAATGAACAGAGGAGGGGAGACCCTCAGCAGATGCGGCAGACACTTTAAAAAATTAGGTAGGAACAAGGTCACCATATGCCTCCTTAAACAGCAAAGATTTTAAAGCCTTTTTGAAGGTGGGCAGTGACTGTGCAAGACGCAGCTCACTCGGTAGGTGGTTCCATAATAAAGGGCCAACAACAGAGAAGGCGCCGTTACATGTTGCCGATTTCCGCGCCTCCCTGGGAGTGGCCACCCTGAGTGAGCGCGCCCGTGACATTTGAGTTGGGCCTAGCCTCAGTTGATCTTTGGGAGATATGCTCCGCCAGGTATTCAGGTCCCAAGCCGTGGAGGGTTTTGAAAACCAAAACCAAGACCTTGAACCTTATCCGGAGGGCCATGGGCAGCCAATGCAGGCGCGCCAGAACTGGGGTGATGTGGTCGTAATTGCAGGCACCCACCTCCAGTCTGGCTGCCACATTCTGTACCCGTTGGAGTCTCCAGAAAAGGGTCAAGGGCAACCCCACGTAAAGTGTGTTGTAATAGTCGATCCTCGATATCACAAGGGCCTGCACAACTGTTCTTAGTGGTTTATCTGGACATTCAGAAGGCTTTTGACAAGGTCCCACACCAAAGGCTCTTGAATAAACTTGCCAGTCATGGAATCAAGGGACAGGTCTTGTTCTGGATCAGCAACTGGCTAAGTGACAGGAAACAGAGGTAGCACTAAATGGACACTTCTCCAAGTGGAGGGCAGTAAAGAGTGGGGTTCCCCATTGTTCAGTACTGGGACCACTGATCTAGAAGTAAGGTAGCCAAATTTGCCAACAACACTTAATTATACAGGGTACTGGGGTAGTAAAAACTGAGAGAGATTGTGAGGAGCTCCAGAGGGATCTCTTGACACAGGGAGAGTGGGCAAACCAGTGGCAAATGAGCATCAATATTAGTAAGTGCAGAGTGATGCACATTGGGGCATAAAAAAACCAATTACGTTTATAAACTGATGGAGTCTTAATTCTCTGCAACAAATCAGGAAATGGACCTTGGTGTCCTGGTGGACAGCTCAATGAAGGTGTTGACTCAGTACGCTGTGGCAATGAAAAAAAGCAAACTCAATGCTAGGGATCATTAGGAAGGACACAGAAAATAAGTCAGCAAGTGTCATTTTGCCTCTTTATAAATCTATGGTGAGGCCCATCTGGATTACTGTGTACAATTCTGGTCACCATACCTCCAGAAGGATATTATGGAAATGGAAAAAATACAGAGGAGAGCAACCAGAATGATTAGGGGACTGGAATACCTTCTTTACCATCTGAGGCTGCAACGGCTGGGCCTCTGCACTCTTGAATGACGGCATCTAAGAGGTGACCTGATTATAAAATCAAACACGGTGTGAACAAAGTAGATAAGGAAAAACTATTTTCCGTATTGCACAATACTAGAGGATCACTGGTCTGTGGAACTCCCTGCCAGAAAAAGTGGTAACAGCTGTCAGCCTTGATAGCTTTAAGAAAGGATTGGACAAGTTAATGGAGAACAAGGGTATCAATGTCTAACTTTATGGATGCCTAAGGACAACCTCCAGGTTGGAGAGATAGGCAGGATATCTCTCAATGTGATTTGCAGGGAATCATAAGCAGGTGAAGACATCTGCTCGGGAAAATCCTGAAGCAAACGGTGAGCCACTGTGTGAGACAGAATGCTGGACTGGATGGGCTGTGGCCTGTTCCAGCAAGGCTGTTCTTATGTTCTTATGTTCTTATGTTGTTGTTGTTGTTCAAAAGTCCTATAAAGCGCGGTTGATGTGCTATGCCTCTAAGAATATTTTTAACAAAATATATCCTTCTAAAAGGAGAGGAGGACAAGGAGGAGATTTTCCTTCCTCCCTTCAAAGGGAAAAGAGCCAAATAAAGTAAAGTGTTCTGCTTATATACTGCCCCATACCACTTCAAGTAGTCTTTCGGTGGTTTATAGTTTTTAATTACAGTATGCGGGCTACACTTTGCCCCCCAGCAAGCTGGGTACTCATTTTATCAACTTCAGATTGAACCCCAGGTCATCAGCACAGTTTTACCTGCAGTACCTGCAGTACAGGCATTTAACCATTGCACCACAAGGTTGCTTGACGTTGACACTTGCTTGAGGTGCAGTGTCATTTCCTGACCTGAAACTCCCCATCCAACACAAAATGGTATATACCACACCTCTATGCAACTATTTAGCTCACTCCAACTTGCTCCAAGTTGGCCATCTAGTCACATTCTAGCACAGAATACCCCTTGAAAACTTTGAAACCTATCTCCTGCGGTGCATTCAGGTGCCACTCCTATTTGGTGCCACCAGCCCATATTTGGCTTCAAGTTCTCTTGAAAGATCCTGGTTTAATTCTCAGAAATAAAATCGAATGCTTTTCTGAAAGCCCAGTAATACCATATCATATCATATACCTGAAAGGAAGTCCTGCTGAACTCAGTGGGGCTACTTTGGAGAAAATACATGCACAGTGCTCAGTTCCCTCTCTACTGTCACTTTGAATAGCATCACTGCGGCAGTTCCAATAATGTATTTCTAACATGGAGTCATTCTTTAGTTCAAAACGTGTTGATTGAAGTTTCATCTGTGTATTCCATGGGGAAGGGTTTTCTTTTGTTTTTTGTTTTTTTAAAGAGGTGGAAATGAAAGACTTGCAGCTTTAAACCTATACTTTGCAATGGCTTTGATATTCCAGTGAAACGAGCAATTGTCCCTAATGAAAACCACATAAAGATCACATTCAACCAGTTGTAACTCTGGACAGAGAGTTGTCTGTATGCATGTGTGTGGCTGGAAAACGGCAGAACAGACTGCCAGAATAACAGGGTAGTTTTCTAAACATGTGGCGCAATAACCAGGTCAGATCCATTATTAAGCCAATTCTTTCCATTTTCCTTTCCATTTCTGCCCAAAGTAATAATTATTATATGGTAATTGTGCACAAGGGTTCAAAAGTTATTTACCGGTAGATATTTCTGGTCATCATGTTGCGGCAGTCAGTCATTGGTTGATAGCTTAAAGAGAGACATTTCCTGAAACTGTTTTCCTTATCATACAAAATACAGAAAACAGAGACTTGGGAGCATTAACTTGTGCAGGAATTCAAAGGAATAATGCTAATACCTAGCCAAATGTTTTGGCATCCGTAAAACCAAAACAAGATGATCTATTCAAAAACCAGACTGAATAAGAATAATAACATGCAGTCAAGTCAATTCTGACTTCTGGTGACCCTTTCCAAGGTTTTCTATATAAAGAATACTCAGACATGGTCTATCGTTCCCTTCTTCTGAGGCATCCTAGGACTGTGCCACTTGCCCAATGCTAGCTCTACTCATAGGAAGCACAGTGGGGAATTGAACTCCCAACTTCAGGCTGTGCAGCCATATATATATATATATACCCAATAACCACTGAATTGACTTATGAAGTTATAAAAGAAATCTGCATCTTGTGGAAGATCTCAGGAGCATCTTTCTCAAGTGCACGATCTCTGACTAGCACCTCAGCTGAAGTAGTTTGAAATTCAGCATGAAACGTTAGAAAACAGAACAAGGTGAATCAGAGTGTGCTGAAGTTCCTGGTTTGTGGGGACAACTCTTAGACTCTCCCAGCCAGTCTTGGCCATGATGACTGGGGAATACAGGGAATTTTATTCCGAAATACTGGTGGTTTTCAAATGAACATATCTGCAGCTGTGCCTTCATAAAAGAAATGGGGAGTGAAAGCCCTGAAGAGGCACCTTCAGGATATCACTTTGTCAGACAAATGCCAATGCAGTTAAAGAACCATATTCTCCAAAGAGAAATGATCCTTGGTTTAAGCCCCATACAGTATTGCTGGCACTATGTTCTCCAAACCAAAGAAATTCAGATGAAGAACAACCTTATCCTCCTCATGCAAAGCATAAGCATCCCGGGTACCTTTCTTTTACCATAATTTCCACCTAACATCACCATATCCCTATAGCTACTGCTCTCCTTATGTAGTGCATCAGAAATGGCAGAAGAGCTGTAATCAAAGAGAGCAGGGGACCTCAAAGTTTTTACACAGGGGGCCAGTTCACTGTCTCTCAGGCACTGTTGGGGGCCAGAACCTGCAGCTCCCTGGTGCAGCTCCGAGGGGGGGG
>JAHTLZ010000114.1:4840882-4860041 GCA_023846285.1 Phrynocephalus versicolor | reverse complement strand
GCCCCGCTTCTCCCATGGCTCCAGGGGAGTAGGAGAGGGCCTGTCCTGCTCACCCCCAAGACGCTACAGGCAATGGTGGGTTTTGCCCTTGCGTTGGTAGCTGAGGAGGCAGGTGCTGATGATGATGCATGGTAAGTTTTCAGCTCAAGTGGGGGGGGCAAATGGGCGGGCTTCTGCAATGGCCAGCAAGCCAGATTCAGGACCAATGGTGTGCCAGATCCAGCCCGCAGGCCGTAGTTTGAGGACTCCTGAAATAGAGGGTCATTGGGTGAGCTCTCTGAATGAGTCCTCTGATAGCCTTGTAATTATGTGCGACCATTTCTGATTTACGGTGATAAATAAATCTAAGATATATAAAACGTTCAAGGAATTGTTTCACCCCTGTGAGCTTCCATGGGTGATGGGATATTTGAGCCTAAGTTTCCCCTGTGATATTCCAGCCTCTGAAGGGTGCATAAAATAACAATGTGAAGCCTCTGAAGGGTGCATAAAATAACAATGGACAACATTCCCATTAGTGGAAAGTGCCACTGGCATAGGAATGCAGAATTGCACCCCTTCTGCAAGTGTTGTTATTGCACTGATGAAGAGGAAGACAGGTTTTCTTCTATATATTACTGCTTGCACAAGGCTGACGTGTGTACAACTTGTGTCTTTTTCTTTTTTACTCAAGATTTCTTGCTTATTAGCAGCTCAGTAGGATGGCAATCAATGACCTGAAGCTTCATACTGCCAGCAGCCACAGAAATACAGTAGTGAGGCTTCAGTCTATGGCAGTCAAGCTCTCAGAACAGCAAGCAAGACTGTGAAATAATACTGTGTCTCTTTTATCAGAGACAGAATGACAGATATGAGTAAAAAAGAAAGAAAGACTAGTGATGATCCTGTGATGGTCTTCTATGGAGCAATATTTTAGACTATTTCCCCTAACTACCTCTCCCCCCCTGCTCCAACTTAGGCATGTCCACACTGGTTGAATGGCTTGATAGCTGTATCGCTTTTAGTGATGTTTGGTTTAAAACACCCACTTGTGTTTTGACTTAGAGCAATCCATCCCATCTCTTTCTAGAACTCTCCCATAGAGGAATCAATCTCTATTTTTGTATTAATGTGGTGCTGTTTTTAGATAAATGATATCCATTGATGGTATTATGTGGACCATGCTATGTAGATGCATTGCTGTTTCACTATGTCACTTTGCTTAACCACACAAAAAGGAAAGTCACTGTGGCCTGTTCAGTGGCAGCTGTGGGAAAAAGCGGGGCAGGAAAGGGAGTGTCATTAATTGAAAGGAAGACAAATTGGGAAAATTCAAATATCTGTGGACCCTTTTCATGGTTTCAAAAATAGCTGATTAGTGTGAATGGAAGGATAGCTCAAGTGAGAGATGAAACAGATCTTTCTAAAGAGCCTTTAATGTGTGATAAGCCAAAAAAGAACTGATACATCTACCAATGTTGTTTTCCCAGATTGTAAAAGTTGCAGTACAGTAACCTTCTGCTTATCGTGGGGGTTAGGGTTCCAACCCAACCCATGATAATGGAAAATCTGTGATATGTGGGTGCTGGGCCAGGTTGAGACTGGGGGAGACTGTTCAGGGCCTCCTAAACTTACCTTCTCCTGGCGCTGCCCCAAACAGGCCTCTGACAGGCTTCCCAGGCCTGTTGAAAGCCCCAGAAGTGGTTTCCAGTAAACCGGAAGTGACTTCCGAAAACCCGAAGTGACTTCTGGATCATCGGAAACCACTTATGGAGCCTCCAACAGGTCCGGGAAGCCCATTGAGGCCCATTCGGGGCAGTGCCAGGCCTGGGGTAAGTGCAGGAGGCTTCAAACATGCCCATGGAGCTTACTCCAGGGGGCCTTGCCTTTCGAATACTATGGTCCCACAGTACACCAGGACCGCAGTATATGAACCACAAAATGGTGGGGGACAACGGTATGCATTTTTCTGAAATAAAAGCTGGAAGCATTTTGGCTTAGCTTTGTCAGGCTTCTTCAAGGGCATGAATATTATGTTTTTGTTAGCTATGTTTTAGAAAACCCATTTTGTTTGTCAGGTCTGAGTCCAGCTCCTTATGAAAGATGAATATACCTTTAGCTGGCAGGTTTCCCTCATTCATGGTGTTATGTTATCCTTAAAGTGGCTCCCAAAGTGACTTACAAAGATAACTAGTATGAGACTGTGTAGTGTAGAGACTGGATACTAGGAGTAGGACTAAGGAGATCTGAAATCAAATGCTTGCTCAGCCCTGAAAACCCATGTGGGGGTATTGGGGGGGAGAAGAGGCTGGCTTGGTAAAGCACATCTCACATATCTTGAAAATCTTTAGCTTGAAAATCATCAGAATACTTGGCATAAATTAGAAAAGGCTTGACAGTGCACAACATGAAGCTAGTTGCTGATGCTAGGGACACTATATGCTTGACCGGTGTGCAAAAAGCATGTCTAGGTATGGAGAAAGGTTAAGGAAAGACAAGAGACTTGGTTTGTTTCCACTGGCCAAAAAGTAAACTATTCTGTGGTGCTATCTGCTGCTTTCATACTAAAGTTATCTTATGTTATGCCTTTCTAAACCACATCTTCATATCGCACACACAAGTGTGTATGTTTAAGATCATGTGTATGCAGCTCTACTTACTGGCTCCGATAGAGTTTTGTAGTAATCAGAGAGCATAACCACAGTTAGTTTTGAGGTTGCCAACAATTCCAGCTCCTGGCAATCATGTTGTCAGCTTTGTTAAACCAGTTGCCACAATTTTACCGCAAATAGTTAGTCTTTGGCGCACTCTGGAATCTATATACTGTTCCACTGGATTTCTAAATCAAGCCCAGTTGTCACATTTTTAAAATCATCTGAATAGCCTGATACATTTCAAATAACTTGGTTGTCTTGTCGGAATGTTTGCATGAATTAACCTTTGCCGTTCCACCCTGTTAGATAATAATCTAAGATCTTCTTTTGATTTTTTTTTAAATAGAGATGGACACGGGGGGGGGATTAATTCTGTAGTTTGGGGGTCTGCCTGGATTCAGAGCTTCTCCTGGATTCTCAGACAGTGGCTGTGGCCAGGTGGGCCTTTGCCTGGTTTCACCTGGTGCGGCAGCTGTGGCTGTACAGTGATCCATGCCACGGTGAAACCAAGATTAGAGAATTGTATCGTGCTCTATGTGGGGCTGCCCTTGAAGGCAGTTTGGAAACTACAACTGGTACAGAATGTGGTGGCCTGTGTAGTTACTGGAGCTATGTGGTTTCACTCTGTTGGGCCTCTTCTCCAGCAACTGCATTAGCTGCCTATTCATTTCCGGGCCCAATTCAAGGTGCTGGTTATGACTTTTAATGCCCTATACAGCTTGGGACCAGGATATCTGAGAGACTGCCTACTTCCATATAATCCAGTTCATCATCCCCTTAGGTCATCAGTAGAGATGGGCACGACTCAGAAAAAAATTTCGTTTTCGTTTTCGTTTTCGGCTAGGGTCCGTTTCGTTTCGTTTCCGTTTTCGTGAGCTAATTTTCAAAATTTTTCGCTTTCGTTTCGTTACGTAACGAAAACGAAAACCGAAAACGAAAATGAAAAATTTTTCGTTTCTCCCCATTTAGCTCCATTGAGTGCTTTTCCAGTAACGAAAAACGAAAACTGGCTCAAAATTAGTCGTTTCGTTTCCGTTTTCGGTCCATTTTTGAACCGTTTTTCGTTTTCGTTTCGTTACGTAACGAAAACGAAAAAACGAAAACGAAAACGAAAATTGCGCTAAGTCGTGCCCATCTCTAGTCATCAGAGAAGTCCCTTCTATGAGTACCACCACCCACTAGTGGCAATGATACTATGGAATTCCCTCCCCTTAGAGTTGAGAACTGCCTCCTCCCTGGAAACATTTAAATCAGGTCTTAATACTTTTTTATTTAGGCAAGCCTTCTGAACCCCCCAGCCTTTTTACAAATTTTGTTATATCTTAATTTTTTAATCTTATTGGCTGGGAACATTTAGTAAATTCTGCTGCTGTGGTTTTTTTAGTATTATTTCGCCTGATTTCAGAAGCTAAGCAGGATCAGGCCTGGTTAGTACTTGGATGGGCGACCACCAGGAAATACCAGGTGCTGTAGGCGCCTGGAGTAGGAACTGGCAAGCCACTCCAGTATTTCTGCCAAGAAAACTCCATAGAAATCGGGTCACAGAGAATCAGTCATGACTGTAATGACACAACACACACACATTGTATAAGTAGGGGCGTGGTGGCTCAGTGGACTATGGCTTCCGAAAACTGTCGGATGCAAAGTCGGCAGCTCGGTGCTTCGAATCCGGGGTGCCATGCAGCAGAGTGAGCTCCTGCTGATAACCCCAGCTCCTGCCAACCTAGCAGTTCGAAAGCATGTAAATGCAAGTAGATAAATAGGTACCACTGTAAAACGCGGGAAGGTAAAACAGTGTTTCCTTGCAGCCATGCCAGCCGTGTGGTTATGGACTGGCACAACACTGGCTCTTCGGCTTGAATACGGAGATGAGCACCGCCCCTAGATTCGGACATGACTAGCACGCATGTGCGGGGGAAAAACTTTACCTTTTTACCTTATTGTATAAGTATGTTATAGTATTGTATTTGTATTGTATCATATAGTATTGTTTTTATAGTATTGTATTGAATTAGTGTTGTAAGCCGCCTTGGGTCCTTTCAGGGAGAAAGGCGGCATAAAAATAAAGTTATTATTATTCTATCTATATTTCATATACAGCCATGCGTCTAAATTGTGCAGTGCTCTGATACAAAAAGAAAGATCCCCATCCCAAAAGCTATGGCTTCCCAGAACTTAAGGGAAGCAAATGCCTGCAAAGAACACACAAAACCTAATGATTCGCCTTTAATAAGAGGCCATGACTTGCATATGGAAAATCTTATGGTCAAAATGAAATACATCTCTTAAGCCTTCCCTCCTAATTCCCCTACTCCCCTTATATAATTATTCTCAGTGAACCATATTTTCTAGGAGACCTGTCCATTGTGAAAAGGTATATATTCAAGCAAATCATTTCATAATAGTTCATCTCCCCTTAACTTAGCTTGCAAAATTAGGCAATGCTGCAAGGAACAGCTGGGGCCTTCAACTACCAAAGCACTTTTATGGCCTCTCTTAAGAGCCATTAAATCAACCTGATGAGAGCACAGCTGGACCAAGTCCCATTAATAAAGTATCAGATCCCACTGAAGACATAAAGGGAGTCTTTGGCTGCTCCCACCCCTGCACCCATGCCCCATTCAGGCTGCAGGTGGAATCAAACTTTTAACAATGTCAGCAACAAAGCCAAGGTCTGCTTTTTAAAAGAGGACTAACTTCTGCTCCTCCACCGAGGGATCCTCCCACCCCCACCCCTTGTGGGCATCCCTAATTTATGGGGTTGTTTAGATTAACAAGGTTGCTTGTGCCAAATGGTCAAAGAAATATTGGAGATGCACTGCCACATTGACACTGGTCAGAAAAAAAAAACTAATTTTACCTACTCTAGACTGCAGACTGAACCCAAACCTGGTTTACTAGATAGCTAAGTTTTGAAACCAAAATGCTAGTAACATCTGCTAGTTAAGAAAGAGGTGAAGGTGAGCATCTGCAAATCAGAAGAGGGAAGATCTTGGAAAAGACTGTGGGGGCAGGGGTATGTGCAATTCTTATGCATTAAAAGCCAAAGGAACTTTGAACGGGTTCTCTTTTCCCTTCTCTTTTATTCCCCTTCTGCTTCCTCTCCACAACCCCTTCATTTCTTCCTTCCTGCTCTTGATCTCTTTAACACCTATGGCATATCCATTTCTAAAGGGTTTAACCTGATGGCCCTAATTAACAATGCAGAAGCAGCATAAGGAGACCATCTTGATCCCATCAGTTTTAGAGGTACAGAGATGAAGATAAGAATGTGATTATGCCTTCTCCTGGCTTTTAATATTCAAGCTGACCAGATAGCTCAGTGAGCTGGAGCACTGGACTGGGAGAGCTATGGAAGACAATTTTGTGGTGTGGGGAGAGACTCCAGCCTGTGTGGCCTTAAGCAAGCTGCACAGCCTCAAGGCACTTCACCAAAGAGGGGGATACTAAACCACTTATGAGTAGAGATAGGCACAACAAAATGGTGTTTCATGTTCATTATTCAGGCCCTGGGGCCCGCTTCGTTCCGTTTCTGTTTTTTGAGCCCCTGGGGCCTACTTCGTTTCCGTTACTTCATTTTTCGGGTGTGGCAAGTTGTGGCCACAGGGAGCCCTCCCAGGGCCGGGCGCCACCGGAGCTGGAGGCATGCGGGCTGGGAGAGCGTTCCCGCGGCCATGGGGAGCCCTCCCGGAGCCAGGCACTGCTTCGGTCACCACCCCCAACAGGCCGCCACCCCCTGAGCACTGCCGAGCTCTGCCCTACCTTGGGCCCCCTCCCCAAGGATCGATCTGCCACTCCGTCTGCTACCCCCATCGGGTCACTACCCCAGAGCCCCACGCAGCGCCACCCTAACTGGGGCTCTTCTCCCTGGGAACTACTCCGCCCCGGGAGCCACCGCCCCAGCAGACTGCCGCCCCGCACCCCCCCCCGGGCCTAGACCCGGGAAACCTGGGGGGTGCCGCTGCACTCCCCCCCCCCCAGTGTTCCAACGACACCCTCCACTCCTGCTTCTGAGCCGGCTGCACCATCACCGCTTCACCATGCGGCCAAGATGACACCAGGTGCAGCCGAGCTCCAACGTCCTCCCCTCCAAAACCTGCCATGTGCCGACGAAGAGGCCGAGATCCTGGAGCCCAGCACTCATAAGGGCTCAGATCCCACCTCTTCTCGTGAGACCGGCAAAGTCTTGCATTGGCTCCAGCGGGGAGGGGGCAAAGAGGTTCCGCCAGGCCCAGGCCCCTCTCGCCGCTCTCCGCTGCTCCATTTTTAATTGCACGAGCGGTGCGAACCCAGTAACAGAAACGAACAGAACCGAAGAAACTTTTCTTGGTTCTGTTCGGATCAAGCCTGTCCCATTGCAATGGTCGTTATTCGTACAGTTACATAACAGAACGAATAATAGAGAACGGTAACAGAAAAAATGGTCGTTTTGTGCCCATCTCTACTTATGAGTGTTCTCTTCTGGAAAACCCTGGGAAGAATCACCTTGAGATAAAATCTACTTGAGGGCATGCAGTTATTAGCATTATTTAATAACGAATGCATATTTGCTTTTCATCTGTTTTGTATTTTCTCTCATAGTTGCTTTCTGCCGTCAGTGGTTGTTGAAATAGTTTGCTGAGGGGAACCAGCAGCTGTAGAGAAAGAGATCTGACACTACATTCTCAGAATCCCAGCTTCCATGCCAGGTAATAAAAACCAAGATAAAAACTTCCCATCGGTACTAGTTGGAAGGTTTTGTTTTCCTGTCTCCAACTGCTGTGGAATGGAGAGACAATTTGAGGTGTTTGTGGCTGAGTAGCAAAGAACTCTTTTCTTCACTTGCTGAGGTCCCAGTCTGTCAGCTTCACGCTCACTGAAAGTTTATAGGTAAATGAACATTTCTGGAAATTTCATCAGGTCTGTGAATCAACTGGGATTGACCTAATGATGGAGTACTGACCTCATGGACCTGCATATTGTGTGCTTAGCATGATGTGTCATGTCAAACTTCTGCTCACAACCTGAATTCAATATGAGTAGATTCAGGAAGCCAGCTCAAAGGTGATACAGCTCTTCATCCTTCCACCATCAGTAAAATGGGTAGCAAGCTTACTGAGGGGCAAAGTGTTCCTTGCATAATTGCACTGTAAATTGTCCGGCAAGTGCTCTAACACTAGGGAAGGCAATATAAGTAAAAACAACAACAATAACAATTTGATCAAGAAAGAAAGAAAGAAAGAAAGAAAGAAAGAAAGAAGTTTGTATTCCTCAAATACAAACTACGAAGTGTCCAAAAACCCCTCAAAGCTGAGTATGTGTGAGCATGCAATGTACTCCACAACCATTCTCAGACTTCTCTGCTGAATATCTGTGAGTGAAACTGGACCATAATGGTGTATTGGGACTTCCTTATAAAACAGCTATAAGTTAAGCCTGCTTAGTACAATGATAGACTGTCTCAGGTTAACATATTTTTCTGCCAAGCAGCAGAGCAGACATTTTTAACTACACAGGGCTCAGATAACACTTCTCTGTTTATTTCTTTAAGAGAGAATGGACCTTAAGCTCCATGTGCTAGCAGAGACTAACAATATGACACTATGTTTAAGAAAAGAGTATTTTCATAATATCAGAACAAGGTAGCAAATTTATTCCTAAGTGAAAAAATGTTTGTTTATTGTCGGTGATTTATGTAGCGTGATATATGAGTCCTTCAGTGGAACGAATATGCAGTGCAAGTCATTAAAGTCTTTATTCTTAAAAAAAAATACTTTATTCCAGCAGGACATACATGCAAGGCACAGATGAACTGCTGAGCAGGTCAAAACAAGCAGTAGAACCTCTCATCTCATTCACACTGGGGAGCAGCTAAAACACCATTTCCCCCCTAAATCATTGTGCCTCCTTCTGGATTAGCTTTTTCTGAAATTTCAATATGATTCTCAATTGGAACACTAAGCAGTGCACAGAATTGGTGATAGAGCCGACAAAACATTGCAAATGGATAGAAATACAAATTAAAGGAACTTAAAGTTAGAAGGTGAAATGGAGCTTTGTTGAATATTGTATCAGGAGGATTGAAAGAGATTCGGCCAGTGAAAAACTGCAAGACTTGAAATAGCTTTCTACAAACCCAGCACCTTCCAGATGTTTAGGAACTACAACTCCCAACAGCAACCAGCCATTACAGTTTTCAAGAATCCTTACACACTGTTTCCTTCTGCTAGGGTGGTGTGCCACCTTGTACTGACTTGATGTGCCATGATCTATTCATTTGTTTTGTCAGCTAGTAGTAAGTTCTATTGCTCGTCTCACCTAGAGTAGAGCAATTGACTGGTTTGTTTGGAATATTACACCTTATTTCTCCCCTACAAAGTAATGCACAAGATTGCTTACCATTGTCATAAAACAAGAAAAGCAAGGAAAACCAAATTTGACCACAAAGCCATTAAAATCCAATAAAACTATAAGAAATATTAAACTCAACATATACAGTTTAAAATCAATTAATATATACAGTTTAAAATAGCATAGCATATTCTCTTCCAATAAATGGGGGAAGAAATCCAGGGTTTGCTGGATTGTTTTGTGTTCACTTTTGGATGGTACTCTAAGAGAAGCTCCATAGCTGATCAAACCATCAGGCAGCATACACCAGCAGAGTGCCTGACCTGTACATAGTGAGACAGGATTTACACAGTTCACTGGCTTTTCATGTTGCTCAAACCAGGCAACTGTGTGCAACAGAAGCAACAAAGTATGTTTCAGGAAAGGTCTACTTCTCATTGTGGAACGACCAGACACTAAAAGCAGCATCACTATCTTCAGAACATCAGGTAAATGGTTTTCCTCATTATTTATACAGTACTGCACATTTAGCACTCAGGGTCTACTTTCATGACATCCTGAGAACTGTTGTTTCATTAAATCAGTTTCTGGACCATCCTTACTTTATGGTACAACATATACTGAAAACAAGACACACTGTTCTTCCATACTAGTTCATGACTTGGTGGATCATCTGATCTCATGGGTTCAAGAGTCTGTGTTTCTAAGTTTAGACAGTTTAGGCCGGTGGTTTTCAACCTGTGGGTCCCAATATGTTCCTGGATTGCAATCCCAGAAGTCTTCATCACTAGCTGAATGGCCAGAATTTCTGGGAGTTGCAGTCCAGGAATATTTGGCGACCCACAGGTTGAGAGCCATTGATTTAGACCATCTTCATCTCCTTCTAAACCTTTCCTTTTTTAAATAGTTTCTTACCTTTGGTTTTCATAGTCTACCTCATGATAAGTAAATCTCAAGTGCCATAGGACAAGTGGACTAACAAGGAGGAAGAAGGCAGCTCAATAAGTGGGCTCAGGATTGGATGGGCATTAATCTTTGTGCCCTTCTCAGGCCAGATTGAGGGCAGAAGATAACGAAGAGAGATTTTGTAATGTCAGACTGTAGCACACAAAAGTTGATACCATGCATATTTATTAATCCTTCAGGATCTATAAGACTGCAGCTCATTTTTTTTCCAACAACAGAGACACAGTGCAACCACCGTGGTAATAATACAGAAGAAGTAGTCTTCATAGGCTTACTGTTCATAGTAATGTATATACCAAAATTTATAGTGCTCCACCAACAGGCAGAAGAAGCTTGGAGAGCCACTGCCAGCCAATGTGAACAATACAGTATTGAGCTAGAACTCAGTGTTGGCGAACCTCTGGCACGGGTGCCAAAGGTGGCACTTGGAGCCCTTTCGGTGAACACCCAACATTGCCCCTTCACAGCCACCTGTATTCAGGTTAAATGGCCGTACTGGCCCTTTGCAAAAAATTAGTGGATTTTGAATCACAGTTTGGGCACTCGGTCTCTAAAAGGTTCGCCATCTCTGAGCTCGATGTACCAGTGGACTGACTTGGTTTATGACAGCTTCCTATGTCAGAAGCATCTGAAGACTGAGAAAAATGTGAGGAGGGGGAATCAAATGTACAGAGTCATATAAGGTCCCTCCCAGGGGAGGCACATACATTGCATGATATACTGTACAATTCATTTGACTAGGGAGAAGATAATTTCCTTGGTTTCTGGTTTTTGGGCCTGTTAGTGGGTGGCATTGCTTAATTCATCAAAATAGCACTATCGGAACAGAAAGATTGTGGAAGTACAAAGCTGGTCTGGGTATTTGAAGGAAAGTGGGAATTCCCAAAGCCTGCCAGTGAGGACTGAATGTACTCAATGGACACCAAATACTGATGGACTGTAAATGAACATTGTAAAGAAACAGGAAAAGGAATGAAATGGAGCAGCTGGGCTCCAGGAGAGGAGTTCTGTTCCCAGTTGCTCTGTTCCGTTCTCCTAGTCTCCATATACTGCAGCATTAACTGTAGGACCCACCAGCACATTCAGAACCCTAAGCATAGGAGTTTCCAGGGAGGGATGATTTATATGTCGCATACTCTTTTAATTTTCCTTGTATAAATCCATTCACACCTGACCAGGTTTGACTGTCTGTTATCATGTTGTGTTTAGAATAGGAGACAAGGATCAGGAGTTTAAATCCCCACTCAGACAGAGAGCTTACTGTGGGACCTTGGATATGTCAGACTCACTCCCTTTCAGAGTAATCGACCTCACAAAAATGAGACTAAATAGATGGAGTGCTGTGGTCCTGACACATGTTGGGCTGTGCGTCTTATCCAGGCTGCCCCAGCAGACATTCAAACCACACTTCATGTAAATCAAATCTTCAACTTTATTCATAACAACACTTGAAGAGCAAATACTAAACTCAGGAGATCATACATTTAACTGTGGCGGAAGGCTGAGCAGAAGGTGGAAGCAGATTGCAATAAAAGGAAGGTTATGAATGAGGTTAAAATATTCCAGGCTGCCACCCAAGATGGCAGCAGACAGATAGCTAAGCCAGATGGAGATTTAGTAGATTAGAGGCTGGACAGCTATTCTGAAAAAAGTAATTTATTCCTGTTATTCATTATAGTGTTTGAAAAGTAACCCATTCTTGTTAATAGTTATAACAGCTGAAATTCAGCAGTAAGTCACAACTAGATCAAGCCTATGGAATCAGTGTGAATTGAGTGAGTCATCTCCTCTGTAAGTTCCATTGATTTAGTGGATCTTTTCTGTTTGTGAATTACTACCATATTTCAGCCGGTGTTGGAAAGGTGTTTTGAAATTGTCCAAACATGGAAAAACACTCAAGAACTTGTCTTTCAAAGATATCTGGAAAGAAGAGGACCAATTGTACTAATTGAAAAAATGATGTTAAGAGTGTTCAGAGGAGAAATGAAAGAAGATAATTTCATTAAAATTTGGTGCCTCTCAGTTTTTTAATTGGAATTAAATAGACAGAGGATGAGATTTTGAGACATGCACTGGAATATTTATTGGTCTTCTGCCTTTTAAGCTTGATAGAATGGGCTTTTTAAGGGACTATAGGAATTGACTGTGTGTCCTGATATATACTTTATATCACTAAGTATGTGACTGTATTAATAACTGACATAAAATAAAACAAAAGCTTACATTTTTAAAAAGGGAGTTTTGCTAAGGCTGGGTGCAAAAGTAGATATTGTTAGCCATCACACAAAGCACAATGGAAGAGGCAAATGCCATCTGCTGTTGGGTTCAAAGCATACACTCACACAACCTCTGCATAGATTAAGGTTGTCCAGCATCTTACTCTCCAGTGTGGTGCACCACATGCCTCTTGGGTGACCCACAAGTGGGATTTAGGGGCAGAAACCCTCCCTACTTTTATTACACACTGCCTATTTTTCAGAGGTAAAAGAGGAGAGACCTGGGATTTGTCCTACATGTCTGCTTATAATTATCTCTGGGATTTGTCATAACTGTATTATTAATGAAACTGGATGCAGAGGGGAAAGGTACAGATGTTTGTGTCTTCTCAGTAGCGATGAATAAGCCTGTCTGCACTACTAGGGAGGTATTATGGTACACAGCATGACATATGAGTGGTCTAAATTGACAGTACTGCAATAAATCAAATAATATAAACCAAGAGCTACAGGGAGGATTTGTCTGGCAAATATCAAGTCAGAAAATCTCAAGACATCACCGTCTATACAACAACAAAATGTAATATCAGGTGGTTGAAATATATGTGTGTATACACACATAGGCTGAAATTCAGTAGTAACTCAGACCTAGAACAAGCTCACTGAATCAATGGAATTTGGTGAGTCAACCCCTATGTACAGTATGTTCCATTGATTCAATGGACCTACTCTAGTTGTTACTTACTACTGAATTATAGCCACTGAGATGGGTGTGTGGCTATAGATGTAGTTCAAACATATACATTGGTGGGGAGTGTCAAGCCACGGACACAGAGCACACACACAAACAGGGTTCAGTTCTTTGCCAAGATCTTTAGTGGAAAGCCAGGCAACCTCAAGTCCGTTGCTAACAATCAAGTGCCAGATAAATAACAGAATCCAACTCCCAGCAATTAACAGTCCAAGTCAAAACCAGAATATCTCACGGAAACCAGAAGTCAAAACCAAGGGAACAGATCAAGCCGTGGTCCAGGAAGCCAGTCCAAAATCAGGAAACAGAGCCAAGGTCACAGACAGGAACGTGGTTGCAAGTTCAAATGATGTGTTGCTCCCACAAAGAACTCAAGATGAGCTTACCAGCTTTATCCCAAAACAGGGAACACACTCTTACTCCTGGAAAGGCTTCTGCTAGTACTCAGGGCTTGCTGCCCTGATTCCCCGTCTAGCATCAAAGACCCTTTCCCTAGCCCTCCTGGTAGCACGTCTTTGCAGAATCCTGCTCATGGCCCTTCTAGGGGGAGAAGATATGTTTTCAGCTGAGTCATCAGACCCAGCTGCCTGCTGATTTGAGCTGCAAGGCTCCTCCAGCAGCTCTTCACCATTTAACCCCTCAGAATCAGGTTCTGTGACAGACAGGGTCCTGGCAGGGAACTTCTTTGGCTGTTTTCTGTGATCTTACATGGAAGGCTGTAAATGCACGATACTCAAGGTAGGACACCTTTCCCACTTGCTGGGGGCCAAGTAAGGAACTGTCAGTGGTAGACATGGACACGGAACAGCGAAATTTCCATTTCCGTTACCATTCTTCGTTTCCGTTATGTAACGGAATGAAGAACGACAATTTGGATGGGCCAGGTTCGAACCAAACAGAACCAACAAAAATTTGTTCGGTGCTGTTCATTTCCGTTAGTGGCGGCATGCGATAAAATGGACTGGAGCTGTGGGGGAAAACGGCGCAGGAATCCGCAGCTTTTTTTGGCAGAGCCCCAAGCACCGATCAGCTGTAGTGCGGGGGGCTTGGGGCTTGGCAAAAAATTGTTTTAAAAGCCCCTGCTTTCCCGGCGCCAATTGGGCACATTGGGGAAGGGAAGCTCCCCGGCATATTTTTAAACCTCCTTTGCTTTTTAAAGAACAAGAAGATAATTTTCTCCGCCTCCCACTGCCACCTCTGGAACTCTCGGTCAAGCATGCCTAAATAAATCAAGCGATTTATTCCTAGCCAAGGTTTAGGTGCTCACTTTCTTACATTCTCCTCCGCCCCTTTGCTTTGTCATCGTAAAAAAGGAAAACGAGCAAGCTCAGCGAAGTACACCCCCTTGGCCTCACCTTTCCTCCAGATCTCCCAGGCTTGCCTCCTCCACCCTCATGGTCATGCCCTCTGTGCTGTGTGCGTGTGTATGTGCACACTACACATGTGTATGGAGAAGAGGGGGAAGCTGGTGGGGATTCTGGGAACAATACTGCGCTCCTTAAAGGGGCGGGTTGTCTTTCCGTATCCGCTTGGCAATGAGGGTGAGGGACCATAACGCAGAGGAGGCAGCAACCCCAGGAGGAGATCCCGAATCAATGTGGGGGTAAAAGAGGGTGTATTTCGCTGAGCTCGCTATGTTGCTATTTTGCTTTTTTGTGACTGTATGGTAAAGGGCGGTGGGGGGAGGGGGGAGAATTTAAGAAAGCGAGCACCTGTTCCGGAGTTTGGAAGGTGGGGCGGGGGAAGAAGACGGTGAGAATTATTCTTGTTCTTTTAAAAACAAAGGAGATTTAAAAATAAGCCAGGGCACTTCCGCCCCAATGCACCCAGAAAGCACAAGCTTTTAAAACTTTTTTTTGGCTGAAGCCCTACAGCTGATTGTCTGAATCCGCTACAGCTGATTGGCGCTTGGGACTGTTCCCCCCCAAAAAATGCTGCGGTTTCTGTGCTTGCTTTTTCCCATAGGAATGAATTGCTTCAATGCATTCCTGTGGGAAAATGACAATCGAACCAAAACGACAAACGGAATGAAGTTTTTCTAGAAAAATCCATTTCAACGGAACCGAACCAAAATGAAAAGGGCCCGAACCAAAACGGAAACGGAACGCCATTTTTGCTTTTCGTGCCCATCTCTAGTCAGTGGTGTCTAAAGCTAGCTGTGCTGAATAGGAGTTTTACGGTGCCGAAGTGCCTTTTTTGCAATCAGGGAAAGATCCTGTGGCTGATGTTAGTACGGAGAACAGCATATGAGATACATTTGCAGGAGTAAATTCTGTTCATGTTCTTCACATGCCAAATATCATCTTAATTCTAGATACAGTAAACCCCCACCTATTGCAGGGGTTAGGGACCTGGCTCGACCTGCAATAATTGAAAATCCACAATATGCGGATGCTTGGTCAGGTCAGGACTGGGTGGGCTCTCTGGGGGCTCTTATACTTAGCCCAACCCTGGTGCTGCCCCAAACAGGCCTTCAAGGAGCTTTCCAGTCCTCCAGAGGAACCAAAAGTGCTTTCTAGTGATCTGGAGGTCACTTCTAGTTTACTGGAAGTCACTTCCGGTTTGCGGAAAAGCACTTTTGGGGCCTCCAATGGGCCTGGGAAGGCCTTTCCTCCTTACCCCTGCGGGCCTTTTTTTCATATACTGCAGACCCGCGACATACTGCGGACCACAGTATATGAACCACGAAAGGGCAGGGGACAACTGTACCCCATTTTATGTCTTTACATTGCCATTGCACTCTTAAGGCAACTGTTGCAATTCAGCAGCAGAACATTTTCTTTAGGGATGAGCATGAAATGGGGGGGGAGGTTTTGTTTCATTTTGTTTCGTTTATCACTCCATTTTGTTTCATTTCGTTATTAACGGAAAAAATGTTTTAAAAATTTCAATACGAAACG
Source organism: Phrynocephalus versicolor (assembly GCA_023846285.1). Lineage (NCBI taxonomy): Eukaryota > Metazoa > Chordata > Lepidosauria > Squamata > Agamidae > Phrynocephalus > Phrynocephalus versicolor. Next base: position 4,844,245 of record JAHTLZ010000114.1, on the reverse strand, counting down.
AAATGAGAAATGAAATTAATCCTCCGCTGTACCAGCACTCTCACTGTTGTGGCAGGGAATTTTTAAAAGGCTCTAGCCCACCATCCATCTCTTGATCTTCAGAGCTAGACTCATTTAATTTCTCATTTTGTTTCATTACCATTTATTTTAAAAAAATCCATTAATAATGAAACGAAATGAAACCGAATGACAATGGGTGGTGGGCTATAGGCTTATGCAGCAGGACATTTTAAAAAGCCTACAGCCCACCACCTTTATGGTGTGCCAGAACCTTTTTAAAATCACCCACTACAACAGCGAGAGTTCTGGTGCGGCAGGGGATTCAAAAGCCTCTAGCCCACCATCCCTGCTCCTTTCTCCTATGGCCCCCTGGGAGGAGGGGGTGTCAGGGGAGAAAGGAGCAGTCAGGCAGTGAATTTACTGCTGCCTGGCTGCTCCATTCTCCCTAGCCACCCGCCTCCCAGCTGGGATTTTTTGATAGCTCAAGCTGTCAAAACCAGCTGAGAAATGGTGGCAGGCAAGAACCAAGCAGGGAAAGAGCTGGTGGATCTTGATGCTGAAGTGAGATCTAGAGGCGGTTTCCTGGTTCGGTTCCTCCCGAACTGAAAACATCATTTTGGTTCAGTTTGGGACAACATGCTGTCTCCCATTTTGTTTTGTTTTGACACAGTTTGAAATGTTCCAAAACAATGAAACAGTGTGTCATTTTTTGTAAGGTGCCCTGCCCATCTCTAATTTTGCAAAACAATGAACAGTGTGTCATTTTTCATGAAGTGTCCCTCTCTAATTTATCTTATTGTTCTTAGCTTTAATAATGCTTTTGATGATGCAAGATGAGTTTTCACACACATTGTTCTTAGCTTTGAATATTGTCTTAAATATTGCTAAACACTGTTGTATACTCATTGTCTTAAACTTTAAATATTGTTTTCCAGTGTTGTAAGCGGCCGTTGGTCCTGTTCAAGGAAAAGGGGATAAAAATATCTTAAATAAAATAAATAGTTTCAAGCAAAGGATGCTTGTGGTGCTTTCAGATTAAAGTCAGGGGAGAGGTGACACAGACCTTCTAGTAGCCCACCATTTAATTCAGATGTGGATCATAGATGCAAGTTCCACACCATGTTTAAAAGCTTCAAGAGAAAGACTAGAATTTTCTCTGAAATGCTAATTTCCTACACATTTGGAACCCCTGACATGACGGAACTTTGAATTATTAAAATGTTTTCACCTGCAGTCCGAAATAGTACAGGTCTCCCAGGACTCCTAGATAATCATTTTTATTGCTTTCTTAATGAGATGGTAGGCCAAAATCAGAAGATGGGAGTTCTATTTTCATGGGAGATGTCTCTGTTGTTTTCAGCAGACTGCACAGTCCCAGAGCGACCCCAGAAGCTAAGAATGCTAAACTACTTCTGACCTAGAGGGGGAAAAGACAACCCTGGAAAAGGTTGCCATAAGAATCAGCTTTACTGCATGGAACTGTTATTGTTAAATTAGTCACAGAGCATAGCAAAGCAAATCTGCTTCAGCCCTTTTCACGGGGTGGGGGTGGGGTAGCAATTAGAATTAGTCTCTTGCAGCAAAAATGATGAGACTTCTTGTACCTTGAAAGGCTAAAAAGTCTGCATCAGAAGTTGTGGTTTCGACCATCCACAAAAGCTGATGCCAAATAGGAACCCTTTAATCGTGAAGGTGTCACAAGTCTCTAAGTTATTGCTTTTTGCAACCGACACCCATTTGGCTGCCTACTTGTCACACTTATTTTCCCAAGCAACTGCTGATGGAACAGCTGCAATCCATCTTGCGGTCTTAATTGGAAAGAAAGTATCCTTGTTTGCCGGTAAAGCCCTGGGTAAATAATTTGTTTGGACAGGGTTAAGAGGTGTTAAACAGGAAAAACAGGCAATTGTCTAACATGCTGGTGTCAGTTACACGGAGCCTGCATATCTAACCTGAAGAGGCATGAAAAATTCAGACTGTCAGAAAGACCTTCAGAATTGCCTTTAAATGCTCCATCTCCTCTTCCTTTGCCCCCCTTTTTGTAAAAAGCAACTTCTGGCCATGGGGACATATTCTGCTGCCACAGACATGGGAACCATGGAAGCACTCCCTTGGTCATGTGATCGCCCCTGGGGCAAAGGCACCCTTTAAAAAAAAAGCACCTCTTCCAGACGTGGGATACCGCCCAAAGTCACTTGCCCACAGAAAGGGCTCTGCGTGCCACCTTTGGCACCCATGCCATAGACTTGTCAACACTGGTATATATGTATATAGTCTGGGTGATAGAATGAAGGCTGGAAGAGTAAATTTTGGGTGCATATCTGAAAGCTGATTGGCTAGTGTGTTTGGAATGTGAATGATATAAAATGGCAGTTAGGTGAAGAGTGAGTTGGCCCAGAATCTGTCTTGGGGTGGAGAAGAAGATCTTAGAAAGAGGGTAGTGCATGGAATAACTACATGACAGAGCGTATTGTCCAGCGATCCACCTCGGCCTGTCCAGTTCGGCAGGTGCGAGCGCACTCGCTTCGGGTTGCCACCCCTCAAGAGGCCCGGAAGATGGTCACCCGGAACCGGGCCTTCTCTGTGGCAGCCCCGTCCATATGGAACTCCATCCCTAGCGAAGTGCGCTCTGCAGAGTCCCTGCAGGCCTTTCGAAAATAAAAACCTTTCTATTTCGAGAGGCCTTCAGCGAATCTTACTTTTTTTTTCTCCTCTCTTTTCCGCCATCATCATCATCATTATTATTAGCTCTACTGATTGATTGTTGACTACCAGTGCCTCCAACCTTAACTGCTAGGATTTACGCCCTGACGCGCTGGGATGCACTTGGAGGCACTAGGATTTTATATCTAGGATTTTATATCTTATACGTGTTTTTAAATTGTTATATTGGATTTTGTTGTACTCTGCTTCGCTTTTGTTCGCCGCTTAGAGTCCTACTTTGGAGATAAGCGGGATATAAATATAACAATAAATAAATAAATAAATAAATAACTAGGGGAAATTGGGATTTTGGCTATAAGACAAAAGAGAAACTAGAAATAGTCACGCAGCATGTAAAGAACTAAACAGTTTATAATTTCCACTAGATTTTATTTCTCCATGTATCCTTCTACAGATGGATGGAGTAGTGGTGTCATCTGAAGCATTGTGCTTGGTCTCACAAAAACTTGTGAAACAAAAAAAGCTAGTCAGTCTTATATGTCCACTGTGACTCATTCTGGTTTCTCTTTTGTCATAAGGCAAACTAGCATGCCTACCTGCTGCATTAGATGTAAGACAATAATTTATGAGGCACATGTGTTACATTGGTTCAAGATAGATAGATAGATAGATAGATAGATAGATAGATAGATAGATAGA
>JAHTLZ010000114.1:4765613-4833786 GCA_023846285.1 Phrynocephalus versicolor | reverse complement strand
GGAGGCATTGATCCGAATCTGCCAGTATTTCCAGACACAACATTTTACAGTGGAAGCTCACCAACAATGAAAAATATCAAACACACCAGTTATGGAAGCATGCATTTGCTTAATTGAGCTATTTTTTAAATTCAGAGCTTACTGCTGCATTGAACTGTGAAATAAAATAGGGAAAAGATGAAGCTGTTAATGTTGTGGAAGAAGTGCAAAACAATTTTTTACTCAAGAAGTCAAATATTATATCGGTCAGGTTTTGAGAGACCTAGTGTTGTCTTGTAGATCGAGTGACAGCCCAGGGTTTGTATTTCTGCTCAGCCATGGAAACTTATTGGGGGAGTGGAACTGGTAAAATCACTCCTTAGTTGTTTTATTTACCTTGAAAGCCCTGCCAGGGTTGCTATAGGTCAGTTCCAACTTGACAGCACAGAACAACCACAATCGGCTTCAGAGGAAACAGGTTTTAAAGTAAAGGGATAAAAGCACACAAGCTAAACTGAGATAGATGCATTGAACTCAGTTGGTGCTTCTGACACGAATAAAGACGAAAGTATGATAAGTGCCTGAACTCCTAACAGGGAGCACAGAGAAGATGCTTTACACTTACACTGACTCAAGACATTGGTCCTTCTAGCCTGTTCTCAAACTTGAATATGACTTATTTGTACTGGACTGCATATTGTCCCTCATTACTGTAAGCTGCCTTGGGTCCTTTTCCAAGGAGAAAGGCAGGGTAAAAATACTCAGTAAATAAATAAATAAATAAATAAATAAATAAATAAATAAATACTGTTGTTAGCACTGACCAGGGTTTGGGACTGGTTCCAGGATCTTCTGCCTATAAAGCATGTGTTCTGTGAGTCCATTATGGCCCATTTACAAAAGGTCTTCCCAATGAAGCATAGCCTCCCTGGCCAAAGCTTCTTCCAGCTTTCCAATGTTCTAAAGCACCTTACCCCTCCCGGGACCTTTGGCAGGGCAAACCATGTGCTCAGCCACTGAGCTGCCACTTTTCCCTTGAAAGAGCTGCAACAGTGATGACCATATTTGATGGACTGAGCCAAGGACTGTGTTTATTTTCAGCATGAAACAGTAAAAAAAAAGTTTGAAAAATCAGTAAAAGCAAGAAACAGTAAAAAAAAAAACAGTAAAATAAGGTAACATATTAGAAGTATTTTTCATCTCAATCCCGTCTTAAAATCTCATCTTCTTATTTGTCAGGGAACTCCCATAAGTCTGCCACAAAGCCTCTGAATAGTCCCAAAGGGATCTGGTCAGAGATCTTAGGGCCACAGTAGTGCATTCTAGACTAGGGAGATGCAGAAAATCTTGGCTTCATTGTTGAAAACATTTTGAAGTTCAGCAGAGGTCGAACTAGATGGATACACTCATTTACAATTCCAAAATAACAGTTTTGAAGTGTGTATGGTCCCATCTTACTTCCAGTGTTCCTGTTGGCTTCTTTTATAAGGTTAATAATGTAAAAGTCAGCAAAAGGCAAAACAGATTATAAAACTGACAGAAATGTGCAAAGCCATAATATCCTATCCATGTGTCATCAAAAGCAAGTCTCATGGTGCTCATGGAACTGCAGGCTTCGGGCAGCCTATTATACCTCACCTGTTTTCCGTTCACATGGGACCCAGATATATTGGCCCCATGTGAACTGTGCATGACCCATGTGACTTGCGTGTATTTTGAACAGAAGATTCTCAGCAGTTCCATCCAGCTGATTTTATTGTGATGCATAACAGATCTTGCCACAAGAAATGTTTCCGTAAGTATTCTCTGCCCACATACGAAGTGATATCTCATGATTACAAAGACATGTCTGTGATATCTAAGTGACCGTTCACAAGTCTTTCCAGGGACACATGCACAAAAGTTTTTCCCAGTCTCCACTGGATACTTCAGAATTCTCAACAGGCTGGCAGGCCTTCATATTCCAGACAACAATGGTTCACTTACTTATAAAAAAGAGTTCCAAGCCAAGGCTATCGCTGAACTTCACATTGTGCCACAATCATTCTTCGTGTTCAGATTATGGACCAATCCTGATAAAACATCTGCTTGATTAAATAAGAAGTGCTCTAACACAGAGAGGAGGCAAGCTGGCTGGAAGCAACCGCACACTGTTGTGTACTCTGGCTGAGGAAAACCATGAGCACACAGCCTTGCAAGATAAGCACAGAGCTCATTACCTCTCCTCCTCCTCATCTCAGGCTGTGTGGCCTGTTTTCGCACTTCTCCTGCCCCTAAAGGACTTCATCAGCTTCTGCCACCCACTCCCATATTGAGCCAGATATGATCATTACACAACAATGACTTCTGCAGCTTTGATCATGCTTCAAACCACAACTTCAGAGACCCTTTGCACGAAAGATATATTAACTCTGAAATGACCCCAGAGAACATGATCCTACTTTTCTTAATGTTTATGTGCATTCTGCAGCTTTCTCAGGTGCAGCTGCTTAGCTGTAGGATATGAAGATGTTCCCAAAGTAATATATGCACATTTTTTAATTATATGAGCGCTCAGTGCTCTACAGCTCCCAGAATCTCCTAGACAGCATTGCCAGGGCTATGCTGATGGGGGATTCTGGGTGTTGTAGTCCAACAAGTAATGTCTTTGTGATCCAAATCTACAACAGCATTACTTAAATGATTTACCTGACAAAGGGATCTCAACAAACTAACTGTAGTCTGTGAATATTCTCAGTCATCCATTTAAATCAAAAGTGTCTCACCAGACTTACAAAGCTACTTGGCAACATTGATATTTAGGCAACATTCAGGAACAGGGGAACTCAAACTTTCTAGGGTTTCAGGCAAGAGTCTTGCACAACCAGAAACAGCTGATGTTTTGCACACCCAGACGGAGTATCACTTCCTGGTGGAACACCCATTGCAGCCTTCTTGCCAGCATTAGTTTGCAACAATGGCTAACATTTATTACTCCTTCTTTTCATTTTACAGTTGCCAAGCTTATCAGTTTGTGACTGTGTTTCCACCAGTGATGCATTGTTGTAACAGGGCTTGCAGGGTTAAAGCTCCCAGACATTGTCATAAGAACATAAGAACATAAGAAGAGCCATGCTGGATCAGGCCAACGGCCCATCTAGTCAGTCATGCAAATGACAACATCTTGCTTAGGTACAATCGTCACAATAGCAGGCAGACACAAGGATTTTTCTGGGAACATTATCTTGTTGCATGCTATCTGTTTTGTAAAGCAAAGGTGTTTTGGCAATAAGAACCTTGTCTTCATTTGTTGTTATGGACCAGGGATGTGAACTTGAATCATGGGGCTAGCTGTCAAGTCAAACTTAAGTTGCAAAACCACCCTGCCAGTTTGCATTTTGCCAATACCATGAAGATACTTGTAAGTGAGCCACTTTAGGATATTGGCATATTAATCAGTTTGCCACTTGGCAGAGGGCAGGGGAAGTGATTTTTTAATAGCTGTTGCAGTGCATCAGTTTTTTAAAAAAGGAATTTTTTTCTTTGCCTCATCTTAAAGGGCCAGTCAAGAAACTGCCTGCAGTCAAATCTACATTGTCTTTGACTACAAGCTCTCGTCTTTGGCTGCAGGCAAAGGAAAGGGTGTGTTTGTTGTAGTTTTTGACTGACTCTGTGCATCAGCAATAGTCTATATATTAAAATCACTTCCCCTACCCTTAGTTGAACAGGACAAAATGTTCAATCTCCTAAGGTTCAACATTCACAAATTAATTTTCAAACCTAACATACCAAGCTCTGCATTAACTCACAATTTATTTTTTCCTGGGAACCCCATCTTCTGATAAAGCTCTGCTTTCATTTTCATTGATTCCTCCCTAATGGCTTTATGATAACTAAAATTAATGGATCAACATTTCCAGTGTTATACATGTTCAATTTTTGTTGCTAAAATAAACATAGATACCAACAGTTAGGTAAATTCTACTGCACTTCTCAGAGCTGAGTGTCTGTTGTGTAATTCCGTAGACAGTAATTTTTAAAGGCAGTTACATTGCTCATATTTGAAAGCTAGGTGATTACTATTACTATGGATAAAGCTCTAGCATTCACAGCTGAATTCCTTAATTTAAAAAACAAACAGACCTTGACATCTCTCTTTCTCTGTTTGTGTTAATGTCCCTAAGGGCGCTTTTACACAACCTCTAAAATCCTCTGGCAACTTAAATTCGGACCGGAGATCCTGGGGTTTGTTCCTCTTCCTGTGTTCCCACTCTTCCGCACTCCATTGCTCCTGTCGGCGGTGAGGGGAGGGAGGAAAAGGGGGAGGAAAAAAATGCAGTCTCACCTCTGCCTGCTGTCGAAGCAGCCCTGTAGGGATTCCTGTCTCTTAAAGGGACGATGGGGACAAAAAGACAAACAGAAGGCGAGGAGAGCCCGGCGTCCACAGCTTTACAATCCGCATCGGAAATTTTTTTACCTCCGGAGACAAGGTACTTCTAAAGTGTGCTGGGGCGCACTTAGGTGGGTGTGGTCATATTTTATTTTGTTTAAAGTCTGCAGCTGGTGGGAAAACAATTTTAAGCTTCGCATTTGGGAGCCCTTTGCCTCAGATTTTAGGGGTCATGTAAAAGCAGCCAGTTTCTGAGGTTACTACAAGAAACAAAGCATTCATTAAGTCTTCCATGATGTGTTCTTAGCTTTCAACTTTTTCTTCCACTTTTTCATATCATAATTCAGTCAGTCAATAGCTCATTCATAGATTTTTACCCTGCTCTCCTAAATAATTATGCCTCACTGCCTGGCTAACATATATTAAAACAAAGCACAATAACATTTATGCAGTACATTTGAGACAGGGATAATGGATACAAACAATGCAGATCGAATTATATGTCCGACTGTTCTAAATACAGTACTTCAAAGACCAAGGAGTTTGTAATAGACTATAGGAAGATGAAAATCTTTTACCATTATTCATTAGTGATGATTGTTTAGAAAGGATGAGGGTTTTGAGATTTTTGAGTGTCCATGTCCATATGGAAGAGAACATGACTTGGAGTGTAAATACCTCTGAGCTGCTGAAAAATGCTCAACAGAGACTGTACTTTTTCGTTGTAAAGGTGCTTAGGAAGAATACCACCACCCAGAGACTGCTGGTGTCTTTTTATCGATCTTCAATCAAAAGTATATTGTTGTACTGTATGTGTACGTGGTACTCAAGCTGTACGGAAGCTCAGAGGAAATCGCTCCAGAGAGTAATCAATATGACACCAAAGATTGTTGGGTGCTTTCTCCTTACCTTGGAGGAACTGTTTAGGTCCCACTGTCTTAACAAAGCACAGAACATTATACAGGACACTTCCCTCCTGCACACTCTCTGTTTCAACTATTGTCATCGGGCAGAGAGTACAGATCCATTAAGACAAGGACAAACAGATTTTAAAAATAGCTTTTATCCAACAGCAGTAACCATGCTCAATTCAGTTAAAATTTAATCTATATTCATATCATATAGTGGATGTATGAGAGGATGCAATTCACTGTAATTGTATTCTTATCTTTTGACGTATTATATCAGATTGTGAATGATGCACAAACTGGATGGCACTTTTTAGTGATTTCATTGCACTAGATGCAAGTAAAGTGTTATTCTTATTCTTATTATTTTGCTTTAAGTTAGCCTGAAGCCCAGCACAAGAAATAAAAAACCAAAGAAAACTACATGCAAGTCAAGAATGTGAAGCAAAAGGGAGGATGTATAACATAGCAAATTGGCACTGTGATCTTAAACAGGTGTTTTAAGACCAAGCAATATAGAAACTGCTTTCAATTTGTTGCATTTTATCCACTTAGGACTATAACCAAAACTTGAGATTTATTGAATAGAGAATTTTTTATCCAAATCTTCTCTACTTTACACTAAAAAACCCTGGGGGGGGGGGTTGATAGCAGAAATAATGAAAAAAATAATTTAATCAAATATTGTCATATTTCAACAGCACTAGCATCAAACTGCGTTGAAATTCAGAATGATTTAACACCTAATATACATAGACCTCTTTTTGAAATTCATAACTGGCAGAACAAAAATCTTGTTCATAACAGGAATACAACTGGCTGTAAGTCAGCTTGGCTGCCATCAGCACAGCGGAAAATGATCTGGGTATCATTTCGAATGATTACTCAAAAGCAAGGTGTGAACAAAAACGGTTAAGCAGCAATGTTTTAACTAATGTGAAAATACAGTGTATGCATGTTTGAATGACTTCTAAAAATCCAGATTCCAAATATGAGTTGAACTACTTTCCCTCAATGGTCACTGGAATTCAATAGACAGGTACAATCATCAGCAACCATTATTAGGAGGATGCCCAGGCCAACGTTCATTAATTGAAAGTCTGAAAAATGATATGGAATGCAAACAAAGTAACAGATTATCTCAAGCCCAGAAAACATGGATACAAGATCTAGTGAGGTTGATCTGTTGGTGGAACTGTTTCTAACAGTTCTGCAGAGGACTGTAATCCATTCTGAAATCTGGACTCATCAACACACTTGCAGGGAAGTGGGTGTCAGCCCCCCCCCCCCGAGACACACATACACACACACACACCATAATTTTACTCATGCAAAGAGAACGGTGGTGCTTGCAGGTGAGGTCTAAGTGCAAAGGTTTTTGATCATGTGTAAAGCTTATCACCAGGAGCTTCTCCTCTCCAGACCTGCTGCTGGTGACAAGAACAAAATGATGAGGGAGAGGCAACACAAGTTTACCCCTATAACCATGTTAATAATTCCATCTTCCTGAGCCACTGAATCAACCTCCAAATACTCATTTTTCTGAATTTCATCCCCATGTCAGATTTCATATCATATGATACAATGGCCAAAGAATTCTACAATGGCTGTATAGGATGACGCAGATCAAACAGAAAAGCACCCAAGCATTTATACCTGTAGAGTGTTATAGAGTTACTGGGGTGCCTGGTAATTCTCTAAGGCTGTCCTGATTATTCTAAAGTTTTAAGGAAGCCATGTGTGCTCTGTGTGGCTTGGGCTTGTCCATTAAAAGAAAGACTAGGGGAAGAGTCTTTGACTCTAACAAAGAAAAAAGACAGGAGAGTCTTTTGTTTCCAAGGAGAAGCGGCTGTGCCCTCCATTGGGCTCAGTGAAAGGGAATGAGTTTCCAGTTTTTCGGAGAGAACCAATGAAGTGCAGCACCTCAAGTTATGTACCTAATGGGGTAACTGAATGAGGTACTTCCGTGAAGGATAATGACTGCTTGCCTCTGCCACAGTGGTTCCCAACCTGGGGGTCAGGACCTCTTTGGGGGTCGAACGACTATTTCACAGGGGTTGCCACGAGCCAGTGAAGAAAAAGGCACAAACAGCTTGGATCTGGAGGAGGAGGGGGAGGAAGGGGAGAAAGAGTGAGTTACAGCTTGATAGATTGGAGGGGATGTCAGTGAATGGCACCGGAGGCTGTGATTGGCTTAGGGTGCCTGTAGAGGGAAGTTCTGTATGGCACCTGTGGCAGTGGCCTGCCAAAGGGGTCTTGTGGCCTCTTCCAAGCAGGGCAAGGGGTCACCACAACACGTGGAACTGTATTAAAGGGTCGCGGCATTAGGAAGGTTGAGAACCACTGCTCTACCACAAAGGAATGAAGACTGGAAGAAATGCCTTTGATAGGGTGATGCTCTGCACTCTGGGAAGAACAAAACAGAGCAGGTTAGCCCAACCCCCCCCCTTGGAAAGAAGCTCCCCACCCAAGGGAGTCAATGCCAAGAGGATTTACAGCAGCCATGTTGAGAAGGAGATTCTGAGAGGTCTAGTTCCAAAAAGTAACTTGAGTGATTAGGTTCAAAGAACTAGCCATGCTTGTCTGTTCCGTTATGTTGGCAAAATAAATGTGGAAAAAGGAAAGGGGGAAAGAGTGGGAGAGAAAAGATAAACCACATGCAGCTGTAAAGGCTGAAAAATTTATTTCCATGTAAAGTGCTAACACTGTGCACTTCCTATGTCTGCAGAAATAGATTTAAACTTTTCAATCTTTGAAGCACCAAAGCATTGTTCTGTTTCTCTCTGTGTTGTTTTCTTCTTGAATTTTGACAATGTTTTGTGACTAGGTGACCTTGATGCTGGGAAGCTTAAGGTTGCATCAGGAAAATGTGGGTCAGTTGGAAGCATCCTAGCATCTTTCGTGTGTATATTCTCAGACAGGAGAGGCCGTTTAATGCTTCCTGATACGTCTGTGAAGATTCTCAGTCATCCAGGTGCGTTTATCTGGGAGTTGAGTCATGGCTACTGGACTTCTTTTTTGAGAGATAGAAACGTTTCGCTGTTCATCCAAACAGCTTCATCGGTCTGAGTATAGCTAGTGCAAGAGACCCTTCTTATAGTCAGCTTGACCTCTTGTCCCCTGGTCTGATTGGCTCATAAGATGAACAAAGCCTTAATAGGCTCGTTAGGGAGACATTAGTATCCATGGCCTTAAGGTAAACAATGGCCTAAGGTGCTGAAACCCATCAAGAATGGATCGTTAGCTGTGACCTGGTGGTGAAGGCTCCTTGATTTGCCTGGGTACTGTGGAAAGTACAGCCTGATAGGTAGCAGACAGACTATGCCGGAGCCCCCCACCTCTGTTGAGGGAGGGATTTTTCAATGCTCACATGAATGGCCTCCCTTACTCCTCTCTCAAACCACCTCTCTTCTTTGTCTAGTATGTGTACATCCTCATCTTTGAAAGAGTGGCCTTTTTCCTTCAAATGGAGGTGTACTGCTGATTCTGGTCCTGAGCTGTTACCTCTCCTATGTTGGGCCATTCTTCTGTTTAATGGCTGTTTAGTTTCTCCAATGTAGAGGTCTGAACACTCTTCACTGCATTGGACTGCATATACTATATTGCTCCTTTTATGGTTTGGTATCGGATCCTTTGGGTGGACAAGTCTCTGCCTTAGTGTGTTCATGGGTTTGAAATAAACAGGGATGTGGTGTTTGCCAAAAATCCTGATAGCCTTCAATCTGCTTGGAGTGCAAAGCTTGTCCCAATTTGGCCGTTTCTTCCCAGCGAACACCATCGCCTATGGTTTATTTTACACTAAACCTTTCTGTATACTTGCTGCTTTCACATACAGTGGTACCTTGTATAAAGGAATTAATTCGTTCCAAATGAAATTATGTTAAGCAAATTTTCCTTTATACAAATTCCCATAGGAATGCATTGAAAGCAGAGTGATCCCATTTTTATGTTGTACGGATTTTCCCCATAGGCAATTATGTTAAGCAAATTTCCCCTATCTCCGGAATTTTTTATGTTGTACAAATTTTCTGTTATACAAGCTGTCTGTTATACAAGGTACCACTGTACTTTGGAGGGCTTTTATGCTGCAGGTCATGAGGCTGCTTATCCCTAAGCACAGTTTTTCTTCCATTTGTTTAACAATTGCTGAGTGCCTTCTTGCATTTATGGGGAAACCTATCGACAGTTCAACCAGAACACTAACATTTATTGCATGCTCTGTTTATTGCACATACTCTGGAAAATTTTATTGAGCAGGTTGAGACTATTCCTATACCCTTTCTTCCCTGATGCACCCCTCTCCCCCCCCAACAGAAAGAATTACAAGGCTGTAAACTCATGCGCAAAAGTCAGGCCTTCAAAGAGAGGAACTTATCTGCTTCTCTGGAGCTACCTCACAGATTGAAAGACATTCAGCTGCAAAACTTATCAGCCATGAGGTCATTGCTAAAGCTGGTTAGTGTCAGGAGTCACTTTAATGATAGTGCTCTTTGATTTTTTTTCTTAACTAATAAGAAGATAGTTTTGTTTCTTAGGAGTCTAATGATTTGTCTGTGCTTTCTTTGAAAACGCTACTCAATTTCTTATAGGAAGAACCCATCTATTCTGGGTGTTTTTCATTTTTGTCTTTTATTTTTCCCATCAGAAAGTGACCTAGGAGGAATATGGTCTGGAGAAAGAAGGAACAAGTATTTTTGTATCAGGTTTGAGGAAACTTTCATAGCAAGAACGGAGTCTTGGACTTATACAAACATTTCATCACTTCTCGGCATCCAGTTAAATGTGCATAACTCGTGGCAATGCAGCTACAGACTGACAACATTTGCTTTAGGATTATATTGTAATTTAGAATTAAATAAACACTGGTGTCTACTGGAGTTTTTTCCCAGTTAAGCATCCATAGCATTGCAGTTCTAGTGGATTATTTCAGAATGGGATGAGCAGAAGCTGCCTAATATCTAATACTGGCATCTTCTTCTGCACCATTCTACTGACATATTGTCAGGCTATGAAGAGGAATCAGAGGTGAGGAAGGTGAAGGTACACCAGTGACCACCATTAATGATGGGTCTTTAGCCAATACTAGGCCATGCACTCACTAAGGGTTCTTTGTGGTTGGCCGTGGGAAGGCTATGGAAGGAAAGTTTGTTCAAAGTTCACAGTCTGTTCCTGTTAAGAGTTGTTCTCTGGCCCTTGATCAACAGAAGGAGAATCAGGCCTACTTCATATACAGCTTGGCAACCTTTTTTGTATACTTTTGCTGTTCTAGTTAATGGCACTGATAATCATGAAGTGTGATCCATAAACATTCAACCCCTTTTTAAAAGTTCACCTCCAAGAAAAATGCAGATTTAAGCATGCAGCAGTACAGCAGAAAACAATAAAATAGGTTTACTGCAGGCACAAATAGTTTGTCTTTCAATTTTGAGGAAGATTGTCTCAATCCAGGATTGTATTCCTTAACGGTCTCCACATCAAGGGTCATCCCTGTTTCCAAAATGAACATTTGTTTTTAATATTGAACATTTTTTTCAACGCCACCTCTTAACTATGTTACCATTCAATTAATTATATCTGTTTACTTTCACATCCCTTCCCTCTTTTGAAAAGGATGTTGTTAGATGTTGTTTTAGGTTCCATGGGTATCTGTGGCTCCTTTTACTGCATCACAACAGAGGGGGGAAGGGGAAGACGTGGGGTCGGCATTTACAGAGATCTCCTCAGGCTTTTCTCCTCCATATGGAGAAGGTCTAACTGGGCGATGGGGGTGGAGGCATGTGGGCAAGGCCATGTCTCTGCCACAAAGGTAGGCCTTCTTGTATGGGAATTAATTTGGTACAAACTGGATATGGCGCTGTCTGTACAGTAGATGGCTTTCTGCTTGCCAACAAATGTCTACATGCAACACCTTCTGGAGGCAGCTCTGCATAACCGTAGCAGACAAGACTGTTCTGAAACAACATGAATGTGCTCAAAAACTAGCTATCCCCCCCCCTTTATCTCTTTGACATCAGATTAAAGGCTGGCATCCTGAATTCCATGGTATTCAGTGTATGGAGCCTGACTTCTGGATTGTAGCCAGAGTAATTGGAAACCTATTTCCATTTCCTTACATCTGTAGTACTTCAGAGCCTGTTACAATCATCCGAGTGGCTAATAAACCCTAAGCATTTCCCAAAGCATCACACTTGCATTTTTGTGTCTTCAAAGGGAGGCTATGTGCAAAATGACCAGCTCAGTAAAGTACAAGTCATATATTTTTAAAGTTTTTCAGCTGCATTAATTGGCTGAAGCATTTTTTTTTGCCACCTCTGTGATTCACACATTGACATAACATACAGAGGGATCATCTTTATAGGTCCTATCTCTGACCCAAGGCTTCAAGTATGGTATTTAATTAAAGGCAAGGGAGGCCCTCCATGTTCATGTAGTTCTTTCTGGGGAAAATGTCCATGAAGTATTTGAAAGAATGAAGAGAGAGAGAAAGGAAAGAGAGAGGAATGGAGGGAGGCGGACTATCTCTTGGAGACACAGAGTTCTGTCAGGTGTCTAGCCAGCCTTTGTATCCACATTGTCTTTCTACTGGAAGGAGCTAAGACGGGAGAATGGAAGTCTGGAGGAAAGAAAGAAAGACAGTAATTAGACGTGTGTGATTAGCATGGTAGCCAGAGAAATTAAGCCACTAGTCCCAGGAATCTTCTTTCTTCAAGGAACCTGTGGAGGAATAGAAAAGCTATTCTCCACAGCATTCTGCAGGAATCCACTCCCTGCTAGTTTAGCTTGATTGCTTTTTTGGATACCTACTGTGGGGGTGATCAGTTCCTTGACCTCTCTTCTATAGAACTATATTGTCTTACCCTGAAGAAAGGGAGATTAAGAATTGACAAGGCTCCTTCCATCACTGGACTCTGACAGAAGTACTTGGAGAGTTAATTTTTCATGGCTTTAAATTGCCTCTGGCCAAGATCCTTATCCAAATGGTTTAGTTTAATGTAAGTACTAGCTTCTTAAAAAAAAAGAAAGAAATAGCTCCCTATAAAACCTCTTTGAATGTTCTCTTTTAGTAGTAAATTCTTCAGCTCCTTTTCTTCTAAGCAATGTATACACTCGGGTTCTGGTTTATTCATTTGAGAGATCACTTCAGTTAATAAGTTTATAATTATTTTGGGAGGTAAAATGCTATATTGAGAGTTTGAACAGTCTAAACATACTCCCACTGCTAAATCATGGATTTGTACATTTACTGTTTAACTCATGTCCTGGTTTAACAACTGTAACTTCAAATTATGTCTTCCTTGTGTTTTTGTAAGATCTTGATCTTGACAGTATAGTAAATAATAAGCAGAAATGATCTTCTGCAGGCTTTAACTTGCTTTTGTAAAATCTACATTTCCTCAGGTGAGGTCCTTATAACAATGCCCCCCCAAGCTGGCTATGCAGTAGTTTTAAATTATCATAGCCTATCTGCCATTCGTTGACTAAAACATTTATTTATAAACTCACCTGTCACAGGCTTTCCCAGGATGGGTCCTAGATAATTTACTGACAGAGAAGGAGCAGCAAATGCTTACTAGCCTGCTCATCCCAAGAACCTAAGGTTAGTTACTTCAACACCTAAGTGCCTCTTCCTCTACTTCCAAATAGAATATTCTGTTATGATGAAACAAACAACAAGTAAAACTTTGCTGCCATTTCTTATATCCCCAAACCAGCTGCCTGAGCAGGTCATCTCAGTCTGCCTAATGGTAGAACTAACCTTCCAGATGATTCACAGCATTAATGGGAACAGCGTGCTATAGATGTGCTTGGCAGCAATACATTTCAGGTAACAACACTACTTGTTGCCAAGTCACTTTGAATGAGTGGCAATGTTACTTTAGAAAATAAGCATTCCTGTCAGCTAGTATAATTAACTGGGGAAATAATGAATAATGTTTACTTTGTATAATGTTATTTGAGGGCACATTCTGAATTATTTCGTGGCCATTTTAAATGATTCCAAATAATATGCCAATTATTAATTGATGAGTATTAATGAGTAGCAGGTGTTCAGATGTATTGTAACAATAATTTTTGTAGACTGTCAATCTGATTCAAACTTATGGTGACCCCTTTAAGGCTGTCCTGGTTTCTAGAATTCTCAGAATCAGTTTACAAGTTGCAAATATTGGCCAACACATTATATAAAAGCAGTGTGCCCCTTTTAAAATCCCTTCCATTCATGGAGGCAGACTTGCCTCCGTGACTGGAAGGGCTTTAATAAGGGGCACACTGCTTCTCCGAGCCCCTGAGGGGGGGAGCAGTGCGCCCCTTTTAAAATCAGTTCCAGTCCTGGACCATCTTGATTGAAATGCATTGGCTCAATGCATTTCAATGGAGATTCTCCCCCCCATTGGAATACATTGAGCCAATGCATTCCAATGGGGGGAAAATTCTCCATTGAAATGCATTGAGCCAATACATTTCAATCAAGATTGCGGGGAGCGCTGGCTTGGGGAGGAGTGGCTGTTGCAGGGGCTGCTGGAAGGCTTTTTTAAAAGTCTTCCAGCAACCCGGGAAGCAGCGGTGGCATTTAAAAAGGGGCTGCACTCCAACTGATTGGCGCTGGGGTGGGGAAATAAAGGTTTTTCTCCCTCACCGCAGCGCTAAGCCCCAACATGTACTGTGGTCCCGCAATACAGCAGGACTGCAGTACATGAACCGTGAAATGGTGGGGGCTTACTGTATCACTTAAAGAAATTTTCCAAATTAAAAAGGAGGAACAGGGATCACAAAATAATCCTAGTAGCCAACCCAATCACTGCATACTATATCAGTAAATGAAGCACAGGCTTTGGTCAGGTCAATAGCTAAATAGAACAGATTTGCAGCAATATCTTCATAGAACAGATTTGCAGCAACAGAAACATCAGGTTTATTATCCCAGTTCAATTGATCTGTATTTGGGGGGAAACAATCCCATTTTGTTTAGAGAGTTTTGTACTAGGGAATTTGAAGTTTTTCACATTTCTTTCATTTCAGGTTATTTAAATAGTTGCCTGTTTTGGTTTTGTATTTTTCTCTTTTTGAAAAAAAAAACAGTACTTTTTTTACACAAGACCCCTGTGTTCCCTGTTTGCATTTTCTGGTACTCAAAATGCCCTAAACAGTCTTTTAAAACTACAAACGCAAAGGCTACTCCAAAAGGAGGAAACAGTACATGAGAAAGGAAAATAAGCATCAGAAAATAAGAGGGGAATTCTTCAAGTTGTGTCCAACCTACAACAATAATCTACAGAAGCAAACAAAATAGTGCCCCCCCCAAACCCACCAAAATATACACCTTTAGCAAAATGAATACATCCTACATTGATCAAATTATTTTAAAAAATCAGGTAGACAGAGGAAGCAGCTATTCAGTTGAAAAAAATGAATTCCAAAGGTAGACTCAAGAGGGAGACAATAGGAAATAAATATATGAAATCCCAAGGTATCAGTGAAGATCAAGGCTTCGCAGTGCACCTCATATATTAATATCCCAACTTTCTACAATACCATGGCTATAAAATTGTTGTGTCTTTTAACAGATTATGATGTCTGTCCTTCAAACAATTCTACATAGCTTATTCCCCTGGCTAGGATGTAATTTCTGTGTTAAAATCCCATTGACACTTTGTTATGTGTATCCTCATACAGACATGTATCTCACCAGCATGGAATAATAGGAGACATGTATTTCTACTCCCTGTGTCTGAAGAACTGGACTAAATCAGCAAGTAGACATGGGCACGGAGTGGCGAAATTCTCATTTCCGTTACCGTTTGTCGTTTCCATTACGTAACGGGTAACGGTAACGAGAATTACTCCGCTCCAGCTCGAACCCGACCCAATAAAGATAAATTGGGTCTGATTTTTCGTTGTCGTTCATGGCATCGCGGCACCGGCGATCGCGCGATGCCAAGCGCAGTACAGAAAAAAAGTTTTAAAATTTTTTTACAAAAACGATTCCCGGGCATAAAAGCAGGCGAAAATATGCCTGCCTCAGTGAGGGCACCTACCAGAGAGGGGTGGTTTCTGGGGGGGGGTCCCCGGCCTTCCCCCCCTCTCCTATCCTGGGCTGCTGGTACCAGGCTGGGGGGGCATCCTCGTCTCCATTTGCCATGCGGTGGGGGGGATCCAAAATGGCGACCGCAATATTTATTTTTAAATCGTGGTCCAAAAACCCACCAAAGCACCACAGAAACATTTTTAAATTAGGTATTTTAAATGCCTGGTTTTTATAGTACCAGCAGTGAGTTTTTCGTGCAATAAAACGTCTCCATTGATTTTATTTTATTTTATTTTTATTTTTATTTTTTTACACCTGCGCAATGATGGGCTGGCCATGGGCTGGGACCATGCAAATTTTTGGAGCCATTCCACCAATCGCATGGCCAGGTTTTGACTGAGACTTCTGGATGTGCCAGAGAGGGCATAAAAAGCCCACTAACCCTAACCCTAACCCTAACCCTAACCCATATGCCAGTACACTGTCCTTCTTAGTGGGTCAGAGGCACCCAGAGGTGCATCCCACTAACCCACCCTAACCTTACCCGTAACCCTAAGCCTAGCCCTTACCCTAACCCCAACCATAGCCCAGATCCGTACACAAGTACACTTCCCTTCTTAGTGGGTCAGAGGCACCCAGAGAGGTGCCTCCCACAGCCCACTATCCCCTACCCCTATCCCATTCCCTAACCTGTATGTCAGTACGCTAGTACGCTCCCCTTCTTAGTGAGTCAGAGGCACCCAGAGAGAGAGGTGTCTCTGCCACTTACCCCCCACCCTAACATAATGTAATGTATGGTACGCGGTGGCTTCGCGCTACGCTTCCCTTCGCTTCTTAGTGGGTCAGATGTCAGAGGCACCCAGAGGGGTGCCTCCCAGAGCCCACTTACCCCAACCCCAACCCCAACCCAAACGACAAACAGAAATGAGAAATTTTTGAAAATTTCCGCGACAAACGGAAATGACCCAAAATGGACCCGCCCCGACAAACGACAACTCGAAACGTCATTTTTTCTGGTCGTGCCCATCTCTATCAGCAAGTCTTCAAAATGCTACACTGTGCCTTTGCCTCCCCCCCCTTTATATTTGCCAACCATGGTGAAGATGGGTGTGTTTCCGCCTTGGGTGAACAATTAGTTTAGTGAGGAGATTGTGTGTGTGTTTTTTGTGTGTGGATCTTACAGATGTTCAAAAAATCTCTGCCTAATCAAATCAGCCATTCATGGACCAGGAAGAACCAAGTTTGTAAAAATATTGACATTGGCAAAATTTTCATGCTATGGCATTTACTGTATCCGTCAGCCATATGACAATTTTGGCCTCTACAATTTCAGGGCCTTCTTCCTATGACTGTGGTGATTTTCTGACCCCAAGAGTAGCCTTGAAACTACAGAAAATCTCTATTTCCTATTTCTGAAATTCTCTATTCATTAAATCTACCCTGCCATCCCACATACATGAAGCTGAAAATCTGTTCCAGAGTGTTTATAGGCCTCTCTAGAATATATGGGTGATTCTGAGGAGGATGCAAAGGCCCCAAGAGAGTGGTAATATGAAACTCACCTTAGTGTGTGGGGGGTGGGTGGGTGTCAAACACTCTTCCTCAAGTAGAAAGCAACACTGTTTGTTCAGTTTTTACAAAGTATTACAGGTCTTTATTTTCTCCACCCCACCTTGCCCACCCCAATTCTTCAATGATCATTCAAATCCTATTTTTTATGAAGCAAAGTTAAGAAATGCTTTCCTTAAAATAAAATAAAAACATTTGCCAGCGTGTTCTGTAGACAGGAGTCCTGCTGAAAACAATCAAGTCTTACAAACATTGCAGATATTTTTCAGTTGAAAAAAATCCCTTAGAAACCAGAAATGTGTGAGTTGCCAACCCAGTGTTATACATTAGTCGTTAACATGCTAGTGTTCTGTCATATGGGAATTATATTCCCTAGAGGCTTCTTAGTGGATGGATTTGTGTAGGGATTTTGAATGCATATGGAAATCATTTGTTTCCATGCTGAAAACAAGAGTCGATAATTTGACATCAACCATGACTAGCAAAAGTAGCAACAATGCTCCTTGTTTTGTAGCACAGAGACTAAATCAAACACAGTCCAAAAGCAGCTGTACCAGATGCTGAATCAATTAGCAGTCCACAAGTAGTGGACAGGCACCGATATTTTTCTCCCATGTTTGATATAAAAAGTCCAGAAGAAAAGTTACAGACCAGACCTGTTGTTCTTGCATGCCAGTCGCCTGAAGCAGAGCAATATGGTGTTCTTCACCCATTTCTCAGAAAAAGTTGATTTTTAAAAAATAACTATCTCCAGAATGTTGTTGCCAATAGCCATGCTGGATGGGAGATTCTGTGTTTTGTCATCCAAAAGAAATACAGTCCCAAGATCTGTTCCGCTAGCTAGATATAAAATATCTGAGCCTTAACTGGTACATTACTATAGCTTAACTGACAGCACTGTGAACAGCCAAGAGCAAAACACCTAAGTTAGATCAGAGACTATGACCACATGAATGTCTTGGTGTGGGTATGTCAACAATGTTTGTTTTATAGATTTCCAATGACTTTTAATTACTACAGTCTGAGAAAAATTATTAAACATTTTCTGTAACAGCAGACTAAGGTGGTAAGGCTGATAAAACCAAAATGGCTCCCACCTTCCCACCCACCACCCAAATCAAGAAGGAGCTCTCATCACACTTTGCCCCGAGGTCTGCAGATTTTTCAAGAATCTTTGGGAGTGGAAAACCCTCCAAAGATCAAAGCCATACTTAGAAGCTGCCTGTGCTAGAAAAGAAGCACAGGAAATTGGGTTGTGGTATGGAGTGTTCTGGGGGACAGCCTGTGTCTGGAACTCCACTCTGTAACATTTTGTTTTAGTTTTCATATGTATGTTTATAGTGGTAATGTTTTAATGTTGATTTAAAGGCTTCGGCTTTTATTCATTTTATGATTGAGCTTAATAACGTTGATGTTCAGCTTATAACGGTTATTTATATCCTTTCCCCCCTTCATATTCTTCTTCTGGAGAAGCATTACTTTGAAGTGTGCTGGGTTTCCAAGCTTTGTGAATTAATAATTAAATTAGACAGCCTGTAATTGGATTTTCTTCAACATGTTGGACCTGCACCCTTGACTTTGCTGTTTTTTCCGTGTAGGTCTTCAAGGGCTGGCTTACTGTCCAAAAACTATCAAGCTACCTTTTTCCAGAAAATGTTGTAATTTATCAGAAAGTCAATGTTTCCCATCACCAGATTGGAAAGCAAACCATGGAGTATGGGGTGCTATCCAGATTGCAGGCTTTGCATGCAACATGTTGAAGATTGTTATGTCATAAGAGAAAATGTTATGAAAGATTAAGTGGACAAATAGAAGTCCTTCCCTACAAATATACACCAGGAAATTAAGTTTGGAGATGGTTTGAAAATATAGTTTTCCTTTATTCTCAGAAGAGGTAAGGGGGGGGGATCCGACTGGAAAGCATGTGAGATACTGTTCCTGTGTAAAACAGCTAATTCCAGCTAAGCCAACCCCATCAGATTCTATAAACAGAAAAAGACTTGAAGATTAAAAGAGACTGCAATTTCTACCAATAGTTTCCTCTTACATGCAATGGTATGAGCAAGAACCCTGATCATCCTGTACAGCTTACTTTGGGGAAAAACAATATCCAGTAAGGCAGAATGACAAACTAGTTACTACAAGCTGTGACTGATTACCATTTTATATCTGACATTTTATTTCTTTGCTATGTCAAGAAAAGATAACATTTTACAGTAGCTCACCACCAAATTCCTAAATGCAACAGAGCTGTAGTCTCTTGTAAGTCTGTAAATGTTTGTCATGGCTGATTAGCAGGCTGAAGTGTTTGTTTGATAATAGGTAGCTACTTCAGCACATTGTTGCTCCTGCAGATGGCTGCTTAGGGTCAAAGAAGATATTAACCCTGTTTTCTTCACTCATTTCCCTCAGAGATGTGTCTTTGCTGTTAAACCTGCAAACTTGTAACTTCCATTAAATATTTCATTATTATTTTTTAAAGAAAAACATAAATTGGAGGCCTCGATAACTCATCTTGGGCTAACTAAGGAGCTCAGTGAACATGTATGACACCATTGGTTAAATGTTAAAATAAGTTGCCTTGTATATCTTGTGGACTTTTGTTGCACACAAAATATTGAACTACAGTGGACCCTCATATAACAAACACTTTGTATAACACAAAATCTGTACAACATAAAAAATTCCATAGATAGGGAAAATTTTCTTAACTGAATCGCCTATGGGGCGAATCTGTACAACATAAAATGGTCACAATTAGGGATGACTCTGTTTTCAATGCATTCCTATGGGAAATTTGTATAAAGGAAATTTTGCTTAACAGAATTTCATTTAGAACAAATCCTGTATACAAGGTACCACTGTACCAGTAAATTAAATTTTGGTTTCTTGCAAAAGACTACATGGCCACAAATACAGATATTCTATGTGAGATAAAGGGGTTATGGAAAACATGTCAATAAGAGTCAAAGGAAATTGTTATAAAATAGAATGGAGGTGGTATTTTATACCAGGGAGAATGAATCTAATAAATGGATCGTTTCCATCTTCCTGCTGAGAAGGTAAAAAAGAAAAAGGGACATATTTACACATCTGGTGGCTCTGTGAAAAGAGAGGGGGGGACAATGGATTTGAATTTTTCAGGAAACAAAGAATATATTGTCTGCTAAGTCAGCCTTGTTGAACACAGTTGATAAGAAATAGCTAAATACAGTTTTGCCTTGTTTAAGTGATTAATGGGTTCTCAGGGACATTTTGTACCCTGAAAAATTTGTAAACTGAAGTGCTGTTTCCCATAGGAATGCACTGAAAACTAATTAATCTGTTCTGGAGGTCAGAAAAAGGGGGGGAAGTCAAACACGCACACACATACACAACGCAGAATGCACAGAACAGGCATGGAAGGAACAAAGGATCAGCTCCCTACCTTTCTACCGCTTGAGAAATGCACCAAAAAAGTTCAAAAACCCCAAACCTGCTGCAAAAATGTCCAGAATGGCTCCAAAACTTGATGAAAATACATCTCCAACTTCTCTGATACCTCCACAAACTATGGTGGCGCAATGCATCCTGGGTACATTGTTTTTGCAATGCCTAATGGAAAAAATGTAATCATTCCACTGAAAATTTTCTAAACCCGAGGCATCCCCATTTCCAATATTTTCTTTTTGTAACCCGAAGCATTTGTAACCCAGGATACCACTTTAAAGTAAAACAAAAGACACAAAATGTGTGGAACCTTAAAGACTAACTTTCATATTTTAATGTAACGTTTTGTGATATTTTTTTCCCCTGCAGTTCTTGAAATGACTAACACAGCTACCCTCTCTGAAATTTCCACTGTAAAGTAGGAATCGTGGCAAAAAATTGGTGAGCTAGTAGCCATTTTAAAATTGAAGATTGGTACTGTCATAAAGAAATGTGGAATGTGGCTATTGATGATAAATTAACTTGTGATTTGAAAATGAGTCAAGATGTGTCCCATACTAATGATTTTGAAGATATATAGAGCCCATCTTTGACACATGTTTTTGAGAAAGGAAAAGGATATACTCCCAGTAAGGATTCAAGTTATTTCTGGAAAGAATGGGGGCAGCATTAGGAAGGATATTAACCAACAAAGCAGGAATATAATATGTGGATTTAATTTGATTTTGAACAAAAGAATAGCCCTGAGGGTGAAGGATATACAAAGTTATATAAGTTTTTGTACCATTTTTTAAAATTTAGTTTATGTATTCCTATCTCATTAATGTTATGTTTATTTTTATTATCCATTTTGAATATGAATGATTGAAATATTGCATGAGACTTCTATTAACAAGGATTTATTTTGTTTTCTATAGTTTTTAAAATAAAAATAAGGAAAGAAAGAAAATAGATACGGATGATTATACCAGCACATTATTACAATCTATGATAAGGGATGGACATCTTACGAAAAACGACACACTGGTTCATTGTTTTGTAAGCTTACTAAACCTTATGAAATGAAACAAAACAGCAAACAGCATGTCGTCAAGAAATGAAACGAAAAACTATTTTTGTTTTGGAAATGAAACTAGCGTCTTGATCCAGCTGTCTTGAGAACAGGAGCTTTATTTTTAAACTGATTGATTTCTTTTCCTTCCTTCCTGCACCTCAGCTGTTGAAATAGCTTATCTCAGATTTTGATCTGCCTGAAGCTAGAGTAGCCAGCGGAGGAGCTGAGCTGTTCCCTTTGCTAGGTGTGTCTGCAAGTTGATTTAAACTAATTGTTTTCCTTTTGTTTTTAAGTATGTCTGTGGAGGTTAATTTTTTTAATATTTTCCTTCCCTCACCACACCTCTGATCAGCTTTTGAGCTTATCTCCAATATCTCCTTGCAGCAGGAGCATTAGGATTCTAGCTTGTTTACAGAGGGTTCTTTGCTTGAAAGCAAATTGATTGGAAGATTTGTGGGTAGTTAATTTAGGGCAGTGGGCTCCCTGTTAGATAAAAAAAGGAAAGCTCCCCATTATTTATAGCCTTATGAAGCGTTTTGTTTCTTTTGTTTTTTTTTTCATTTTAAAAAAAAATGAAATGAAGACTTATGTTAGTTCTTTCTAAATCAACTTAAATGGGTCTAATGAAAGTAAGACCAAGTCTGGAACCAAACTATTTTTATTATGCCTTTATTTTGTGTCTGAGCCTCTGTGTTTAAAATGAAATCCCATCAAATCTCTATAGCGAGAAACAAGAGCAAGAGTTTTTCAAATTGCATTTTAGAAATGAAATTACTTGTTGGGGTAGGGGGTACTGAAACCAGAAACTATGATGCAATATCCTACAACCTTTGAGCTAATTCTTAGTAGCTCATATCAAATCCTAGCTCTGTTAAGTTAAAAGGATTTCTGGTTTGTTTCAACTTGAAAGTGACTTAATAAGAGGCCCAGAGAGAAAATCTGTTTCAGTAATCAAATTATAACAAGTAAGGATTAAAAGTATTACGACATTTAAGCAATCGTTTAACTGCCCTGCTTTCTTGGGGTCATTATATTTGCAAGCAAGAATCGCTGTAGCAAAATAACAGGGCAAGAAATTCCAAAGTATTGCAGAAGAAAATAAAAAGAATAATCCTGTGATTATATTATTATGTAAACCAAAGACACAGGACCTCAGTACACATCACAAAGTTTCGCCTACTACATATTATACTTTCTTTTCTCTAAAAACCACAACAGAGTACATATGGTCCTTCTTACCATATTATTTTCACAAGCATCATATTGGTCAGTTCAGTTGAGAAATCATGAGAGCATAGATTGCTCCAGGGGTGGAGGTATTTATTTCTAGGGAACTTTTGGCAATCTAATGTTTGGGATTTAATTTTCAACTGGTATTTTACTGTTATAAAAAGGTTATTCAATGTTTTCAAACACAAAAGTGCATTCTGCTAAAATACAGAATGATTGCTGCATGCCATGCATACAAGGATGTCACACACATTTTCATCCAAATTATTAACATGGGAAACGGTCCTTACATTACCCACACTTCACTTGAGCTTTCCCTACCTCATAAGATGACCAATGAGATTATTATATTAGGATTGTTTTACCCAGGTGACGATTATGATAGAGATAATGAGAAAATCCCTTGTCTTAATCTTCCATATGAACGTTCCAAAAGTGCCTGCCTGGTTTCTTCATAAACATGTCAGAAAGAATTTGAGATGAGGCTAGAAAGCAGATGTGCTTTATTCTTATATCTTCAGCCATGCTTATGATGCAGGATTAGGTCTGCCCTCCTTTTCTAGGATGGCAGGGTTCTCATCTTTCTTACCTATATTATTCTTATTTATTTATTTATTTATTTTCAGATTTATATAGCGCTCCTACTTCCCGAGCGAGAACTCAGTGCAGTTCACATAAAAATTAAAAAGGAGACTAAAAACAGGCACAATCACAAAAGCAGTCCAAGCAGGCAACATATGTAGGCCGGGCCAAAAAAAAAAAAAAAAAAAAAGAATTTGTCCCTAGTCATTATTGAAGGCGTCCCTAAAAAGCAGAGTCTTTAAGCCTTTCTTAAAGGATGCCAGCGACTGAGTCTGCTGTAGGTCGCTTGGTAGGCTGTTCCAAATAGTCGGCCCCACCACCGAGAAGGCCCGTCTACGAGTACTCGTTTTACGGGCCTCCTTCGGGGGGACAGTCCGGAGCGAAAGCGCCAAAGACAAACGGGTGGGTCAGGCCGGATCTAATTGTCGGGAGAGACGCTCTGCCAGATAAACAGGGGCCAAGCCATGGAGGGTTTTGTAAACCAAACCCAACACCTTGAACCTTATTCAGGAGGCAACGGGCAACCAGTGTAGGCGAGCCAGGATGGGGGTGATGCAGTCATATCGACGCGCACCAACCACCAACCTGGCCGCCGCATTCTGGACCCGCTGCAGTAGCCGAACAAGGTTCAAGGGAAGCCCCATGTAGAGAGCGTTGCAGTAATCCAGCCTCGACATGACTAGCGCCTGTACCATTGTCCTCAGGGAGCTCTCGTCAAGGTACGGGCAAATCTGGGCGATGAGCCTTAGGTGGTAAAAGGCCGACCTGGTCACGGCATGCTCCTCTGATTTATGGTGAACCTCTGAATAAGAGAGCTTCAAAATGTCCTGTCCTCAACAGCCCTGACCAGTGACAGGCATTGAAAAACTGCATTCAAGGTTTTGTTCCTATTCCTGCCATCCTTTATTTTTGCTACTCATCCATCTAGGTATTTCTTTTCTTTTTACTATGGGAATTGTCTGTTTGCAGTCCTCCCCAATAATGTATCTGGCTTCAGTCCCCCACAGTTCATGGGGTTCACTTCAGTTGAGATCAGTAATGTGAATCAATTCCACATCAGCAATGCTGATAATTTGGTACACCAGTACTTTTAGTGTTCTTTGTCAACTTTAGAATAATTTGGACTTTAACAGTTAATTGGGAGTACTACAATCTGCTTTTAGTCTTGTTTTAGCACAGAAAATACGACTTCTACATCTCATGCTTCCAATTATTGACCCATCTGGTGATGTCCACATAGATACCTGGCTGTTTGGTTGCTTGAAAAATGTATTGGCAATAAACAGAGCTTTGAATTCTATGAATCATTCTACTTCTCCATTTCTGTCCCCTAAGCCAAATTTTCCAGCAACATTTTTTTGTTTCAATCACCTTTATCTATCTATCTATCTATCTATCTATCTATCTATCTATCTATCTATCTATCTATCTATCTATCTATCTATCTATCTATCTATCTATCTATCTATCCATCCATTCATTCATTTACTGACCGTCTAGCTACTAGGCTACTCTGGTTGGTAATCATAAGACTTTGATCATAAGCATGTCTTGCTTTGGCTTGCAATAAATTTTCTCCTATATAAATCTTTCAATTTCATCTTCTTCAACATATTCAGCTGGAGCATAGATATGAACAATGTTCATGTTGGTAGATTTTCTATGGAGTTTGGTTGATATCATTCATTCAGACCCTACATTTTAGTGCCCAACTCCCTGTTATACAGTTTGCCTCAGGATTAGAATCAATTCACTTTTTCTGGATGTCATTTTCAGAGTATAACACTTTGGCTGACTGAAAATATCTCATACTTCAGTTCACTGACATCAAGTACTATAATGTTTAAATGTTCCATTTTGGGCTTTATGGTTTGCCTTGATTCATACTTCTCACACTCTATGTTCCAATTGCGTGTGTTACGCAGCATCAGACTTTTCTTTCCCTTCTGTGCCCATCAGTCACTATACATCCTTTTGGCTTTCATATTATTGCATCATTAGTGGCAGAACTATTAATAGTTAGTTGTCCTTTACTCTTTTCCAGTAGCTGACTGATTGTTTTCTAACATCAACTTCTAGTACTTTCTTGCTTCATTTCAGACTGTCCCAACACAGGGCTTTCACTATAAGGAAAATTCAGCACTGCCGTTTTCTCCGCAGCAGTAACAGAAGTACTATATTTTAGATAGGTTCAAAACAGAGATGGGCCCAAAACGGATATATAGTGTTTCGTTTCATTTCGTTTCATTAATAACAGATTTTTAAAAATATTTTTGTCATGAAACAAAATGCTTCGTAAGGCTATAAATAATGGGGAGCTTTCCTTTTTTTTATTTAACAGGGAGACCCCTGACCTAAATCAAAGACCTTCAGACCTTCCAATCAATTTGATTTCAAGCAAAGAACCCTCTGTAAACAAGCTAGAAACCTAATAGCTGACTGCTGCACAGAGAGATCGGGAAATAAACACAGCTGATCTGTGGTGTGGCAAGGGAAGGGAAGAAAATATTGGGGGGGGGGAATAACCTCCACAGTCCTACTTAAAAAGGAAATGAAAACTTGCAGACACAGCCAAGTGAACAGCTCAGCTACTGCCTAGTTTCAGGCAGACCAAGATCAGAGATAAGCTATCTCAACAGCTGAGGCACGGGAAGAAAGGAAAACAAATCAATCAGTTTAAAAATAAATCTTCTGTTCTCCAGACAGCAAGATCAAGAGGCAATGAGAAATCACTTCATTTCCAAAACAAAAGAAATGTTTTGTTTCATTTCTTGACAACACACTGTTTGCTGTTTCATTTCCTAAGGTTTCGTAAGCTTACAAAATGACAAAACTGTGTGTCATTTTTTGTAAGGTGCCCATCCCTAATCCTGTCCTTGCTAGAAGCAGCAAAATCTACTCAATCTGCTGGATGGATTGAAAATATTGTTTGGTTATTTTCTTTTTACAAAAAACTGAACTCTTCACAAAGAGGATAGGAAGAAATCAAAATTAAAAACATTTTAATGTGGTAGAAAATGAAAGAGATAAATCTTCCAGTTCCTATGTCATGGGTCATGGTGTGTTGAAACCAAACTATGTCATTCATTGCCTGTGTTGTTTGTGGCAAGCTGGCTAGGAATTCCACTAGGAATGCTGGGAATTGTAGTACTGGAGGGCTCCAGCTTCCGGAAAAGAGTAACACAGCAGGGTTTTTGTTGAGAGTCTCCGTGTTTTTGGCCTTTTATATATGATTTCCATTTGGATTCAGCCTTGTTTGGACACAATGTTTTAGCTTGTAGTGTATAGATATTTAGAGAATGTTATAGAGTTACATAATGCAAATCGTTTCTGCCTTTTCTCCTCATCTTTATTTTTAGTCATTGTGATGTTATGTTCCCATGTGTGAAATGAAGCTCACCATGGACTCCTACTAATTATTACTAAGTAAATACACACATGAGTCCCAGATGTAAAAGTGTGATTATGTCCTCTGTTGGCAATAGATGTGTTTCCATGTTGCCTAGGTTTCCTCTGTATATTTCTATGTCAGGCTTCTTATATGTAATTTCATTTTCTCAGAATGAGGCTAGTCTTCCTGTTAACAAATGCATACATTCTGGCTCACTATACTCATTAATAGTGAACACTAACACAGACTTATCAGCTATGTCATTGCCACTGTGAGGTAATAAGAAAATAACATCTACTGTGAAGTCAAGGTACACATATTAGTGTTTTTAACTACAACTCCAAGAATTCCCCACGTCACATATCACTATATAGGAGGGCAATCTAAGAATTTACCTCCCTGCTGACAATGTGCCTCTCTGTAGTTGTTATTTGTAATGACAACAACTTATTGGCCTTAAAGTATTATTATTTAATTAAGTGAATAATTGCAAGGAGCAGAAACCCCTTTCCAAGATTTTCCTTTTCCTGATATTTTTACATCAATTTTAAATCATTTTACGAAAACCTGAAAAGGGGACACACGTGCTTTGGTGGCACATGATTATTTTTTAAATTTTCATGTCTTGTATTTTCATCCATTTGTTTCCTCTCATTAACCCTTTTAGTCGTGATGCTTACATACAATTAAAACAAAACTAACTGGCTTGACCAGGATTCTGTATCACAACTAAAAAACATGGTCACAGCTTACATACCATTTCAGTGTCAGATTCATAAGTAGGGACAATAACAAATTTGCTCATTGGAGTAATGCTAGGACATTCCCAGACGGCTGAAAGAATGAGTCATTGTATCACCACTGGGCTGACCACCTCTCTCATCCCTCTCTTCCACTTCTCAAGGCCCCCTTTCTAGCAGGGCTTTCTATTCTGCCAGTTTTAGATGGCTTCCTGGTCTATCTGATGTGTTTACTTTCACATGGATTTTCATGGGCCAATCACAGGTCAGTGAGTTGGGTATCCAGAAGCTTGGTTCCCCACTGTGCATCCTGGAAGAGCCTGACTGTGTTGCTTTGGGCAAGCTAAACAGTCCCATGATGCCCCTAGAGGAAGAGAATGGTACCACCACTTCTTACTGTCTACCTAGAAGACGCTGCAAAGGATCACAGTAAGTCAGAATTGACAGACTGTGACAAAACCAACTTCAGGACTGTTATTCTAACCTGCTAACTGAGGGGAATATTTCCTTCCTTTGAAGATCCACAGGTCCAAACTAATGCTTTTATATATAAGATGCAATGTAAATAATAGGATTGTATTTGCTAGAGCAAACTTACTGATTTGTGTTTCTTTAACAGCACAACATTAAAAAATTGAACAAGTAGGGCCAATTCCTACTTGTCGATCCATCTTAAAACTGCAGATCTGGAAGGCCCCCTACGGGATCACTGAATTCAGCCTCTGTCAAGGAGGCACAGTGGTCAATATAACTCCAAACCTCTAAACCGCTGAGCTATCCAGCAATTCCAGCAAGCACTCAGCAGCCCATGAATGTTATGGGTTCAGTTCTTCAGAATTCATAAGGATTATCTGAGCACATTTTGCCCTTGGCAAAGAAGTCATGTCCATACACGTTTCTAAGCAAATAAGGAAGCTTATTTATAACTAGAGAAGTGTGGGTGTTAAAGGAAAGGTTGGAAATGTCAGGAGATATGGTGCCTATTTCATCTATAGAAAACAAGGGAAATCTGTTTCCTCCTTGGGAAAAGGAAGTACAATGTACCTCCGTTTACGAATGCCTTGGTTTATGAAAAACATTAATTTATGAAAAGAAATTCTTGGAAATAGGGATGTACCGCTTTAAGAAAATTTTCAACGGAGTACCCTGCTTTATGCTGTTTTCTGAAGGCACTGCCCTGTATGAGGAGCTGCCGTACTCCACCTGGGAGTCTTTGAAAATGACTACTGGAACTATAGGAAAATACATCAAGGCCAGCAGTGGACAATGTGTGTCCTTCCCCCATGTTACTGAACTGCAATATCCCTCATCACGTACAATTGTCAATGTTGGCTATGGTCAATAGAGTTCCAGTTGAACAGCATCTTCCAGTCCAGCAAACTGTGAAATGCTGTAAACTGTCAAACTGTAGTCTAAGCTTGAAATAGCAGAAGAGTCTATGCTGGCCTTGCAAATCCAAGCTGCCCATTAGATCTCCTGGACAGAAAGGACTTTAGCCGTCCTGCCTGAGTTTAGCTTTGACTGATCCCAGCTAGGGCTTCCTGGGTATGGTGCAATCCTGTCTGGTTTCTCTTTGATCTTGAGTTCTGGCTTTGTATTCCAGTTCTGTTCTTGTTCCACAGCTCCAAAGTGGACTTGCTCCTTGGTCTCCCTCCTGCTTATTTCTCAGCTCTAGCCCTGACTCATTCATCTGTTCTTCTCCCTTCTTGTTCCTTGGCTTGGATCCCAGGTGTGCTCTTTGACTCAACTCTTGCTTCCTGTCACAGCCCTGGCACCTTTCTCCAGAAGTTCAAATGCACTGGAGGTGCCATGTTCAACAATTTATCTTATTTATTTAAAAATATTTAGGTGGTTTTTCAGTCCAAAGGGCCATCAAGAGTAGATGACAACAGTTTTTTAAATTCACAGAGGAAAAACAAATTAGCCTACTCCTTAAAGCAGCAGAAGTGGAGAGAGGGAGAGAGGGAGAGAGAGGGAGGCAGGGAGAAAGAGATCTCAAAGTACATAACAAAAGCCTCTTTCAGGACAATGTACCTCTCTATGATGGCCTTCCCAAAGAAATTCTTCTAGGAAATACATGCAATTTGAAGAAAAATTTCAACACAGGGCAAAGAGGTCTCTCAGTTGATAATACCAGTTCTTAGAAACCCAGGTACTTGATTAATAAAATTGCATGGTCACTACAGGACTTTTTGCATCCCTCAATTAGCCAATCCTGATATTGCACCCTGAAAATGAAAAAATAAAAGAGAAAACAAGACTATACTAATTTGGTTACTTAGGATGGTGATAAAAATTCCATAAAATGTTGGCGTTTTATTTGCAACACAATGTATCTCCACATAACAAAATGTTCTCAGTGGTGGAACACAAAACTCCCCAGAAGATCTTAATGCAGGGCAGATTTATATTGGAATAAGTGCTTTTTCAAATATCCAAGTCCCAAGCTGTTTTGGGCCTCGTTACTGTGGACACCTTGAACTCAGACCAGAAGTGTAGTTGCAGACCGTTCAAATCCTTTATAGCTGGTGTAATGTGGAACCTGAAGAATGCTCCTCTTAGCAATCTAGCTGCTGCAGAATCCATGTCATCTTCAAGGATAGCCCCACATAAAATGCATTGTGTTACTCTGGCTGAGATAGTACCAGGGAACGTCCTTCTCTGGCCAGGCTATCCCTGTCCAGGAATTATCATTAAGGAGGGGCAATTTGTTTCGGAACCTACCGGTCCCGAAACAATCCATACTAGCCCAGGTGGTGTTTGGAAGCCTCCAACACAAAAGCAGCCAATCACTTACCTTGTTCTGCACCCGTACTTAGCTGAGCTTCAACAAGGAAGCAGGCTCTGATGTCATCTTTGCTTCTCCATGGTGCTGGCCAATCAGGAGCTGTGAAGGGACAGGAATCATCCTGCCTCCCTGTTTGATTGGCTAGCACCAAGGAGAAGCAAAGATGACGTTGGAGCCTGCTTCCATGTTGGTGCTGAGCTCTGTGCATGTGCAGAACAAGGTAAGTGATTGGCTGCTTGTTGGAACCAGTCCCTAATGATTATATCTGGAGGACCAGTCCATGCTGTCCTTGACACTTTGAGCCATTAAGCTCACAAAAGTCTCTAATGACAAAGCAGAATCCTGGAATAACACCAGACCATACATCTGCTCCTTCAGGAGTGCAGCTTCATCCAGAACAGGTCTCCTACTCAACTCTTGGACCTGGGGACCATTGAACCACAGATCCTCCATCTTGTCAGGATTTGGCTTTGGATTATTGGCTTTCATCCAGCCTATTCTGTAGGGGGAAAGGAGCTTTCACAAACTAACAGGTCTCTCTTCTCCCACTATGCCACCCTCTTCTGGTTTGTGCTTACAGCTGTGTGTTTACCCATCTTATTTTCTGATCATTACTGAGAGCACACATGTAACTATTCTCACCTACTGACCATGTGGCCAATACAGTAGATCATTTCATTTTACCCAATTTTTCTTCTTCTTCAATCTTTGGATGTATGAATACTGTAAACTGTAAGTAAAGCTAATTTCTCCCCTGCCAATTTGAACTAATTGTAGTATGATCTTTTTTTACAAACAAAGGGGCTGGGTGAAGCTGGGATTTTTAGCTATTTTCTCTTCACATTTTCACTGTGTGATAAACCAAATTTTGTATAGCCCAGAGCACAGAGAAAACTCTTAGTTCCTGGAGCTCCTTGCCCTCTGAAGATGCCAGCCACAGAGTCTGGTGAAACGTCAGAAAGAAAAACTTCTAGAACACAAAACTCGCAACAACTATCAGATCCCGGCTGTGAAAGCCTTTGAGAATACAAATTTTTGTACTTTATACCCTGCTGAATGAAGGGATCAACTAAATTTTAAGATTCCACATCATCACGTTCCTGTGTGAATACAAGTGACTTTCTCCTCAAAGCACCTAGCAAATGTTTCACAGCATGTAACTAAGGCAGGCATGTCCAAAGTCCGGCCCGGGGGCCAAATGTGGCCCGATTTAAAATTTTGAGTGGCCCTCAGACTCTTCTCTCTGCTGGCTCAGCCTGTCACTCATCTCCGCTGGCCGGCCCTTCCTGTGCTGTCTAGAGACATCAGCTTGCAGTTTTATGGTCTGCCTGCCCTCCCTGCCTCTATCCACCCCCTCAGCCACCCACCCTGCCTACTCACTCCTGGCTCCATTGCCGCAGTGTCTTCCTCACCTCCTTGTGATGGAGGGCAGCATATGTGAGCAGTGGTGCATCTTGGGTGTGTGGGGGCCGATTTCTGTGCCGTGTAACAGCCACTGCGCCCTTGAGTGCTATGAAAACAGAGCATTTGCGGCTGTTGCAGATGTGCACAGACCACGCCCTTTCTCCCCCCCCCTTCAGGTTGAATGGTCAGCCCCCACACATTTTCACCTTACCAAATCTGGCCCTCCTTGCAAAAAGTTTGGACACCCCTGAACTAAGGCTTCCATTCCTCTCCTTTTCCCAGGAAGTGCTAAACTTCTTGGAACAATTCTGCTGGGTGGAAAGAGGAGGATGAAAAAACTATTTTGCCTTTCACTATGCTGCCTGAAAAGGCATAAAGGCAGCCCAGGAGGAAGTGTACATGCATAGACAGGCCAGTACATCCAAAATCCTCATCTAAATCCTTAAATCATCTAAGACTGAGTGCCACCAAGCGTCATATAAAGCAATTCAAATCCCCCAATTGTCCTGTGTGTTGGTTTGAAATGAAGAAGAGACAGGTGCCTGTGACAGACATTTCCCCAACAATGACCAGATAATATCAGCCTCAAAGGAACTCCACTTTATGAACAGTAGGCATGCCTTGTTCACATCCCTCTTTTTCCTCACACACTGTCAGCCACTATCTTTACATCTGAGAAAAGGGACCCTTCTGTTGAGGGAAACTTTTAACTGCCCCACTACAACCAGTTTCTAATTCCTTCTGCAATAAGAACAAAGAGGCCAGAACAGGGGAGAGTTTCTTATCCAATTAACTTTTGGCATGTTCTTCTCTTTCTTTTTTTTCACTCATTAGTTAAGGAAAGGCTCCTGAAGATCCCGTCTACGCTGATATTTTATAATAACCCCTTGAAGTCAGGCTTTGCTATGTGCTGCGTGATACAACTGAATGTCAGTGACACATCCCAAAGGAAAGAGGTCACATCAAGGAAAGCATCAGCCAAGAAATCTGACAAGAAACAGCTTTCTTAGTGTGAATAGAGCCAAGATTTACAGAAAAGGGCTGCTTGGAAAGATAAAGACTACTAGTGAGTGATCAACAAACATTACACAACGGCGGCTGGATGGTCACAGAAAACTCCACTTAGAATAACTACCAGTACAGTGGTACCTTGTATAACAGACAGCTTGTATAACAGAAAATTTGTACAACATAAAAAATTCCAGAGATAGGGGAAATTTGCTTAACATAATTGCCTATGGGGAAAATCCGTACAACATAAAATGGGATTACTCTGCTTTCAATGCATTCCTATGAGAATTTGTATAAAGGAAAATTTGCTTAACATAATTTCATTTGGAACGAATTAATTCCTTTATACAAGGTACCACTGTATATGGAAGAATAACACTCTTCGCAAACAACATTTTTCACTGTTCTGTTTTGGATCCATAAATTTATATGTGTATTCACCTTCACATGGCATCACTGAGGAATAGATTCCAATTCTGATAATAACTGAGCTGGGGGGCGGGGAGGTAAATACTGTCATTTTGAAGACTGGGCTCAGAAACTGTTTTTGCTGTGGAGACCTGAACTACATATGTGGTGAGAATAGTGCTGATCAGAACAATTTACCAAACAAAAGTGAGTTTACTTCTAGTATGAACGCGGAATGGATTCTGCAAGAAGCTCTGATTCCTAGCAGCTAAGTGGGCTGTCGTTTTTTGTTTGTTAAAGTAGCTGCTTCCTCATTCTTCGAATCAACTACATGTAAGTCCGCTTTCAATTTGAAGGTTTGGCGATAGTGAGAGTCCCTTTTATCTGGAGACGCTTATCAGGAACCCCTCTTTGACAATCCCAGATAAGTACGAATCCTCTGAAATCCTATTGTGCAGAGTAGGAATTATCCACTAGAATCAGTGAATCAATTCGACTTCTGAATGAGTTGATTCACTGACTCCCCACTGATTCAATGGATCTACGCTAGTTGCACCTTACTAAGGAACAGGATGTCAGCCTCTGCAACTACACTGCCCTTTGTATTCCATCAAACAAACTTTATTTTCTCTTCCAAATTCAATTATCAATCCAATTATTGGGGCTAGGTGAGCCCTAGTATAAACAAAACGGTACGTCTTTCTAAAGTCAACTATTCCCCCCCCCCCAAAAAAAAAATTATAACAGCTAGAGGAAAGAATATGTGAAAGTGCCTGTTTCCATATTAGTCTGCCGTGCCTTAGAGATTTTCAGCATGTTCCAACATTCTGACAATAAGCTTGGTGAGTACATGGGCCAGAATGTTCTCTAATTGTGGAACTCTTTCCAAAGGAAATCAGGCTGGCTTCATATATTTTTAAGCATCCAGCAGGTGATCAAGGCTGCATAATTCCATCCAGCCTTGGTTCCCCGTCCCCCATCATGGTTTTTAGAATTTTTTAATGTTTTAAAATATGATTTAATGTAGATTATTTTGGAGTGTTCCTTTGGACAGAAAATGGATCGATAGATACTTTCTTAAAATCTTGACATAGTTTATAACACAAAATTCTGGATTTAATGTTTACCGTACTTTCTTCACCAGAATGACTCCCCTAATGGCTTTCATGCTTAAATGGGAAGGCGACCAAATAAAATGATTTGACAGCCAGGACTAAAGTTTGTATGAGTAAGAGTGATAAGTATGTAACCTCTCAGCACAGATATTTAGACAGCTTTGTGCCCGCCTACAGTGTATGTATATGCTGGAATGGAAATGTGCCTAGCACTTATCCTGCTGGTTTTCCTATGATTTGTATGTGTGTGTGGGGGGGGGGGTGATGATTGTAGATGTGTAACACTGGAGTGGAAAAGTTGAGCAAAGAGAAATAGCCACCATCTGGAAGAACTGCCAAAATGTGCTATTTCTTCCCGTAACATCACTTCTCTTAAAAATACAGTGTGGTGAAGGTAATGATTCTATTAAATATTTGATTTCATTTTAACTATCTTTCTAAGATTATAAAACTGCAGGGCAACCTCATTTTATCAGTGGGAGATGAAGTGTCATTGGAAAAATGAAAACTGGTTGAAACAGTACTGCAAAATAAATGCTGATAAACACATCTTATTGTACGTTTAATACTTGCTGCAATCTTGATGATTAGACTTCATTACAATCCAAAAGCTTACTGATGGCACTAACAGTGAAAAATGGAAGTAGAATATAAAGTCATATGAAACACAGCATGTTGTATATTATTTTGCTTTGGACTCTGGAAACCATTTAAGATTTGGATGGGGAGAAAGGATCTACATAATTGGACCTGTAGTTGTCAGATTCAACCACACATTATAGTCATGTGGAACGGAATCATGTGGAAGCAATTCTTTGAATGGAGTGGACCTTAACTCCAAGTCAAGGGTGCTAAAAATTGGGACATTTATGTCACTTCTGCCATGGGCATGCATATATGCACACAATTTTCATACAAAAGTTCAAAATAAACATTTTCCATCCAAATCAGCATTTATAGTAGAAATAATGTTGGTTTATATTGGCCTAAAACATTTCTTCATTTCCTTCCTTCTTAGAAACAGAATATACACGCACATATATTTGTTTGCTTAATAAAAGATTTTTAAAACCCAAACCAAGTCTTATAACCTTTCCGCAGGGAAAAGATGAACTGTAAAGTAAACAGTGCCATGCCAAAACCTGAAAAGGAATATTTTTCATTGGAACTGTGTTGTATAGAATCTAATAGTGTCCCACTTTCTGGATTTTGGTATACAATGAATTGAAGAATGTTATAAAACCATAGCATTTGAAAGCTTACATTCTGCTGAATACAGGATACAAATTATATTAAGAAATAGGAGTAAACTGTAAAGATGTCTCTCTTTTTCCCAGGAGCACTAACCTTTAACACACAAGTTGAAAAAGAACAGCGGACATACTCAGTGGCGTTTGCAGGAAGTATTGACATCCATACTGGATTGCTTTGCTCTTTGTATTGAGATGACACAGGTATAATTCCAATGAAATTTTAGCTGAAATCAATTATTCTTATTCAGATATCACTGTCGTTCAGGAAAAAGGAGGTGTTGGATCTATTACAGCCATCAAGATCTTGTACAAGTAAATGTAGACTTTTATTCCTTCGAAGTGGACCAACAACCAAAGCCAAAAGAATTATTGTGGATGATCAAAGAACTGTTATCAACCCAAAGGGAAGCACTTGTTATTGAAAATGATCATGCTTATAGGAAAGCTCTAGAAACTTTTTGTAGCATTTTCTGAACCTAAATACAGTATAAACTTCTAATGGATCCATGGAAGCCAGTCTCTGTTGCAATAGTTGCTACAAGGCTGGTGTGTGGGGTTGTGTTGTTGTTTCAAATGAAAGGGCTGTTTCTTCTGGAACCAACATAGACTTGCCTTCCTGCTTCTGCTCTTTGATACTGGAGGG
The DNA here is from genome assembly GCA_023846285.1 of Phrynocephalus versicolor. Taxonomy (NCBI): domain Eukaryota; kingdom Metazoa; phylum Chordata; class Lepidosauria; order Squamata; family Agamidae; genus Phrynocephalus; species Phrynocephalus versicolor. Next base: position 4,797,886 of record JAHTLZ010000114.1, on the reverse strand, counting down.
GTCAAAAAGAACACAGTAAACATCTGAGTAATACTGAAATGGGTAAAACAGCTCTGTATTAGAGGCAGTGAATCGATGGGCCTTTAAATATTTGGGATTACATCTTTTACAGTCCATTATAACATTGCCATTGTTATAGCAGTGTGAATTAATGGAAAGAGGACATTGCATCCCACTGAAAGAGAAAAGGAATTATTTGAGTGAGATTAGATAGGCACCCTTATTTGCATCTGCCCCCCAAAGCAAAACAAAATACCTTTGAAGGATGAACTTTACAATGTTCCATATACTGTACTAAGAAATGTCATCCACAAAAGAGCAATTTCACAAATGGTGTGAAGAAACAGAGTGCACAAATGGTGAATGGGGTGGATTACACCCATCAATGTTCTACCCTTCCCTTGCATTTTGTAAGAATGTCCAAGCTGAGAATCTTCTCCATTTACTGGCAAGTCTATACCCTTCACTGGTATCAACTTAGGGCGGAGTATTCACTGTGTGACATAGAAGGCCTCTGCACATGGAATGTGTTTCAGTTCAACTTTTCGTGATCTCTCGCTGGCACCACTGCTCACTCTTTTCAGCTGGATCTTCCTAGTCTCTTTATACAGTGGACCCTTGTATAACAAACGATTTGTATAACATAAAATTTGTACAACATAAAAAAATCAGGAGATAGGGAAAATTTGCTTAACATAAAAATCGCCTATGGGGCGAATTTGTACAACATAAAAATGGGATCACTCTGTTTTCAATGCATTCCTATGGGAAATTTGGATAAAGGAAAATTTGCTTAACATAATTTCATTTGGAACAAATTAATTCCTTCATACAAGGTACCACTGTATTTTAGGCATATACTTAAATATGGCTGACACCCATTACACATTTTATCCCTGAATGTGGTCTTTACAATGGTTTCCAAAAAATTCAGAAATTTGCCGCTCCTGATCTGCCATATTAAGACCAATAAAAGCTGTCTGTTTATTTATAATGTTTACCACCTCCAATACATTTTAGAGAACAGCAATCCGAATAATGTTCAGATTTTTCCAACAGATGTGTGTTCTGATATTTAATTCAATTAGTTAACAATGGGAAACAGCTGGAAACCTTCCAGACGCAAGTAGTATTTATTTTCAAAATGAAGTTTCTCCTTTGGGATTTCAGAACCCTTGACAGGCAAAATTTCTCAGTAAATTTTGGTTCAAAAAGAATTATTCTATTCAAATGTTATTGCAAAGTAAAGTAAACCTGAGTTTGCTTGCATAGTGGAGGGGAATGACTATTTTTACTGTCTGAAGACTAAACTATGGGGTGGGGGTAGGGATGAAATTAAATACCAGCATGTTGATGAAAATTATATCACTGAAAATAAAGTATTATGCGGAATCACACCAGCCACGCAGACTCCTGCCATTTCCTTAAACCGACGCAATAGATGCTTACTATTATGTCTCAAATACTGCAACTTCATGTCAATAAGAAACCCCCATGTCTAAGTTGACCCCCACTTTCCAACCCAAAATTATAGTTTCACAATTGTGCGGTTCTCTCCGTGGCTTACTTCCATGTAGAAGACAACACTCAATTTTTAGTCTATCAATTTTAGACAAAATATAGTACAGGAATGCAATAATAACTCATAAGATGAATGCCCATTAAGACAAAAAATCTCATAAGACAAATGTAATTTCTGGGGATAGGAAAAACTCATAAGACGAATTTTCCTTCCCCTTTATGTTTGCCTTACGAGGTACCATTGATCCTCGCCCAGGCTGGGCTGTTTGCACGGGAACAACTCAGGCTGGGTGAGGATCAATGGGTCCCTGCTCTGCCCACCAATTTGCCACACTGCCACTGCCTTGCAAACCTCCCAGGCTGGGAGAAAATGCATTTTAAAATGTCCCATGGTGAGCACTCTGGCCACAACTGGAATGTTCGCGATAGGACACTTTGTTGGGCAGAGCGGGGACTCTTCCTCTTCTCCAGAGTCTCTGCCAACAGACACAGGCGAAGGGGAGGTGGCTGCCCCCTGAATCAAGGCACAGCAGAAGGCTTCCCCCCCTGCAGCCAAGAGACACCTTATATTGACAGCTCTGAGCTGCCAAAATCAGCTGCCTGTCGGCTGCAGGGGGGAACAGCCCTCCATTGTCCCTTGCTTGAGGGGAGTTTAGACAGCCTTCCCATAGGAGTGCATTGAACACCTATTAACCCATTCCCTCCAGAATGGATTAATTGGTTTTCAATGAATTCCTATGGGAAACTGTGCCTCGTAAGATGAATTTTTGTAAGACGAATTGACCTGTATAATGAATTAAATTTGTCTTACGATATACCACTGTACCTTGGTTTAAGAGTAACTTGGTTTAAGAGCATTTTGCAAGACAAGCAAACATTTCTCCTAAATATTGCCTTGGTCAACAAGCAGTGTTTGTAATACAAGTAACAGGAGCAGGTCACATGACCACAAATGAGCCGATGGTGGCTCTCTTTCCCTCCTTGCTGGATTGTGGGTGATTGTCTGGAACATTCCATCCCAGGCAAGTGTCAAAAGCAGAGGGAGGAGAGAGGCTTCCCTTCCATCAGCTAGGAACATTTTCAAAGGTGAGTGCAGGTTAGGGATTTGTTTTATTTTTCTTAAATTTGTTTTCTACACCCTTTCTTATTTTCCAAACAATTTCTAGTCATAGAGCAGCTAGGCAAATATGTATACAGCCAGAAATTGCTTTTCATTATTGTCACATTAAAAACACATTTTATCCCCTGACATTCACATGTTGTCACAGTATTGGACGTGGAATGGAAACTCTTATAAATAAAGGGAAGGAAAACTCTTGACTGGGCTAATATATGATGGGAGTAGTGGTAAAACTGCAGTACTGCAGTCAAACCTCGGCTCACAAACTGAGTTTTATTCTAGCAGATTCAGGTAGGTGGTTCAAGGATGACTTAGTCTTCTGTCCTTCTGAGGTTGGTAAAATGAGTACCTAGCTCACTATAGGCCTAAACTGTTCCTTGCATAATTACATTGTGAATTGTCTAGATAGTGCTCCAGATCAAAAGGGTGGTATAAAAGTCAAAACAATGTTTTGCTCATCCAAACAGCTTCATCAGTCTGAATAACGCTAGTGTGAGTCCTCCATCTTATAGTCCGCTTTGACCTCTTGTCATCCTGGTCTGAAATAGGCTCATAACATGAGCAAAGGCCTGAATAGGCTTGTTAGGTAGACAACAGTATCCATAGCCTTAAGGTGAACAATGACGTTGGTGGTGAAGGCTTTTTGATTTGTCTGGGTATTGTTGAAAGCACAGCCCGATAAGTAGCAGATAGACTGTGCCTGAGGCCCCCACCTCTGTTGAGAGAGGGGGTTTCAATGCTCACATGAATGGCTTCCCTGACTCCTCCCTCAAACCACCTCTTCTCTGTCTAATATGTATACATCCTCATCTGTATACTAATATGTATACATCCTCATCCTTCAAATGGAGGTGTACTATGTTGGGCCATCCTTCTGTTTAATGTCTGTTTAGTTTCTCCAGTTCTCTTTAGTTTCTCCAGTTTAGTTTCTCCAGTTTCTCCAGTGTAGAGGTCTGTACACTCCTCACTGCATTGGACCACGTGTACTATTGTGAGGACACAAAGGAGGAAGAGAGAAACCTGAAGTGTGTGCCGTTTGCGGAGAAAGGAATAGAAGAATGAAAGGATGAGACACAATATAAACAATTATCAAGAGGCTGCAGAGATGAAAATAGTTGAAGGGAAAGCAAAGCAAAGTGTTCTGCTTATATACCGCCCCATACCACTTTAAGTTGTCTCTGGGTGGTTTACAATTTTTAATTACAGTGTGCAGGCTACACATTGCCCCCCACCACCACCAGCAAGCTGGGTACTCATTTTACCGACCTCGGAAGGATGGAAGGCTGAGTGAACCTTGAGCCTGCTACCTGGGATTGAACCCCAGGTCGTGAACACAGTTTTACCTGTAGTACAGGCATTTAACCACTGCGCCACGAGGCTCTTCAGTAGAGGAGGCAGGATACATGGAGGAAGCCTACTGGGTGTCAGATAGTGGGGATGAGGAAGAGGAGCGTGTGGGGGTAGAATGTCAATCAAGAGGGGAGAAAAAAACATTGAGGAGGGACATTGAGGTCCAGACAGAGAGAGAGCCAGTGAAGGAACAAGGGGGAAGAGAAGACTGGAGGCCATTGGAACCAGTATCTTGGTCAGTTCAAGTGAGACCTCTACTATGGCCGGGAAACATGGAGAGAATTAGGGAGAGATGGAGGGTGGCACCAAAAGAGAACCCGGTGGCGCAATGGGCAAGGTACCCATGCTGTGGGAACCAGTGCTACGGCCAGGGTACACCAGACCTTCATTAAGCTCCCCTGAGAATGTCCCACCAACTCTGTTTGATAGTTCTGAAATTACAAGTTATTTGTTTGAGGAAAACATCGGGAATGATTTTTAAAAAACCCAGTTGTTGAAAATGTTACCATTGCAAGAAAAGAGGAACTTATGTATCATAATAAAACTTTATTTCAAGATAATACAAATGAACTAAACAATCTTCATTTGTACTCAGAACTGGGATGACCCATCTTTGAACCCTCACAACTATATTGCTCCTTTTTTATTTTGGTATTGGGTCCTTTGGGTAGACAAGTCTCTGCCTTAGTGTGTTTGTGGGTTTGAAATAAACAGGGGTGTGGTGTTTGCCAAAAATCCTTTTAAGCTTCTCAGACACTCATGTAGGGAATGGCCAGGTTCTTCCATCGGGTCTCGGTCTCCGGCTGATCCCTTGTTCTTCTGGGTTGGTACACTGCTTTGTTGAAGCCTTACTTTGGATATCCACAGGCCTTAAGTGCTGTCTTGATGCCTGTCTTCTTTCTTCTTGGCTTCTGTGGGGTTGGGGATGCTCTCTGCTCTTTGGTTTAGTGTCCTGTTGACTCCTGATTTGTGTTGTAATGGATGGTGGGAATCAAACAGTAAGTACTGATCTGTGCGGCTGAGTTTCTTGTAAACTTCTACTCCCAGGCCACAGTCGGGTCTGATAATGACTGCACAATCCAGGAAAGCCAGCCTGTCTTGGGTGTCTTTCATAGTGAACTTAATATTAGGGTCCACTGTATTGATGTGGTCTGTAAAGGTCTGTATTCCTGAGTCATGATTTTCATCCAGGTATCATCTACTCGTACAAACCTGAACCAGTGGGATGGTGTTGTCCCTGGGAAGGTGTTGAGTGCCTTCTTCTTCACCTCTTTCATATACAGGTTGGCAACTACCGTATTTTTGCCCTATAAGACTCACTTTTCCCACCCTCAAAAAATGGGGAAATGTCTGTGCATCTTATAGGGCAGGCCTGCCCAAAGTCTGGCCCGGGGGCCAAATCCGCCCCCTCAGACCATTCTGAGTGGCCCGCGGCTGGCTGGCCCGCCCCTTCCTCCCCCTCCTTCACCCCATGTTTTTTAAAGAAAGTGGTTGGGGCTTGCAGTGGGGTGGCAGGGTTGGGGAGCAACCGGCCCCTGACACATTCTCAGCCACCAAATCTGGCCCTCCTTACAAAAAGTTTGGGCACCCGTTATAGGGTGAATATAGCAGTCCCTGCTACATATGTATCACAATTTTTTATTTAGAGGTAAGATATCTTCACAGAGCCTCTCCCATCTCCTGCTGCAGCTGGGCTTCTGCAATTCCAATCACCCAGTTTGCAAAGAGGCTTCCTCCAGGGAATCTCTCCCCACTCCTCTCCTTCTGCAGCCAAGATTCCCCAGTCAAAAATAATGTTGTTTGCAACAAGGTCTCCATGGAGCCTCTGCCCTCCCCTTCTGAAGCCTGGATTCCACACCCCCAATTACCTCATTTGCAAACCTCCCCTTTTGCAGCTTGGATTCCACAGCTCCAATTGCCTGGTTTGCAAAGCTCCCCTTTTGCAGCTTGGAATCTACAGTTCCAATTACCTCGTTTGCAAGCCTCCCTTTTTGCAGCATGGATTCTACAGCTCCTTCCCCCGCCATAAAACCTTAGGCTAAACATTTTTCTTGTTTTTCTCCTTTAAAAACTATGTGCATTTTATGGTCCAGTACTTCTTGTAGGGCAAAAATACAGTAGCTTTATTCACACTGATGAAGCTGTTTGGATGAGCAGTGAAACGTTTCTATCACTCAAGAAAAAGAAGTCCAGTTGCCATGACTCAACTTCCACATAATCTCACCTGGATGAATGAGAATCTTCAAAGAAACGTTATGGATGGCTGAGTCACAAGGGGGGGGGGCAAATAAATCAATGGTTCTACTTCCCTTTCTCATGATGGCTGTCTCTAAAGGCGAATGAGTGATCACAATAGGGTGAAGAATAGAAAATATGGGACAATGTGGAAAAGTAAGAAAGTTGGGAAAACAATGTACTGTATTCAGATTCATAAAAAACATGGGAGAACAAAGGAAAGTTAAAGACAGAGGGTTCAATGAGAGCTAAGTTGTGCCAAGCTAGGTATTTGTAATATCCAGTTTGAGTTAAAACTGCTGCCCTTCTAAACAAATTAATATGCAAGTCTTTCGGGCCAAACTGTAATGGTTTTTACTTTCTGGAAAGCGGATGGTGGGTATAATAAACACAGAAAAAGAAAAGCTATGTGATCATTGGACACAACTCAATGGATGATCCTTTTATTAACCACTGAAACAATCACAAACTGGTCTTCAACCTGGTAAAGGTCTTCCTCAGGCTGGGTTCCACAGAGCTGTAGTGGGACAGAAGAAATCGAAAGCTCCAAAACTCATGACCAGATGATGGACCAGGGTCTGTATCTTTCCACTTTCACACAATGTGCTGTCATTTGCCAGCAACCCCCATTTAATCACACTGTTCTCTAACCCTAAGCCTATTCAGAGTTCTCTGGGTAGGAAAAGGGAATTTCTTCCTTTGGTAGTCTCCCTCCTCTGCCTTTTAATGTGCTTTTGTTTTTACATAACCTCAAGGTTGTTCATTCTTGCCATAAAACTCTTCCTGGATCTAAGCTGACCCTTTTGAGGCACATATCCTTGCTTTGTCTTGATTTGTTCTTTTGGTGTCAGATGAGCAGACAATCTCCTGTGTTTAAAGCAAGTTTTAAAATGGAAACTGACGACAGATTCAAAGGTGTCGGTTTCATATTTCACATCTGGAGGTATGTATTAAAATATCTCTCATTTCTTGTTAGACGAAGACTTGGCAGTCACTCACCATCCTCTCCTTCAATGGGCTTTTTAATTTTTGTTATTGAAAATAATGCATGTTTTAAAATCCTTATTAAAATAGCTAGGAGTCCTGGGTCTAAAAGGCTAGCACTAAAGATGCGACATTTTGCAGATATGCAGACCTAATTTTTACTCTTTGTAGTGCAATGTTTCATTCATGAAATAAGTCTCATTCCTATGACCTTAAAATATCCACTCTCCCCAAATGTATGACGACCAGCATTTCTGTATTATGACTTAGAATAATTCTAAACATTTTGGGAACTAGGAAGAGCATACAGAAAGCAAATCTGTAATGACAACCTAGTCAAAACACATGCCACAACCCTTTACATTCTGATGCCACTAGATGTAAGAAGTGTAGACTGCAATGTTGTATGTGGCTTACTGGTATATCCAGAACATATAGATTAGAACTATTTGTTTGGTTGCAAGAACCACTTGTATGCAATTGAACTGACTCTTAGTATGGTTATCTACAGCGGTTATGAAAACCTAAGGATGTGAATGCTGACTGGCTTCAGCAAATTGGAATGCTGATATATGACTAAAATCTGCCACTAATTGTTTATACTATTATGGAAAGCTATGAGTGCACCACAAAATGTGTATGCAGGACTTCCTTAGAGTCCATTGAGATTTTAATCTATAAATCTGAACAAAAATAGCAACCCAGTTTTGCATACCCTAGAACTGTAGAATTGGAAAGTATCCCTACTCGTTATAATGTAACCTCTTCTTGATGCAAAAAATCCATTGCAGTATTTCTGAAGGTAGTCGCAGACCCCTGTGATGCCTGGAATGGGCCTACAGGCCTCCTGATGGGCCCGTGCCAGGTCTGGTACAGACTGGAAGTAGCCTCCAGCAGATCAGAAGTGGCCTCCAGAGCTCGACACGGGTGTAGCACTGCCCAGAACTGGCCTCTAGGACGCCTGGTGGGCCCGCCCTGGGCGTGACACTGACCCAAAGTGGTCTCCAGGGCTTGACGTAAGTCTGGCGATGCCCAGAATGGGCTTTTGGGCTGCACAGTGGGCCCACGCCAGACCTGGTGCTGACAGGAAGTGACCTCTGGGCTGCACGGTGGGCCCAGCCACCGGATCTTGTATATCAAAGCAAATTTCCCCATAGGAAATAATGGAAACTAGAGATGGGCACGACCAGGAAAAAATTTTTTCGAGTTGTCGTTTTTCGGGACGGGTCCATTTCGGCTCGTTTCCGTTTTTCGCGAAATTTTTCAAAAATTTGTCGTTTCGTCGTGTCGTTTGTTGTTACCGCCGCGATTTAACGTGACTTGACTTCCAGTTCCCAGAGCATGGGGTTAGGGGGTAAGGGCTAGGCTTAGGGTAACGGTTAAGGTTAGGGTGGGTTAGTGGGCCGTACCTCTGGGTGCCTCTGGCCCACTAAGAACACAGTGTACTGGCGTATGGGTTAGGGTTAGGGTTAGGGTTAGGCTTAGGGTTGGTGGGCTTTTAATGCCCTCTCTGGCACATCCAGAAGTCTCAGCAAAACCTGGCCATGCGATTGGTGGAATGGCTCCAAAAATTTGCATGGTCCCGTCCCATAGCCAGCCCATCATTGCGCATACGCAGGTGTAAAAAAATAAAAATAAAAATAAAATAAAATAAAATCACATCGCATGATAAATTATCATGTGGTGCTCTTAAGCAAACAATAAGAAAACCCAAAAATATACTGGAAGTGCCTTCAAGAAAAAGAGTATTGGCATCTGAATAAACTAATCCTATCATAGCAATCAGACTGTGGTGTGACTACACATATGCCAGGAGTATCTGCCAAGGTACTGGAAAGTGTAAAGAGCCTCACATAACTCTTCTGCAGGCTTTTCTGTAAGATCACCACCTATTACTTGATCACAGCGAAATTTACAAATACTGAAAATCAAATACCATCTGCATTCATATTGCAATACCTTTTAGCCAATTTACAAGTAAAATTTTTGCAAGGGAAATATAAAGCAGATTATCTCTGGCCATGTTCATGTTTAGTCCATTCTAACTGCAGGCAATAGAAAAGGAGACCCAATTTAAAGGCAAGAATGGTTTCTGTTTTAAGACTTGGCAATACTATTTTCCCAAAGGATCTTAAATGAAGGTGTAAAAGTAAGAAGTTCACTACTAGTCAAAAACAGGGAAAGAAACATCTGAGAAACGTTCATAACCTACAAAACAGGATTTTATATACCTTTCATAAGCCCTACGGTATAACATTTTGCTGTCAGTATTTACTTATTGAAGGAATAAGTGATATACCACTGCCTTATAATGAAGAAGCATTTAAAAAAACTCTCCAGAAGTTATGATTTAATAGTTTATGTCCCATACATTGTACAACTCATGAGCTCCATTTTCTCTGGGGTCCATTTGCTATTTTCTGGTACAGTCACCCCCCGCCATTTCGCGGTTCAGGTACTGCGGTCCCACTACATTGCGGGATCGCAGTACCTGCACCTCGGAGCCGCACGGGGCGGCGGCGGGGGGCGATTGGGTCGTGCCCCCCCCCGCGCTCCTCCGAGAAGCCTCGGAGCCGTGGGGGGCAGCGGAGGCAATCAGGTCGCTCTGCACCACCCCCCACACTCCTCCAAGAAGCCTCGGACAGGCGTGCGATCACCCCCCCACACCCCACCCCACCAGCTTCCGCATATCACGGATTTTCATGCATCGCGTGTGGGGTGGGTCCCTAACCCCCACGATCGGCGGGGGGTGACTGTACCATATGGGAATTGTATGCAACATGGTTATCACTTATTTTTAAGCCTAAAATTATACTTTATTCATATTAACAGACATTAACTATTATCATTTCAAGAAAGGTAAACATCCATCAGAACAGTAATAACTGTCTTCCTGACTTACAGAAGTATGTCAAAATAGTCACATTTCATATATGAAATATGATTTCAACCATATTTCACATTCATATTTAAGAGGAATTCAGGAAAGAAAAGTGTTAACCGTTAAGAGGTTAATCATTGGCTGAAATCCTGTTGCTTAGGCCCATTGAATCAATGGAGATTTGGTCAGTCAAATCCTCTGTAATCTTCATCATTTAAATGGGACTATTCTTTGCAATTTGTTGTTCTTCAGTAGGTCCATTTGACTGAGTGGAACTTACAAAATAGATGACTCTAAACTCCATTGACCTGCCTAGATGCCCTAAGCACATCCAATCTCTCCTGATTTTGGAAGCTAAGCAGGGTCAGCCCGGGTTAGTACTTGGATGGGAGACCACCAGGGAATACCAGGTGCTGTAGGCACCTGGAGTAGGAACTGGCAAACCACTCCAGTATTCCTGCCAAGAAAACTCCATGGACATGGAGTCACGAAGAGTCGGTCACGACTGTAACGACACAACACACACACAAACTCCATTGAGTCAATGGGCCTATCCTAGTGCAATTTCAGCCGCCATAGTTCCTACAAGTAAACCATACTGTATTTGTGTATATAATTTAACTTACATAAATACAAAATGTTTCATTTATCCTTATTGAAATTACAGTAGGACTTCATAACTGTGGTTGCTGAAAAATGTAGATAATAGCAAACAGACAGATGAAAAAAAACAAGGGCATTTAAAAAAACTTTTCATATGCATACCAGCACTGGGCACTAGAGAGGGCGACAGAGAGCACAGTTTAGGCTAGTTTTTCATTCTCTTCAAGTCACCCTTAACCCTTCTTTAGCCTCCTGAAGTCACAGCTACCCCTTCAAATTTCATGTCACATGGAAATTTCACAAATCCTCTACTAGTTCAGTTAAGTGGTTTATAAAGATGCCTGGTTCCTGTACAGAATTCTGTAGCATTCCACTTGCCAGTACTCTGGATATCAGCTTGTCAACCAGCTACAAAACACCAATGAAATAGCCCTATTCATATTTTACCTGCCTCTTTTTTAGAATATCACGGAGACCTTGTTGAAAACTCTGCTGAAATCAAGAGATACTACATCCACAGCATTTCCCTTACTTATCAAGTTTGTAATTCAATTATGACTTTTTGAGAAACCTATCCTGACATTTAGCAATCTAAATTGTTTTCAAAATTAACACTGATTGGCTGTTGAATAATCTATTTTGGAACATTCTCTGAGGCCAGGAGTACAGAGAAGGGTTAGTAGTTACCCAAGTCTTCCTTCTTTTCCCTTTTTAATGGATGGAGACACTTTGTCTCCACTGTCCTCAGCTGTCTTCCAAGACTTAGATTTAGATAGATGCTGTGATATTACATACTCTGAACTCATTGGAAGTATAAATGTGTTCCCATATCTCTTTTCCTATTTTGGACTGCAAACCCCTCCTCACACCATTTATTCTAAGTAAACAAAGAATTGCTACTGTGTGTGCTAGTTTATCCTTTGTTATTTTGCCTTGAACAAGTAATGGAAACATTACTTTCCTAGTTATTAGGTAAGAAGGCACAATTTATACTTGTGCAGTTTAAAATAACCAATACAAAGCGTATTAATGAATTGTTCTTTCATATGAGGTTGAATCATTCAGATATTTAGTTGCACAGAAACAGCTCATCTAACTGAATAGGAATTACTGATTTAGTAGCACTTACAAATAAGTAAATATTGAAATGTCATCATGGTCTTCAAGAATATTTTGAATGTCATTCAGAAAACATCTAAGTATAGTACAAACATAATTTACTGATAATTCAAATTATGTGCAGTACTGGACATTATAGCACATTAATGTTTAAGAGCACATCTTTGAAATCAAGATAATTGTAATTTGCAGGTGTGTGTATAAGCAGTGCAGAGTAAGGATAAATCAGATGTATGCATGTGTTATAGTTCACTAAAGAAATCAATACAAAAAAATATAGCACAAGTTCCCCGACCCCCCCCCCCAGAACTAGTAGCTCTCTGATAACAAGCTGGTCTTCCAAAGTAATGTGTTTACTAGTTTCATACAACTCCTAGCTATGTAGTGAACATTAACATAATAGCATTTCATTTTGTAGCTATGACTAGAAATTACTTAACTTTGTTGTCATAGCATCTTTCCTATGGATCCTGATTTTACAATGCCAGTCAGTAGAGCTATTTGTAACAGTTCTTTCCATAGTGGGCTTGTGCAGGAATTTTTAAAATGTGTTTCCATAGATTCATTGACACTGGTACATTTAAAAAGAATACTTTTCACATTGTACTGATTTGTGCGTATCTATAACAACTCATTTAGTTACTCTATACCACAAACACTACTGTAGTATAGGCGCAGTTTCTAGACTGCTCCCTATAAAGTGTTACTCACCCAGTGCTGATTAATTATGCTGCATGATTAGGAGATGACAGTTGCTAGTGTAAAAAATAAGACATATTCAGGATGCTGTCAAAACACAGAACATTCACCTTCCTTCTTCTCAAGCTTCATTAACTAGATATGTGAAAACTGAAAAGTTGCTTCCTTCCTTCCTTCAAGTGAAAAATGTAAAAACAAAAACCTTAATTGCTCCACATATGTCAGCTAAGAAAACTTGGTGCACTATTTGCCTGTTACTATATTAATGTTTAAAAAAAGAAGTTGAGAAAAAGAGATCAATAAAACAGGCTTATATACAAAAGAAACTATGGGACACTTAACTCTATCCCCATCTTACGGTTGTAAAAGGAACATTCATTTTGAGACAAGAAGTTCTAAATAGCATATTGGCAATCTCAAAGTAGATTTACTTGCTCAGATAAAAACACCAACCACAGCTCTTATGAATGTGCAGTTATCCAACGCATCAGATTTCATCCAAGCATAGTGATACAAAACATGCTTCAACAGAATCCTCCTTCCATTTACTTAGTCATGTCATAATGAAGAATATATTAACTCTCTGCAAAAGGAAAAAGTTACTCTTCTTGCTTTATTAAAAAAAAAGAATATTTAAGTCTGTGTGATTCTTATTTTCCTTGGAAGTTGTCCCTATCAACCTTGCACCATGTCAAATAAGAATGAGAAGTGTGAAAGAAGAATCGGTGGCTGACATATTCAAGTCCTGTTATCCCCAAAAAGGAAGGATATGGGCTGAGGCTTTCAGCTATTCTTTTCCTGTACTTCCTGCATAAAAGGATAATGAGAATGATCAACAACACATCTTCCAAAACAGAAAACAGGAGGAGAACTGCTCATCAGCCTGACTCCTTGAGCTATCTCCAGCACCAGAAGCTGTTCCCGGAAAAGAAGAATAGGAATGCTTGTCACCACCTTTTCATAGGGTCTGCTGCAGCTACTGGATTTGGCACAGACTTAACATCTCTGTCATACTTTCCCCCCTATTTCTACACACCCAAAGCATGATGAATAGCATAAGCAGAGAAAAGAGGCTGAAACAGCTTTACATTTGTTTTTACGATATGTTTACACCTTTATTGCAAATATCTGATTTCTTATTGTGAGCCTCGTAATCAAGCATCCACTTAACTACAATGTTATTGATCTGTAATGTTACTTTAACATCTTGAACGTTTAAAAGCCTTCTAAACAACTGAACATATGTACATTCATAGCAGGCCCTTTTCATAAATATTAGGCAGGAGAGAAGAACTTTGATTTTATATAAAAAAGTATAAATCATAAGACTTCAGATTAAGCTAGCATTTACAGCAGTCACTTGAACGCCACACTAAGAAGACATGTTTACTAATATTAAAACTTACATTTCAATCACCATTTTAATATTATTTCAGCTGTGTTATCAAAGACTAGGTGCTGAACTCCTATACAAGGACACCCATTCTGAAAAATTACCTAATATGAAAACATGAGAGCTTTGCACACACAAAGTTCTTTGACAACTTAGCACACAATGCAAAAAAAAATCATCAGAGGATGAAAGAACGTTTCTGGACTTATCCTCGGCTCTTCTTTAAAATTATCTGGGGAAGAAACAAATACACAGTATAATTATTCCTGTTATTTCAAATAGACACAAACCAGTATTTAGCAGAAAAAACTTAACCACTATTTATGTTTCTAAGAAACCTCTGCAAAGGCAACTTGAACAATAAATGAAGCTATTCACATCAGTATTTAGCCTTTGCATTAATTGCTCTGCTTTTTTTTCGTTTGCCCATTTTAGAAAGGAAGACTATGCTATTATCATACTATCATAGAATGATAAAGTTGGAATTGGCTTATAAGACCATTTAGACCAATCCCCTGCTCAATACAGGAATCCATATCAAAGCAGATCATACAGATCATTGTTGCCTAATTCTCTCTTGAATATCTCCAGTATTGGAGTTCTCATGTTTGTTTATGACTAGAATCCAAATAATCAGATTTGTTCTCAAATTCCAATCGTTGTGAAGGCACCCAAGCAAAAAGCTTGGGCACATGAAAATAAATCAAAGAAGACCAAAATGAACCAGGAAAGATACATCCTGTCTCTTAATATGCCTAGGAAATAAAATGTTTCCTCTCTGAACAGATTTTTACGAAAAAGACTCCTGAATGTTGTATATACCATGTGGCACTTCCAGCATTTTAGTTACACTACTGAGCTTTTCTGTACATATGTGAGATGACATCAATACATATTTCTAATTTAAGAAATAGTTTTGATATGAGCAATCAAATCTACATTCATCAACTTCATTCTTTAATCAGTCCTGACTACCACCCCTTCCTAATTATAGAAAGCAAACTGAATAATGTTACATAAAGGTGAAATTATAATGATACAACAAAGATTAAGAAAATGGCACATTATTTTCAACAAAAGGGGCAGTATGGAAGACAAAGCTAAACAATTGGCAACTCTTTGTTAAACACAATATTCTAATCCATACTACCAGAGGTGAAATTTTAAACCTATATAAGCTAACCTAAATCTGCAGCCCCATTCTGAAACATGTTTCAGAACCAATGAACCAAGCATGGACACGTGGCGATAAAGCTGTTATGTTTCTCCTGCATTAACTTGTTCTGTGATACCCAACTTAATGAAGCCCCATGCAAGTGCGGATTCTATGCCATCAAGTCAGAACTTACCTACAGCAACCCTAATAGGGCTTTCAAAGTGAGATATCTAAGGAGTGGTTTTGCAAGTTCCACTCCCTCATGAGTTTCCATGGCCAAGTAGGGATTTGAACCCTGTTCACCAGAGTACTGGTCTGCCACTCCATCCACTGCACAATAGAGGGAATCTCAAAGACCTACAGGGACTCAAAGCTAAATAGTCTGTGATCTTTAGTGGCCCAAAAAAGCATCACCAGTCCTTGTCTGCAGATTGTTTTCAGTTACATGAGAGTCAAACTGAAGACATTTGTGGAATCAAGTGTGACAAACTGGGTAAGATCTCAATTATGATAGCTGTTGTTTAAATATATACTATAATTTTTAATGTACAAGAACTGTACTATAATTGTCTGAGCAGCTGAATAAAATCTAGTTACATAACTTGAATTATAAGAAAAGACATCCAAGATTCAGAGCAACATAGTTTAACAAACTGAAATGTCATATTAGCTGGACTCAGAGACACACACAGTCTAATAAATCACCGGGTGGGGTGGGGAGAATAAGAGCACTGTAAGACTCTAAACTTCATTGTCATATAATGGAAAAGTATTTGCACTGCAGTTTATCTATGCTAGACAGCTCGATGGTTTAGGTATCTGTTTGTGAAGCAAGAGGAAGGGATTTCAGTTTCCTAATTTACAGTGGTACCTCTACTTATGAGTTTAATCCATTCCAAATGTGTGCTCATAAGTTGAACAACTCATAAGTAGAGCAGCCGTATCTTTTTTAAAAAATGAAAAATTAAAATTAAAAAAATAAAAAACGTAAGTATAGCATACCACATCTAAAATTTGTAAAGCAGCAGTTAAAATGGCAATGGTTTTCTGTCCTTAAGTCGAATTGCTCGTCAGTGCAGCCACTTGTAAGTAGAAATACCACTGTACCTTCTTGATGGGTGCTGCTGGACCTGAAAATCCATACGGTCCCTTCTTGCTCTGTAGTTTTAAAATTATTAGTTGTCGGAAAACATATGCTTTTAATTACAATTACCTTTGCAGAGGAAACAACATGTTCATATTTAATTCTTTTGCTCTTTTCTTCTACAGCCTTGGTCCTGGATTCTTCAGCTAATCGATGCAGAAATAGTAGGAAGTTCAAATATACCTTTAAAAGAAGGACAGCTATTATTAACAAAGAGGCTCACTGTTCTGGGTGGGTGATTTTAAAATGGCTCCAGCTGAGCTGTCAAAGGCTGGAGCCTTTTTAAAGTGCACCCCCCCTCCAACAGCAAGCATCTCGGAGTTTTGGGCAGGTGATTTTTAAAAGGAACCCAGTGGAGCCTTGGCTCCACTTGCTCACTTGAAACCGCGAGCCCGGGAGAGTTGTAAGGCAAGCATCAGCAGATCGCCACCCCCGCTTCCCTTCCGAGCCACTTGGGCTTGGCAAAGATCAATGGGAGCCTGTTTTGGTGAGCAAAGGAGGGACCCTGTGATCCTCACCTAGCCAAGGCTCCAATGGAACCCTTTTAAAAATTGCCTGCCTGAAACCCCGAGAGGCTTGCTGTTGGGGGCAGGGCATTTTAAAAGGCTCTAGATAAAAAACGACTAGAGTCTTTTAAAAATGATATTCTCCCGGCCAAAAGGTAAGCAGCGGCGGCAGATCAGCACCACCGCCACTTCCCTTATAAGCCACCCAGGCTGGGCAAAGATCAACCAGTCCATGCTCTGCCCAACACTTTGCTGGGCAGAGCAGGGACTCCTCCTCTTCACCCAAGTCTCTGTGCAGAGACACGGGTGAAGAGGAGGTGGCTGCCCCTTCAATCATAGGCAGCGGAAGTCTCCTCCATACAGCCAAGACAGGCACCTGATTTTGACATTTCTGAGTTCTCAGCTGTCTGTCAGCTGGGGGGGGGGGGGAACAAGCCTTCCGCTGTCCCTTGATTGAGAGGGGGTTTTAGGCAGTCTACCCATAGGAATGCATTAAAAACCAATTAATATGTTCCAGAGGGAACAGATTAATAGGTTTTCAATGCATTCCTATGGGAAACAGTGGCTCTTAAAACAAATTTTTCGTAAGACGAATTGACCTGTAGAACAAATTATTTTTTTTTGTAAGATGAACTGACCCCTAGAACGAATTACATTTGTCTTACAAGGCAGCACTGTACTGAGAGGTTATGTAATTCCCTTTGCTACAAGTATTTTTGTTCCAAAATTATATGTTTTTTACTCCAAAAGCAAAACTGTTATTTTGTAGGGGTACCCTAACCAAGCTGAGTGTGACTCATGGCCCAGTGGTTAAACTGATGTACTGCAGCTGAAACTGTGCTCAAGACCTGAGGTTGAATCCCAGTAGCCAGCATATGGTTACTAAGCCTTACATCCTTCTGAGGTTAGTAAAATGAGCACCCAGCTCGTGAGTGCAGCAGCAATGTGTAGCCTGCATAAATAAATTGTAAACTGTCCAGACAGTGCTTTAAGCACCATGAGATAGTATATATGCAGAACAGTTTTATTTGGCTTTTGCTTTGACTGATAGCTTCGTGAATCTATCAATGTCTGCTCCAATAATGCACTAATACCCCTGCTTTGTCCCAGTTTTTTTCTGAAGAAACTGCACACCCCTAATTATGCCAAGATCTTTTGATTTCATAGAGTCACTTCTATGTAGTCCTAACAATTCATTTAACCTGAAAGTCTATAATACAAACTCTGGAGACAACAACTTCACAGACCCTTCCATTTCCATCATATATATGTGTGTGTTGTGTCATTACAGCCGTGACCGAATCTTCGTGACCCCATGTCCATGGAGTTTTCTTTGCAGGAATACTGGAGTGGTTTGCCAGCTCCTACTCCAGGCGCCTACAGCACCTGGTATTCCCTGGTGGTCTCCCATCCAAGTACTAACCAGGGCCAAACCTGCTTAGCTTCCAAAATCAAGCGAGATTGGATGTGCTTAGGGCACCTAGACTTCCATCATATGACTTGATGTCAAAGAATCCTATACATATACAATCAGAGGCAGGTGGCCTGCTCTCCCAGTTATAATGCCAGGAGAAAACTGATGTGAAATGCCATGAGGGGCAGAGTTTGAAAATGAGTTGAAGATGCCCTGGTCTGTGCACACAACACTGCCCATGCTTGTGTGGTCCAATACCAGGGACCTAGTCTATGCTTTCTTGGGACAGGTGTGTAGTAAATGAAGTAAACAATTATACTTCCTTCCATATAGATTGATTGGATGGATGCATGGATAATTCTTTTACTTCATTCCCCACCCCAAGAATGACAAAACCATATATATGTACAGTGGTACCTTGTATAAAGGAATTAATTCGTTCCAAATGAAATTATGTTAAGCAAATTTTCCTTTATACAAATTCCCATAGGAATGCATTGAAAATGGAGTAATCCCATTTTTTGTTGTACGGATTTTTCCCATAGGTGATTATGTTAAGCAAATTTTCCCTATCTCTGGAATTTTTATGTTGTACAAATTTTGTTATACAAGCACTTTGTTATACAAGGGTCCACTGTACTTACAGGTGTACCTTGGTTGATGAATGCCTGTTAATGTAATTTTCAGTTCACGAAAGGAACTCCATTGGAAATAATGCCTCCGTTTACAATTTTTTTCTGCAATACCTCGGTTTACATAAGGCATTGCGAAAAAGTACCCACAATGCATAGCGCCCCAGTGTGTTTCAGGCTTATGAATTTTACAGAATACAAAACACCCCAGGGAACTGACGTATGCCTGTATGTAATGTTTTTAAGCATTACATGTATCACATTTTCCGTTCACGACAAAGTATAAAAATATTTCACCTTATTTTTCCACAGGCATGCTTGCCACATCCCAAGTGCAAGAAGGGATTGATTGTATGTAAAGACTATCACAGAATCATAGAATTGGAAGAGATCTCAAGGTCCATCCAGTCTAAGCCCCTACCATGCAGGTACCCCCCATCAAAAAGCATAGTTCATACAACAGAAGAGATCTCTCAAAATACCCAGCATGCAGTACAGTATTGTTCAACAACTTTTGTTAAAATAATAGGACAGTGATGGCGAACCTTTTAGAGACCGAGTGCCCGAACTGCAATTCAGAACCCACTAAAGTTTTTGCCAAGTGCCAATACAGTAATTTAGCCTGTACACAGGTGGCTATGAAGGGGCGATGTTGGGTGCCCACAGAAAGGGCTTCGAGTGCCAACTTTGGCACCTGTGCCATAGGTTCGCCATCATTGTAATAGGATATCAAGAGATGTACAGCAAGTTCAGTATCATTTACCCATAACATTGTTACCTGTTTTGCAGCATGGAAATATAAATAGGTGATTTCTGGAAGCAGCCTTAGCACCTGCCGCCTAGAGACCACTTATTTTTGTAAACAAATGAAAGCCTCCTCAAGAATAGCTTAAGTTTAAGCTATTGAACCAGAGGAAATGCAGGGGAAGCATGTAGCCATTACGAAATTCAAATACTCTACAATACCTTTATAGGCCACTAATAAAATAACGAAAAACCTAACCCAACATGAAAGGTTTCATTGGTATTGGTATTTACTCACGAGATCTCTCATACTGTATAGTAGTGCATACCTTTTTTTAAAAAAAAGTGCCTATAAAGGCTCTGCATTTGAACCAGAGAAGTGGCTTTTCGCCCTGTCCTTAGAAAACATGCCTCTGGGCCTTCCGGGAGGCGACGATGGAGCCCTCATTACCCTTCCCGTCACCCGCCCGCCCTCACCAGGAGGTCGGTGTTCGCACTCAAACGGAGGCCAGGCTTGTATTTCTTCACCAGGCCCCTCAGGGTCCTGCGCGGAACCGTGCGCTTCATCGCCAACCGCCAACCGCCAACCGCCAACCGCCAACCGCCGCCGCCGCCGAGCCAACGTCCCAGGCCCGAAGCGCCGCCTCCACCGAAGAAACCCGTGGGCAACACGGCGCGCGCCTGCGCCTCGGACATCCAAATTTGCCGCGCGCCGCCTCTTCTCGCGAGAAGCTCGCGGGCGCTGCCCCGCCCTCCAGCGGACTGGGCGAGCGGAGGGAGGGAGGCGCCTCGCTCGGATTGGCTGGCGCTGGCCGAGGCGTCGGGGCGGGGCTTCCCCGCTCGCCGAGGAAGGCGGGCGGCTCCTCCGAGCACAGACGGTGAAGGGGGCGGAGCCTGCGAGGGAGGGAGGCTGAGTTTTGGGAGCGGGTGCTCGATTTACCTGGTCTTCCTGGAGAGGAACGTTCTCTGCCGCCGTGCAGCGCTGGCGGGGCTTGTGAGCGTGGGTCCGCTGGGCTCGGAGGAGCCGTGCCTGGTCCGTTTTGGGCTGGTTTCGCATGGCTTGCAGTTGCAGCCTCCACTCTGAGGGCGGGAGGTGCCTTCTAATAGCGAGCCCCCCCCCGCGCGCCCTTTCATTGCCTCCTGCCTGCTTTCTTGTGCCCCCGACCTTGCTTCCCCCCCCCACAACTTTCAGTGTGCAATCGATGACGCCTTTCAACCACCGCCGCACCCCGATAGCAACCGCAGGCGAACCCCTTTTGAGGGGCCCGTCGTTCGGAAGAGGACATGGAAGCAATGATAGAAAAGAGGAGTGCCACCCTGTGCCTCAAGAACCCCCTACCTGGGCTCATTTGCCAGAGTTGGCAATTTATTTGTTTGGGGGTGGGTGTCCTAGTTTACCTACAGCGCCCTGGACCTCTTCCCAGTTCTTGGATGGTAGGGGCGCCACAGTCAGGTGGGAGCATTTTTGACATGCAAGGCATAAAAATGTGTTTCTTCTAAGGTTGCTTCTGACTGCTACAGCGTCCAATTCCGTGAGGCTTCTCAGCCAAAACCTGAGATTCCAGTCAGAACCTTTGTCACCAAATAGCCCTTCATTTGCATCTTACATTTGATGTCTCTCAACACTAAAGTGCCTGCTGTTGTGGTGGGCAAGTATATCATTACAGTGGACCCTTGTATAACAAACAGTTTGTATAACATAAAATCTGTACAACATAAAAATTCCGGAGATAGGGGAAATTTGCTTAACATAATCGCCTATAGGGAGAATCCGTACAACATAAAAATGGGATTACTCAGTTTTCAATGCATTCCTATGGGAATTTGTATAAAGGAAATTTGCTTAACATAATTTCATTTGGAGCAAATTAATTCCTTTATACAAGGTACCACTGTACTTGCATTCTGAATGGCCTTGAATGAATCACTGGAGGCTTACTGTATTTTGTTAACAGTTACATTTATTTACAAATAGATGGGTTTGTGGGTATTTGTAGGTGTTTTGTGGAAGTAACCATTGCACCTAGCATTCCTAGACTTGGAGAAGGCACTTGACCACCACATGAATTGATCTGGTGTTCCCTCCACAACTACAGGGGGTCAGAACCACTTGACTGGGTTAAAATGCTGTAGAAGAATATTAGCAGCTATGTGCAATGCTCATCTGGCTTCTAATGGTTTTCCAGTCACAGTTGGAGTGCACCAAGGCTCTGCACTGTAGCTGGTCCTGTTTATACTAATCATGGAAACCATCAGACCAGACTTGCAGCAAAATGCTCCCTGGACCATGCTCTATGCCAGTGGTGGCAAACCTTTGACACTCCAGATGTTTTGGACCACAACTCCCACAATCCTTTGTCATTGGCAAGCATGGCTCGGAATTCTGGGAATTGTGGTCCAAAATATCTGGAGTTCCAAAGGTTTAATACCACTGCTATCCGTCAACAATGCCATGCTTGCTACTCCCATTAGTGGCAAGTTCAGTCATGGAATGAACACCTCAGCCATTTTGGACTCTGCCTAAACATCAAGAAAATGGAGTAGGCAGAGACTACAGTAACCCCCCCACCGATCGCGGGGGTTAGGGACCCACCCCACCCACGATGCATGAAAATCTGTGATATGCGGAAGCGGATGGGGGTGGGGGCCGATCTTACCTTCCGTCACCGCCTCCCGCGCATCCCGAGGCTTCTCAGGGGAGCCTGGTTGAGCGCCGCGGAGCGACCCGATCACTCCACGCCGCCCCTCCTGGCCGCCCCGGGGCTTCTTGGGGGAGCCTGGTTGAGCGCCGCAGAGTGACTCGATTGCTCCGTGCCGCCCCTCCCGGCCCGCCCTGAGGCTTCTCGGGGGGGTGCAGGGGAGGGCGACATGAAGCGACCCGATCGCCCCCCACCGCCCTCCCGTGCACCCCCCCGAGAAGCCTCAGGGCGGGCCGGGAGGGGCGGCGCGGAGCGACCCGATTGCCCCCAATGCCACCCCGAGGCTTCTCGGGGGGTGGGGGAGGGCGCGCGCGAAGCAACCTGGCTGCCCCCTCCCCCCCATGGTGCAGGTACTGCGATCCCGCGATGTAGCGGGGCCGCGATACGTGAACCATGAAATGGCAGGGGGTCACTACCCATGGAATGCTCCAAATAAATGGAGAAAAGTGGAATTTCAGGATCCAAAAAGCAGAACCGCACCTGTGAGTATAGGGGTGCCTTCAAAGGCTCTGGCTAAATATTCAGCCAAGTATATTTAGCCTGTTAGCATAGGTTAAAAATAGTTCAAAACATAGTCCATGGAGTATAGCTTTAGCAAGCTTTATCTGCTCTACATCGGCCTACACCTGCTTAATATGCAGCTATGTTTTGTAAATGCCTACACCTGGTTAATATGTAGCCATGCTCTCCATCAGCCACAACACCCACTCTGCACCTGCCTATACCTGGCTATGATACAATATAGCGTCAGTAGATAAGGAGATATAAGGCTGGCGCAGCCGCAGTAATGATTGTTCCATGCAGCAACACGCAAGCGCACTTCACTAGAACAATTACAGACTAACAAGTGTACAGAGATGATTAGCTTAGCTTAGCATATGCACAGAACAAGAGTTATGTGGGAGTCATGGAGGTGTAGGAATGCATGCTTGTTATGAATAAATAAAGTGCTGAGAGGTGCCGAGAGAAGTCAGATTTTCTGGCCTCATCAGAGCTCTCCCAGTATTGTACTCAACAGCTGTTTCCCGCGTCCTTCTTGGCTGATGCCTGCTGGCAGGCTCCATCGGCACTGCAACATGTGGGGACAAGCTAGGAAGATGAAGGTGATTGGTAGAAGTATTGGCGCTTTTTGACCGGGAGAAGATCTGCCTCATGTTTGAGGTATCATGTCTGGAGGGAAATAAAGGACTGAATTCTTGCAGAGACCAGATCAGCTTTCTTTTGGTTTTTCTGTTCTATACCAAGCCAAGTGACATCCTGCTAACATACTAACCTGCTTGCCTCCTTTCACTATGGAAGACGGAGGAAATTAGTTTTGGGCCATCTTAGACACATCACACTGAGTGAGACACATTACCTGAATATTAGAAACTGTTGGCAACAACTTCAACTTGTTTTGTCAAGCCTCAACAGACATTCTGAAAAGGCTTGGGTGGCCTGGTTGACTTCAGTCAACAGTCAAGCCATTTTCCATGTTGGCTGGCACTTACAGGAACTTTAACCCAAAATATCTGGATGATGCGAACTTGTCTAGCCTGTGAATTATCCACAGAAATCTAAGGGTAAAGAATCAATGAATTAGAAGGGATCCCCGGCAGGTTAACCAAGGTCCCAAAATGAAACAGTTTTTGCCTAAAAGCTGTTCTTGGGCTGTTTCATACAAATGGTATTATAAAAATGGGCAGACCATTCTCAGGACTACATTTTCTCAACTACAGTGGTACCTCGACTTATGAATTTAATCCATTCTGAAGGCATGCTCTTACGTTGAACTACTCTTTAAGTCGGGATACCTATCTCAAAAATTGAAAAAAATAAGTTAACAAATAAAAAAATGAAAAAAAAATTGTAAGTCAAACAGACCATATCTAAAATTTGTAAAGCAGCAGTTAAAATGCCAACAGTTTTCCGCTCTTAAATCGAATTGCTCTTAAGTCGGGGTACCACTGTATATAACATTTATGTGGATTTGTAAATTGATGTTTTATTTGGTAGTCCATTTGGTAGCAGCCGGATTGGTAATTGGGAATGGACAAAGGAATCCTATTACACACATACACACACCCCAATTGCAACAGCTCCGCTGGCTGCCAATCTTGTTTCTTAGCAGAATTTAAAGTGAATGGTTCTAACCTATAAAGCTTTAATCTACTTGAGCCCATACTATCTCAGGGACTGCAGCTCCTTTTATAATAAGCCCGCTGGAGCATTAAGATCACCAGGAGAAGCCTCCTCAGTCCTGCCACATTCACAGGTGTGTTTGGTAGGGGCACAGGAAACAGCTTTCTCTGTTGCTAATCCCAGACTTGGGAACTCCCATCTCACAGGAGGACAGGTCACTGTCCTTCCAAAAGCAGTCAAAGCCTTTTCAGGCAAGCTTCCGCTGAGTGAGTGGCTGCTAAGTGGGAGTTTTAAACGGGTTGC
Source organism: Phrynocephalus versicolor (assembly GCA_023846285.1). Classification (NCBI taxonomy): domain Eukaryota; kingdom Metazoa; phylum Chordata; class Lepidosauria; order Squamata; family Agamidae; genus Phrynocephalus; species Phrynocephalus versicolor. The sequence continues at coordinate 4,773,262 of JAHTLZ010000114.1, read as the reverse complement.
TGTACCTTACTGCACTGAATGTGTTTTGGTGTTGCTTCTTTTTAGTATTGCATTCACTGAGCCTTTTAATATTGAATGCTCACTGTTATTAGCTTAACTGTTGTCTTTTAATTGCTGTAAGCCATCTTGTGTCCTATTTCAAGAGGAGGACAGGTTGAAATGTTTTAAATAAATAAATAAAAGGTATGAAATTGCTACTGTTGAAACAATCAAACCTGAAACAAGATGTATGTTTACTTATTTTATTTATTTTAATTAAAATATTTTACCCCACTTTCTTCCTTAAGAAGGACCCAAGGTGTTTGCTATGAAGGATCAAACAAATACCAAACTAAAGACAGTAAACAAAAACAATACTGAAAACATTCAAAGCAATAAGGCAGAATTGCCCATTTAAAAATCCCCTCAAGCAGCCAGTTATTAGGGGATAGCCTGCCTTAAGAAAAAAGTCTTCACCTGCTTGTGGCAGGACAGCAAAAGTGGAGCCAGCCTGGATTCCTGTGGGTTCATGTGTAACATACACATGGACTACATAAACATCTACTGGTGGCCTTCTAAATGCTCACTGGCTTCTGAAGTAAAACAAACATTGTTTGCTATTTAGAGTCATGCTGCTGAATACTTGGAACGCTGAAGTTGTTTATGTTAATTAACATGTAAACAAGCTCTTGCAAGTAGCTTTGCTTTCATCTAGCAACTCCGCACTTGGAGGGTTTATCTTCCTTGTCTTAATGGCCTGTGACTTATTCTAAAACCCACAAAGAAATAAACATATATAATAGTACTGAATTACTGGAATGTATTATACACATAGGTGATTTTTAAAATGTTCTGACAATTTCTGCTGGCCTCAAGGGGAAGTTAAATAGGCACTTTATTTATTTATTTATTTATTTATTTATTTATTTATTTAGCTAGTATGCCATCCACTACCCAGAGGTCTCTGGGTGGCTCGCAATCAAAATAAACAATTAAAATATCAAAATTACAATAACATTAAAACAATAAAAACACTGTAAATACAATGAATACAATGCATTAAAACACAACACTAAAATTGCCATCAGGACCCACAATCATCAGTTAAAAAAATTCTGGAACAGGAAGGTTTTTAGCTGGCGGCAAAATGTCATCAATCTCGGCACCAGACGGATCTCACTCTGGCGGGCATTCCTAGTCTGAGGGCAGCTGCTGAAAAGGCCCAATACCTGCAAGCCATCCCTTTCACCTCCTTGAGGTGGGCTCCCTGGCTAGATCTTAATTGCCAGGTAATTGCAATATGATCATATTTTGCTAGTGTTCTGCCACCTTCATAAGCTTCTAATACAGTTCAAGTCCCATTTCAAAGTGCTCGCACTAACGTCCCTAAAGTCCAGTACAACGTAAGGCCAGGTTACCTAAAAGGTACAGACTTAACCTGGTCCATAAGGTCATCTTAGGGCACTTTTACATGACCCCTAAAATCTGAGGCAAAGGGCACCCAGATGCGGAGCTTAAAATTGTTTTCCCACCAGCTCCTGACTTAAAAAAAAATTAAATACGACCTCGCCCACCTAAGCGCGTCCCAGCGCATTTTCCAAGTACCTGGGCTCTGAAGGTGAAAAATTTCTGATGCGGATTACAAAGCAGTGAGTGCTCTCCTCACCTTGTTTGTTTGTTTTTTGCCCCCACCCCTTTAAGAGACTGGAATGCTTCCCGGGGCAGCTCTCCAGGGCAGGGCAGAGGTGAGCCTGCACTCTTTTCTCCCTATTTTTCTCCCTCCCCTCACGCAGACAGGAGCAAGGGAGTCCGGAGGGGTGGGAACACAGCAAGAGGAGCAAACCCCCAATATCTCTGGTCCGAATTTAAGTTGCCAGCGGATCTTAGGGGTCGTGTAAAAGTGCCCTTAAAAGCCCTTGGCTGCTATGCCAGCATGTGAGTTGAAGAGAGAAGTGTGGCTAACTAAGGTCAGGGCCTTTGCTTGCCGTTGTGCTGTTGCCAAAAATGGGAAGTACAGTATTTCTTTTTTGGACTACAACTCTCAGTCTCCCAGCTGGTGGTAGTGTTTTTTTTCCAAAGGAAAGTAAGACTTAATTCTTTTCCAGTCTCCAGGTGTCCCCTTATATGCAGTGCTCTCCCCAGAGAGGCTTTCTTGGCAGCAAGTCTTTTGGACTATATGTTTTTAGGATCTTAGCCGTGCTGATTTTAATCCTGATATGTGAAACGGAAAATGAGCCAATGGCTCTTTTATGTTAGAACTACTGTACTTGCCATATATACTATATAGTATGAAATCATTACTAGATTTGTGATATCACACTCATAATGCCTTTCTAAATTGAACAATCCGGTATTTATTATACATTATTTAAACATAGCAGAGTGTTAATATATACGCGGTTTGTATAACAATAACCATGCTGTTCTCACTGACTCCCTTCAAAAGCTGAAGCTTTTTATCTTTCTGTTCATCAGTTCATCCATCCATCATCCTACGGCAGTGATGGCGAACCTTTTAGAGACCGGGTGCCCAAACTGTGATTCAAAACCCACTAATTTTTTGCAAAGTGCCAATACAGCCATTTAACGTGAATACAGGTGGCTGGAAAAGGGTGATGTTGGGTGCCCACAGAAAGGGCTCTGAGTGCCACCTTTGGCACCCGTGCCATAGGTTCGCCAACACTGTCCTACGGACCAGGAGGTGCTTTTGTGGATTTTGAAAAGCTTATGCCAAATAAAAGTTGTTAGTCTTTAAGGTACCCAAGGCTCTTTGTTGTTTTTGCTGCAGCAGAGTAGAGGCTGAAATGGTTGACCCTGTGGACATTTCTTGTGCCACACACTTTACATTTGGCAAAATCTGTTTGCTACTCCTGCTTTAGGCATCTCAGATGTATTGTGAATAGGTTTTTTGTCATTTTAAATAACACTAGTAATATTTTAGTTCTTACATGTGTTAAGTTAGGCCACTTGAATCTTTAAAGTGAATATTACTATGAAACATGGGAAATTCTGTTCTGTGTGTGGCAATTTGAAATAATCATATTTCATGCTCATTTTGATGCTTCTCTTCATCATAAAAGTAAATATACAAAAATCAATGGACTCATTAAATTTTAATGGTTGAGGGAAGATTTTGAAGCATATCATGGATATCAACCCAAACCTAATTAGCCATTTGACGTTTTTCAGTCCTGGAAAGATGTCTCCAGAAAAATCCAGCAAAAACTCGTCCACAGTTATATATAAATAGCATGTTTGCACCAGTTTCAGAGATAAACAATTAATAATTTCCCTTTTCTTTTTGTAACATTTTCCTGCTTTGCCATTTTTCCATGAAGAATAATCTGTCTATAGCTATGAAGCGTTTTTAAAACCGGGGGGGGGGGGGGGAACAAAAACTGAAGAGTCATATATCACAACCAGCTGATATATGTATACTGTATATTTGCAAGCTGTTTGGAGGATCTTCACTTTTTCCAAATTATGACACACGATTGCTAATATAAACATATTTGAGAATTATCATTCTGGTAAAGAGTTTCTATATAATCCTTTATTTATTTTTCTTTGTGCCCCGCCCCCTTCTATATTTATGTGTCTAATACATTATGTGCTGCCCACTATCTCATAAATGTGTCTTACATTTAGCCTGTGGTTGTTATAACAGAACAATCATGTGAAAAGTTATGTTAGGACTATGCTAAAGCAGACCAGCTCAGATCTTTAAAAATCCACATTCCAGTCAGCTGATGCCATATATTAATTTTAGCAGAGTGATCATTTTTATGAAACACAAAAGAAGTGAAGACCATTTAACAGCATTTAGAAGAAGACTACTCACTGCGTGCCCTTGACATTTCCCCTTTTCCAAAACACACCTTATGATGTTCAGTGTTCTCTCTAGATTTATTTATTTATTTATTTATTTATTTATTTATTTATGTAGACCGACAATCATCAGTTAAAAAATTTCTGGAACAGGAAGGTTTTTACCTGGTGCCGAAATGTTATCAACGTTGAATGATAACTTTTGAATGATAGATGAAGGGTTTGCAAATCTTTGGAATTCATCCTCTCTCAGGTTCCTATTTGATTTGTTCTGTACTAATTCTGTGTTGAATTAGAAATTAAACAATGATAGGAAAATATATCCTTATTTTAATTAATTAAAATGTACCCGATTTTGAGAGACCATTTTCCGTTTTTGTCTACATTTTTTCACGTTTGACTAAAAGGATTGCTCCCTTTCCCCTCCTAAGTGTCTACATGTTTTCATGTTTTTCTTTTGCTACATGAACTTGAAAATGAACAGCTTTTGGATTCTGATATGATTTTTCTCAGAAGGAGCATATTGGCCAGTATCCTACTGGTTAGTTACAGTATGCTGATTCCAGTTTCCAATCCTCGCTCCTTGGAGTAGGCAACCTGAAGAAGAAAAGCTATAATAAATCAAAAGTTCTATGAGCATGACTGCATGTGTCCCAAAAGATTTCCCCTCACTTTCGTGATGGGGGTGGGGGAGTTGGAATTAGCCATTTCCCAACTTCCCTGCTGTTTTCTTTCTCCTTTTCATAGTCAAGAAGGGTTTTCCCCAGATCAGCTGGAAAAATGTTCCTTTCTGGAAGAATGTTTATTTCTTTAAAGCAAGACTGGCTTGTTTGTTTGCTTTTAACTCTTCAGGAAAAAAAACCTGTCTTTCATCACTCTTTCTGTAACTGTTCATTGCCCAATAGCCTTTCCAGCATGAAGCTGCAATAATGTATCTACTTTAGAATGCTCTTGTTGGCAAGTCTGTTCCACTCATGCTCAGTTTATAACAAAACCACCATTTTTGAAAGGCTTTTTTTAGGATCAGTATTTCAACCCTTGCAGCCTGAGTTATTTGTTGTTAAAAAAAGCAGGTGGGACCAACCATTCTATTTCGCAGTAAGCAACACTGGGTTTTTCAATTTATATGAGCTATTTTAAATCTGAGGAGATTTGAGACTGCTTGTTTTTGCTTGAGGGCACAATTTTACTTTTAAAAAACCCTAACTAGAAAACATTGCCTACATTTCTCCAAATTTGGCACCCAGCACGAGTAAACATGGTGCTACATCTGTGACAAATTTGGTACTGTCCCAAATCCAATTTAAAAGTTAAACATTATTGAATTCTCTCCATTTTTAGAATTGCCTTGTAGAATGTTGATTTGCTGTGCCAGCACAATCATCATTGCATTCTCACACAGCAATAATTCAAGAGCGTTTCATCATCTTTTTGCTACTGTTATTTTTCAGAAGCACCCTGCATAACCAAAATTAAATGCTTCAAAAGATCAGAGCAAATTACATTTTATAGAGGATCACCCAGTCTGGCTAATCTGGGACTTGTGAGAGAATGTGTTAATGTAAATAATATATGAAATCTACACAGTTCAAATATAAAGGCATGTAGAACTACAGCAGAATACTGAATGGATAATATATTCAAGTTCCACATCTATCTCTCTGGGAAGAATGCCTGCAAAGCAAGTAGCTCTAATCCTTTCTTATGCTTCTCATGATAGATTATGGCTCTCTTAATGTAAAGATGTCCAACAAAATGACATACTTGGTTAGTCTTCAGATAAAATTTTGGAAGGAAAAATGCACTGTTGATTACTTAAATCCCACTGCTGCATGTGACAGACAAAGAGCCACAATGTTTTATTTATATATGCACACGATGAAAGGAAATAAGAAGCCAGCACTGAAGTAACAAAATTCTGAATAATTGATATTATACCAGTCAAGCAGTAGCAAACTAATAGGGATGCACAGTACATAATGAAAATGATTATTTTTTTTTTTGCTTCATTTTGTGGGGGTTTTCAGGGAGTGCCTCTTTTGTTTTAGGGTCTTTCATGCCCCAGTGCCTTCTTTAACTTTGAAAGGGACCACTTCTTTCAAGTACTCTCATTTTGCTTTCCCTCATTAGTTAACAGAAGCCCCCAAATAATTTTAAAAATTGCCCCAAGAAAGCAGAGTCAAAGTGTGAAGGGGTAGAGCTCCATAGAGGGGCTAGGAGTTCAGTGGTTTGTGTAGCCCAGGTGATCTAGAAGTCTTCAGTCTTTCCTTCCAGTGATGGCTCCATCTGTGCCCACCACCATGCTTCTCTGGTGCTCTGGTTGTCATGACACTAGCCCTCCTGCCCCCATTTCTTCCTCTCGTTTCTGCTCCTGTTGCTTCTGCTCCTCTTCCATATGTGGGCCCAGTCCCCTTCTACCCTCGATATCTGTGAAAAGAAGAGTGAAAAAAGTGTACTGTGTTGCATGTGCCATACTTGTCAGGGAGTCTTAGTTTTAAAATGCTTGTCACACTATACAGTGATGCTGTAGTATAAACCCACTGTTTCCCTTGGAACGCACTGTCCTGCAGGGCAGTTTTATTTCCTGCCTGGCCCATGTTGTGTTGCAAATCTGGTAGATCATGGGAAGGGAGAGCACCCACATTTGACTACAGGTTTTATTAGTCTTTCTCCTATTAACATTAATCATAGTTCTTTGGATATAATTTTTATGAGTTGTGTCTTAAATCTTTTGCAAATTGTTAATTTAAATTAATTAACCAAATTTAATAATTATTTCTTAATCAAACCTAGTATGATTAAATGGACAAAAGTCCAAGTCAACAATTCAAGCCAGTTCTGATATACTACAACAAACCTCTACAACTCTGAAGCACTTGCTTACTCTGAAATAAGCCTTACCATTTTCAACAGGATTTACGCAGACAAGTGTATTGAAGACTGCACTTCTAAGTTGCTTACCTGAAGGGAACAGTCACTGAATTCCATTGGACTTGCTTCTGAACATTATATTAGTGGCCTTTTTGATAAGATATGATGATGATGATCAGGATTAATGGTTACAACTATATATTCCTGCATCTAAATTTATCCATATCTTCTCAGGTTTGAGGTAGAAATCAGAGGTCAGAGTTCATTTTAAATGAAATTATTATTAGTAGTAAACCAAAGGTTGTAGTGTGGATCTGCATATCCTTTTTTAAGTTTAAAAAGCACAATTGTTTGTGTGGCCAACAGTAGCCCTGGGTTTCAAATTGGAGAATGAAGTGGGAGGTGGTGTTAGAGGAAGATGCTATGAGAGGCAAGCAGCATGAGACTCCTGTTATATAAAGATTTTCAGATCAGAAATCAATTGGCAGGGGAGAGGGTGGAATCCATCCTCTCTCAAGTCTCATAGCCTTGTGTGAGGCTGTCACCAATCATCATCATCATCATCATCTCTTCCTCCTCCTAAAAATATGCCAGTTTGAACCTGTTCCATGTTCTCTATTGCTCATATATTTTCTTCAAAATATTCTTTCCAGCAGGCAGATAAGTGGCCAGGGGAGAAATGATCAGCAACAAATATGAAAAGCTACCTACCCTTATTGGATCATGAATCTAAAATCTTAAAAACTCCTACACCTTGCCCATTTAGATGTGTTGGGAACTGTCTTGTTTCTTTTTAGTTTTCTTAGGTTGTTAATGACCTCAAGTTGAGAGGGATTGGTGAGTGGTGTTGGGGATGTGTCGGATGGCTACAGTCACATCAGATTAGCACTAGAGTACCTAGGCACCTTTTTGTATTTTGTGGACTACATACATACATACATACATACATACATACATACATACATACATAC